>CM038670.1:19345694-19948261 GCA_021605145.1 Aegilops bicornis | reverse complement strand
GATGTTTCCAATTCTAATGAATTTTAGTATAGAAAATTATCATCACTACTAGGAAAAGGCCTGGTATACTAATGGCGCGCCATTAGTATCTCACACGGTGCGCCATTACTATCTGACTTAGTAATGACGCACCACATAGAAGTGCGCCATTACTAACAATTTTTTTTCAATTTTTTTTGTTTTTTTCTTAATCTCGGGTCACTATGGCTTAATCTCGGGTCAATATGCTTAATCTCAAGTCAAATCGCACTAAGTGGTCAAACTTCCCGGAAGGTCACCCATCCTCACACTACTCCAGCCCGAGCACGCTTAACTTCGCAGTTCTATCCAACCCCAGCACCACCTCACTTAACAGGCACTTGTTGATATATCTATTATATCAATCCTATTAAACCTTGTTGGTGTCTAAGACTTTGTTGATGTTCATGAGTATGATTGAATTTTGAAAAATATTTCAAACTTCCCGGTCATATTACGTATCATTTTTTGAAAAAAATTCCCAAAAAATAAAAACCAATGTTTTTTCGGTTACTAGTGGCGCACCTAGCAAACGGTGCGCCACGAGTAAGTTTGAATTTTTTTCCCTCTAGATCTTAAAAGCCCCATAAGTTTTTTCTGTTAGGTTTTGAAGGAATTTGAAAATGTTTAACAGGATTCCGACCTCGGTGCGCCACTAGTAAATTCGGATGTAACTTTTCGAGTAGATGATTTTTCATATAAAAAACTTTTTAATCTGAGTTCGTATGCAAAAGTTATGCCCATTTTACAAATTCTAGAGAGATTTTGCAAATAAAGTCAAAATTCATATTTGTAAATTTTCCCAACAAGTAGACCACATATCACATGGGAAACTTATTTTCTTTTATTTTTTTGACATTTACATCATTTTATTTTATTTTTTTAAAACTGAGAAGGCAGTCCACGGGGGAGGGGGGTGCATTCAGTTGATTTTTTGGGCCAAGTTAGTAATGGCGCACCGTGGGAGTGGTGCGCCATTACTAGAACTAGTAATGGCGCACCACACACACGGTGCGCCATTACTAGTTTTGAAAAAAAATAAAAAAACTTGAAAAAAAATTACCAGTGGTGCGCCATTACTAGTTTAACTAGTAATGGCACACTATCCCCTGGTACGCCATTACTAGTTTTGTAAAAAATTTAAAAATTTAAAAAAACTAGTGGCGCACCATGGATGTGGTGCGCCATTACTAGTCTAACTAGTAATGGCGCACTGTCCCCTGGTGCGCCATTACTAGTTTTGAAAAAAAACATTGTTACTAATGGCACACCGTGGATGTGGGACACTAATGGCGCACCAACACATGGCGCACCACAGTGTGGTGCGCCATTAATGTCCATATTATCTATAGCCCTTCTTCTAGTAGTGCATACAGCATTAAAAAATAAATAGTATTTCAAGATCTGATTATAGAATTCATGACGAACATGCAATCTTTGTCTTGATGTTGAACATCCATGCGTGTCTGGTCGGAGTAGGGCGGAGAAGAAGCCCCCCCACTCCCGCGCATTGCGCTCCTCTAGTGACAGGGGGAAACCCTCACCATCAACATAGGATAGTCCCTCCACCTCCAACCATCGTTGTGCCACCACTCGAGGGGGATGGTGGCGACGGGGAGGCTCCGTTTCAGCTATGCATCACCTCCTCGCCCCCACAATTCGGCCACCTCCCGAGATGCCACGACTTTGCCTTCCCTTGCAGCTACGGACCTGTCGGTCCGGTGATGATGTTGCGTGTGTTGGCCTGGCCTAGGGTTTCCTTACTGGCAGCCCTCCCATTACCCTAGTGGTGCAGTCTGGCCTGCTCCTGTTGCTATCATGTCCGGGTGCGGGATCTGTGGCTGGTTGTGGGGTATTTTTGATCTGCCTCACGTAGGCAGCTCCATCGTCTTGGACAGCCTCTCCTCCCCCACAAGTGGATCTGCCCACTCTCGCGGCAGTGGCGAGGCAACAGTAGTAGTGGCTGGTGCGAGGCGCCTCATGATTGGTCCTTGTTGGCGCTGCTCCGGTCCTGGCGAGCTCCGCACCGTGTTCTCCGGTGTCCACGTCTTGCCAGCGTCTTCTGTCGGGCGGCTCCGGCCTCGGCAATCCTGTAGTTGTTACCCTTCCAGCATGTCGGGCTTGACGATATGTACCTATGGTTATGGCCCCGGCAGCCCGAATCTGCATTCCTCCAGTCCTAGCTTACTCGCGTTGCCGGTGATCACTACTAGAGAAAACCTTATACACAGAACATTAGCAGTAGCTCTTGTTAAAAAAGGCGCTAGTGATAAATAGCAGTAGCGCGTGCAGGATAAACGCGCTACAAATACACACGCAGCAGTAGCACGTCTCTCTTCAAACGCGCTACTACTAAAATTCTCACTACTAATCCGATAGGCTACACATAGTAGTAGCGTTCTTATAGAAACCGCGCTACCACTAAGTTTATTGTAGCAACGCGTTTACGTAGAAAGGCGCTACTGCTAACGAAAAGAAAATAAATCAAAAAACAAATAGAAAAGTAAATGAAAATGAAAGAAATATAAAAAGGAGAAAGGAAAAAAAATAAAATGTAAAGAAAAATAAATGAGAACGGGAAAAAGGAGAAAAGCTAGCTATAGCGCGTTTTCAGTAACGCGCTACCGCTATGTTTGACTTAATCAGCGGTTTCCCTTCCCCTGACCACCACTTCTCCCCCAAATCCCTCACCCCATTTCATCGTCGTGTCCCCAATTCGCCGTCGCCACACTTCGCCGCCGTCTCCTGTCGACGTCGACGCCCCCAGAGCCACCAAAGCCGCGCACTGTCGACGCCACCGGAGCCGCCCTCAGCGCCACCGGAGCCACCCTCGACACCCCTGCCCCCCTTGCCACAACTGCCTCGTTCGCCGTCACCGGAGACGCCCCTGCCTCCCTCGCCACCACCGGAGCCATCCTCTGGAAAGCACCCCTCCTGTCTCTCTCATGCATAGAACAAACATTGGACATAGTACTAACTAGCTAGGTTAACTAGTTTAATTAGGTTAATTATCTTGGTTAGTGCAAATTTAGTTAGGGCTTTGACAAAGAACTAGTTAGGTTAACTAGTATAATTAGGTTAATTATCTAGGTTAATAAAAAATTATTTAGGGCTTTGACAGAGAACTAGCTAGGTGAACTAGTTTAATTAGGTTAATTATCTAGGTAAACTTGGTTAACAAGCTAGGTTAACTAACTAGCTAGTTAAATAGCTAGGTTAATTAGGTTAGCAAGCTAGGTTAACTAGGTTCACTAGGTTAGAGGAAAATTTTATTGTAGAGCATTAGGTCAGAAGGGTTAGAGAAATGGAGTTCCTTTGCAATTTGATTGGGTTATGTCCTAGGAAGAGAAGGGTTAGAGAAAATAATGTGTGTGTGTGTGTGTGAGAGAGAGAGAGAGAAAGGAATAGCTAGAACAGAATTTGGGTTCTCTCCTAGGCAGAGAAATGTTTAGTAAGATCATTTTGCAAAGGTTTTTGATTTTTGAAAAGACCAATATTTTTCAAGGAAAAGAATTTAGGCAAGTTTTATTTTAAAGATGATCCCTTCTAGAATTTTGTTGTTGATTATATCTTTTCATTGAAGTGGTTCGATTGTGCCCAAGTGGCCTTTTGTTGTTTCCAGGGAATGAAGTTGAGTGGCCTGTGTTTTGCCGGAATACACAGAACATTATTACTAGGGAAAACCTTATACACAGAACATTAGCAGTAGCGCTTGTTAAAAAGGGCGCTAGTGATAAATAGCAGTAGCGCGTGCAGGATAAACGCGCTACAAATACACACGCAGCAGTAGCACGTCTCTCTTCAAACGCGCTACTACTAAAATTCTCACTACTAAGCCGATAGGCTACACATAGTAGTAGCGTTCTTATAGAAACCACGCTACCGCTAAGTTTATTGTAGCAGCACGTTTACATAGAAAGGCGCTACTGCTAATGAAAAGAAAATAAATCGAAAAACAAATAGAAAAGTAAATGAAAATGAAAGAAATATAAAAAGGAGAAAGGAAAAAAAATAAAATGTAAAGAAAAATAAATGAGAACGGAAAGAAAGGAGAAAAGCTAGCTATAGCGCGTTTTCAGTAACGCGCTACCGCTATGTTTTACTTAATCAGCGGTTTCCCTTCCCCCGGCCACCACTTCTCCCCCAAATCCCTCACCCCACTTCATCGCCGTGTCCCCGATTCACCGTCGCCCCACTTCGCCGCCGTCTCCTGTCGACGTCGACGCCCCCGGAGCCACCAAAGTCGCGCACTGTGGACGCTACCGGAGCCGCCCTCGGCGCCACCGGAGCCACCCTCGACACCCCTGCCTCCCTTGCCACAATTGCCTCCTTCGCCGTCACCGGAGACGCCCCTGCCTCCCTCGCCACCACCGGAGCCATCCTCTAGAAAGCACCCCTCCTGTCTCTCTCATGCATAGAACAAACATTGGACATAGTACTAACTAGCTAGGTTAACTAGTTTAATTAGGTTAATTATCTTGGTTAGTGCAAATTTAGTTAGGGCTTTGACAGAGAACTAGTTAGGTTAACTAGTATAATTAGGTTAATTATCTAGGTTAAGAAAAAATTATTTAGGGCTTTGACAGAGAACTAGCTAGGTGAACTAGTTTAATTAGGTTAATTATCTAGGTAAACTTGGTTAACAAGCTAGGTTAACTAACTAGCTAGGTTAAATAGCTAGGTTAATTAGGTTAGCAAGCTAGGTTAACTAGGTTCACTAGGTTAGAGGAAAATTTTATTGTAGAGCATTAGGTCAGAAGGGTTAGAGAAATGGAGTTCCTTTGCAATTTAATTGGGTTCTGTCCTAGGAACAGAAGGGTTAGAGAAAATAATGTGTGTGTGTGTGTACGTGTGTGAGAGAGAGAGAGGAATAGCTAGAACAGAATTTGGGTTCTGTCCTAGGCAGAGAAGTGTTTAGTAAGATCATTTTGCAAAGGTTTTTGATTTTTGAAAAGACCAATATTTTTCAAGGAAAAGAATTTAGGCAAGTTTTATTTTAAAGATGATCCCTTCTAGAATTTTGTTGTTGATTATATCTTTTCATTGAAGTGGTTCGATTGTGCCCAAGTGGCCTTTTGTTGTTTCCAGGGAATGAAGTTGAGTGGCCTATGTTTTGCCGGAATGTTGATTCATTTCCATTCCAGCAAATTTCAGGTGCTCGATTTGTCCACTTTTTAGCAAAGGTCATGCCGAAATTTTCCATTAATTTCGGCATGACTTGTGCTACAAACTAGGACATATCGAGTGCCCGGGATTTGCCGCACCCGGAAGGAGTCAACGTTCCTGCAAAACATAGGCCTTTTTCATATCATTATTCATTTTATTAGGTCTAGAATTAATTGACTAGATTTAATCGTAGGAAACATGGCTAGCAACTATGACGGACACGGTTCTGGTGGTTGCCACAACGTCTACCTGGCGGCAGACGAATTTTTGAGCCTTGCTGACGATCAATGGATGTTGTTGCTGGGCCCACCTATCGCATCGGAGACTGAGATCGACATCTAGACCGACGCTGACACTGAGGCCGGGGCTGAGACTGAGACCGGCGCCGAGACAAGCAAAGCCGGTATAGAACCGATAGCAAAGAGGCAGCGGTGCGGAAACCAGCTCATGACTACAAGATTGGTGGTCACAGAGATGGACGATGACATTTTTGAGCCAACAGCGCCCGAGGAAGCGTGATCGTGCTATGGCAATCAAATAGGCTGCATCGTATGGACAACCGCCACCATCAACGATGAGAAACTAAAAAAGATAGATAATATGAGGCCCTCCCTCCTAAAGAATCTGCACCAGATATTCTTCTTTCCGGGCCGGGATGAAAAGGAATATAAAAATCTAGATAAGGACCCGGCAATGAAGAAGATAAACAAACACACCATTACCAACTTTAGCGACGCGTTAGCCGCCTGGAAAGCAAGGGTGAAACATCGGATCATCAACAAAGAGGAACCCTACTCTGAGATTGTAAAGGATAAATAGACAATCACGGAAGAGCAGTTTGAAAAATTCAAGGCGGCTTGCGAGGCCGAAGTTGCCAAAAAAAGTCCAAGTACATGAAGGGGCTTCAACAGAGGAACATGGGGTGCCACCACCTCGGAAGCCGTGGTTACGGCGGGAAGAGGTCCATATGGGCCAAGGAGGACGTGGAACGCGAAAGTCTAGGCATCCCAGACCCCTTGGCGGACTTCACTGTCCTGCAGGAGCATGACGTCCATAGGGCATGGCAGCATTGGGACTCAGTCAAGAAGGTTTTCAAGACGGACCCGGTCACGACAGAGTTCATGAGACTACTGGTAATTTTAGTTTCTGATCAATTCGACTGCACGTTTAGTCATATTTGTAAATGATCCTTGTTCCTTTTGCATAGAGAGCAGCACAGGATTGCGGCCAAAAGCGACTCGCCGTCTGAGGCGTTGGCGAGGCCCAAGTGGGACACTCCATTCAACCGGTCATTGAACATACTAAAAGGACTTCCGGCGGATACTCGGCCGTCATATGGACGCGTGCACGGTGTCGGAGATGGCGCCACATGGAAGAAGTACTACCGTGAGACCACGGAGGAGAGAAAGGAAAGGCGGAGGTTAACAGAAGAAAACATCGACAAGAAGGTTGAGATTGCGGTTGAGAAGAAATCAGATGAGACATTCGCAACAACAGTAGCTGCCGCAAAATAGGTGATTGCAGATATGTCTAGTGTCTTGGTTCCCGCCATTTTCAATTGTAGCAGGCAAAATCCAGAAAAAAATTCAGCGGACTTTCCCATTGCCGACTTCTTCAGGAGCAGCTCGACTAGCATTGCACCTTCACCTGCACCTGCTCCTGCACCGGCTCCCGCACCTGCTCCTGCACCGGCTCCTGCACCGGCTCCCTCACCTGCTCATAGCAGCCCGTCCTCCGTCTCGGACGTGCTCGGCGGTGGTTTGTCTTTGGCTGAGCTCGACGCCCTTGATACGTCTCCAACATATCTATAATTTTTTATTGTTCCATGCTATATATTCTTTTTTGGATGTTTAACGGGCTTTATTATACACCTTTATATTATTTTTGGGACTAACCTATTAACCGGAGGACTAGCCCAAATTGTTGTTTTTTGCATATTTCAGTGTTTCGCGGAAAAAGAATATCAAACGGAGTCCAAACGGAATGAAACCTTCGGGAACGTTATTTTCGGAACAAACGTGATCTAAAGGACTTGCAGTGGACGTCAAGCAACAGACGAGGAAGCCACAAGGTAGGGGGCGCGCCTACCCCCCAAGGCGCGCCCTCCACCCTCGTGGGCCCCTCGTGGCTCCACCGACGTACTTCTTCCTCCTATGTATACCTACGTACCCCTAAACCATCGAAGAGCACCACGAAAACCTAATTCCACCGCTGCAACCTTCTGTACCCGTGAGATCCCATCTTGGGGCCTTTTCCGGCGCTCCGCCGGAGGGGTCATTGATCACGGAGGGCTTCTACATCACAACATAGCCTCTCCGATGATGTGTGAGTAGTTTACCTCAGACCTTCGGGTACATAGTTATTAGCTAGATGGCTTCTTCTCTCTCTTTGGATCTCAATACAAAGTTCTCGCCGATTCTCTTGGAGATCTATTTGATGTAACTCTTCTTTTTGCGGTGTGTTTGTCGAGATCCGATGAATTGTGGGTTTATGATAAAAATTATCTATGAACAATATTTGAATCTTCTCTGAAATCTTTTATGTATGATTGGTTATCTTTGCAAGTCTCTTCGAATTATCAGTTTGGTTTGGCCTACTAGATTGATCTTTCTTGCAATGAGAGAAGTGCTTAGCTTTGGGTTCAATCTTGCGGTGCTCGATTCCAGTGACAGTAGGGGAAACGACACGTATTGTATTGTTGCCATCGAGGATAAAAAGATGGGGTTTATATCATATTGCATGAGTTTATCCCTCTACATCATGTCATCTTGCTTAAAGCGTTACTCTGTTCTTACGAACTTAATACTCTAGATGCATGCTGGACAGCGGTTGATGTGTGGAGTAATAGTAGTAGATACATAATCGTTTCAGTCTACTTGTGATGGACGTGATGCCTATATACATTATCATACCTAGATATTCTCATAACTATGCTCAATTCTATCAATTGCTCGACAGTAATTTGTTTACCCACCGTAATACTTATGCTATCTTGAGAGAAGCCACTAGTGAAACCTATGGCCCCCGGGTCTATTTTCCATCATATTAATCTCCCGTCAACAAGCTATTTCTATTACCGTTTATTTTGCTTTCTTTACTTTCAGTCTTTATCATAAAAATACCAAAAATATTATCTTATCATCTCTATCAGCTCTCACTCTCGTAAGTCACCATGAAGGGATTGACAACCCCTTTATCGCGCTGGCCGCGAGGTTCTTATTTGTTTGTGTAGGTGCGTGGGACTTGAGTGTGGCCTCCTACTGGATTGATACCTTGGTTCTCAAAAACTGAGGGAAATACTTACGCTACTTTACTACATCACCCTTTCCTCTTCAAGGGAAAACCAACACAGTGCTCAAGAGGTAGCAAGAAGGATTTCTGGCGCCGTTGCCGGGGAGTCTACTCACAAGTCAAGACATAGCAAGTACCCATCACAAAATCTTATCCCTCGCATTACATTATTTGCCATTTGCATCTCGTTTTCCTCTCCCCCACTTCACCCTTGTCGTTTTTCGCCCTTTTTCTCGTTCGTCTCTTTTTGCTTGCCTTTTTGTGTCCCGTGTGCCGTCATGGCTAGTCCTTTATCTACTCCGTTGTCTCCCGAGTTTGAAGTTCTTCACTTCAAACTAACACAAGGAGAAAACTTAAAAGATGCTTGGTTTAGAATGATGGAATCTTATCGTAATTTTACCCTAGAGGTGAATTTTAGAATTTTGCTTCGCAATTTTTATGTTGGACTGAATATGTCTCATAGACAACTCTTGGACTGCGTTGCCAAAAGGCAATTTAATTGAAATTGATCCCAGTATTGCACATGAAATTATAGAAGGTATAGTGGGAACACTACCTCAACAAAAGGGGCCTCATCATACCCAAGAAGAAACGCAAGTTTTTGAGAAAATTTGCGAATAACCAAAATTTTACAAAATCTCTTGAACCTCTTAAGAGTGTTAGCGGAAATCTCCACCGCATGAATATGTTGATTACCCTTTGCAATAAGCGGTTGGATTCTTTAGATCTGAAAATTTTCAAATATGAAGGGAAACATAAAGAACCTCCCGGATTCGAGCATAACTCCGCAAAAAAAATTAAAGATCCAATATGGCAATACCTAGATCTATCCTCGCTTTTATGCCTAGCTAGGGGCGTTAAACGATAGCGCTTGTTGGGAGGCAACCCAATTTTATTTTAGTTTTTTTATTTTTGCTACTGTTTAGGAAAAAATATTTGATCTAGCCTCTGGTTAGATTTTTTGTGTGTTTTAATTAGTGTTTGTGCCAAGTTAAACCTATAGGATCTTCTTGGATGATAGGTATTTCATCTTGCTGAAAATTCCAGAAACTTTCTGTTCACGAAAACAATTGTTTAAAATCACCAGAACGTGATAAAATACTGATTCCAATTGCAGTAGATCAATAAACAAATGATCTAGGTCTTCCTATTTTGGTAGACGTTTTTGAGTTACAGAAGTTTGCGTTAGTTACAGATTACTACAGACTGTTCTGTTTTTGACAGATTCTGTTTTTTGTGTGTCGTTTGCTTATTTTGATGAATCTATGGCTAGTAAAATAGTTTATAAACCATAGAGAAGTTGGAATAAATTAGGTTTAACACCAATATAAATAAAGAATGAGTTCATTACAGTATCTTGAAGTGGTGTTTTGTTTTCTTTCGCTAACGGAGCTCACGAGATTTTCTGTTAAGTTTTGTGTTGTGAAGTTTTCAAGTTTTGGGTAAAGATTTGATGGATTATGGAACAAGGAGTGGCAAGAACCTAAGCTTTGGGATGCCCAAGGCACCCCAAGGTAAATCTAAGGACACCAAAAAGCCAAATCTTGGGGATGCCCCGGAAGGCATCCCCTCTTTCGTCTTCGTCCATCAGTAACTTTACTTGGAGCTATATTTTTATTCACCACATGATAAGTGTTTTGCTTGGAGCGTCTTGTATGATTTGAGTCTTTTCTTTTTAGTTTACCACAATCATCCTTTCTGTACACACTTTTGAGAGAGACACACATGATTTGGAATTTATTACAATACTCTATGTGCTTCACTTATATCTTTTGAGCTATATAGTATTTGCTCCAGTGCTTCACTTATATCTAGAGCACGGCGGTGGTTTCGTTTTATACTCATGCTTCACTTAATTATATCATTTTGAGATTCCTACAAAACAGCATGGTAATTTGCTTAAATTGAGAAATCAGTCCTAATATGATAGGCATCCAAGATTAGTAAAAACTTTCCTATAAGTGCGTTGAATACTGAGAGAAGTTTGATGCTTGATGATTGTTTCGAGATATGGAGGTAGTGATATTAAAGTTGTGCCAGTTGAGTAGCTGTGAATTTGAGAAATACTTGTGTTGAAGTTTGCAAGTCCCGTAGCATGCACATATGGTAAACGTTGTGTAACAAATTTGAAACGTGATGTGTTATTTCATTGTCCTCTTTATGAGTGGTGGTCGGGGACGAACGATGGTCTTTTCCTACCAATCTATCCCCCTAGGAGCATGCGCGTAGTGCTTGGTTTTTGATGACTTGTAGATTTTTGCAAGAAGTATGTGAGTTCTTTATGACTAATTTTGAGTCCATGGATTATACGCACTCTCACCCTTCCATCATTGCTAGCCTCTTGATTGCCGTGCATTGCCCTTTCTCACCTTGAGAGTTGGTGCAAACTTTGCTGGTGCATCCAAACCCCGTGATACAATACGCTCTATCACACATAAATCTCCTTATATCTTCCTCAAAACAGCCACCATACCGACCTATTATGGCATTTCCATAGCCATTCCGAGATATATTGCCATGCAACTTTCCACCGTTCCGTTTATCATGACACGTTTCATCATTGTCATATTGCCTTGCATGATCATGTAGTTGACATCGTATTTGTGGCAAAGCCACCAAGCATATTTCATACATGTCACTCTAGATTCATTGCCCATCCCGGTAAACTGCCGGAGGCATTCATATAGAGTCATACTTTGTTCTAGTATCGAGTTGTAATCATTGAGTTGTAAATAAATAGAAGTGTGATGATCATCATTCATAGAGCATTGTCCCCAAAAAAAGTGGTCCAAAGAAAAAAAGGCCACAACAAAAAGTGAATAAAAAGGGGCAATGCTACTATCCTTTTTTTTCCATACTTGTGCTTCAAAGTAGCAGCATGATCTTTATGATAGAAAGTCTCTTGTTTTGTCACTTTCATATACTAGTGGGAATTTTTCATTATAGAACTTGGCTTGTATATTCCAACAATGGGCTTCCTCAAATGTCCTAGGTCTTCGTGAGCAAGCAAGTTAGATGCACACCCACTTAGTTTCTTTTGTTGAGCTTTCATGCATTTATAGCTCTAGTGCATCCGTTGCATGGCAAACCCTACTCCTTGCATTGACATCAATCGATGGGCATCTCCCTAGCTCGTTGATTAGCCACGTCAATGTGAGACTTTCTCCTTTTTTGTCTTCTCCACATAGCCCCCATCATCATATTCTATTCTACCCATAGTGCTATATCCATGGTTCACGCTCATATATTGCGTGAAAGTTGGAAAAAGTTTGAGATTACTAAAGTGTGAAACAATTGCTTGTCTTGTCATTGGGGTTGTGCATGATGAGAACATTCTTGTGTGACGAAAATGGAGCATGACCAAACTATATGATTTTGTAGGGATGAACTTTCTTTGGCCATGTTATTTTGAGAAGACATAATTGCTTAGTTAGTATGCTTGAAGTATTATTACTTTTATGTCAATATTAACTTTTATCTTGAATCTTTCGGATCTGAATATTCATACCACAAATAAGAGAATTACATAGAAAATTATGCTAAGTAGCATTCCACATCAAAAATTCTGTTTTTATCATTTACCTACTCGAGAACGAGCAGGAATTAAGCTTGGGGATGCTTGATACGTCTCCAACGTATCTATAATTTTTTATTGTTCCAAGCTATATTATATTCTGTTTTGGATGTTTAATGGGCTTTATTACACAATTTTATATTATTTTTGGGACTAATCTATTAACCGGAGGCCCAGCCCAAATTGCTGTTTTTTGCCTATTTCAGTGTTTCACAGAAAAAGAATATCAAACGGAGTCCAAACGGAGTGAAACCTTCGGGAATGTGATTTTCGGAACAAACGTGATCCAAAGGACTTGGAGTGGACGTCAAGCATCAGACGAGCAAGCCACGAGGTAGGGGGCGCGCCCTCCACCCTCGTGGGCCCCTCGTGGCTCCACCGACCTACTTCTTCCTCCTATATATACCTACGTACCCCCAAACCATCAAAGAGCACCACGAGAACCTAATTCCACCGCCGCAACCTTCTGTACCCGTGAGATCCCATCTTGGGGCCTTTTCCGACGCTCCGCCGGAGGGGGCATTGATCATGGAGGGATTCTACATCCACACCATAGCCTCTCCGATGATGTGTGAGTAGTTTACCTCAGACCTTCGGGTCCATAGTTATTACCTAGATGGCTTCTTCTATCTCTTTGGATCTCAATACAAAGTTCTCCTCGATTCTCTTGGAGATCTATTTGATGTAACTCTTCTTTTTGCGGTGTGTTTGTCGAGATCCGATTAATTGTGGGTTTACGATCAAGATTATCTATGAACAATATTTGAATCTTCTCTGAATTCTTTTATGTATGATTGGTTATCTTTGCAAGTCTCTTCGAATTATTAGTTTGGTTTGGCCTACTAGATTGATCTTTCTTGTAATGGGGGAAGTGCTTAGTTTTGAGTTCAATCTTGCAGTGCTCAATTCCAGTGACAGTAGGGGAAACAACACGTATTGTATTGTTGCCATCGAGGATAAAAAGATGGGGTTTATATCATATTGCATGAGTTTATCCGTCTACATCATGTCATCTTGCTTAAAGCGTTACTATGTTCTTATGAACTTAATATTCTAGATGCATGCTGGGTAGCGGTCGATGTGTGGAGTAATAGTAATAGATGCAAAATCGTTTCGGTCTACTTGTCACGGACGTGATGCCTATATACATGATCATACCTAGATATTCTCATAACTATGCTCAATTCTATCAATTGCTCGACAGTAATTTGTTTACCCACCATAATAATTATGCTATCTTGAGAGAAGCCACTAGTGAAACCTATGGCCCCGGGTCTATTTTCCATCATATTAATCTCCCGTCAACAAACTATTTCTATTACCGTTTATTTTGCTTTCTTTACTTTCAGTCTTTATCATAAAAATACTAAAAATATTATCTTATCGTCTCTATCAGATCTCACTCTCGTAAGTGACCGTGAAGGGATTGACAAGCCCTTTATCACGTTGGTTGCGAGGTTCTTATTTGTTTGTGTAGGTGTGTGGGAATTGAGTGTGGCCTCGTACTGGATTGATACCTTGGTTCTCAAAAACAGAGGGAAATACGTACGCTACTTTACTGCATCACCCTTTCCTCTTCAAGGGAAAACCAACGCAGTGCTCAAGAGGTAGTAGCCCTCACGGTATCTGTCACACCGGCCCTCTTCAATAAATGTATAATCTCCCGTTTCCGTTGCCTTTTGGATGTTTCACGTCGCAGACATGTCTTTATAGGCCGACGTAAGCCCGTGCACCATATTGTACACCATCATCGAACAAAAGGTGGACGTTGGGAAGGCGGCGATAATGAAGCTGAAGGAACCATTGTTCCACACCCGGCCGATACCCCCTGATGTCTTCAAGGTTTCCGTGGTCAATGTAAAACCGGGCCATGAGAATTTGGCTCCTCCGGTACTAGGGGGGATGACGACAAGACCCTGCGGCAGCTTGGTGGTTGCAATGGGTGGGTCCTGTGGTGGCCAAAGAGTCTTCTTTGTCTGGAGGCGGCCGGGAGCACACCCACGAGCACGCAGCCTCAGCAAGGTATGAACATCAACAACCACCTACCCAATTAGCGTCGGCTGTCGTGCTGGCTGATAGCGGACGGGGTGAGGAAGAGGCTCCATTAGTCGCTGATGACATCGCCATAGATGAGGATGAGGATGACGATGACACTGAACAATATCTCAATACTGGCGCCTATGATGAGTAGTCAGCGTTTGAGCGTCATGAGTCGGTGCCTGAATTGCCGCCTCCGGAGGCTGAACGTATTATAGACGAATTTCTAGCCGGAAAGAAGCATAGGAAGAGATGGAGGAAAGGCAACAAAGTTGCTTCTATGATCCAGCCGCCTCAGCAGTCTCGTGTTCAAGACCGTATACCTATCCCCGGTGCGGAAAAATGGCAAATCGCCGGTGAGCCAATCCTACCCAAGGCAGCGTTAGAAGCCACACACGGCAATCTAAGGAGACTTCATGACGATGTGCTGCGGAGAGAGAAAAGCCTCATCACGTCGGAAAATCCAGGATACCCACTCTATGTGGTTAACGTGCCGAGGCAAAGGTCGTACGTCCGCTCATGCCCCGCGGACAAGTTCTCCTCCGATTCGATTAC
Organism: Aegilops bicornis; assembly: GCA_021605145.1. Lineage (NCBI taxonomy): Eukaryota > Viridiplantae > Streptophyta > Magnoliopsida > Poales > Poaceae > Aegilops > Aegilops bicornis. Next base: position 19,933,620 of record CM038670.1, on the reverse strand, counting down.
ATCTTCAACATGTTTCACTTGAAGAAACTGGATTTTATGTTTGTCTGCCTTTTTGCCTTGAAGATGAACTACATCATTGCGATTGAGCAGATACCTTATATTTGTGTCGCTGACGCGTACTTCATGCACGAGGGCTTCTTGGCAGTCTGCGCAGAGCACCGTGAATACGCGAGGGACTACATCATCAATTTCATGGTCGCTAATAAGGACAAGGAGGCGATTCTCTTGCCTTATCATCCCCTGTAAGTCATCCGCACGGATATCCTTCCTTCGATTTCAATCATTCATTTGCTTGGTGGATGCTAATTAATTTGAGGTGTACTTATTTTGCGCAGTGGCAGGGGCGCCGTCCTCATCATCCTTTACCCCCGATACTCCCACGCTCTTTACTTGGACTCGTCAAAGAACATGAACAAAAAGGATTACACCCACATCAAGTCTGTTCTCGACAGTGCTATCTTTTACTACGACGCACGGGGTGGAGAGATCAAGGACAAGAAGAAAAAGGACGGCAGGCCCGCCTTCGGCCATAAGACCGACTTCTGCTGAATCCAGCAACCGAGTGATTCTCTTAGTGATGGACTCTATGTCCTACACCACATGCTGGAGTACAGACGGGATCATCAGAACCTTCGCATGTTACCTAAATCCGACGATGCCCATACTCTGCAATGGGCAAAGAACGTAGGAGATATCACGGATCATCGACTTCGAGCTGAGTTCTATCACATCCAGCATGAACTTGCCCAAGTCATCGTGAAGGAGGTCCTCGACAAAACAGGTCTGTTCTATGAGGAAGGGCAAATGTCGTGGGAAGACGTCCGAACACGCTTAGCCACTCAGCGTCTTGACCTGAAGCCTTTCACTAAGCTCTGGGACTATCTTCCTGACTTGGATTGATGGAACGACATGTTGGAGTGATTGTCTATATATGACAATGTGCCCGTTTAGTCCATACTTTCTGAATGACGAAACTTTGAGTTATGCATGACGAAATTTATTTGTGATGTAATTAAACCGTCCTCCTAAACTAGCGAAGATCACTCTGGTTAGGGCATTTTGGGTACGATGAACTTTGTTATTTATGCTTATGATATGTTGCTTCTATTTTTGCCTAGTCTCTCTCTTTCTGTTGCTCAACTATGTATGTTGCATATCATCGACTCGTGTGACGATGCAATGCAGGTGCATAGATCATCGATGACGAAGAAGTGCAACGCCAGGAGTATACGACGAGTGGCCGGAGTGTCAGGCCCAGGTGTACCGGTTTCCGGTTTCCGAGCGACAGCCAGTAGTTAGTTTAGGTTCACGCTAATGCGAGAGAGGGATACGAACTCATGTACTGCATAGTTCCGCTCTCACTCATAGTGATAGCTCTTCTCGCGTATATCATTGTATATATGGATGACGATGTAGTTGCAAGTAATCGAGACTTGTATCGCTATTTTTGAGATGATGATGAGAGATCACTTTGTGTTGGATGATGATTATGATGATGACATGATTTGATGAGACTATCTGTATGTATATGCTATGATTATATTTGTATGTGTTTGATATGCTAAGATTATTGTATAAAGCCTGTTTAAATACAAAACAAATATGCATAAAAAATAGAAACTAATAAAACTAGCAGTAGCGAGGGGAATAAAGTTAGCAGTAGCGCTCTCTTACCAGTAGCGCGTCCTAGTTAAAAGCGCTGCAGCTATTAGCAGCAGCGCGTGGCACCAAAGCCCGCTGCTGCTAGCCATGTATAGCAGTAGCGTGGGACGACACGCGCTACTGCTACATGTTAGCTGTAGCGCCTTATCAGTAGCGCGGCACCCCGCGCTACTGCTAGGCAAAATACCCGTGCTACTGCTAGGCTTTTCCCTAGTAGTGCATCGTCGCATCCACCGTGTGATTGTCTTTGCTTCACAGCCGACCCTTCCAAGTACACCTCAAAGCTTGCCCTTTTGCCAGATCCAATGCTCGTGGACCCAGAGGCACTGCCATGGCCTTCAGTTGCGCCCCTCTTCGAGGTCACGGGATACCCTTGGTCCGGTTCCTCCAGACTGGATGGCGACGGCGTCTCGGTGTCGTCCTCCTTCTTGAAGGTGCTATCTTTGATCGCTCGTGGTGTCCCTGGTGTTGGCTCTGGCGATGTTAGTGTTGGGGCTGAATCTCTCAACCCCTCTTCTTCCTCTCGGTGTTGCTTCTCACAACACACACACACAAATGGAGACACAAGTATTTGTTGCCGCTGTATCACACAGCCGGCCTTTTCTTCTCTCTATTACTCTCGATGAAAACAGCTAGTTACAATGTCTTAAGTAAAGCTAACGCCCACACACAGCCAAGGCAACAACCTGCCTGTCTCTTGTGCCACACACGACTCTCCACTAACAACCTAACTCCACGACCTATTATTCTGCCACTAACACACACGGACATGCATACTATCTTGACTAGATAACTTGTGCAGCCCGTTGGCTTCATCACTTGCATGCACCACCGTGTCACACGAGAGTGCCAGCTTCACGCGGCACATCGGCTTCTCACCGTGCATGATCTTCCTTGACTGAAACCACCTTCTCATATGCATCACACATATGTCTGCACACTCTATACTGACACGATACTACATGCAGAACTGAAAGTAAACTTAAATGCAGATACAATCAAGATTAAACCTAACATTCTCCTCCTTAATCTTGATTCTTCGCTCATGACGCAGCATTCAGAGAAGAGCCGGCTCGTCCTCGACAGCGAGCAGTGCCTTCTCCTCGTTGTCCTTCTTCTTCTCCGGACACTCCCAAGCAAAATGCCCAAAGTCATCACAGTTATAGCACTGTACCTCGCTCTTGTCTCTGTGCCCTCCACCGCGGCCATGTCCGCGGCCACGGCCACGGCCACCACGGCCGCGTCCTCGCAATGAGTCATGCCCTCTCGCCATGAGGAGCTGCTCTTCTTCACGTGCCGTCTCCCGCCCCTTGACGAGCTCCTCATGCGCCTTGAGTGAACCAATGGCCTCCTCCATGGCCATCTTGTTGGTGTCGCCGAACAACGCAATCGATGACGCAACGTGGATGAATTTGTTGGAGACGGCTCGGAGCAGCTTCTTCACGACGTACTTCTCCTCCATCGCATCACCAAGCTCACGGATGCGCCCCACGAGCGTCATGAACCTCGCCGCGAAATCATCCACGGACTCCACATCACCCAACTTGAGACCATCAAACTCCGATCGCAAGGACTGAACCCTCGCCTCTCGGACGCGCTCGATGCCCACATGAATGGAGCGTAGCGCCGCCCACACATCGGCTGCGGTCTCCTTCTCCGCAACCCGCAGCAGCGTCGAGTCGTCGATGGACTGGGAGATGATCGTCATGGCCATCTCCTCCTTGCCCTTGTCGACCTCTGATGAGGCCTCGCGATCAACGGCACCCCACGCGCCATTGGCGCGCAAGAGATACTTCATCCTCATCACCCACGCCGCGTAGTTCGTCCTCGTGAGCAGCGGGAACGGGAGCTTCCCCGCCGCCGCCGTCGTCGCCGCCGTCGTGGCAGCCGCCGAGTCGCTCGGCACCAACGCTCCACTCGCTGAAGAGTCACGTGGCATCGTCTTCGTCATCACCTAGCGCTGATACCAAATGTTGGGGCTGAATCTCTCAACCCCTCTTCTTCCTCTTGGTGTTGCATGTTAGCAGCAAGCCATGCCCATGTGTGTGTGCGTGCGTGAGTCAGGCTGATGTGTGCGTGTGTGGCACGGTGGTGTGTAGTGTGTGCTTTTTCTGTTAGCGGGATCATGGGATGTTCGAGACGGCCATGGGCGGGCGCGCATGACCAGGGCATGTACGTGCATGTCGTGGGGGCGTGGATGGCACGGGCCGGATCGGCCTCTCGGCGTGGGCTGGGACTGGGTACGTGCCCGGTGAGTTTCAGGTATAAATACCTCATGCGTTGTAACAGGTTAGAAGCGAGTTTGTTTCTCGAAGGAATATAGGCTGTATGTGCCGCATCAGCGTTTATGCGCTGGGAAGAAACATGCAGTGTCTATGTTCTTCCTTCTCCTTCCTTCTTCTTCCTCTGGTGATCTAGTTCAGAGAGAGAGAGAGAGAGAGAGGCAGAGCTAGGGCTTGCCACGGTCTCAACAATTGGTATCAGAGCCACAAGGTTCGAGGGGCGGCTGTGGCGCGCGACGGCGTCCGCGGAGCGCGCGGTGCGCGGCGGACATGATGGTCTTGGCAACGGCGCGCGGTGAGCGCGTGGCGTCGGCAACGCGCGGCGAGTCCACGACGGTGTGGCGTGATGCTGTGCGCGTGGCGAGCAGCGGCGGTCGCGGAGACGAGGAGGTCGCGGAGGCCCGGCGGCTCGGCGCGACGACCGTGGAGGTGCTGTGCCGCGGTTGATGGTGCAGCGGTGCAGGGCAATAAGGCGCGGCGGCGAGCCGGACACGACCGGTGCGTGTTATGGAGTGCGCCTGGGCCAGCGTCGGTAGCGTTAGGGCCGCTGGCGGCAGCGTCTGCAGGCGTGCTGGGCGTGGCTCGGCGAGGAGAAGACCGAGCTCCTGGGCACGCTGGATCGGCCGCGTTGATCGCGTTGGTGCATGATCAAGGCCGCGAGCTGGGGGCGTGTGGAGCACGGGATTGATCGCCGAGGAGGTGACCGCATCGCCGCACTGGAGACGGCCACGTCGTTCGCGTCCGAGCGCGACTGGTGTGCCGGTCGGGGAGTGCGTGGCATGGCGAAGGCAGCGTAGGACTGACCGCGTCGGGGCGCTGGACTCGGGCCGTGGCGACTGCGTGCGTGCGTGTCGTGTACACGAGCTTGGGAGCGCGAGATGTGGGGTGCTGCGCGATGGAGGCTTTAGCGGCGGCCATGGCGCCGACGTCGACGACGAGCCTGACAAGTGCAAGGTCATGACTTGGGGCGTGAATGTTAGCAGCAAGCCATGCCCATGTGTGTGTGCGTGCGTGAGTCAGGCTGATGCGTGCGTGTGTGGCACGGTGGTGTGTAGTGTGTGCTTTTTCTATTAGCGGGATCATGGGACGTTCGAGACGGCCATGGGCGGGCGCGCATGACCAGGGCATGTACGTGCATGTCGTGGGGGCGTGGATGGCACGGGCCGGATCGGCCGCTCGGCGTGGGCTGGGACTGGGTACGTGCCCGGTGAGTTCCAGGTATAAATACCTCATGCGTTGTAACTGGTTAGAAGCGAGTTTGTTGCTCGAGGGAATATAGGTTGTATGTGCGGCAGCAGCGTTTGTGCGCTGGGAAGAAACTTGCAGTGTCTCTGTTCTTCCTTCTCCTTCCTTCTTCTTCCTCTGGTGATCTAGTTTAGAGAGACAGAGAGAGGCGGAGCTAGGGCTAGCCACGGTCCCAACATTGCTTCTCACAACACACACACAAATGGAGATACAAGTATTTGGTGCCGCTGTATCACACAGCCGGCCTTTTCTTCTCTCTATTACTCTCGATGAAAACAGCTAGTTACAATGTCTTAAGTAAAGCTAACGCCCACACACAGCCAAGGCAACAACCTGCCTGGCTCTTGTGCCACACACGACTCTCCAATAACCAACTAACTCCACGACCTATTATTCTGCCACTAACACACACGGACATGCATACTATCTTGACTAGATAACTTGTGCAGCCCGTTGGCTTCATCACTTGCATGCACCACCGTGTCACACGAGAGTGCCAGCTTCACGCGGCACATCGGCTTCTCACCGTGCATGATCTTCCTTGACTGAAACCACCTTCTCATATGCATCACACATATGTCTGCACACTCTATACTGACACGATACTACATGCAGAACTGAAAGTAAACTTAAATGCAGATACAATCAAGATTAAACCTAACATTCTCCTCCTTAATCTTGATTCTTCACTCATGACGCAGCATTCAGAGAAGAGCCGGCTCGTCCTCGACACCGAGCAGTGCCTTCTCCCCGTTGTCCTTCTTCTTCTCCGGACACTCCCAAGCAAAATGCCTAAAGTCATCACAGTTATAGCACTGTACCTCGCTCTTGTCTTTGCGCCCTCCACCGCGGCCATGGCCACGGCCACCACGGTCGCGTCCTCGCAAGGAGTCAGGCCCTCTCTCCATGAGGAGCTGCTCTTCTTCACGTGCCGTCTCCGCCCTTGACGAGCTCCTCATGCGCCTTGAGTGAACCAATGGCCTCCTCCATGGCCATCTTGTTGGTGTCGCCGAACAACGCAATCGATGACGCAACGTGGATGAACTAGTTGGAGACGGCTCGGAGCAGCTTCTTCACGATGTACTTCTCCTCCATCGCATCACCAAGCTCACGGATGCGCCCCACGAGCGTCATGAACCTCGCCGCGAAATCATCCACGGACTCCACATCACCCATCTTGAGGCCATCAAACTCCGATCGCAAGGACTGAACCTCGCCTCTCGGACGCTCGATGCCCACATGCATGGAGCGTAGCGCCGCCCACACATCGGCTGCGGTCTCCTTCTCCGCAACCCGCAGCAGCGTCGAGTCGTCGATGGACTGGGAGATGATCGTCACGGCCATCTCCTCCTTGCCCTTGTCGACCTCCGATGAGGCCTCGCGATCAACGGCACCCCACGCGCCATTGGCGCGCAAGAGGTACTTCATCCTCATCACCCACGCCGCGTAGTTCGTCCTCGCGAGCAGCGGGAACGGGAGCTTCCCCGCCGCCGCCGTCGTCGCCGCCGTCGCGGCAGCCGCCATCGCCGCTGAGTCGCTCGGCACCAACGCTCCACTCGCTGAAGAGTCACGTGGCATCGTCTTCGTCATCACCTAGCGCTGATACCAAATGTTGGGGCTGAATCTCTCAACCCCTCTTCTTCCTCTCGGTGTTGCTTGTTAGCAGCAAGCCATGCCCATGTGTGTGTGCGTGCGTGAGTCAGGCTGATGCGTGCGTGTGTGGCACGGTGGTGTGTAGTGTGTGCTTTTTCTGTTAGCGGGATCATGGGACGTTCGAGACGGCCATGGGCGGGCGCGCATGACCAGGGCATGTACGTGCATGTCGTGGGGGCGTGGATGGCACGGGCCGGATCGGCCGCTCGGCGTGGGCTGGGACTGGGTACGTGCCCGGTGAGTTCCAGGTATAAATACCTCATGCGTTGTAATAGGTTAGAAGCGAGTTTGTTGCTCGAGGGAATATAGGTTGTATGTGCGGCAGCAGCGTTTGTGCGCTGGGAAGAAACTTGCAGTGTCTCTGTTCTTCTTCTCCTTCCTTCTTCTTCCTCTGGTGATCTAGTTCAGAGAGAGAGAGAGGCGGAGCTAGGGCTAGCCACGGTCCCAACATTGCTTCTCACAACACACACACAAATGGAGACACAAGTATTTGGTGCCGCTGTATCACACAGCCGACCTTTTCTTCTCTCTATTACTCTCGATGAAAACAGCTAGTTACAATGTCTTAAGTAAAGCTAACGCCCACACACAGCCAAGGCAACAACCTGCCTGGCTCTTGTGCCACACACGACTCTCCACTAACCAACTAACTCCACGACCTATTATTCTGCCACTAACACACACGGATATGCATACTATCTTGACTAGATAACTTGTGCAGCCCGTTGGCTTCATCACTTGCATGCACCACCGTGTCCCACGAGAGTGCCAGCTTCACGCGGCACATCGGCTTCTCACCGTGCATGATCTTCCTTGACTGAAACCACCTTCTCATATGCATCACACATATGTCTGCACACTCTATACTGACACGATACTACATGCAGAACTGAAAGTAAACTTAAATGCAGATACAATCAAGATTAAACCTAACATTCTCCTCCTTAATCTTGAGTCTTCACTCATGACGCAGCATTCAGAGAAGAGCCGGCTCGTCCTCGACACCGAGCAGTGCCTTCTCCTCGTTGCCCTTCTTCTTCTCCGGACACTCCCAAGCAAAATGCCCAAAGTCATCACAGTTATAGCACTGTACCTCGCTCTTGTCTCTGCGCCCTCCACCGCGGCCATGTCCGCGGCCACGTCCTCGCAATGAGTCATGCCCTCTCGCCATGAGGAGCTGCTCTTCTTCACGTGCCGTCTCCCGCCCCTTGACGAGCTCCTCATGCGCCTTGAGTGAACCAATGGCCTCCTCCATGGCCATCTTGTTGGTGTCGCCGAACAACGCAATCGATGACGCAACGTGGATGAACTTGTTGGAGACGGCTCGGAGCAGCTTCTCCACGATGTACTTCTCCTCCATCGCATCACCAAGCTCACGGATGCGCCCCACGAGCGTCATGAACCTCGCCGCGAAATCATCCACGGACTCCACATCACCCATCTTGAGGCCATCAAACTCCGATCGCAAGGACTGAACCCTCGCCTCTCGGACGCGCTCGATGCCCACATGCATGGAGCGTAGCGCCGCCCACACATCGGCTGCGGTCTCCTTCTCCGCAACCCGCAGCAGCGTCGAGTCGTCGATGGACTGGGAGATGATCGTCATGGCCATCTCCTCCTTGCCCTTGTCGACCTCCGATGAGGCCTCGCGATCAACGGCACCCCACGCGCCATTGGCGCGCAAGAGGTACTTCATCCTCATCACCCACGCCGCGTAGTTCGTCCTCGTGAGCAGCGGGAACGGGAGCTTCCCCGCCGCCGCCGTCGTCGCCGCCGTCGCGGCAGCCGCCATCGCCGACGCTCCACTCGCTGAAAAGTCACGTGGCATCGTCTTCGTCATCACCTAGCGCTGATACCAAATGTTGGGGCTGAATCTCTCAACCCCTCTTCTTCCTCTCGGTGTTGTTTGTTAGCAGCAAGCCATGCCCATGTGTGTGTGCGTGCGTGAGTCAGGCTGATGCGTGCGTGTGTGGCACGGTGGTGTGTAGTGTGCTTTTTCTGTTAGCGGGATCATGGGACGTTCGAGACGGCCATGGGCGGGCGCGCATGACCAGGGCATGTACGTGCATGTCGTGGGGGCGTGGATGGCACGGGCCGGATCGGCCGCTCGGCGTGGGCTGGGACTGGGTACGTGCCCGGTGAGTTCCAGGTATAAATACCTCATGCGTTGTAACAGGTTAGAAGCGAGTTTGTTGCTCGAGGGAATATAGGCTGTATGTGCGGCAGCAGCGTTTGTGCGCTGGGAAGAAACTTGCAGTGTCTATGTTCTTCCTTCTCCTTCCTTCTTCTTCCTTTGGTGATCTAGTTCAGAGAGAGAGAGAGGCAGAGCTAGGGCTTGCCACGGTCCCAACAATTGGTATCAGAGCCACAAGGTTCGAGGGGCGGCCGTGGCGTGGCGGCGTCCAGCGGGCCTTGCGGTCTTGTGGCGGACATGATTGTCTTGGCAACGGCGCGCGGTGAGCGCGTGGCGTCGGCAATGCGCGGCGAGTCCACGGTGGTGTGGCGTGATGCTGTGCGCGTGGTGACCAGCGGCCGTCGCGGAGACGAGGAAGTCGCGGAGGCCTGGAGGCTCGGCGCGACGACCGTGGAGGTGTTGTGCCGCGGTTGACGGTGCCGTGGTGCAGGGCAATAAGGCGCGGCGGCGAGCCGGACACGACCGGTGCGTGTTATGGGTGCGCACTGGACGCGTCGGGCGCGTTGGGGCCGCGGGCGCGCGTACGGGCGTGCTGGGCGTGGCTCGGCGAGGAGAAGACCGAGCTCCTGGGCACGCTGGATCGGCCGCGTTGATCGCGTTGGTGCATGATCAAGGCCGCGAGCTGGGGGCGTGTGGAGCACGGGATTGATCGCCGAGGAGGTGACCGCATCGCCGCACTGGAGACGGCCACGCCGTCGTTCGGCGTCCGAGCGACTGGTGTGCCGGTCGGGGAGTGCGTGGCATGGCGAAGGCAGCGTAGGACTGACCGCGTCGGGGCGCAGGACTCGGGTCGTGGCGACTGCGTGCGTGCGCGTCGTGTAGATGAGCTTGGGAGCGCGGGATGTGGGGTGCTGCGCGATGGAGGCTTTAGCGGCGGCCATGGCGCCGACGTCGACGACGAGCCTGACATGTGCAAGGTCATGACTTGGGGCGTGAATGTTAGCAGCAAGCCATGCCCATGTGTGTGTGCGTGCGTGAGTCAGGCTGATGCGTGCGTGTGTGGCACGGTGGTGTGTAGTGTGTGCTTTTTCTGTTAGCGGGATCATGGGACGTTCGAGACGGCCATGGGCGGGCGCGCATGACCAGGGCATGTACGTGCATGTCGTGGGGGCGTGGATGGCACGGGCCGGATCGGCCGCTCGGCGTGGGCTGGGACTGGGTACGTGCCCGGTGAGTTCCAGGTATAAATACCTCATGCGTTGTAACAGGTTAGAAGCGAGTTTGTTGCTCGAGGAAATATAGGTTGTATGTGCGGCAGCAGCGTTTGTGTGCTGGGAAAAAATTTGCAGTGTCTCTGTTCTTCCTTCTCCTTCCTTCTTCTTCCTCTGGTGATCTAGTTCAGAGAGAGAGAGAGGCGGAGCTAGAGCTAGCCACGGTCCCAACATTGCTTCTCACAACACACACACAAATGCCAACATTGCTTCTCACAACACACACACAAATGGAGACACAAGTATTTGGTGCCGCTGTATCACACAGCCGGCCTTTTCTTCTCTCTATTACTCTCGATGAAAACAGCTAGTTACAATGTCTTAAGTAAAGCTACCGCCCACACACAGCCAAGGCAACAACCTGCCTGGCTCTTGTGCCACACACGACTCTCCACTAACCAACTAACTCCACGATCTATTATTCTGCCACTAACACACACGGACATGCATACTATCTTGACTAGATAACTTGTGCAGCCCGTTGGCTTCATCACTTGCATGCACCACTGTGTCACGCGGGAGTGCCAGATTCACGCGGCACATCGGCTTCTCACCGTGCATGATCTTCCTTGACTGAAACCACCTGCTCATATGCATCACACATATGTCTGCACACTCTATACTGACACGATACTACATGCAGAACTGAAAGTAAACTTAAATGCAGATACAATCAAGATTAAATCTAACATTCTCCTCCTTAATCTTGAGTCTTCACTCATGACACAGCATTTAGAGAAGAGCCAGCTCGTCCTCGACGCCGAGCAGTGCCTTCTTCCTGGTTCAGTATTACCGTTCTTGGCTCTGGTCTTGATAGGTTTAGCTGTGTTGTATCCTTTGGTTGGGACGAGTATCCCTTCGCTCTTTGCTCCAGGCATCATTATCACATCTGCTTGCGTTTGTGTCATGTTGTACCATTCGTTGCACTAATTTTGTTCCTCCTGTCAATGAAAAGATACGCAATCTTTGCATATTCGCGAAAAAATGAACGGCACGTACATACAACCGGATTGGACTTCACCTAGCTGATGGTACATCAAACAAAGTCAGAAATTCTTAAACATACGTTTTGGTGTCCTTTCAATGGGCTCGCTGCCCGTCAAAATGTCTCAGAAATTGTGCTAGAATTGATTTTGGGTGCACAAAAAAGAGAAACAAGGTAATTTTTAAATCAATAGGAGAAAGAAAATCAATAGATTATTACTTTAGGAAAGTTTCTATTACAGCGTGCTCCGACCTGTCACAGCTTCGATCCGTTTTCCTTTCCGCGTTTGTCCATAGAAGCTTAGTCTTAGTCTCTGGCTAATCATCCATAGAAGCTTGACGCAGGCCGTAGGATGGGCATCTAACGGTTGAGGGCGAAGTAATTCTCACGAGACATTAAGTCACACGTCATGTGATGAGCCAGCTGTTTGTCCGCCATTTATCCTTTCTATTTCCCTTTCCGCGTTTTGTCCGCCATTTCTCCTTTCTATTTCTACTTGGCCGCCCGGTATAAGATGATCCAACCCACCCCTGGCCCTCTCCAAACCACCAGCCACAAACCCTAGCCGCAACCATCCATCAGACTGGTGGACAAGCCCCCTGTAGCCGCGGCCGCCTCCATGGAACCAGCGACTGGCAGGCCGTTCTACTGTTTCATTCCCGGCGCAGACGCCAGCGGCCATGAAAGGTCAGTGAATTAGATGTTGGATCGATTTTCTTGTTGCCTTCTTGATATAATTCGGCTGATTCCAATTCGTTAGATCTAATCTCGTGAATATTTATGCATGTTTTGTTTCAAATTAAGCTAAACGTAGATCCACTGAATCTCCTTTGCAGTATCATCCCAATGACTGATGAGAGGAACTGGGACGACCTCCCGGACGAGCTCGTATCCAAGGTGGCGGAGCTCCTGCTGCGCTCAGATGTGACCGACTACATCCACCTGAGAGACATCAAGCCTTGGAGAGGCGCCGCCCCGAAGCTCGTGGGCATGAATCCGCACTTCTTCCCACGCCACTGGAAGATGCTGCAGATCCAAGGTGAGGAAGCCAGGTTCGTGAACGTCCTCACCGGCGCCTCCATGCGGCTCAAGATCCCTCGGCACTACGGGCAGTTCCTTGCCTGCGCCGAGGGCTGCCTGCTCTTCGCCGCACCCTCAGGCCGGGGCACGCAGAAGCTGCGCCTGTGCAACCCGGTGACCAGGGCCGTCGCCGACCTACCCAATCTCATGACCAGAGTTATTTCACAAGACTTCAAGGCCGCAGGAATCATCTACGACGTCGACGACGGCCAGGCTCCCACGCCCACTGTGGTGCTCCTCGTGGCGGTATCGGTGTGGTCCATTGACATGATCCTCTACGCGAGGCCAGGCGACGCCGTGTGGCAGTGGCAATTCTTCGCCCCAAACGAGGACGGAGAGCTTCCGTTGTTCCAAGGCAAGGGCAGCCTCTCCCTGGGCGGCAACTTCTACGTCCCCACCAGCTCAGGGGACGTCCTCAAGCTGGAGCTCCACCCGCAGCCTCACTTCGTGTACGCGGCCACGCAGCAGGAGGTCACTAATCAGGCTAGTCACTTACACTTAAACCTGAGGTCCTACCTGGTGCCGTCTGTCGATGCAGGGATGCTGCTGGTGGTTCGTAGGTTCGAGAACATTGCCGGATACATAGCCGTGTCCAACGTAGTGTTCGAGGTGAACCTCGCAGAGGGCACCCTTACACTACTACAGGACCACAAGGACATCGGCAATCGGAGCATTTTTCTCCGGTGGTTGACGCTCAGCACGCACTGAGAGTGTCCAAGTAGTTAATTACCAGATGTCAGGAAAAAGTGTGCTCAGATGATCAGAGATTTTGTCTGTTTTTTTTTTCGTCTATTGAACAATTTGCTCGCCATTATTAATTAATTCCAGTTCGATCGTGTAAACCTTTTAGTTTATTTATCAATTTCTCAAATCGATTTCTTCCTGGAACAAGTATCACAGAACCTCCGTCACTGTACTACAACCACAGAGTATAACACGAAGATTTCAGCTGGATGGACTATTCTATTTCCACTCTTAACCGAGCTACTGTGTCATCCATCATGTTATGTTTTCAGGAATGCAATCCATGTTATCTAGGTAGAAATTGATAATATATGTACAAGTAAATACGTTGTTTCTTAGGTCAAGATTTCTAATCCATATGACATATCCCGCGTGTGGAATGTCCGGTTTTGTACGTAGGATTCGCAGTGCATTTGAGTTTATTTAAAAAATTCTCTGCCCTTCCTTTTTATTACGAGCTATTTTATTTTATCCAACTTCATATAATACTTTTCTGTTATCCTGGTTTAGGAATCTCCATACCTAAAGAGAGTGTGACTTTTGCAAAGTTATCTAATATGTCTGCTCAAACATTTGCAGTGGATAATTATTACTCATATGTACTGCTTCTCCTAAAGTATGTTTGTAACATTATTAGGATTTAGAGTCCAGACGAATTGATTCCATAAATATGTTTCTCGGCACACTATAATGAGTAGAGTACTGGGCAGTTACCTGCTCTCAGGGTAAGAAGAGCTAGCTGACATAGCGAAAATATTTGTATGACTATAGTTGTGCCTGGAATTTCTGTTGGATCCACTATTCTATTTTGTCTCGACCTAGTGTATGTCCAATCTATGTTATCTGCCTGTATATCCGATCCATATTAAAGATAAAAAATAGATAATATGTACAACTAAATTCCTTGTTTCTTAGTCCAAGATGTGTAATGATTTATCCCACGTGTGGAATTTCTCGTTTATAGTATTTGTAGTTCAGCTGATTTTATTCCTACGAATTGCTCAGAACTTCGATCACTTCATACAAGAAATTTCATGGGATCCAACTTCATAGAATATTTTATATCTTTTTCATATCAATTATTAATCAAAGAGACACAAAAAGATCTGTTAGCCCAATTTAAGGTAGCAATGACATTCTAGTTCTATTATTTTCTGTTATGGGGAATCTCCCTATGTCTAAAAAGAACGATCCTTGCAAAGTTATCTACTATGTCTTCTCAAATATTTACATTGGATGTTTATTAACCATATGTATAATTTCTCATAAAATATGTCCACAGTTTTTGTAACCGTTAGGATTTTCAGTCAATATATATGAATTGATTCATAAGATTTCTTTATGCACTTCATTTCATAAAAGAATATTCATTGGATCAAACCACCTATAATAATTTCTATTATTTTCATGAGACGAGTCAAATGTCTATACAGACATGTTCGATTTAAGCTAGCATGGTATTGTAGTCCTAGTTTTTTTCTCTCTTGTGGTATGAGAACTCCCCTAATCAAAGAGTTGAAAAACTGCATGGGGCACCTTAGGAATCTCTCCATGTCTAGAAAGCATGACCTTGAAAAGTAATCTAATGAAAGAAAAAAATTAGAAGGATGTTCCATTACACAACCCTTGGTCGGTTTTGGGTTCCGATAATGCCCAACAAGAGCTAATACCCCAGTATATTCAGGCTTTAGAACCGATTGGGAGAGTTAAGTATCCCAGTCGGTTCCACGGAGAGCAATTAACAAATTCTACTTAACAATATTTATTTGCAAATTTTTACACTTATTGTTTACTGATAATTTGCACACTTTATGGTATAGTGTATATTTGAAAATTTTAATACTGCTGATGAGAGATTTTGTCTGTTTTTTCGTCTATTGAACAATTTGCTGACAGTTATTAATTAATTTCATTTCGACCTTGTAAACTGTTTAGTTTATTTATAAATTTCTCAATATTGATTTCTTCCTGAACAGGTATAATAGAACCTTCATTGTGAATGTACTACAACCACTGAGTATGACAGGATGATTTCAGTTGGATGGACTATTCTATTTCCACTCCTAATCTATACTCTGACATCCATGTTATGTTTGCAGGAATGCAATCCATGTTACCTGGGTAGAATTGTTAATATATGTACAAGTACATACATTATTTTTTAGTTCAGAATTTGTAATCCTTATGATTTATCCCGCGTGTGCAATGTCCGGTTTTGTACGTAGAATTCGCAGCCCATCTGATTTTGTTTAAAAAATTCTCTACACTTCCTTTCTTATTACGAATTTTTTTATTTTATCCAACTTCACATAATATTTTCTATCACTTGCATATAAGACCTATCAGCTAAATGGCCATAAAGATATGTTGGATTTAAGGCGGCATTTACATTTTTATAAATGGGATCCAACTTTATGGTACGAGAAATTTCATGGGATCCAACTTCAGAGAATATTTTCTATCCTTTTCATATCATTTATCAATCTCCATGTCTAGAAAGCATGACCTTTGCAATGTTATCTAATATGTCTTCCCAAAGATTTACGTTGGATGTTTATTAACCATATGTATAGTTTCTCATAAAATATGCCCACAGTCTTTGTAACCATTAGGATTTTCAGTTCATATATATGAATTGATTCATATGATTGTTCTAACATACTTCATTTCATATAAGAATATTAATTGGATCAAACTCCCTAGAATATTTTCTATTAATTTCATTTGATGAGTCAAATGTCTATAGAGACATGTTGGATTTAAGCGAGCATGGCATTGTAGTCCTTTTTTTCCCCTCTTCTTGTGGTATGAGAACTCGCCTAACAAAAGAGTTGAAAAAGTGCATGTGGCACCTTAATTAGCAATCTCTCTATGTCATGAAAGCATGACCATGAAAAGTAATCTAATGAAAGATAAAAAAACTTTAGAAGGAGGTTCTATTACACAACCCTTGGTCGGTTTTGGGTTCCAACAATGCCAAACAAGAGCAAATACCCCAGTATATTCAGGCTTTAGAACCGATCGGGAGAGTTAAGTATCCCAGTCGGTTCCACATAAAACTATTAAGAAATTCTATGCTACAATGTTTATTTGCAAATTTTTACACTTATTGTTTATTGATAATTTGCATGCTTTATGCTGCAGTGTATATTTGCAAGTTTTAATACACCCTCCATTTTTATTTACTCTGCAGATTAGAGTTGACTGAAATCAAACTTCGTAAAGTTTGACCAAATTTATATAAAAAAGTACAAAGATTTACTATAAAAAATCTATATGATGTGAAAGTACATTCAATAATACATCTGATGGTATTTATTTGTTATTGCATATGTTAATACTTCTGTTTATAAATTTTGTCAAAGTTAAAAAAGCTTGACTTTGACTAAAGCTAATGCGCGGACTAAAAAAACAGAGGTAGTACTGCTGAAAATTTACAAGTTTACGCGGCAGTCAGTTATCTTAGTGCGAAAAACGGTGCCAAAATTAGCACGCGGAATATACGGGTGTGAAGGGGGAAGCTAGAAAATGTGCGCCCAAATGCAGTACACGTGCATGCAACTCATTGCCTAGACATTGCTTGATGCAGCACCCATCTTCTATCCGCTATTAGTCGGCATACCAGATGCATGCAAGTCGAGTGGGCACGATCTGAACCCAGGGGCATCTGCACCCACTTTTTAAAAAATACACTGAAATAGGCAAAAAACAGCAATTTGGGTTGGGCCTCCGGTTATTAGGTTAGTCCCAAAAATAATATAAAAGTGTATAATAAAGACCATTAAACATCCAAAACAGAATATAATATAGCATGGAACAATAAAAAATTATAGATACGTTCGTATCACCGCCCTTTGTCTTGCCAGGTTCAGTACCACCACGGATGATCTCTGCATCTCCATGTTAACAGGAAACACAGGAGCTACCACATGCTCAGTCTCCTCGTACCTTGCTTCCTGATTGCCCGTCCCCCCCGGGCCCATGGGGGTGCAGAACAAGTCCCCACGGTCCCTTGAGGAGCCGTCGCGGATCGTCGGCCTTGCGCCCAGGCCTGGGTTGGCAGCGGAGTCCAGCTCCTCGCCGGGGCTAATCGGCGCCTTGTTCCTCTGGTTGTCCCATCCTGCCATGGTGAGTGCTCATTTGGTGTCTGTGGGAAGAGGAAGATGTGTGAGGTCCATCTCATCGTTTGTTCCTCTCTTTATACCTTTAGATCTCCTCAACGATTTTGGTTGTTGCATCCTATCAGATGGCAAGGAATGATCCCCTTCATCACCAGCAATCCCAGCAGATCCTTGAGGGAGAGCTGTTTCCTTTCTTTTATCGGGTGGATCCTTTCCTTGTTGGGTTTCGATATTCCATTCCCTAGATATCTGATTTCCTCCCAACACTAGTAGAAAAACACCTATTAGTCCCGGTTCATAAGGGCCTTTAGTCCCGGTTCATGAACCGGGACTAATGGGTCGTTACTAATACCTCCCCCCTTTAGTCCCGGTCCTAAAACGAACCGGGATAGATGGTCCTCCACGTGGCCGGTGCGCCGAGCCCAGGCAGGGGGGCCTTTGGTCCCGGTTGGTGGCACCAACCGGGACCAAAAGGCATCCACGCGTCAGCATTCCAGTGGCTGGGGTTTTTGTTTTTTTTTAAAGGAGGGGTTGGGGGTTTTGGGGGTTAATTTAGGTGTTTCATATATTGTGTTAGCTAGCTAATTAATAGAGAGAAGTGTCCTCTCTTATGTCCGTGCTTGGTCGACGCTACGTACTATACACATATAGCCCTCGACACGCTAGTTTGTAATAAAATGAAGGGAACCATCGAGTACAGAAGTTCGTCATGCATACCGAGAGAAATGATCGATCGACCTCTCCTTCTCCGAGAGATTGGTCGAACAATTTAAAACAAGTTTTCGTATCATGTACGTCCGACGCTACTGGCTACATACATGTACAATATATAAGATCTCTCAATTACAGTCCCCTAGCATTTGAAATCAACTTCCACATGGTATTCTCCGGCTTTATTGATGACGTGGTCAAGAAAGAATCCCGCCAATTCCTCTTGAATTCCTTTCATGCGATCTGGTTCTAGGAGTTCATTCTGCATCTACCACGTCTAATTTGAAGAAGGGGGTTAATTAATATATATAAGAATGAAACTCAACAGAAATGATGGTGTAATAAAATGAAATTGTGAATATTATTAATTGCTTACGCACTTCATATTGTCTTGGAGAGTAGCCCCGCTTGTTTTTTAAAGTCGCGTTGTAGATGAACTCGCACACGTAGTATCCACAGAAATCATTCCCTTGTTCCTGCCACAAGCACTTTACGAGAAATAGAGGTCAATCAAACTGATAATGAAGCATTATAAATGGCATTGATGAAAGTATAGCTATAGAATCAATGGGAGATGCGCACAACTAGCTAGCCAGTAGTACTTACTTTCGGGTATGTATATCGCAGCTCCTTCGGCAGTCCCGGAGCTTTTGCGGTGAACTGTTTCCAAACCCTGCAAGACAAAGAAAATAATTATTATTACTTGAGATATCAGGAAATGAAAAAAAAGTTGCCGCTATGGTGCGATAATGATCGGTTAATTGAACTTACTTGCTGAGCATTTCAGTCATGTCCGCATAGGTGCTGGGATATTTTCGTCTCGAGTCTAAGACGGTTACTAGTCCACGCTCAAGCTTAATCTCCAGAAGAATATAGTGGAACCTGCGCACGCATGCATAACTCTTCAATTACATTACTATAACCTCGCTCGAGTAATAAGGGAAACCGAATATGCAAACCATCAGTAACACTCACTTGCCGTTATAAGGAAAGAGTATGGTATCTTTGTTTTGATTTTTCATCAACGATTGTAGCAAGTTGTCCTCGGCCTCTTTGACGTGCTTTTCAACCAGAAATACATCTATGATATTTGTGTTAATGAACCCAATATCATAGATTTCATTTTTTTGCACTCGACGATCTTCAATCTGCATAATATATTGAGGATAATTAATTATAAATACATGCAATGAAAGAGCCGAGCTATATATAGAGACTTAATAACAGAAATAGTACTTACAGGCAGTAGCAAAAGACCGTTAATTTATCGATGGCCTTTTGATTGAAGAACGCGAAGAACTCCTCAAATGGAACACACAACAAATCAGTTCCAACGAGGTCGTGCTCCTCTTTAATGTTCAGATACAAACAATTCGTCCCCCCAGACTCTCTGCAGGTTTTCATGTACCAAGTATGGAATCTTCGCATCATCGTTGTTAGAGATTTTTCATCTTTGACAAGAGGCTCCCGTACTCGTATCTGTGTTCGTCCACCTTCATGTATTCAGGAAGTGCATCGTCAGCAGGTAATCTTGTAGGTTGCCATAACCGCCACCATCCCCGGAACATTAGCGACGATGTTGCCGCTAGACACATTGAGCGGGGGGCACGATTGGTTTGCTTGTTCGCCGAGCTGGTCAATTTTTTCTTAGCTGCTCGTTCTTTTGCTCTTTGATGTCTGACAGTACTTCCCGACCGCTCCGCTTGGAGATATGTCTGTTCAGTAATGCGCTCATAGTTGGTTCTCGGCGGAGACTTTGCCGGTTTCCTCAGGGCAGCCAGAGTGCGCTTCGCTTTCACCGGATCTACCTTCTCCTCCGGAGGTGGACGTCTCTTTGCTTTCAACCCTTCAAACCAGTCATGCACTTCGGTCTGCGCGATCTTCGCGTTTTCCTCCTCGGTCCTCTCGTACGGTAACTTCTCTGGAGTCTTCAGAGAAGGACCGTATCTGTATTTCCTCCCGCCTTTGGCTGTACTGCTAGATGCCAGCAGAGCAGACGGAGCGGATGTCTTCTTTTTTGCTTCCTTACGAGGCGGAGGAGAAGGACTATGACGCGCCGGAGCAGCCGGAGCAGCGGCGAGTCTCTTCCGCCCTTGCTTACGAGGCGGAGAAGGAGGAGGCTGGCTGCTCGGGCGCGCCGGCGCAGGCGGAGAAGGAGGCGGAGTGCCGCCACGCGCCGGAGAAGGAGGCGGAGTGCCGCAATGCGTGCCCTGGTCGTCACTCGCCGGAGGAGGAGGCGGTGGAGGAGGCGGAGTGCCCTGACTCGCCGGAGGAGGAGGAGGAGGCGGAGGCGTCCAGTTCGGAAGGTTGATGAGCTCCTTCCGCCATAGGCATGGAGTCTTCAGAGCAGAATCCAGCCTAGTCTCCCTTCACCGGTAGGGTGGTCAAGCAGGAGGTCCTCAAATCCCTCCGTTATTTCATCCACCATCACCTTAGCATATCCTTCTGGAATCGGCTGGCGGCGATAAGTTGTGCCGGGTCCACTAGGATAAACTTGGCCAACAGCCGCCTTGACCTTCAAAGTCATCCATCGCGCCATAATGTGGCAACTTTGAGACTCCGTGATACCATCCACGGGATAGCCGGCAGGAGCCGTCAAAACATGCTCCGGCTGAAGCAGCTCGGTGGAAGCCACGCTACTTCTCCGCTGAGATGGCGGGGTAGCTTGGGGGGAAGCTTCGACAGGTCGTTTGCTGCGATCTGCTGCTTCTCGTTCCTCTAGCCCCATTACCCTTTCGTGCAGCGCCTGCAGTTGGTCCTGCTCCAGTTTCTTCCTCCTCTCGTGGGTTTTGTAACCCCCTGCGTCCGGAAAAACAACCTTCCACGAAAGGGAGTCTGGCGTGCCTCGTGTCCGTCCAGGGTGCTCAGGATTCCCAAGGGCCATTGTGAGCTCGTCCTTCTCCCTGTTTGGAAGGAACGTCCCTCGCTGCGCTGCATCGATATAGTGTCAAAGCTTCCTGACTGGTATTTGCAGTTGCTCGTCCGTCCACTGGCACTTCCACATTACGAGGGTCCAAGGTTCCGCCAGCCCCGAAGAACCAAGTCCGGCAAAGGTCTGGCCAGTACATTGTCTCTGGTTCCATCCCTTTTTCAAGCATATCATCCTCAGCCTTGGACCACTTAGGCCAGGCTTTGAGGTAGCCACCTGACCCCGTGCGATGGTGAAGCTTCTTCTTCGCATCATTTTGCTTGTTTGTCGCCGACATCTTCTTACTCTTTTCCGATGTCTTGTGGGCCACAAATGCGGGCCAGTGATTTTTGATCTACTCATATTTGCCGATGAATTCTGGTGTCTTATCTTTCTCGACAAACTGGTTCAGCTCTTTCCTCCACCTCCTCATTAGGGTTGCCATCTTCTTAAGAGCACAAGACTTGATTAATTTCTCTTTAACTGGCTTCTCTGTATCCTCCTCTGGCGGTAGGGTGAAATTTTCCTTCAGCTCAGTCCAAAGATCTTCTTTCTGCATATCATTGACATAAGACACCTCAGGGTCTTCCTCCTTAGGCTTATACCATTGATGGATGCTGATCGGGATCTTGTCCCTAACAAGAACCCCGCACTGAGCAGAAAATGCCTTCCTTGTCTGCATGGGTTCAATCGGTTCGCCGTCGGGCGCGATTTCTATGATCTCAAACTTTTCATCCGAGCTCAACTTTTTCTTCGGGCCTCGTCTCCTTACCGAAGTTGTGCTCGATCCGGAGGGCTAGAAATTATAAGGAAGAAAGACGAGAGTAATTAATATGTGTACATATACCAAAACAATGGATGCATCAATTAACTAGTCAGCACGGGCTTAACTAATATATATATATATACCTGGCCGGACTCGGTTCGGTCACCGGAGCAGTCAGCATGGTCTCATTCTACTTGTACCTCCATTGTGTCACCGGAGCCATCATAAACATAGTCCTCTTCTTGTACCGGCATTAATGGGTCGAATTCATCATGAACATAGCCCTCTTCTTCACCCAGTCCGGTGTCGTTGAGAAATGACGCAACTTCATCACTTCCTTGTGCGATTATGTGCCCCAACATCGCTTATGTTTCTTCGTCTGGGGAGTGCTCCATATTTTCTGAAAATATTTTCAACATTTCAATTATTATTCACTAATTGTACAGATCTATATATATATATATATATATATATATATATATATATATATATATATATATATATATATATATATTAGTGGCAAACGTAGAACGAGATAGCTAATCACAATAAGGAATCATGTTAGTTTGGGTGGCCTCGAGAGAGTTAATTTGTCGGGTAGGGGCGCCAAGGGAGGGGGGGTAGGAGACCAACATCGTTTTCTCTCTAGGGTTTGGGGTCGCCTCGACACAACGCTTCAAGTGTTAATTTGGTTGGCCTCGAGAGAGTTAATTTGTCGGGTAGGGGCGGCGGGAGGGGTAGGAGACCAACATCGCTTTCTCTCTAGGGTTTGGGTGTCCTCGAGAGTTTTGGTCGAGCGAGAGGGCCGAGGGGTGCTGCCGTTGTATAAGTTATCACGATCGAGAGGGGTATATATATCGACCGCCCCTCATGTCGAAGTTATCTCGAGGGGTTATATCGACAACGACGCGACATACATATACATGGGAAAATAATGTTATCGGGAGGGGTATCGGTACCACCCCCCCTCGTGTTGAAGTTTCTTCTTTCTCCTCTATTCCTTTCTTCTTCTTCTACTCTTCTTTTTCTTCTTCTCGCGAGAAAGGAAAATAAGGAAAAGGAAGAAATGAGGAAGAAGGAAGAAGAAAAAGAAGAGGAGAAGAAAAAAGGAATAGAGGAGAAGAAGAAAAATAGAAATTTCTATTTTCTTCTTCTCCTCTATTCCTTTCTTCTTCTCCTCTTCTTTCTTCTTATTTCCTCTTCTTATTTATTTCTCCTCTTCTTCCTCTCCTCTTCTTCTCCTTTCTTCCTCTTCTTATTTTCCTTTTCCTCTCATTCTTTTAGTATTGCTTGTTTTAAAAAATGTTCAAATAGAAAATTTGAAAAAAAACAAAGGTTTTGCCTAATGCATTGTTCATATGAATATACAAACATTTGCATATTTCTACAATAATTAATATCACCAAAAAATCTATGAACAGAAAAAACCTAACTTTTCTAAAAATCTATCTTTTGCATATATGAAAACATTAATACACATATGAACAAAAATACATATATGAAGAAAAACATGCTCTGAACAATTTTTTTATACATTTTGAACATCTACATACACATAGCCACATACATACACATATACATTATATATATATATATGAACAAAAAAATTAAACTAATAAAAATGAAAAAAAAACAGAGCCGGTGCGGCGCGGCGGCTCACAGCGGGGGCGGCTAGATGACGATGGCGACGGTGGGGGCGAGGCGCCAGCTGGTGGACGACAGGGCAGGGGCTCGGGCGGCAGCTGAGGCGGGCGCGGGCTCGGGACGCCATGACGAGACGACAAGGGCTCGGGAGGCCGCACGAGGCCAGCTGGGTTGGGGGCAACCTTGGCCTTGGCGTGGGCGACGGTAGGTGGAGCAGCATGGCGGCCTCGAGGAGGGTCGGCGTCGTCGGGGGGGGGGGGGGGAGGGCCACGGGCGGTGAAAGTCTGAATTGTTGCAAAGTGTTTGCTTATATAGCAAAGCCATTGGTCCCGGGACTAATGCACCCTTTACTCCCGGTTGGTGCCACCAACCGGGACCAAAGGCCTCTTTTTCTGCAGCCCAAATGGCGGGAAGCGGCGGCCTTTGGTACCGGATGGTGCCATGACCCGGTACCAATGCCCCTTTAGTCCCGGTTGGTGCCACCAACCGGGACCAAAGGCCCCTGTGCTGCACGCGTCGGGGCCAAAGTTTAGTCCCACCTCGCTAGTTGAGAGGGGCGCACAGTGGTTTATAAGCCACACTGCCGCACCCCTCTCAACCTCCTCTACATTGCAGGCTTACGGGCCTACTTGTTACTGCTATGCCTAATGGGCCAGCTGGCCCTGCTGCGGGCCTGAATCCTGGCCCATGGATGGGTTTCTAGTCGTATTCAGGCTGTGGTGGCCCAGTAGGTGGCAATTTTTTTGTTTTGTTTTCTTTACTTATTGTTGCTATTTTTATTTTTTCCAGTTTTTTTTTGTTTTGTGCATTATTTATTTTCTTTTGTTTTTTGCTTTATTTTTAATTCTTTTTGCTTTTAGTTTTAGGAAAATTATAAACTTTCTGTTAGTGCCATTACTTTTCAAATTTGAAAACACTTTTTTGTTTTTTTGTTTTCTTTCTTGCTTTATTTATTTTATTTTGTTTCTACTTACAACAAAATGCTTATTGTTGTTTTTTTGTTTTGATTTCTACATTATTTATTTTCTTTTGTTTTTTGCTTTATTTTTCAATTCTTTTTGCTTTTAGTTTTAGGAAAATTATAAACTTTCTGTTAGTGCCATTAGTTTTCAATTTTGAAAACACTATTTTTGTTTTTTTTGTTTTCTTTCTTGCTTTATTTATTTTATTTTATTTCTACTTACAACAAAAAACTTATTGTTGCTATTTTTAATTATTACGAGGGCCGAACCATAAGACATTAAAGCATTTCGAATGAACTCTGAAAAATTTGAAAGTTGGCATGGTATCATCATAAGAGTTGCGGGAGAAAGTCTTCACTTTTTCTTCGCTTGTGTCATTTCCTTATTGCGCCGTAACCATGGATAATCTTCATCGTTTATCAGGATGCTGGGGTCAGCCTTGACTTTTGAGGGAGGAATTTCATGAAACTTTTCATAATCTTCAGACATGTTTGTCTTGTCCTCCACTCCCACGATGTCCCTTTTTCCTGAAAGAACTATGTGGCGCTTTGGCTCATCGTTTGATGTATTCGCTTCCTTATCTTTTCTCTTTCTCGGTCTGGTAGACATGTCCTTCACATAGATAACCTGTGCCACATCATTGGCTAGGACGAACGGTTCGTCAGTGTACCCAAGATTTTTCAGATCCACTGGTGTCATTCCGTACTGTGGGTCTACCTGTACCCCGCCTCCTGACAGATTGACCCATTTGCACTTAAACAAAGGGACCTTAAAATCATGTCCGTAGTCAAGTTCCCATATGTCCACTATATAACCATAATATGTGTCCTTTCCCCTCGGTTGTTGCATCAAAGCGGACACCGCTGTTTTGGTTGGTGCTCTTTTGATCTTGGTCAATCGTGTAAAATGTATTCCCATTTATCTCGTATCCTTTCCAAATCAATACAGTCAAAGATGGTCCCTGGACAACAAGTACAGCTCATCACAAACAGTGTTGTCACCTCGATACGTGCTTCCAACCAACTGCTGAAAGTCTGATGTGTTCACATGTAATCCGATCGTCGCCTTTGCTCCGGGTGTTTGGAGCGCAGACTGTTCTTGTGTTCATCAACAGACGGGGACACCACGGTAGAGTACTGTAAAACTGTGTAGTGTGCTTGAGACCAAGAATATCCGTCCCTGCATATTATTGAGTCCCTTCCAAGCGTGCCTTTTCCAGTCAGTCTCCCCTCATACCGCGATTTAGGGAGACCTATCTTCTTAAGGCCAGGAATGAAGTCAACACAAAACCCGATGACATCCTCTAATTTATGGCCCATGGAGATGCTTCCTTCTGGCCTAGCGCGGTTACGGACATATTTCTTTAGGACTCCCATGAACCTCTCAAAGGGGTACATATTGTGTAGAAATACAGGGCCCAGAATGACAATCTCGTCAACTAGATGAACTAGGACGTGCGTCATGATATTGAAGAAGGATGGTGGGAATACCAGCTCGAAACTAACAAGACATTGCACCACATCACTCCTTAGCCTTGGTATGATTTCTGGATCGATCACCTTACGAGAGATTGCATTGAGGAATGCACATAGCTTCACAATGGCTAATCGGACGCTTTTCGGTAGAAGCCCCTCAATGCAACTGGAAGCGGTTGCGTCACAATCACGTGGCAGTCATGAGACTTTAGGTTCTGGAACTTTTCTCTGGCATATTTATTATTCCCTTTATATTCGACGAGAAGCCAGTCGGGACCTTCATACTGAGCAGGCATTCAAAGAAGATTTCTTTCTCTTCTTTCGTAAGAGCGTAGCTGGCAGGACCTTCATACTGCTTCGGAGGCATGCCCTCTATTTCGTGCAAGCGTTGCAGGTCCTCCCGTGCCTCAGGTGTATCTTTTGTCTTCCCATACACGCCCAAGAAGCTTAGCAGATTCACGCAAAGGTTCTTCGTCACGTGCATCACGCCGATCGAAGAGCGGACCTCTAGGTCTTTCCAGTAGGGTAGGTCCCAAAATATAGATTTCTTCTTCCACATGGGTGCGTGATTCTCAGCGTCATTCGGAACAGCTAGTCCGCCGGGACCCTTTTCAAAGATTATGTGTAAATCATTGACCATAGCAAGTACGTGATCACCGGTACGCATGGCGGGCTTCTTCCGGTGATCTGCCTCGCCTTTGGAATGCTTGACTTTCTTTCGACAGTGATGGTTGGTCGGAAGAAATCAACGATGGCCCAGGTACACATTCTTCCTGCAGCTTGCCGGGTATATACTATCGGTGTGAAGTAAACAGTGCGTGCATGCGTGGTATCCCTTGTTTGTCTGTCCTGAAAGGTTACTGAGAGCGGGCCAATCGTTGATGGTCACGAACAGCAACGCCTTTAGGTTAAATTCCTCCTGTTTGTGCTCATCCCACGACGCATACGCTTTCCATTCCACAGCTGTAAAAGTTCTTCAACTAATGGCCTTAGGTACACATCAATGTCGTTGCCGGGTTGCTTAGGGCCTTGGATGAGAACTGGCATCATAATGAACTTCCGCTTCATGCACATCCAAGGAGGAAGGTTATACATACATAGAGTCACGTGCCAGGTGCTGTGATTGCTGCTCTGCTCCCCGAAAGGATTAATGCCATCCGTGCTTAAAGCAAACCATACGTTTCTTGGCTCACTTGCAAACTCATCCCAGTACTTTCTCTTGATTTTTCTCCACTGCGACTCGTCAGCGGGTGCTCTCAACTTCCCGTCTTTCTTACGGTCCTCACTGTGCCATCGCATCAACTTGGCATGCTCTCCGTTTCTGAACAGACGTTTCAACCGTGGTATTATAGGAGCATACCACATCACCTTCGCAGGAACCCTCTTCCTGGGGGGCTCGCCGGTAACATCATCAGGGTCATCTCGTCTGATCTTATACCGTAATGCACCGCATACCGGGCATGCGTTCAGATCCTTGTACGCACGGCGGTAGAGGATGCAGTCATTAGGGCATGCATGTATCTTCTGCACCTCCAATCCTAGAGGGCATACGACCTTCTTTGCTGCGTATGTACTGTCGGGCAATTCGTTATCCTTTGGAAGCTTCTTCTTTAATATTTTCAGTAGCTTCTCAAATCCTTTGTCAGGCACAACATTCTCTGCCTTCCACTGCAGCAATTCCAGTACGGTACCGAGCTTTGTGTTGCCATCTTCGCAATTGGGGTACAACTTTTTTGTGGTCCTCTAACATGCGATCGAACTTCAGCTTCTCCTTTTGACTTTCGCATTGCGTCCTTGCATCGACAATGACCCGGCGGAGATCATCATCATCGGGCACATCGTCTGGTTCCTCTTGATCTTCAGCAGCTTCGCCCGTTGCAGCATCATCGTGCACATCGTCTGGTTCCTCTTGATGTTCACTAGCATCACCGTATTCAGGGGGCACATAGTTGTCATCATACTCTTCT
This sequence comes from Aegilops bicornis, assembly GCA_021605145.1. Lineage (NCBI taxonomy): Eukaryota > Viridiplantae > Streptophyta > Magnoliopsida > Poales > Poaceae > Aegilops > Aegilops bicornis. Next base: position 19,906,010 of record CM038670.1, on the reverse strand, counting down.
TCTTCGCCATCTTCCATCATAACCCCTATTTCTCCGTGCCTCGTCCAAACATTATAGTGTGGCATGAAACCCTTCTAAAGCAGGTGGGTGTGGAGGATTTTCCGGTCAGAGTAAGACTTCGTATTCCCACATTTAGGGCATGGACAACACATAAAACCATTCTGCTTGTTTGCCTCAGCCACTTCGAGAAAATCATGCACTCCCTTAATGTACTCGGAGGTGTGTCTTGAACCGTACATCCATTCCCGGTTCATCTGCGTGCATTATATATAATTAAGTGTGTTAAAAATCATTACAGAACATCATGAATAGATAATTAAGTGACCAAATTAATAGAAGTTCATCATCACATTAAAACCAAAGTACATACATAGTTCTCATCTAACAACATAAAGCTCTGCAGAGCATCTAAATTAATTAAACCATACACTGAAACTATGTAAAACATTTCAATGCAAAAACAAATGCAATCATAATCGCAACCAATGTAACAACTGATCCAACGGCATAATGATACCAAGCCTCGGTATGAATGGCATATTTTTTAATCCTTCTAATCTTCAAGCGCATTGCATCCATCTTGATCTTGTGATCATCGACGACATCCGCAACATGCAACTCCAATATCATCTTCTCCTCCTCAATTTTTCTAATTTTTTCCTTCAACAAACTGTTTTCTTCTTCAACTAAATTTAACCTCTCGACAATAGGGTCGGTTCGAATTTCCGGTTCAACAACCTCCTAGATAAATAAAATCTATGTCACGTTGGTCGGCATAATTGTCATAAACAATAAATGAACCAATAGTTATGAAAAGATAATATATACCACATCTGAATCATAGACAGGACGAGGACCGACGGGGGCGGATACCAAAACCATCGCACTATATAAGATGCAATAATAAAAGTAAGAAAATCATACAAGTATCTATATAAACATACAAGTAAGAATTTTTTTTCCTTTCAGAAAGAAGATAAGAACATGAGGCTCACCACGGTGGCGCCGGTGACGAGATCAGCACGGGCGATCGACGGCGGTGAAGACGTGGACCGGACATTACGGACTACTAAACCTAGACAAATATTAAGGAAAATGGAGCTTGGAGGTCGAGCTTGGAGAGGAGAAAGCTTAAGTAGTGTGGCTCGGGCATTCCATTGAACACCTCGTGTGCATAGGAGGTGAGCTAGAGCACCATTAAAGCTCTCCCTCGCCACACGAAAAACAGAAAGCAGGGAGTGCTCTGTCATGGGCGAGGGTATATATAGGCAAATAATTGGTCCCGGGTTGGTGACTTGAACCGGGACTAAAGGCAGCCTTTGGTCATTCGTCCCACCAACCGGGACCAATGGTGGTGGCGGGAGCGAGGCCCATTGGTCCAGTTCGTCCCACCAACCGGGACCAAAAGGTCCAGACGAACCGACCAATGGCCCACGTGGCCCGCCGGCCTCGGGGCTCACGAACCGGGTCCAATGCCCCCATTGGTCCCGGTTCTGGATTGAACCGGGACTAATGGGCTGGCCGGGCCTGGACCATTGCCCTGTTTTCTGCTAGTGCAAGTTTCCCGAACTCAAATCCTTTCTCATCTCCTCTATCTTGCCCTAGATTCTAATCAGACCCGCGCCCAAGGTGATACCATGCTTACCCGTGATCTGCTTTCCCGGATCTCTGATCGCTTTCTCCTTCTTTGCATATCTCCGAACCGATTCCCTGGCTTTGATCCAGCTCTCTCGCAATCCCAACAGATCATCCCGATCCTGGGGCTTCCCTCTGCACTAGGTCGATCTGCTCTGCTCTCTCTCTCTCTCTCTCTCTCTCTCTCTCTCTCTCTCTCTCTCTCTCTCTCTCTCTCTCTCTCTCTCTCTCTCTCTCTCTCTCTCTCTCTCTCTCTCTCTCTCTCTCTCTCTCTCTCTCTCTCTCTCTCTCTCTCCCCCCCTCTCTCCCTCTCTCACTCCCTCTCTCTCTCTCTCTCTCTCTCTGGGCCTGAGAATCCAGCCGATCGGTTGAGATTGTCAGATCCATCTTCCTATCCAGACTCATCTATTGTGGTGTACATGTCGCCCCATAGGAAAACGGAAGATCATATGTTGGTTCGCTTAGGGGTTCACGTTTTGTTTTGTACTAGTCTATGTTACTACCTTCATAGTGGGGAGTAACATATGTGTGGTATCATGTCAGACATCATTTATTAAGATGTAGACTCATTTTGCCTTGAGATGTGTTATGTTATAGTAACATATTATGTTACTCCAAACACCTCTCTCCTCATTAAGTACATGTCATATAAGCAAACTTATCTTGGGACGGGTTATGTTACTTGCTAAGTTACTCCACTATGACCAGCCTTAGCGTGCCTGCGAGCGAACCCATGGTGTAGGAAATAGATTGGTTCCTATTTTGGTCTGAACTGTTACGTAAATCTATATTTAAATCTCAACCCTTAGTCTTTATAGTTAACACAAAATCAACGAATATAAAATGGTGACTTATGAAGAACAATGAAAGGTTCCTGACTTATGGAGAACCATGAAAGGTTCCTCCCTTCAATATTAGGTAAAGATAGTTTGCCTTTATTATTGGGTTGTTGCGGCTGGGCTTCAAGATTCTATTTTTTGTTTGTCTTTTTTTGCCCGGAATCTTTGTTTGTCTTGATTCTGCGGTTAGTATTAGTGTTCACGCTCTATTAGCAGCTGCGTTCTTTTTTCTCAATTACGTGGCAGAGCAGTTTTTTCTTTCTCTTTTTTGATTTTTTTTAACATCAGTACAGACATAAGCGCTCATATAAACGCGCATACACTCACCGCTATGAACGTACACACGCACACCTTACCTCTATGAGCACCTCCAAAATACTGAGCCGGCATATCATCTTGAGATTTACGAAGTCACCGTAGGCACCTCTTTCGTCGACGGGAACGTCTCCTCCCACGGAATGTGCATCGCCGGAAATCCTGAAATAAATCCAGGAATAAATGCGAGCACCAGGATTTGAACCCTGGTGGCTCTTTTTTTTTATTTTGACATGCAGAGAAGTTGCTACAAATGTGAGAGAACGCACACACCACACAAACGGTCCGAGTCATGTACATGGTTTTTTTATCAGTTTGGAGAAGATTATAATTTTTTTTTTCTTTTTACTAAGGTTTCTCTGTCGCTTTTTAATGCTCTTCTTTCTTTTTCTCTTTCATTTTCTTTTTATTTTTCGTCTTTATTTTTTATTTCAATTCATTAATAGTTTACAAATTAATGATTAATTTTTGAAATTTTTGAATATTTTTAAAAATTACGAATAGTTGCATGTTCATCATTAAACATGCAAGTGCACGTGTTTCCTTCAACTGCAACTGTACTCCCTCAACGCAACGAGCCTGCAACTTGGGGTGGTTGAGTGCAGGTGTTGCCGAAGCGGGGTTGCAGGAGAGGGTGTCAGTTGTATGTGCGTCATTAAAGATGCAACAACAAGCGTTTGCCGTCGACTACGCTACATGCGTCTCAGCGTCATTGCAACTAGAATTGTTTGGTGCGGGAGTTTAAGAATGTGGCATTTATCCGGGTTTGCAGTTGCCTTTTATCCCTCAAAAACTTTAGAGTTTGTACAATCGTATCATCACAAGATTGGTTCTGAAGCTTCTGGGAAGTGAACAACCAGATCTTCATTATTATTGGCTTATGAATCCTGGCATCCTGCAGTAGGTTGGACGGCATCATATATGAAAAAAAATATTGATGGATGGACATTATTACGAAGCAGAAAAGAGCCTTGTTCCACTACCAACACCACCACACGTTGCATTACAATTTCTGTGGCCCTCTTTCTCTTCAGCAGGATGCAGCCGTAAACCAAGAGTGCCAATATTTGAGAGACGCTGCACCTAGGAAGGAATTGTACATGGTTAGAAGTACGGGTTTAGAGGTCAAGATATGGCTGAAAATCAAAGGAGGAGGGATTAGTAAAGCGAAGAGATGGGTCAATAAGTTATTTTCTGCATGTGTAGGATTTTTGCCTACATGTTCTAAGTATGTAGCCATCGTAAATGTCTTGTTTACATATGGCAAATGAAGATAACTCGTGCCCATTTTTCACACCATCTACAGGGACAAGGAGAGGAGAAACAACAATGCATTTTGTTGCTTACGTCACCCTCGAACTAATCATGTACCCTCGAACAATTTTTTTGCTTCTGACTCACCTTCAGCCTTCTGCTAACCTTGGCTTCTTGCACCCGTGAACAAATTTTTTTTTTTTTTGCTTCAATCACCGGACCTGATGAAACAGCACCAAAAACCTTGTGCTAATCATGTACTGTAAATTCACCACAAGGCAATACAACCAAACATCCCTTCATTCGGGACTTGAAGCTTTAGTATCTCCTCGTCTTCACCCACCTGGTTTATAGTTGAGCTGGTTTAGCTGAACCGGTCCTCAGTCCTCACCTGTACATGTGTAAATTCACCACAAGGCAATACAATCAAACATCCCTTAAGCGCATTTCAAAAAAGAAAATCCCATACGTGGCCTAAACAGCATTCTCAGTTATTTGATTCATTCCGTGGTGCGAAATCTATCATTAGCTAAACAATCATTTGGTTATGCTTTGCTCTCACCTTTTTCTTTCCCCCGCAAAAAGAAACTATAAACCAATAAAAAATTATTTGCCATGCGTTTCCCAATCGCATAGAAAATTCACAAATCATAAAGGTAATGTGAGAATGTAGATACAATGGTAAAAGAATACTTATATCTCTGTGTAGCCTAGACCAGGTCAGTCAATGCGCACATGTATGCACGCGTGTTCGGTAGCACTCTCTATCACGGTACGTTGCGGCTGCTCTACTGCAACCTGCCCAACTCCTGTGTAGGAAGCTTTATAGTAATGGATTGGAGAGACAGTCATCGAACAACCGGCTGGTATCATTTTACTATCCGACGATGATTCCGGCAGCCGCGTTGACGGTGTTGCTCCTGCAGCTCTGCCTCTCAACGGTGGCGGCTCAGGTTACGCCCCCGCCGCGCTGCCCGACCAGCTGCGGCGGCGTGAAAGTGCCGTACCCGTTCGGCATCGGGAACGGATGCCACCGGCCGGGATTCAACCTCACCTGCGACAGGACGCGCGGCGGAGAGCCGCGGCTGCTCGTCGGCAGCGACCTCCAGGTCGTGGAGATCTCTCTGGCCAACTCCACGGTGAGAATCTTGGACAGCGCCGGCCAGGTCAAGCTCACCTTCTCCGAGGGCCTCAACGGAAACGGGACGTGGGGCGGCCTCCGCGCCACCGGCCCTTACGTGCTCTCGGAGATGCGCAACCACTTCGTCGTGACGGGCTGCAACGTGCAGGCCACGCTGGTCGGGGACGACGGGGTCGTAGGCTGCTGCTCCTCCTTCTGCTCCGTCAACGACAGGTGGACGGGCGCCGTGACGAGCTCCGCTGGCTACGGCGGCGCCGCCTGCTCTGGCATCGGCTGCTGCGAGACGCCCATCCCCATAGGCCGCCCTTCCTACGACGTGGAGATGAGGTCGCTGGATGCGAGCAACGAGTACGCCGACAGGCTGCCCATCGCGGTGCGCATCGCCGAGAGAGGGTGGTTCGAAGACGCCTCCACCACGCTCCTCAACGACTCGACCGGGTACTCGCCCTCCCACCGGCCGGCAGTGCCCGTCGTCCTGGACTTTGTGGTGGATTCCAAGCCGGTGGTGCTCCCGGGGGTGGCGACGTCGGGCTGCCCCGTGGATGCACGGAGGAGCGCGTGCCAGAGCAGCCATGCTTCCTGCCGCAACGTCTCCGGCATGTACCGCAGCGGCTACGTGTGCCGGTGCCTGGACGGGTACCAAGGCAACCCATACCTCGCGGGCGGATGCCAAGACATCGATGAGTGCGCGCTTCCGGGCATGTGCTTCGGCGAGTGCACCAACACGGCGGGAGGATACCTATGCCGGTGCCCGCGTGGCGCCCAAGGTGACCCGCTCATAAGAAATGGCTGCATAAAATCTTCTCTTGGTAAGCACCAAAACCAATAATACATGCAGATTGGAGCACAGTCCATGCTCTGTTTTAGATGTCAGATACTCTTCCTTAATTACAAAGGGGCATTTTTCTGTGCACATCCTTCAGGTTTAAGTGTGGGCATAGGAGTTGGCAGTGGAGCCAGCCTTCTACTGATGGTACTTGGTGCTATTTTGGTGTCCCGAAAGATGAAGCAACGAAGGGCAAAAATGCTCAAGAAGAGATTCTTCAGGCAAAATCGAGGGCATCTGTTGCAACAATTGGTGTCTCAGAAGGCGGACATTGCCGAGAGGATGATCATCCCCTTGGTGGAGCTACAAAAGGCCACAAACAGTTTCGACAAAGCTCGCGAGATCGGTGGAGGAGGGCACGGCACGGTTTACAAAGGCATCATGTCGGACCTGCATGTCGTGGCCATCAAGAAGTCCAAGATCGCGATTCAGAGGGAGATTGACGAGTTCATAAATGAGGTGGCCATACTCTCGCAGATCAACCACCGAAACGTGGTGAAGCTCTTTGGGTGCTGCCTTGAGACGGAGGTGCCGCTGTTGGTGTACGAGTTCATTTCCAATGGGACCCTCTACCATCATCTTCATGTCCAGGAACCAGCGCCATCCCTAACATGGCAAGATCGGCTAAGGATCGCAATCGAAACTGCGAGAGCGCTCGGCTACCTTCACTCGGCGGTGTCCTTTCCTATAGTCCACAGGGATATCAAGTCCCAAAACATTCTGTTAGATGGCAGTCTCGTAGCAAAGGTGTCAGACTTTGGAGCTTCGAGGTGCATTCAAGTCGATCAAGCAGAGACCGCAACCGTTATCCAAGGGACATTCGGGTACCTGGACCCATTGTACTTCTACTCGGGACAGCTCACCGAGAAAAGCGATGTTTACAGCTTCGGCGTCCTCCTCATGGAGCTCCTCACTAGGAAGAAACCATGCTCATATCGGTCATCTGAGGAGGAAACCCTTGTCAGATATTTCACCGCTTCGCTAGCAGCGGGCAAGCTGGCTCGCGTGCTAGATCCTCAGGTCATGAAAGAAGGGGGCAAGGAGGTTCAAGAAGTAGCTGTGTTGGCAGTGGCATGTGTGAGGATTGAAGTAGACCACCGGCCAACCATGAGGCAAGTGGAGATGACACTGGAGAACCTTGGGGGCTCGCATGATAGTTTTGTAATGCATGACATGGATGTGCCGAAGTATCCAATGATTGAGGGTACCAACATGGAGGAAACAAGCCAGCAGTATAGCTATGAAGCAGAGTATTTGTTGTCATCAAGGTACCCCCGGTAGTCAATATATTTATTGTGTGATCAGTTTAATTTGACAATTAATGATTCCTTCTGTAATTGGATATAAACAGGGATATAATGGTTTGTGTGGTCTATGTAATAATTTCTGAAGGAAACAACGAGACTTAAGATATGTGTCCATACCTTTTGAAGTTGCGTAGTTTTGCTCTGTCTTAAACTAATTTCTTTTCTTACTGATCTGACAAACAAGAGAACTTGCATTAGTGCAACAGAAATGCAAGCGTCAAGAAAACAAAGATGGAATGATACTTTCAAAGTTGTTTACCCCCAAAGATAATGTACCTCTAAATTATAATTTCTATTAACACAACAAAAGTAGTCATTCTCCCCCCAGTAACAGTATAAAATTGCAGTTTAGAGATGATCACAGTTTCGAATATAACTCCTTTAGACCACGTTAGGAATGTTTCAACAATAATTTGAAGCATAATTGGACGCAAATTCACCATCTAATACTTCTCTTATGCACCTCTCTATGTACCTCTTGGTTTCTCACTGCACCTTTACCATGATGCACCCGCACACCAATTTTCATTTGTCACCACACCAATGCATTGTTGTAGTTGGTTAATCATTTACGGAGGCTCCTCGAAAAAAAAACATTTACTGAGGCATTGCCAACAGTGGTACGCCAGTAGTAATTGCTTCTATTGCAGAGCTCCATCCGCACGGAGTTAAGAAACAACCTGTTGATGAGTACAGAACGGACATAATATTTTTTTACTAGCTACTTAATTATTTGGAATAGATCACTCCATATGTTCACTACACATTATGCAGGATTCACATCCCTTTTATACTTTGAGTTAGACAGAATTAGATTTAATTAAGAGATAAGCTACAGCTTACAAGATTTGGCATTGTGTTGCCATTTTCACATTGAAATTGATTAATATGGCATTGTGTTGCTATAACTGGAGACTGGCGCCTTTGCACACTAATTTGTAATTGCTAGGACGTTAACATTTATTTCATTTCATCATCTTAAAAATAAGAACAATTAGGGAATATTACTATGCAGTAACAATAATAAGAACAATTAGGGAATATTACTATGCAGTAACAATATTAGACATCACAACACCTCACATAAACAGTGATGGTTATTATATTGCTCTGCTTCTATACTTTGATAATGTACTTTACACATTCAGCGGCACAGCGTTCAACTGTTCATATACGAACCTGTAAGATGGCTATATGGATTCTTTTTTTCTTCTGCTGCTTAATAAATCACACAATCAGTTGTAAGTAAAACATACATACCTCAGGTCTTGTGTGGTAAAACCTCAAGCTGGGGGCACCATGAAACATTTACGCCTCTATCCTACACTTCACGGGCTTGCTCTGAAACCTTGTATTCGTGAACGGATCTGAGACCCCAGAGGAACTGCTTACCAGAATTACAGAGTCCATTGCCTATGTCCTCTAACAGACTCGGGTCAAGGTCAGCGACAGTTCCATAGAAGGTTGTAGAAGACTGAGCAATGGAGCTGGCTTTCCAGCCATGCCGTGCACGGTGATGTGCTCTCAATTCTCAAATAAATCAAACCAATAGTCTTGTTGAATGGTGACCGATCGTTGTCCAGGTAGAACAGCGGCACTGTCGGGCTGATGGACTTCCCACGGCATGTTCACGCCAGGTAATCCTTCTTCCTGCTTAGAAGAGTGAAGCGTTCTGTGAACTTGAAGTTCACATCAATCCAGCTGGGTTTTAATCCAACTTCCTTTTGAGCAAGACAGCAAACAGGTTGCGGGCACGAGCAAGGTACCTCACCTTCGGCTCGGTTTCATGGAACGAGTTGACGAACAACACTGAGCAGCGCACCCGCCGTCCACGATACGCGGCCCTACACGCCTGGCGAAGGCCTCCCCGCAGATGACGTCCACCGCGCATGGCTGCGAGAAGGGCGCCGCCGGCGACCAGCTCACAGGAGGTGCGGGTCGTGCACCAGCGCGCGCATGGCTCTCCCCGCCACGGCCTGAGACCGGAAGAGCGCCTCGACGGTGAGGATGACGGTGAGACCGGAAGAACAGCCGGCGCCCGTACTCCTCCGTTGGTGGGGAATCGGAGTTGGTCTCCATTTCGGGGAGGAAAGTGCAGTAGGTTCAGGTTGGGTTCGTTGGACAGTCAGCAGCAGGTAGGAGCAACTACACTTTCTCCTCGACAGCAAACTCGCTTCCCCAGATCAGGAATTATTTTTGAAAAAAAATCGTGAATATACAAAGCTTGTGTGTCATTTCATTGATAGAAGAAGAGAACTAGTACAAGAGAGGATACAACACATGACCCAAATGCTGAACATGGTGCCCGGAGCAGGGAAACATGAGGTGCTCGGCCTAAAGAAAGGAATAACACAGTTAAAGCAGCCTAGCCCGGACTGGAGCCATGGAGGGCGAGGAGGCGGGACACAAGAAACACATACCACGTCTCGACATCGTGAGCCTCCGCCGCGCATCCACTGCACCAGCCTCGCTAGGATCAACGTACCCCCACCAAGAGCGTCGGGAGATAAGCAAGTGAGTAGCTGGACCCGGCCAAGTTGGGGGCATAAGAGAAGGGGGAAGCACCATGGAAGTCATACATAGCGTCCCGAAAACCGATGCCTTGAGCGGCAACCCGAATCAACGTGACGTCCAACATCTTCAAAACCAACACCCGGGATGCTGTAAGCCAAAAAGACAACGGCTTCAAGAAGGAGAACGAAATCGTGGCACCGTCGCCGTTCGATCTGAGGAATCAGACCTAGTGTTTCCCTCGATGTTCGAAGAGGGGCACATAATAAAGGGGCCATGGTAGCGCCTCCAAGGAGGGAACGACACTCACAAGGGGCGTTGCTACCAGCAATAGGAAGCCAGGGAGGGATTTTTGCCCTGACCTGAGTCTGAGCCAACCCCGTAGCCGCTGAATCATGATAAGAGGACATGGAAACCCAACGTTGTTCAAAGCCAACGCCACGAGAAGGGGAGCTACGTCCGGCGCCACAGAGGCACCGGGCACCTCTGGACACGCGAGCTATGGAAGGGACGAGCCAAGGAGGTGACCAGCGTTGGGGAGGCGGCGATGTGTAGGGGGTGGCCGCATGGGAAAAGATGACGATCGGCGACGACAACAAGCCCGAAACTGGAGAGACGCTGATCCGGACCGTTGGAGTCGAGGCCGTCAGTACACCGGCAAACCGAACAGGATGGAGAACGCCACCTCCAAAGGATCGGGACCGGAGCCTCTCTGGCAGAGGACGCCGGGGAGCCGAGGATGCCGGAGAACGTGGGTCCAGGGCTGTCGTGGCAAGAGCCACCCTGGCAAGAGACCATGGGCCTCAAAGCGCCAGCCTTGCCACCAGGCTGGCGCACTACAAGAACAGTCGCTGCTGGGAAGATCAACCGGAAACTTGCAGAGGCCAAAGCCCCGCAGCCATAGCTGCAACTCGGGTAGTAGGACGGCCATTGATACGCCACCGCACAAGGATGGGAGGACCCGAGCCGGCCGAGGAAACCCCTGCTTCACTAGTAGAAAAAGGGCCTGTTGTCCCGGTTGGTAAGGGCCTTTAGTCCCGGTTGGTGACCCGGGACTAAAGGTCGATAATGCCCCCTTTAGTCTCGGTTCAATCCAGAACCGGGACTAACGGTCGCGGCCACGTGGGGCTCCACCTTTAGTCCCGGTTGGTAACACCAACCGGTTACCAACCGGGACTAATGGAAATTTTATGATTTTTTTTTGAAATTTTTTTTTGAATAATTTTTTATTTTCAAATTTCTGAATTATTTTAACCCCTAATCTCTAATCAGCCTCATCACTGCTCAATTTATCCTCTTCTCTTCTCTAATCACATTCATCATTTCAAATCACCTAACTTCCCGAACGGTCACCCATCCTCCCACTCCCCCAGCCTGAGCACGCTTAACTTCCGGGTTCTATTCTCCCTCGTTTCCAAGTCTGCACTTGTTGTTTTCGTGACAATAGTAAGATGTCAATCCTATTAACCCTCAAGAATTTTGCTTGAGCATGAAGTGACACATTTCACTGTTTGAGTTTCAAACTATTGTTTTCAAAAACAATAATTATTTAGAAAACAATAGTTATTTTGAATAATTAGTTTGACCATGGTTTGACCATAATATGACCATAGTTTGACCACAGTTTGACCAGTTTGACCAAAATTCAAAATAACTGAACAAATTATTTAGTAACACTAATATTCTAGAATAATTAGTTTGACCATGGTTTGACCATGTTTTGACCATAGTTTGAAATTTTTTTTCGATTTTTCCACTCTAGATATTAAAAGCCCGTAACTTTTTTTTCTGTTAGGTTTTTGAGGATTTTGAAAATGTTTAACGGGTTTTCCCAGTTAAATTCGGATGTAACTTTTCGAGTAGATGATTTTTCATATAAAAACTTTTTCATCTGAGTTAGTATGCAAAAGTTATGCCCATATTTACAAATTCCAGAGAGATTTTGCAAATAAAGTCGAAATTCACATTTGCAAATTTTCCCAACAACTAGACCACATATCACATGGGAAATTTATTTTCTTTTATTTTTTTGACATTTCCATCATTTTCTTTTATTTTTTTAAAATTGAAAAGGCGATCCACGGCGAGGGGGGGTAGAGTTTGAAAATGGGACCTTTAGTACCGGTTCATGGCACGAACCGGGACTAAAGGTCTCAACCCCATTAGTCCCGGTTCGTGCCTCAAACCGGGACTAAAGGTCTACTCTTTAGTCCCGGTTTGAGGCATGAACCGGGACTAATGGGCATCGCACCCTTTAGTCCTGGTTTGAGGCACAAACCGGGACTAAAACACAGTGAACGGGACTAATGCCTTAGCCGCACGAACCGGGATAAATGCTCACATTAGTCCCGGTTCTGGATTGAACCGGGACTAATGGGCTAAACTGGCCTGGACGAAAGCCCTGTTTTCTACTAGTGCTTCCAGCTCAGCCAGATCTGGCACGAGAGCAGGAGCGCACGAGGGCACTCACCGGTGCCAGGCAAAGGCCGGGAGGGGTGCCTGGAGTGGAGGAATGGGATGCCCGGATCCGCGCCGGTGTGATGAGCTGTAGCCAGCAATGGCCGAAGCAAAAAGGTGGATGGCCCTGGCCGGTGGGCAGGCATCAGTTGCGCCAAGGGAAAAAGACCTCGTCACCGCCTTCCCAGGCACCAGCGCGCGCTTTGCCGGCTGGGACTCTGCCGGTGGCGCGGCGGGAGAGGGGTAGTGACGGGAAGAAGTGCGACGGCGGCGGGGGTTGCCTCCGAATTGCCAGAGAGGCGACACATGGAGGGGGGAGGGGGTGAGGTCCTTTCTGATGATATCACCAAATTTTAATATATAACTTAAATTATATTAGCAAAAGGGCTCGTGAATTCCAACAGAAAAATTAAGCAAACTACGGAGTCATGGATGCATTACATGTGGTTTTCAGTTCAAGCATCACCGACTTAGGGCATGTTTTAGTTGCCGCTGCCACGACCTCAAGCTCATCCTCGCGCCACCGTCCGGAGCTCGTTCTCACTTCACTTTGACGTCAGACGTCACTCCGGAACTCGTCATGCCTCATCTATGCTCAACCAGTTCTGTTTGTAAGATTGTTGTTCTGATAATCTACCCACCTTTTCGCTAACGGACCACTTGCCTTATGTTTACGACCTGTCCGAAAGAAGATATTGGTGTTATTCATCACATTTTCTTGTATCATCAAGCCCATCTGATCCATCACCTCAGATTGTTACATCTGAATTGATCTCCACCTCCGACTTCATATGTTTTGGAAACTACATGCACATTTATTGGGTTGCAACTGTTGAACATTTGTCCACATGCATATTTTTGAAAGAAAATATGTGAAGAGTTTTTCAAAATTACATAAACAATTTTATGCAAAAAAAAAAAGAATTAATACTCCCATGGTTGTAGCTTGCCGATGTTCCTTGCAGACTTTGTGTTATGTAACAACACAGAGTAAACTGACAATTTTCTTGCAGAGTAAACTGACAATTGGATGTAGAGCATCTTTGGGGATGTATTATGCTTAAGTTAAGTGACTCGTACCCCGCAAAAAAAAATTAAGTGACTTGTAGACGAATAAACACATGTCTGTGCCCAGTTAAAAAAAACACATGTCTGAGACGGTAATTGCCGGACTTTTAGCATCCTGACACTAATAAGAATTCGTTTATGTCTAATTACACTGGTGATCCTAGGAGGCCCATCGTGCCCAGTCCAATGATGACGCACATCATGAGCGAGCAGCGGATTTGGACATATTTGGATTAGTCGATTTGCTACTGGGCTGAAGCCCATTACCTGTACTGGCTAGCACATTCTTCTTTCCCTTTTCTTTCTTTTTGTATTTTTATGCAAAATTACTAATTGAGGAGTACTCATATAAAGGTCACTCTCACCTTCCTAGGTTGCGACAAGTGGCGTGCTGCATGTCGCCACTTGTTGCAACCTGTGAGGTTTTCCTTTTTTTTTGTAGATCTGTTTATTCAAAATGTTTTATCTCTTAAACCGTGCGTCTAAATTTCGAACCGTTTTCACCGTTGTATTCCTCGCATCGAGATCTTCAAAATTAGGTCCCATGTAGACATGTTTTAACAAACTTTTTTTCACGAAAAAACCGGGCGAAAAAACCGCACCGGGAGCACGGGTTTTTTCCCTTTCCGAAGAGGCACGCCCATGCCTCTCGTGGAAGAAAAAACAGAAAATGCGTTTTTTTTCATTCCGAGAGGCACGGCCGTGACTCTCGCGGAAGCAAAACCGTGCCTCTCGTGAAAGGGAAAAAAAATAAAAAACACGTTTTTTTCATTTTCGAGAGGCACAACGGCGCCTCTTGCGGAAGCAAAACCGTGCCTCTCGTGACAAAAAAAAAGCGTTTTTTTCCCGTTTCTAAGAGGCACGACTGCCACTATGGCGAAAGCAAAACCGTGCCTCTCGCGAAATCAAAACCACGACTCTCATAAAAAAACAAAAGAAAGCACGTTTTTTCACGCAAAAAAGCTTGTTTTTTTTGTCTAAAAGCTAATGAAGACCGGTGGAAAACCGAAATGTCAAAAAAACCAAAAAAAACCGTTTAAAAATCAAAAAACATGTGCGAAAAAATAAAAAATAAAAACAAAATCCGGAGGGACCGCCAGAGCGCGACACGTGGCGGGTGGCTGAGAGCGCGCCAAGTGGCGCTGATCGTTGTGAGGCTTCCGAAGGAGCGCTCGTCAGCTAGTTGCTCCCGTTTTTATGCGTTTCTGCTTTTGTCTTTTACTTTATTTTTTTTTCTTTTGTAGGTATTTTTGGATGTTGGCTGAGTGTAGACCTGGGAAAAACTCGGGCCGGGCCTGACCAAGCCTGACGCAAAAAATCTGGGCCCGGGTCCGGCCCGGTCCAGCCATCGGGCCTAGAATCCAGGCCCAAGCTCAATCGATCAACAAAAAAGCCCGCCGGGCGTCGGGCCAGGCCTCTTCTTTAAATGGCCAGAAAGATGGGTCCAGGCCCGGCCCAGCCCGGCCTTCGGGCCTAGATCTCAGGCCCAGGCCCGACCCATGGTCAAGGTCGGGCCGGGCTACGCGTGGCCAGGACTAGCTAAGTGTAAATGTACACAAACAAAACTATGCAACCTTTTCAAAACTTACACCATTATATGATTGTAGTTTGCATACTGCAAAAGTGCATTTTTAGTGTGAAGTTGTGTGTAAGTTTTAAAAATATTTTTCATTATATTTATTCTCAAAGAGTAATACCAACGACACCAATGGCGTTTAAAAGTAATTCCAACGCGCCGACCCATTTCGTCCGTGCCCGTCCGTTTGGGTCGCGGCGGACTGAAATGTCGGTCCAACGCGCCGACCCAAACGGACGCACGTCTTCCTTTCGTCCGCTTGCCGACCAATTCGAGGCCCAATTTTGAGCCTGATTTGCGTCGGCGCGGATATGAGATGGACGCCTGTGCCGCATGTTAACTATTGCCCCTGGCCCGCTAGTCGGTGGCACATTGGCCATCCTCTCCCACCCCTCGACAGCAAACCCTCGCCCGCACCCCCCCCTGCCGCCACCGCCCATTTTCGGTGCCTCTGCCAGCAGCCGGTGCCGACACACCTCCCCCAACGCCGCCACCTCCCACGTCGCCGACACCACCTCCTCGCCGCCGGGGCACCGAAGCTTCCCCACCCCACCCTCCGACGTCCCCACTTAAGCCGTCTCCCTGCCTCGGCCAGCTCCTTCGTCCGACAACGCCCGCTGTCCTGACGCCGGCAGACTCTTCTGATGCTGCCAGACCAGCCACCTCTGTGAGAATGTTGTGCTTGAGCATGGAGCGACAACGTTTGCACAGTTCACCCAATTTCATCATGAAATGTGTGATTGGGAAACTCACATGCAGTTCCAAAATTTGGTTGAGCATATGTGGGCTCATGTTGGCAACCAATAGATGTATCTTTTTTTACATGTACTTGAGACAATTTAATTTTTATTCGGCTTGTAAAACTATGCTTAATTTATTTGGTTGTGAAACTATGCTATTTATATGTTTGCTTGTGAAATAATGCAAAATGTGTGCATATTAGTTGAAAAACTATGGCCAGTTAGCCACGCCGATAAATATGGGTGGTCGTGTTGGGCGCACTGCCAACCCAAATGATAAGAAGGGCGGACGCCGAGTGGGCTGCCGACCCGAACGGATGAAAAGCGGACAAAATCGCCGTCCGTTTAGATTGGTGGGTTAGAGTTGCCCTAATGACTAAGTGAAGGGTCCGGTTGTGTTAACTTGTTTTGACCACATATTGACTGGGCGGACTTTGTGGTCGTTTGAGGCAGGTTTAAGGCGCACAATTGTAGGTGCACGCACCAACGTGTGGATGCAGACTGGCCACAATACAGTTACTCGTAGCCATGCATGCACAGTCAGAAATTTCGAAGCTGGCTGCTTTTAGTTAACAAAACATGTGTAACCTTGCCAACAAAAATAATACTTCCTCCGTAAACTAATATAAGATCGTTTAGATCATTAAAATACACTAAAATACGGAAGGAGCACTACCAAAACAGAAATTCTAAATGCAAGATGTTTTGGCAGTCCAATTTAAACCGTAACGCCTTACATTTAGAAAGAGAGGGTGTAACAAACAGGGTGAGATTCAACCAAATACTAAAAGACTGGCACTAGCTAACTAGGAGAAATTCAGAGACGTACAAAAGCATCATCATACAATACAAGACATAAACTATCAGTACATCGTTCAATCACATACACAACACGCACACCATTATGCAGGTGCGCTTATTTGCAAAACGGACTAGCAAGCTTGACAAGGGAAAGTAAGTAGGTACGTACAAGCATCTTGCATGAATGGTTCAGATGTCGACAACCTTGAATTGATGCCGGTTCTTGACAACGACGTCGTACATGTGGGTGGAGCGGAGCCGCGCAAAGTCTCGGGGGAGCGCGATGAGGTCGACGCCGCCGTCGCGCCGGTGGAGCTGCACGATGTCTCGGTTCTCGTAGTAGCGCTCCCAGCCCAGCGACCCCAGCCGCCGCTCCAGCGTCTCCAGCGACCGCATCGTCTCGTTCGCCGGCACGTACACCAGCGCCTTTCCGCTCCGGCTCGTCGCCGACGAGCTCTCCTGCCGCTCCAGCTCCATCACCCCGTCCTTCCGGAACACCCACACGCCTCCCGCGGCCATCGATTTGAATGATCTACCTACCACGCAGGCTGTTTTTCTGCTACTGCGTGCTTGAATATGTAGGCGCGGGGCCAATAATGTTCTGCGTTATCTGTCTGGCGACATGGACGGTCGAGGGCACTGTGCGCACGTGAAGGCGCCGCTGCAACTTGGCCGCGCGTCTGGGCCACGCACCAAGGGCAAGGACGTCGTTTCCAATTGGAGCGTGCGCCTGTTGGGGGATGCCGTATGCCTGATCCGGGGACGCTGTATGCCAAATCCGTCCGCGTCGCCCCGACGTGCGACAGTGACGCCAGCGGCCCCCCAGTGGCTGCCAGCCAGCCCTGCGCTCAGGTGGGCGCGCCCGTACGACAAAGATCTGGGCCACTTGCCGTCCCTTGACATGGACTTTGCACCACGGATTCTGCCTTTCATTTTCAGCTGTGCAAGTGTCTAGTTTTTTTCCGCTAGTATCATACTCCTACGTATCAAGGCATTTTTACTAAGGTGCCATACAATTAAATGAGAAAGAGGTGATTGAGAATTATAATATGTTACAATATCTTTATCTTTACATAATATTAAAGGGAGGAGACTTACATAGTTCTCCATACATCACCCGTTTATATCCATTGATTTTATGTTAAGCATATAGATTGACGGATAAGATTTAAAAGTAGATCTATGTTTGTTCCAGTATAAAAAAAAAGTTACCAATCACACACATACAAACCTTTGATTGGTTGCCTGGGCCATGGCCCACGGTACATTTGATGGTTCATTATTTCATGCTCTAGTATTGTGCGATCATGCACGACGTTTTTGGGATGCGGCGCAAGGGTATTTCGAGTTTAAGCTACCAAGGTTGCATCCTATGACATGGTCTAGGGATATTCTTGATCCATATTTTGAAGTAGGAGACAACCGCTATTGTAGTCTCAGTGATGTGGGCAGTATGGACAAGTCGCAACAAGTACACACATGAAGAATTAATATATCAGCCTCAGCGGTCTATGGAGTTGATCCAGGAGTTCATTTTGGCTATTAATATCCCGACACAGCGGGTGCATGTGCCTCCTGTGAAGCATGTTTGGAGGGCGCCAGAGAACGGGTGGCTCAAGTTAAATACAGACAGTGCAACAGACAGTATCAATGGCTGCACAGGTACAGGTGTGGTCGTACGGAACCATGAGGGCCAGTTTCAGTTTGGGCAGTGTCGGAGGTATAATGCTATGTACGATCCTTTTGTTCTGGAACTAACAGCATGCCGGGATGCACTGATATGTGATGTGGATAAAGGCTACTCACGTATTGTGCTTGAGACGGATTGTCAAGCAATGGTGTCAGCTTGGCAACAGGAAGATGGTCGCTCGATCGGGGGCCAACTGGTGAAGGAGATGCGTACCTATCTCCAAAACTTTTAGGGGTTTGACTTGAGATGGACTGGACGTGAAGCAAATTTTGCTGCTCACACATGTGCTAAGGAAGCTCTAAGTCTAGAATTAGTATTTTTGTCTTTCTATGTAACCCTAGACTTTCTGATTGATGTGTTACAACCAGATGTGATCCGCCGTATGAATAAAATGCCGGCGATTCTCAAAAAAAGACAGACAAGCAGCAAAAAATATATTTGGACGGTAGAAGGATCGAACACAGAACCTGAATTGCCTATGTTGACCGACACATCCATCTGAGCTAGGCAGCATTATGTTTTGCAATTATCCACCTCTATTCTTTATACAAACATTTACCACTTTTCATATGTCCCTGGATTATCCGAAAATAAGGAAGCTATCTTCCCAATCATCAAGAAAAGAAGAGGGACTCCACCGTGGTGTTGGCTCGAATTAAAGGAAATTGTGGATGGCCTTGATCATTATTGTTGTACAAAAATAGTACCGTCGCTGCCTCCGAAGAGGGCACCCCTGCCCTCTCGTCCTGGATCGAAGGACGCCGTCCCGTTGGCAAGCAGAGCAGCTCACCCCTGAGCACGCATGGGCAGGCCAACCAGCTGCCGAGGATAGGACAGCAACCGTGGCGACCTCACCTCTAAAGGACACCCGTACATCGCCACCGTCTCCTCCCAACGCACAGCTACCAGATCCACACGACCCCGCAACCCACCTCACACGCATGGGATCCCTCTGAGGGAGGGAGGGAGAAACCTACCGCTGTCGGCGCCCGCCGCAGGCTTTGCCGGTGGGCGCTCTCCGGCGATGGCGAGGAGGAGGAGGGACGGGGAAGGAGCCTCTCGCCCGTGGCGATGGGGCTCCCGAGGCAGCCTTGAGGCAGCGTCGGAGGGGGCTGCCTTATGTTTACGACCTGTCTGAAAGAAGATATTAGTGTATCATCACATTTTCTTGTATCATCAAGCCCATCTGATCCATGGCCTCAGATTGTTGGATCTGAATTGATCTCCACCTCTGATTTCACATGTTTTGGAAACTACATGCACATTTGTTAGGTTGCAACTGTTGAACATTTGTCCACATGCATATATTTATGAAAGATAATATGTGAAAAGTTTTTCAAAATTACATAAACAATTTTATGCAAAAGAAAATTAATGCTCCCATGGTTGTGGCTTGCCGATGTTCCTTGCAGACTTTGTGTTATGTAACAACACAGAGTAAACGGACAATTTTCTGGCAGCGTAAACTTACAATTGGACGTAGAGCATCTTTGGGGATGTATTATGCTTAAGTTGTACCCCGCAAAAAAAATTAAGCGACTTGTAGACCAATAAACACATGTCTGTGCCTAGTAAAAAAAACACATGTCTGAGCCGGTAATTGCCGGACTTTTAGCATCATCATGATTACACTGGTGGTCCTAGGAGGCCCGGCGTGGCCCAGTCCAATGATGACGCACATCATCATGAGCGAGCAGCGGATTTGGACATATTTGGATTAGTTGATTTGCTACTGGGCTGAAGCCCATTACCTGTACTGGCTGGCACATTCCTCTTTCCCTTTTTTTTTCGAAATCACTAATTAAGGAGCGCTCTCCACAACGATTAGTCGGAGAGCGCTCCCCGCGCGCCAAATATCACGCACGGAGCGCTCCTCAGACTTTTCCGATGCGTTCCGCGCGTGACACTTGACGCGCGCACGACTGCTCCCATGATTTTCGGTTTCCGGTTTCCCTTTGTGGTTTTTCCTTTTTTTACTTTAGTCCTTATACTTCTAATGTTTTGTAATACCTTTTGATCTGTTTTGAGATCTGTTTCTCTCCGTTGTGGGCGAACCCTCGTCGCGCATTGTTCTTTCTTTGCCGCCGTCTCCGCCCGTCGCCGCCACTGCTCTTGTCGCGTGGTTATGGCGGCAGCTGTTCCGGCCGCCGTTCTTGTTTCCTGCTCTTACGGTAGTCCTTCTTTAGCGTCGAGCGCGCTTCCCCGTTCGCGATATCGTCGTTCCCTACTGGTTGCCTTCGTGGGTTCCCTGTTTCCCTTTATCGTTTCTCTTTTTGTTCCCATTATATTTTCGAGATATGGAGATTTATGGGGTAGTTACGGGTGGGGACTACCAACACTATCAGATGTCAAGTTTCAACTGGGTTTTGTGGGATTAGTTGTTGATAACCATTGTGTTCCTTGCAGTTATGGCTTGTCCTTTTTGGCGTATGCCTGGTGGCCCGTGTTCTTCTGTTGATTCTTCTGTAGATGGGTTCAGTGTGGTCCTGGATCGGCGTTGTTGGAGGCGTGTTGTAAGAAAATCATTTTATAGTTGTTCAATTTTGGCACACACGCTTATTTCTTTTGGTGCTGCCCATGCTGTTTAGATTTTGATTATGATCCTTGTTTTGATTTGTTGTGCAGTATGTTCCGTGCAGTGCTAGAGCTCATCTTGCTCGTTACATCAAAGAGTGTAGGGCTTTATCCATAAGGAGGGGTGACGAAGATACTGATCTTGCTCTTCGGTGCAATGAGGGTTATTTGTATGGTGTTATGTTTAGTCATGGTCGTGTGAGGACCAAATCCTTCCTGGGAACGATTGGTCAGTGATTATGGTGTTCGTCCTCGTGATATAATGACCATTAGGCTTGAACATTATGGAACTTGGATTGGTATTGATTTTTATCGTGTTGGTCGTGGAGATGCGTTGTCTCCTTTACCGTCTGTTGGTAAGGTTTATTTTAAGGAAGTTTTATCTTGTTTTATTGTACATTCTGATTTTTCTGTTCCCTTGAGCCTGTGTAATTATATTTTGTAGCTCTACATGGTTTGAGCGACTTCGAGAAGGAACTTGTTGGGAGTTGTTATTACACCCGTGGTGTTTTTATTAATTATCAGCAGATGTATTTCATGAGGTGTCAACTATTTGATGATGACTACATACCCTGTTGTCCTTTTGTTCACAGGATTGATTCCATGAACGTTAATGGTCATCGTATGGTCATATTTTTTTTCACATTGTTTTTTTCTTTGTTTCTGTTTATTTATTTATTTTTATTACGTCTTCTATTTATAGTTTTGAATTTTTATTCTATTTCTGATAGCTTGATTATTTTGTCAGGTTATTCCTGGTATTGTTGTGAGCAGTTTGAAGGAGTTTGTGACTTTTCCTAGAACTGGCGTTTTAACTCTTGAAGTTACTCTGGAATCTGGTGATGATGGTATATATGTGAGCACTCCTTGCTCCTACTTCATTGGTTTGGGTAATAGAATGGTGTTCAAACAGGAAGGTTTCAGTTATTTTTTTCAGGCATCGTCTATTGAAGTAAACAGCTTGGTGCTGATAACTTTCAAACAGCGTGTTGGGAGGCTTGTTGTTATCTTCAATCTTCTGCCGCAGTGATGTTAGTTATAGCCTTTGAACATAATGGATTTTGATGTATAAGAGGCTTGGCTGTGCATCTCTTTTAATGATGTTTTTTTGGACGGATGTTATTTAATTATGGTCACAGTTATAAATATAGTAGAGGCACGTGTGTTGTTTACTCTGAGGCATGGCTGTGCATCTCTTTTATGTGAGAGGCACCTGGATTCAGCAAACTAAGGCACGTAATTGAAGTCAGAACAGGCACGGTTGTGTGGAGGCACGTAGAGTTACCATGGCTTTCATGTGAGGCACGCGGTTTCAGCAAACAGAGGCATGGAATTGCAGTCAGTACAAGCACGGTTGTTTGGAACACGGGTATACTGAGAGGAACGTGTGTGCAATACCAAAGTTACAAGGGCGATGACGCGTGCCGAACACGCAGAGATACTGTTGGTTTCATGCGAGAGGCACGTGCGTGTAGCACGTAGAGTTACAGTGGGTTTCATATGAGGCACGTGGATTGAGGAAATGGAGGCACGTAATTGAAGTCAGTACAGGCACGGTTGTGCGGAGGCACGGGTGATCACTCGCGCGGAGCACGTAGAGTTACTATGGGTTTCATGTGAGGCACGTCGATCGAGCAAACGGAGGCACCGAAGTGCAGTCAATACAAGCACGGTTGTGTGGATGCAATGTTTTGAACCCTCTTGCTGCTGTCAAGTGTCTAGAGGCACGGATGTATGGCAGCAGAAGCATCAGTTCGAATATTTGGTTAGAGAGGCTCGGTTGTGGATGCACAGGTGTGAAGTCTCTAAGGTCATTGGTGCATGGCACCAGATGCATGGGTTGAGTTGACACTTAGAGAGCCACGGTTGTACATGGGTCAGTTGGACACAGTAGTGTAGTTTTGTGGCATCGTGGAGGATTGGTGTACGGAGAGGAACCTGTGAATGGACGGTGTGGTCAAAGTAACAAAGTTCTTGTCCCTTGCGTCTGTGTACCGAATGTTCTTCTGCAATATTTATGAATTGTTCAAGCCAATGTCGAATAAGCAATCTACTGAAAGTTTGCAATGATACCATCACATATTCTTGTAAATGCATCATGCATCTTGTAAAGGCTGAGTATGAAAATTATAATACAATGTCGTGCGACATATCTCTCGTTCTATAGTCATGGATACAATATATGCTTGCTCAATACTGGCACATAAATTACTAATTACATTTAGACACACACACCACTGTGTTCAAAGTTCAGACGTAAAATAGTAATACAATACAAACATCATCTTTGAGCAACAACAAACATATTTACAACATGGGTTCATTCAACCTAAATTATCATAATAGTTGTGCCACGCACCTAATCACTCGATCACGGCAGATCAATCAATCACGGCATGATCCATTTTCTCACAATTTACCAACCCCTGTTTCCCTTCCGGCGCTTCCAGCCGCTGGAAGATCCCTCGTCTTTGTTCTTACGTGGGCGGAGTCTTTCTTTCACTGGTTGTTGGTGGAGGTGACGTAGCTCATTCTTGATGATTAGGATTCTACGATACAACTCGTAGCTAACATACCCGTCCTTTGCCGCATACTCAAGGTGTATCGGGGAAAGCGGCTTTCATTCCCAGAACTGGTGCTTCTCCTTTGGGAATGATTTCTTCATGTTCTTGTATGAGGGGTCGATGATGGCTGCTGCAAGGTCAACCATGGAGTCCCTTTCTCCACCACCCTTGATGCAGAATAGCCTCTGGATGTCGACGTGGTGCTCGTCTGGAATTCTGATGCATGCACGGGCGAGCATGGTCTTGTCGTTCCTGGTGTCGACGCTGGTGAAAGTTACCGCTTTTCGTTGCAGTAATTCAACTAACGCCTGGGAGTGCTCGGACCTGCAGTAGTGGTATACAAGGACATGCTCGCACATGGCCAGTTGGACGACGGTGATCCCTTGTCGTATGTAACTGCTCTTATGTGTGTACTCGAGGTCGAGGCCGACGAACTTGTTCTTCTCCTCCTTTAGCCATTCCTCGTACTTTTTGATGATCCGCTCCATGGTCCTTGGGTCGTTGGTGTACACCACCTCCTGCACGGTTGTACCATGGGTAGTGATGTCCTCGGTTAATGTTGTTAGTTTCCCGTCGTCCATGGCTGGAGGTGTGCGGTGGTGAACTGTGGCCGGCGAGAAACTTTCGAGGAAGAGGATGCAAATGGAGTCGGAAAAGTGAAAGGGATCTTTTGTCGTGCAAAAAAGGAAACCGCCAAAGAGCAGTTGCTAGTCACCTGGCGGTTCCAGGCGTAGATTTTCGGAAACAGGCGTTTGTTTTATCTGTTTTTTTTAAGATTTTCACTTATCTTGTTCTTTGAATTTTTTTATTCGTTGCGTGCTGCGTGCGTTATCCATATGTGCATATTCCATCTTTGGCTGTGGAAGTAGTCGTGTGAACTGTATAACACTCAGCAGATGCATGGTCGTGCCTTTGTTGTGAAAACGTTTTTTTCAATTAACAATCTTCCTTGGTCAGGGAGGCATTGTTGTTATGTTATTCGGTGCACAACTTTGTGTTCATGAAACGTTGGTGAAGCAAACATAGTTTGCACTTGAAAATGGAGTCCTGTTTGGTTTTAAATTGAGATATGTTTCAGTAGACCGTTCGAATAAGTTTGATAACATGGCATTGCTGTAGGTTTTGGATCAAAAACTGAATGTTTTGTTTTGTTTGATTTTTTAAAATGGTTCTTTCTGGGTTTTTTTTGAACTGTGAACTTTTCAAAGGATTAGAACTACATTTTTTCGAATGAATCATTAGGATAGTTCAAACAGCATTTGTTGCAAAGCATCATTCTGATGGTTGAAACTGTGAGTAGAGGGTCCGTAAGAGCTAAATAAGTTCCAAAAGATCATTCGGATAGTTCAAGCAAGCACATGGTCCATAATAGTTACATTACTGTCACTAGTAGAAAAACACCTATTAGTCCCGGTTCGTAAGGGCCTTTAGTCCCGGTTCATGAACCGGGACTAATGGGTCGTTACTAATACCTCCCCTTTAGTCGGTTCTAACACGAACCGGGACAGATCAACCCTCCACGTGGCGGTGCGCCGAGCCCAGGCAGGGGCCTTTGGTTCAGTTGGTAGCACCAACCGGGACCAATAGTCATCCAGCGTCGACATTTACGTAGCTGGGGTTTTTGTTTTTTTGAAAGGGGGGTTGGGGGTTTTGGAGGGTTAATTTAGGTGTTTCATATATTGTGTTAGCTAGCTAATTAATAGAGAGAAGTGTCCTCTCTTTTGTCCGTGCTTGATCGACGCTACGTACTATGCATACGTATAGAGAGGACTAGCTAGAGACGCTAGCTAGCTAGTAAGCAAACGAAGGAAACAGAAGATCGTCATGAACATATATGCATACAGAGGGATGTGATGATATCGACCACCTCTCCTTCTCCGAGAGATTGGTCGAACAACAAGTTCTCGTATATCTATCCGACACTACCGGCTACATATATACAATAATTATCTCTTACAAAAATAATCTCCTAACATACGGACGCGTGGTCCACATAGTATTCTCGGTCTTCAGCGATCACGTGGTCAAGAAAGAATGCCGCCAATTCCTCTTGAATTGCTCGCATGCGATCTGGTGCTAGTAGTTCATCCCGCATCCGAAACATCTAATTTTAAGAAGGGGTCAATACATATATATATATGAATGAATGAAACTCAACACAAATGATGGTAATAAAATAAAATTGTGAATATTGTTATTTACGCACTTCATATTGTTTGTCGAGTAGCCCGCTCACAGGTCGTGTGGCGGATGGACTCGCAAATGTAGTATCCACATAAATCATTCCCTTGTTCCTGCCACAACCACTTTACAAGAAATAGAGGTCAATCAAACTGATAATTAGCAAGCATGTTAAATGGTATTGATGAAACTAGCGCTTGAATCACTAGGAGATGCGTGGAATATGCTACTATAGTACTTACTTTGGTGTCTAAATTGCAGCTTCTTGGCAGTCCGGAGCTTTTTGGTGAATTTTCTCCAAACCCTGCCATACAAAGAAAACAATTACTTGATATTAGAAATGAACAAAGTTGCTGATATGGTGGATAATGATCGATTTAACTTAATTCTCGAGCATTTCAGTCATGTCCGCATACTCCTTGGGATCTTTTCGTCTCGAGTCTAAGACAGTTACTACTCCCTGCTCAAGCTTAATCTCTAGGAGAATATAGTGGTACCTGCGCATGCATGCATAACTCATCAATATTACATTACTATAACCTGGACTAATAAGGGAAACCAAATATGCCACAAGACAGTAACACTCACTTGAAGTTGTAAGGAAAGAGTATCATATCCTTGTGTTCATTTATTACCAACGATTGTAGCAAGTTGGCCTCGGTATTTTCGGCATGAAATTCAACCTCAGTTGCATCTATGAGATTTGTGTTAATGAACTCAATGGAACCCACTTGTTTTTTCTTCTATTCGGCGATCTTCAATCTGCATAATATAGTGAGGATAATTATAAATACATGCAATGAAAGAGCTGAGTTATATAGAGAGACTTAATGACAGAAGTAGTACTACTTACAGACAGTAGCAGGTGACCGTTGCTTTATCGAGGGCCAATTGATTGAAAAACTGATAGAACTCCTCAAATGGAATAGGCAACAGTTCAATTCCAACGAGGTCATGCTCCTTTTAACTCTCACATACAAAGTACTCCTCCTCGGACTCTCTACAGGTTTTCATGTACCAATCATGCAATCTTCGCATCATCGTTGATAGAGAGCTTTCATCTTTGACGAGAGGCTTCCCGTACTCGTATCTTTGTATCTGCACCTCCAAGAAGTCATAATGTACATCGTCGGGCAGGTAATCTTCAAGATTGCCATAACCGGGCACCATCCTCGGATCGACGAGGTCGCGAGCAGGCACCCTGAGCGGGGGGCACGATTGCTTCGCTTGTTCGCCGAGCTGGGCAATTTGTTTCCCAGCTCGTCGTTCTTTCATTCTTTGATCACTTTTAGTATGTCCCGACCTCTCCGCTTCGGCAAATGCCTTTCCAATAATGCACTCATAGTTGGTTCTCGGCGGAGACTTTGCCGGTTTCCTCTGGGCAGCCAGAGTGCGCTTCGCTTTCACCGGATCTACCTTCTCCTCCGGAGGTGGACGTCTCTTTGCTTTCAACCCTGCAAACTAGTCATCCACTTCGGTCTGCGCGATCTTCGCGTTTTCCTCCTCGGTCCTCTCGTACGGTAACTTCTCTGGAGTCTTCAGAGAAGGACCGTATCTGTATTTCCTCCCGTCTTTGGCTGTACTGCTAGACGCGGCAGAAGCGAGACGGAGCGGATGTCTTCTTTTGCTTGCTTACGAGGCGGAGGAGAAGGACTACGACGGCGCCGGAGCAGCTGGCGGCAGCGGTTCTCTTCCGCCCTTGCTGACGAGGCGGAGAAGGAGGAGGCTGGCTGCTCGGGCGCGCCGGCGCAGGCGGAGAAGGAGGCGGAGTGCCGCCACGCGCCGGAGAAGGAGGCGGAGTGCCGCCACGCGTGCCCTGATCGTCACTCGCCGGAGGAGGCGGTGGAGGAGGCGGAGTGCCCTGACTCGCCGGAGGAGGAGGAGGAGGCGGAGGCGTCCAGTTCGGAAGGTTGATGAGCTCCTTCCGCCATAGGCATGGAGTCTTCAGAGCAGAACCCAGCCTATTCTCCCCTTCACCGGTAGGGTGGTCAAGCCGGAGGTCCTCAAATCCCTCCGTTATTTCATCCACCATCACCTTAGCATATCCTACGGAATCGGTGGCGGTGATAAGTTGTGCCGGGTCCACTAGGATAAACTTGGCCAACAGCTGCCTTGATCTTCAAAGTCATCCTTCGCGCCATAATGTGGCAACTTTGAGACTCCGTGATACCATCCACGGGATAGCCGGCAGGAGCCATCAAAACATGCTCCGGATGAAGCAACTCGGTGGAAGCCACGCTGATTCTCCACTGAGATGGCGGGGTAGCTTGGGGGGAAGCTTCGGCAGGTCGTTTGCTGCGATCTGATGCTTCTCGTTCCTCTAGCCCCATTACCCTTTCGTGCAGCGCCTGCAGTTGGTCGCTCGGTTTCTTCCTCCTCTCGTGGGTTTTGTAACCCCTGCGTCCGGAAAACCAACCTTCCACGAAAGGGAGCCCTGGCGTGCCTCGTGTCCGTCCGGTGCTCAGGATTCCCAAGGGCCATTGTGAGCTCGTCCTTCTCCTGTTTGGAAGGAACGTCCCTCATTCTTGTTGCATCGATATAGTGTCGAAGCTTCTGAGTGGTATTTGCGGTTGCTTTCGTCCGTCCCACTGGCACTTCCACATTCTGAGGTCCAAGGTTCCGCCTACCAAGAACCATGTCCGCAACGGTCTGGCGATACATTGTCTCTGGTTTGATCCCTTTTTCAAGCAGATCATGCTCAGCCTTGGACCACTTAGGCGGGCTTTGAGGTAGCCACGACCCGTGCAATGGTGAAGCTTCTTCTTCGCAGCATTTTGCTTGTTTGTCGCCGACATCTTCTTACTCTTTTCCGATGTCTTGTGGGCCACAAATGCGGGCCAGTGATCTTTGATCTTCTCATATTTGCCGATGAATTCTGGTGTCTTATCTTTCTTGACAAACTGGTTCAGCTCTTTCCCCCAATTCCTCATTAGGGTTGCCATCTTCTTAAGAGCACAAGACTTGATTAATTGCTCTTTAACTGGCTTCTCCGGATCCTCCTCTGGCGGTAGGGTGAAATTTGCCTTCAGCTCAGTCCAAAGATCTTCTTTCTACATATCATTGACATAAGACACCTCAGGGTCTTCCTCCTTAGGCTTATACCATTGATGGATGCTGATCGGGATCTTGTCCCTAACAAGAACCCCTGACCGAGCAGAAAATGCCTTCCTTGTCCGCATGGGTTCAATCGGTTCGCCGTCGGCGCGATTTCTATGATCTCAAACTTTTCATCCGAGCTCAACTTTTTCTTGGGGCCTCGTCTCCTTACGAAGTTGTGCTCGATCCGGAGGGCTAAAATTATAAGGAAGAAAGACGAGAGTAATTAATATGTGTACATATACCAAAACAATGGATGCATCAATTAACTAGTTAGCACGGGCTTAACTAATATATATATACCTGGCCGGACTCGGTTCGGTCACCGGAGCAGTCAGCACGGTCTCCTTCTGCTCCAATGTGTCACCGGAGCCATCATGAACATAGTCCTCTTCTTGTACCGGCATTAATGGGTCGAAGCCATCATGAACATAACCCTCTTCTTCACCCAGTCCGGTGTCGTTGAGAAATGACGCAACTTCATCACTTCCTTGTGCGATTATGTGCCCCAACATCGCTTCTGTTTCTTCGTCTCGGAGTGCTCCATAGATTCTGCAAATATTTACAACATGTCAATTATTATTCAAACATGGTACAGATGGATATATATATTAGTGGCAAACGTAGAACTAGCTAGCTAATCACAATAAGGAATCATGTTAGTTTGGGTAGCCTCGAGAGAGTTAATTTGTCGGGTAGGGGCGGCGGGAGGGTAGGAGACCAACATCGTTTTTCTCTCTAGGGTTTGGGGTCGCCTCGACACAACTTCAAGGGTTAATTTGGGTGGCCTCGAGAGAGTTAATTGGCCGGCTAGGGGCGCGGCGGGTGGGGGTAGGAGACCAACATCGTTTTCTCTCTAGGGTTTGGGTGTCCTCGAGAGTTTTGGTCGAGCGAGAGGGCTGAGGGGGGTTCTGCCATTGTATAAGTTATCACGGTCGAGAGGGGGTATATATATCGACCGCCCCTCATGTCGAAGTTATCGTGAGGGGGTTATATCGAGAATGACGCGACATACATATACATGGGAAAATAATGTTATCGGGGAGGGGGTATCGGTACCCCCCCCCCCCTCGTGTTGAAGTTTCTTCTTTCTCCTCTATTCCTTTCTTCTTCTTCTACTCTTCTTTTTCTTCTTCTCGCGAGAAAGGAAAATAAGGAAAAGGAAGCAAGAGGAAGAATAAAAAAAGAAGAAAAAAAGAGGAGAAGAAGAAAGGAATAGAGGAGAAGAAGAAAAATAGACAATTCTAGTTGTCTTCTTCTCCTCTGTTCCTTTCTTCTTCTCCTCTTCTTTTCTTCTTATTTCCTCTTCTTATTTATTTCTCCTCTTCTTCCTCTCCTCTTCTTCTCCTTTCTTCCTCTTCTTATTTTCCTTTTTCCTCTCATTCTTTTAGTATTGCTTGTTTTAAAAAAATGTTCAAATAGAAAATTTGAAAAAAAACAAAGGTTTTGCCTAATGCATTGTTCATATGAATATACAAACATCTGCATATTTCTACAATAATTAATATCACCAAAAAATATTATGAACAGAAAAAAACCTAACTTTTCTAAAAATACATGTATGAAGAAAAACATGCTCTGAACAATTTTGAACATCTACATACACATAGCCACATACATACACATATACATTATATATATGAACAAAAAATTAAACTAATAAAAAACAGAGCCGGCAAGCGTGTGGCTCACAATGGCGGCTAGATGACGATGGCGACGGTCTCGGGGAGGCCGACGACGAGGACGGCTCGGGTTCGGGGAGGCCGGCGACGAGGACAGCGCGGGCTCGGGGCGGCGCGCGGGGGAGGGACGGGCGCGGAGCTCGGGAGGCCAGCGACGAGGACGCCTTGAGCTCGGGAGGCCGGACGACGAGGACGACGCTGGTTCGGGAGGAGGCAGCGAGGACGGCACGGGATCGGAGCGGCGCTGAGGCGGACGGGAGTGGGCTCGGGAGGCCGGGCGACGAGGATGGCGCGGGCTCGGGGAGGCCGGCGACGAGGACGGCGCGGGCTCGGGGAGGCCGGCGACGAGGACGACACGGGTTGGGGGCGACGGCCTTGGCGGCGACGGCGAGATGGAGCAGCCTGGCGGCGTCGAGGAGGGTCAGCGTCGTCGGGGGCAACTAGCGATGAGATTCTGAATTTTTGCAAAGTGTTTTCTTATATAGCAAAGCCTTTGGTACCGGTTCGTGAAACCAACGGGACTAATGCCTGCTAGTCCCGGTTGGTGCCACGAACCGGGACCAAAGGCCTCTTTTCGGCAGCCCAAGCGGCGGGAAGCGGCGGCCTTTGGTACCGGTTGGTTCCACGAACCGGTACCAATGCCCTCTTTAGTCGGTTGGTGCCACCAACCGGGACCAAAGGCCCTGTGCTGCACGCGTCGGGGCCAAAGTTTAGTCCCACCTCGCTAGTTGAGAGGGGCGCGCAGTGGTTTATAAGCCCCACTGCCGCACCCCTCTCAACCTCCTCTCCATTGCAGGCTTACGGGCCTACTTGTTACTGCTATGTCTGATGGGCCTCTTTGTCCCTCTGCTGGGCCTGAATCCTGGCCCATGGATGGGTTTCTAGTCCTATTCAGGCTGTGGTGGCCCAGTAGGTGGCAATTTTTTTGTTTTTTGTTTTCTTTACTTATTGTTGCTATATTTATTTATTTTCCAGTTTTTTTGTTTTGTTTTCTGCATTATTTATTTTCTTTTTTTGCTTTATTTTTTAATTCTTTTTTCTTTTAGTTTTAGGAAAATTATAAACTTTCTGTTAGTGCCATTACTTTTCAAATTTGAAAACACTATTTTTTGTTTTTTTTCTTTCTTGCTTTATTTATTTTATTTTGTTTCTACTTACAACAAAAAACTTATTGTTGCTATTTTTAATTATTACGAGGGTCGAACCGTAAGACATTAAAGCATTTCGAATGAACTCTGAAAAAGTTGAAAGTTGGCATGGTATCATACTCGTCAGAAAGAAAGTTGGCATGGTATCATCATAATAGTTGCGGGAGAAAGTCTTCACTTTTTCTTCGCTAGTGTCATTTCCTTATTGCGCCGAAACCATGGATAATCTTCATCGTTTATCAGGATGCTCGGGTCAGCCTTGACTTTGAAGGGAGGAATTTCATGAAACTTTTCATAATCTTCCGACATGTCTGTCTTGTCCTCCACTCCCACGATGTCCCTTTTTCCTGAAAGAACTATGTGGCGCTTTGGCTCATCGTATGATGTATTCGCTTCCTTATCTTTTCTCTTTTTCGGTCTGGTAGAAATGTCCTTCACAGAGATAACCTATGCCACATCATTGGCTAGGACAAAAGGATCGTCAGTGTACCCAAGATTTTTCAGATCCACTGTTTTCATTCCGTACTGTGGGTCTACCTGTACCCCGCCTCCTGGCAGATTGACCCATTTGCACTTAAACAAAGGGACCTTAAAATCATGTCCGTAGTCAAGTTCCCATATGTCCACTATGTAACCATAATATGTGTCATTTCCCCTCTCGGTTGTTGCATCAAAGAGGACACCGCTGTTTTGGTTGGTGCTCTTTTGATCTTGGTCAATCGTGTAAAATGTATTTCCATTTATCTCGTATCCTTTCC
This sequence comes from Aegilops bicornis, assembly GCA_021605145.1. NCBI lineage: Eukaryota > Viridiplantae > Streptophyta > Magnoliopsida > Poales > Poaceae > Aegilops > Aegilops bicornis. The sequence goes on along the minus strand of CM038670.1, from coordinate 19,873,847 downwards.
AAATCAATACAGTCAAAGATGGTCCCCTGGACAACAAGTACAGCTCATCACAAACAGTGTTGTCACCTCTGATACGTGCTTCCAACCAACTGTTGAAAGTCCTGATGTGTTCACATGTAAACCGATCGTCGCCTTTGCTCCGGGTGTTTGGAGCGCAGACTGTTCTTGTGTTCATCGACATACGGGGTCACCAAGGTAGAGTTCTGTAGAACTGTGTAGTGTGCTTGAGACCAAGAATATCCGTCCCTGAATATTATTGAGTCCCTTCCAAGCGTGCCTTTTCCAGTCAGTCTCCCCTCATACCGCGATTTAGGGAGACCTATCTTCTTAAGGCCAGGAATGAAGTCAACACAAAACCCGATGACATCCTCTGTTTGATGGCCCATGGAGATGCTTCCTTACGGCCTAGCGTGATGGCCCGACATATTTCTTTAGGACTCCCATGAACCTCTCAAAGGGGTACATATTGTGTAGAAATACGGGGCCCAGAATGACAATCTCGTCAACTAGATGAACTAGGGCGCAGCGTCATGATATTGAAGAAGGATGGTGGGAACACCAGCTCGAAACCCGACAAGACATTGCACCACATCACTCCTTAGCCTTGGTATGATTTCTGGATCGATCACCTTACGAGAGATTGCATTGAGGGATGCACATAGCTTCACAATGGCTAATCGGACGTTTTCGGTAGAAGCCCCATCAATGCAACCGGAAGCAGTTGCGTCATAATCACGTGGCAGTCATGAGACTTTAGGTTCTGGAACTTTTTCTCTGGCATATTTATTATTCCCTTTATATTCGACGAGAAGCCAGTCAGGACCTTCATACTAATCAGGCATTCAAAGAAGATTTCTTTCTCTTCTTTCGTAAGAGCTAGCTGGCAGGACCTTCATACTGCTTCGGAGGCATGCCCTCTTTTTCATGCAAGCGTTGCAGGTCCTCCCGTGCCTCAGATGTATCTTTTGTCTTCCCATACACGCCCAAGAAGCCTAGCAGGTTCACGCAAAGGTTCTTCGTCACGTGCATCTCGTCGTTCAAAGAGCGAACCTCTAGGTATTTCCAGTAGGGTAGGTCCCATAATTTAGATTTCTTCTTCCACATGGGTGCGTGATTCTCAGCGTCATTGAACAGCTAGTCTGCGGGACCCTTTCCAAAGATTACGTGTAAATCATTGACCATAGCAAATGCGTGATGACCCGATGCGCATGGCGGACTTCTTCCGGTGATCTGCCTCGCCTTTGAAATGCTTGCCTTTCTTTTCGACAGTGATGGTTGGTCGGAAGAAATCGGCGATGGCCCAGGTCACATTCTTCACGCAGCTTGCCAGGTATATACTATCGGTGTCAAGTAAACAGTGCGTGCATGCGTGGTATCCCTTGTTTGTCTGTCCTGAAAGGTTACTGAGAGCGGGCCAATCGTTGATGGTCACGAACAGCAACACCTTTAGGTTAAATTCCTCCTGTTTGTGCTCATCCCACGTACGTACACCGTTTCCATTCCACAGCTGTAAAAGTTCTTCAACTAATGGCCTTAGGTACACATCAATGTCGTTGCTGGGTTGCTTAGGGCCTTGGATGAGAACTGGCATCATAATGAACTTCCGCTTCATGCACATCCAAGGAGGAAGGTTATACATACATAGAGTCACGGGCCAGGTGCTGTGATTGCCGCTCTGCTCCCCGAAAGGATTAATGCCATCCGCGCTTAAAGCAAACCATACGTTCCTTTGCTCACTTGCAAACTCATCCCAGTACTTTCTCTTGATTTTCTCCACTGCGACCCGTCAGCGGGTGCTCTCAACTTCTCGTCTTTCTTACGGTCCTCACCGTGCCATCGCATCAACTTGGCATGCTCTCCGTTTCTGAACACATGTTTCAACCGTGGTATTATAGGAGCATACCACATCACCTTCGCGAGAACCCTCTTCCTGGGGGCTCGCCGTCAACATCACCAGTGGTCATCTCGTGCGATCTTATACCGTAATGCACCGCATACCGGGCATTCGTTCAGATCCTTATACGCACCATGGTAGAGGATGCAGATCATTAGGGCATGCATGTATCTTCTGCACCTCCAATCCTAGAGGGCATACGACCTTCTTTGCTGCGTATGTACTGTCGGGCAATTCGTTATCCTTTGGAAACTTCTTCTTCAATATTTTCAGTAGCTTCTCAAATCCTTTGTCAGGCACATCATTCTCTGCCTTCCACTGCAGCAATTCTAGTACGGTACCGAGCTTTGTGTTGCCATCTTTGCAATTGGGGTACAACCCTTTTTTGTGGTCCTCTAACATGCGATTGAACTTGAGCTTCTCCTTTTGACTTTCGCATTGCGTCCTTGCATCGACAATGACCCTGCGGAGATCATCATCATCGGGCACATCGTCTGGTTCCTCTTGATCTTCAGCAGCTTCGCCCGTTGCAGCATCATCATGCACATCGTCTGGTTCCTCTTGATGTTTAGTAGCATCACCATATTCAGGGGGCACATAGTTGTCATCGTACTCTTCTTCTTCGCCGTCTTCCATCATAACCCCTATTTCTCCGTGCCTCGTCCAAACATTATAGTGTGTCATGAAACCCTTATAAAGCAGGTGGGTGTGGAGGATTTTCCGGTCAGAGTAAGACTTCGTATTCCCACATATAGGGCATGGACAACACATAAAACCATTCTGCTTGTTTTCCTCAGCCACTTCGAGAACATCATGCACGCCCTTAATGTACTCGGAGGTGTGTCTTGAACCGTACATCCATTCCCGGTTCATCTGTGTGCATTATATATAATTAAGTGTGTCAAAAATCATTACAGAACATCATGAATAGATAATTAAGTGACCAAATTAATAGAAGTTCATCATCGCATTAAAACCAAAGTACATACATTGTTCTCATCTAACAACATAAAGCTCTGCAGAGCATCTAAATTAATTAAACCATACACTTTGAAACTATGTAAAACATTTCAATGCGAAAACAAATGCGATCATAATACATAGCAGAATGTAACAACTGATCCAACGGCATAATGATACCAAGCCTCGGTATGAATGGCATATTTTCTAATCTTTCTAATCTTCAAGCGCATTGCATCCATCTTGATCTTGTGATCATCGACGACATCCGCAACATGCAACTCCAATATCATCTTCTCCTCCTCAATTCTTCTTCAACTAAATTTAACCTCTCGACAATAGGGTCGGTTGAAATTTCCGGTTCAACAACCTCCTAGATAAATAAAATCTATGTCACGTTGGTCAGCATAAATCTCATAAACAATAAATGAACCAATAGTTATGAAAAGATAATATATACCACATCCGAATCATAGAGCGGAGACGAGGGCCCGTGAGGCGGATACCAAAACCATCGCACTATATAAGATGCAATAATAAAAGTAAGAAAACTATACAAGTATCTATATAAACATACAAGTAAGAATTTTTTTTCTTTCAGAAAGAAGATAAGATAAGAACAAGAGGCTCACCACGGTGGTGCCGGCGACGAGATCGACACGGGCGATCGACGGCGGTTAAGACGGGGACGGGACGTGACGGACCGCTAAACCTAGACAAATATTAAGGAAAATGGAGCTTGGAGGTTGAGCTTGGAGAGGAGAAAGCTTAAGTAGTGTGGCTCGGGCATTCCATCGAACACCTCGTGTGCATAGGAGGTGAGCTAGAGCACCACAAAGCTCTCCCTCGCCACATTTAAAAAACAGAAACCGGGAGTGCTCTGCTCCCGGGCGAGGGGTATATATAGGCAACTAATTGGTCCCGGTTGGTGACTTGAACCGGGACTAAAGGGGAGCCTTTGGTTCCGGTTCGTCCCACAAACCGGGACCGATGGTTGTGGGCCAGGAGCGAGGCCCATTGGTCCCGGTTCGTCCCACCAACCGGGACCAATAGGTTCAGACGAACCGGGACCAATGGCCCACGTGGCCCGGCCGGCCCCCGGGGCTCACGAACCGGGTCCAATGCCCCATTGGTCCCGGTTCTGGATTGAACCGAGACTAATGGGCTGGCCGGGCCTGGACCATTGCCCTGTTTTCTACTAGTGTGTACCATCCTAACTGGCAAACTTATTTTAAATAAACCAGTGTTTTGCTCCTGGGAGGCATCATCTTGAAATGAGCGCTGAACATCCTAGGAGATACACGGTTTGCTTCCATTTTAGGTGCAGGTTCTGACGGAATCTACAGAATGCGTTGAATGATGATGGACACAGAACGGTCATGGCGCTCTTTGAAAGTGATTAGAACAACGTTCTGTTCAACAAAGGATGTAGCTGATATGAAGTCTTTGAAAGAATACTTTTCTATTACCATCCGGCCGTCGTTTTTGCAGATGTAGTACGACGAAGGAGTGATGACATGGGTAGGTTCATCAGGAGCTTCAAGGGTCACCGTGGCATTGGTTGGCATGTCCACCCATCTCTTCAGTGTCGAGACAACGCTCCTCGGAATTTTCTAGAAGAAATAGAATTAAATGGAAATTAAAACCGTTGAATTGCCACTTGGACAATAAATAAAAGAATGGCTGAATTCGGTGAGTGCGCAAACATTAAGAAATTCTAAATTGAAAGTAATATAATTCCTGGCATGTTCAGGTTTGTGTGTAAACAGATAAAACATCATATTAAGAGAACAACAAAAGTTTGTTGTTTTAGGTTTGATTAAATAGGTTCTTTATAATTTTACATATAAGCAAGATTTCGTCAATATTGTTTATAATATATATGAGCAAAATACGTTTGGTATTTTAACAAGGGCAGATGTAACCAACCATGATGCATTCTTTGGTGTTAGTGGGAGTCAAGACGTGTACAAATGGACGGCAACAGATGAAAGTATCTCCGAAAAGGCGTTGTAGAAAGAATCGTGTCTGGTTGTAGGTAAGGTCAATATCCTTAGAGTAGACACAGCAGTGAACATGGTCGAAATCATCAGAAGAAAGGTCGTCAAGAGCTAGAAAAGGAACAATATTTTAAAGTTAGATAAAGTTTTATGTAACACGGGTTAATATTATTCAATTCGATGCATGCATATGGAAATACAGCCAAAGAATATAAGTTTGTAATATTACATACGTACCAACGTGGGGTAATGGAAGCACCCTTTGTCATTGCGATATGTTTGTATTTCGAGATTAAGACCCTCGTGTGGTAGTTCAAATTCTATGCGGTCTCCAGCACGAAGCTGATAATCATCCGCAAAGGTGTTCCACTCACCACCCCAGAACATTGTGTAGTTCGCCCTATGCTTAAACAAAGCATTGTAAGACCTTCCATCATGTGTAAGAAGGGCTGGCTCTACCTGCTCTTTACGCAATTTTCTTGCTTCTTCCTTCCTATCGTCGATGTACTCAGCGAGAAAAGCTCTGACGTTACAAGGTACATACTGGAAAAATAGTAAAAATAACAACTTGTAAGTATAACTTTGAACCCGCGTACTATTAATGTTAAAAGTTTCTTAATTTGGATATGAATTTTTGATAAGAATTACAGATAACAACATAATGGTATTATAAATTAATGGATACAGATTTTTGGCATATGTTGACTAGTTTTAATTAAAACTGAAGATGCACTATATTAATCAAGACATAGGCAGGCAAAACTAATGGATTATAATAATTAGGGCATAGGCAGGCAAACTAATGGAAAATGAAAACACAAGGCAGGTGCGAAGAAGTGACAGCAGGGGAACCTAGTGTAGGTGCGAGGGGGTATGAGCAACAGTAACAATTTCTAGTGTGTTGTAGGCAACTAATATGTTAGTGATGCTTACTAACCATGCGTCTCCAGCAATTTTGATCAAGAATAACCTCAAACTCCTGGAGAACTTCAGTGTGTGGTTCGCAAGGGCCGCCTGGTTGGCGGCAGGTAGGGCAAATCATACCTAAATAATTCAGAACAATTATGTTAAGAAAACAAGAATATGATAAAAATTTAAAAACAAGCGTCAGCGTTGAAGGTAGACAACGACTAGCTTCAACTATGTTAGCCATATTAAAATATCCATATGAAGGCAGACAACAACTAAAATTTACCAGAAATCTTCTCATCTAATCCTTCCAGAAAATCAGTATGACAGAGTTTAGAACACTTTTTTGGATTTTCAAATGGTTTTCATATTCCTTTAGAGAATGAAGTTGTTGTACCGGATCTGATGGTTCAATAACTATCAAATGAAAAACCAAAACGTAAAACGTAAATACGGATCGGAGCATGTTGCTTACGCATATGCTTTTTACCTAGGAGAGAAGAAGAACGAGGGTTGACGAACGGAGATTGGGGTAGGGGAAGGTTAGGGCAAGCACACACGGCTAGCAAATCTACGAGAGAAGTACGGCTTAGAAGTTAATCGAGGGACCCAATAAAAATTCTACAATAACTTATTTGAAATGAGATTATGTGCGGGGAAGAAGCACGAACCCTAGAAGTAGGTGGTCGGATAAGGCGGATGGGTTGTGATGGGAAGCTTAGGTCAAGCACCCACGGCCAGCAATGTAGGAGAGAAGCATGCCTTGGAATTTAATGGATTGATTGCTGGGAAGAAGCACGAACCTTAGAAGTAGGCGACGGAGAAGAAGGATGAACCCTAGAAGCAGGCGACGGAGAAGGCAAATGAGTTGTGATGTGGCTGAGGGAGTCGGAGCTTATTGAAATATAAAGGAGACGGGAGAGAGCAAGAGTAGTAATGGGTGCTTCTTTTTTATTTTTTATTCTGCGAAATGGAATGAATGCTGGTTGTAGATGGTGTGCGTGCATTCCGAGGTGTTATGGGGACACGAGATGTTTGACTCATCCAGCTGCCTCCCATTATAGTTGTCCAGCTGTGCTACCTCCTAGCGGAGTCTTTTACGTGCCTATCCTGCCTTACATACTTTTTGCGAGGCACAATTATACATGCTGAAAAGCATACTCGTGCTTCTGTGTTTTAATTTTTTTAATCACATGTTTAATTAGGTATAGTTGGGTGTGTTTTTTAGGAGAGGAACGGTGATGATTTTATTAGATGCGCGGTCGTTGTAGCAGGAAAGGCATGATCGATACGTTGGGGGAGGCAAATTGATGGGAGGCATGATGGTTCCTAATGAGAGGCACTTTTGCATCTGGAATGGAGCCACGGTTCGTGACTCTGTTATTGCAAAAAAAATTCAATAGTCGTTGACCCAGGGAGCCACTGTTTTATGTACGTTGGGTTCAGGCGGGAATATGTATGATAGCGCACAGTTATCTGTATGTCAGAAGCATGGACGTGCTTTTGTTTTGGCAATGTTTTCGGTGGTACGTGCAGGCATATAGATGCAGGTCCGTTGATATCACTGAGGTTTGTCTTTAAGCAAAGTGGAGGCACGCATGTGGCTTTTGTGCTGGCAGAACCGTGCTTCTAATTTGGTTCACTCCCCGTGTAGTATTTGTACGACAGGGTCATCTAGTTTGCCTCCTCTCATTGTTCTCTCGGTCAAAAGATGTGCTGGTGACCGATGGGATGGCTATTTATTGTTAGTATTCATTGTGCCAGATACCGTGCTAGAGTTAACCTAGAGGCTCCTCGATTATAGCGTGGCAGCCGTGACTTTTGAAGTGCATGGTTTCATAAGCTGCAGAAGCACAACTGTCCATTCACATCGTCCCGGATGCAATTTAATGGGCGCACGGTAACTGAGTCGTCTCTCCCCAAGGTTAAGTAGTTGTCTATTCTGGGAGGTTATCGCATCTTATTCTCTCCAGAGAAGTGCAGGTAGCTCCCATCATCCTCGCCTCGTACGAGAAGCACAGTCAGACTCCATTGTCGTGTCACCGTCTTTTCCATGGATGACTTCAGGAACTATACTGAGCGTCTCTTTATAGATGCCGATGGTAATACCAGGCTCAAGGTGTTGTACACCAACGAGCCCTACAAGGTGGAGGATATTCTTTCTCTTTATGAGGAACGACTGCGTGAGGACAGGTACAAGTTTGTTGGTCTTGATCTAGAGTACACACGAGAGGATTATTTTGATCGTAGTAGAAAAGTCACCGTCATGCAACTGGCGATGCGCAAGCATGTTCTTGTCTATCACTTGTGCAAGGCCAGGACGGAGTGCACTCCTCTAAAGGATTTCCTTCGGAACAAAGGTATCGTTTTCGCTAGTGTCGACGTCAGGAACGATAAGGATGTTCTCGCAAATAGTTTCCTCAAAATCCCAATAGAGTGTCACATCAATCTTCAAGAGGAGCTCATGATCAAAGGAGGCAATCTTAGGGATTCCATGGCAGATTTGGCAGGAGCCGTCATAAAAAAATCTTACTTGAGTATGAAGTCATCTTTTCCCAAGGGTCTGCATGACTACTGGGAATGGAAGACACTTTCCCTTGAAAACGTGAAATATGCGGCAATCGTAAGTGAAAACTTCATTTTTTTTATGATTTTCTGTCTTTATATTTTTGTTTTACTACAACAATAGTACTTTTTCCTCTTTACGTATATCTTCATTCTCATCCGTTTTTTGTTTTAGGATGGGTATGTGAGCTATGAGCTCTACCGCCGAGTTTTGTCGATGAAGGACATGATGCATCCCCGTTGTCTTCCCGAGTGTAGATGCCGTTGATGTTTCGGAGCAGAACTCCAACTGAGTAAAATGGTCACGGTGGACGTTCGTGTGGACTTTCATTTCTTTTTTTGTATAATTAATGAGTACTTTTAGTTCAATCCTATGGAGTACCGGTTTGTTATTTAGTATCGTGTTTGGCTTGTCTCATGTTATTTGTAAATAATTTTTTTATGTTTTTTCATGTTACAAGTTCATTGTTGACGTTTGCGCGAGTTCATGTACATTTAGGTAACCTGTTGAAGTGGCGCATATGTATTGGTTGGGAGAAGCGCGCTTTGTGTTTGGCTTATATTTAGCGCCGTTTCTTAGTGTTTGAATTGTTGTCTTTTACACGTTCGCACAAGAGAGGCACGTCTGCTAACGTACGAGGCAACATTTCAGTACCCTATCTTTGTGTTCTTCGGGACCGTGCCTTTAGAAGCCCGGCATCCGTGTCTGCGGAGGCTTCACTCCCGTGGCTTCTTATCCGCTATTTCTGTACCTCACGTGACACACGTGATGTCTGTTTGTGTTGGTGTCACACGGCAGTTTCTCTTGAAACTGCACAACCGTGCCTCTTCCATCACTCTTTTGTGCATCCAGCTGGTTTGTACCCGTGCCTCGAGAATTCCGAGAAGCCGCAATTGCATGACTGTATACGCTTCAGTCCCGTGTCTCCTATACGTGCATTTGCTTGTCTCAGGCGTCATGTTGGCTGTGACTCTACGTGCCTCTGGTGCAGACGTCCGTCCGTGATGTGACGCATATGTATTGTTTGGGAGAAGCGTGTTTTTTATTTGGCATATATTCAACGTCGTTTGTTCGTGTTTGAATTGTTGTCTTTTACACGTTCGCACAAGAGAGGCACGTCTGCTAACGTACGAGGCAACATTTCAGTACCCTGTCTTTGTGTTCTTTGGTACCGTGCCTTTAGAAGCCCGGCATCCGTGTCTGCGGAGGCTTCACTCCCGTGGCTTCTTTTCCGCTATTTATGTACCTCACGTGACACACGTGATGTCTGTTTGTGCTGGTGTCACGCGGCAGTTTCTCTTGAGACTGCACAACCGTGCCTCTTCCATCACTCTTTTCTGCATCCAGCTGGTTTGTACCTGTGCCTCGAGAACTCCGAGAAGCCGCAGTTGCGTGACTGTATACGCTTCAGTTTCGTGTCTCATGTACATGCATTTGCTTGTCTCAGGCGTCATGTTGGCTGTGACTCTACGTGCCTCTGGTGCAGACGTCCGTCCGTGACATGACACATATGTATTGTTTAGGAGAAGCGTGTTTTTTGTTTGGCTTATATTCAGCGCCGTTTGTTTGTGTTTGAATTGTTGTCTTTTACACGTTCGCACAAGAGAGGCACGTCTGCTAATGTACGAGGCAACATTTCAGTACCCTGTCTTTTTGTTCTTCGGGACCGTGCCTTTAGAAGCCTGGCATCCGTGTCTGCGGAGGCTTCACTCCCATGGCTTCTTGTGACGCCTCCGATTCAATCGTACACTAATCATACACGCAAACATGCACGATCAAGATCAGGGACTCACGGAAAGATATCACAACACAACTCTAAAATAAAATAAGTCATACAAGGATAACCACTTTTGCAGGCCTTTTCAGAGGACATATCATCTTAGAAACAGACTGCGCGAGCATTGGAGGGCTGCTCCAGTCGGCGAAATGAGAGTGCAGATCAGCCTGCCATGCAGTCCTGGCCAATGCCAAGAGGCAGATGTATGCTTTCTCCAGTTGGGAAGTCAGCGTCGTCAACCGAAACAAAAACTCTCTTGCTCATGAATTAGCAGCCATAGCTAGAAGAACCGGGGACTTTAGTCTGATTGCAATGGTCCCGGATGATGCAAGAGCTGTAATGATGAAGGAGATTGTAACCACCATGGTGTAGGTTTTTCCATGGTTCTAAAAAAAAAATGAACCAACATATGGTTGGATGGTTAGAAGGACAGTGGTATCCCCAGACCAATAGGGTTCAAATCCCGGTGCTCACATTTATCCTGAATTTATTTCAAGGTCAGGGCTTGAGCGTGTAATGTTGTGGCCTCATTTGAGTGCAGAAAAAGTTTCGAGGCCAACGCAAAAATGGCCCCACACTTTCTTCACAAACTTGACACATACCCTCTTGAAAACTAGATCCTCCCTCGGAAGCGGCTTGACTGACTACATATTCATCACAAAAAATTGAACACCTTCCATCTCATGTGATGGCAGTATATATTCACCACAAAAAACTCTAGCTAGTGCAAATATCCCCAATTCAACAAAACATAGCAATTTGTACTAATTAACTTCCGTTTTCAATTTTCTTTCCCTTTCCATATTGCTATACTATAGTAGACATGAATTGACCTTGCTACATCTATATAAACAAATTAAAATGTTATATCCTCTCCTATTTGAATTTATAAAAGATAAAGAAAAACTAAAAAGTATAAAACATTAATATCAATATCCATAAAATCAAGCAACCGGCCGTGCCACGTGGACTCATTTTGCCATGTGCAAGCCGAGTCTGTTTTGTTTGCCGAGTTCCTTTTACAAGACTCTCAGCGCCGGCATGTCTGTGCAGTGTGCCACTCTTTGCTGAGAAGTACTCTCGGATTATCCAGTCTTTTCCGAGTTCCCGCAGTTTGGGTCTTGGCGTAGACGTTTGTTCCAGAAGTGACTCATATGAAAATACTCTTACGTGGTTTTATTATAAATAGTAGATGTGGATGAATTGCATCACATGCATTTGCAGAGTTTTGGATGTAATTTATGAGATTGCTTCGACATTAAAAGATGTAGCTAATGTGCCTGCCAACTTCACATGGGCATCACTTACATATAATATACTACCTCCAGTCATAGCTAGAGGTATGTCAAACTCACTATCTTCAGCTTATCGAGTCTGGCTGTCTTATTTCCTATTCTCTAGCTTACACAAATGGCGGACTTCTGTCAAGATTTGGTAGCAAGACAGAGAGACAAGAATAAAAAGAAATCTGATAGTGGAATGAGAGGCATGCACAAGCACATCCCCTAGACCGTGAAGTGCTGTGGTGGTAGACAACAAATTTTATCTGCAAAATGCGGAAGGCACATAAGATGAGTTTGGAAGAACTTCACTTCACTTCTGTCTCATCCTACCTATCCACTCAACCTCTCAACCCCAGTTCACCTTTCAACTAGCTACAGAAGATGGATTAGAGAGTTAACCCAGATGCAGGTTAGAGAGGATTTATATCAAAATACCAACGACCACGTGTTTCTTTTCGTTTTCTTTAATTGATAATCTATTGTTTCTTCATGCTACATGTGATAAATAGCAGATGATCATGCACATAAAGTGAGGATTTGGTGCCCAGAGGGTGTGGTACCCCCACCACAGGCCACTGGATGTTCATCCTGCGGTATGTTTCTGGTTCTGCAATAGGTCAGACAACCTAGCATGGTTATCGTAAGTATCTGGAACAATAGTAAGACTTGCATGGGGAAGTGCATGGATGAATCCGGGTACATATGAACCCACTTTGAAAAACACATTTCTAAATGCTAAAAAAATCTGAAAAAGGCGGCATGGGTCCGTATTCATGTTCTATGTGCGTGCATAAAGTTTCACGGAAAAATAACTTTTTTTGTGGCCTATGCAAAAGAGACAAAAAATTGTGTCGTGAAACGCTATTTAGAAGCACAAGAATTTTTTTTTTGCGGAGACAAAACAAAAACATATTTTTGCACACAACTTTGCGTCGCGCACATACAATTGTGAACATGTATGCATGAAATTTTCTTTTGATTTTTTGACATTTTAAAACGTACTTAAAATGAATTTTTTTAAAAAGTGGGTGCAGATGCCCCTGGGTTCAGATCGTGCCCACTCGACTTGCATGCATCTGGTATGCCGACTAATAGCGGATAGAAGATGGGTGCTGCACCAAGCTATGTCTAGGCAACGAGTTGCATGCACGTGTACTGCATTTGGGCGCACATTTTCTAGCTTCCCCCTTCACACCCCTATATTCTGGGTGCTAATTTTGGCACCGTTTTTCGCACTAAGATAACTGACTGCCGCGTAAACTTGTAAATTTTCAGCAGTACTACCTCTGTTTTTTAGTCCGCAAGATTAGCTTTAGTAAAAGTCAAGCTTTTTTAAACTTTGACAAAATTTATAAACAGAAGTATTAACATATGCAATAACAAATAAATACCATCAGGTGTATTATTGAATGTACTTTCACATCATATAGATTTTTTATAGTAAATCTTTGTACTTTTTCATATAAATTTGGTCAAACTTTACGAAGTTTGACTTCAGTCAACTCTAATCAGCAGAGTAAATAAAAATGGAGGGTGTATTAAAACTAGCAAATATACACTGCTGCATAAAGCATGCAAAATATCAATAAACAATAAGTGTAAAAATCTGCAAATAAACATTGTAGCGTAGAATTTCTTAATAGTTTTATGTGGAACCGACTGGGATACTTAACTCTCCCAATCGGTTCTAAAGCCTGAATATACTGGGGTATTTGCTCTTGTTTGGCATTGTTGGAACCCAAAACCGACCAAGGGTTGTGTAATAGAACCTCCTTCTAAAGTTTTTTTATCTTTCATTAGATTACTTTTCATGGTCATGCTTTCATGACATAGAGAGATTGCTAATTAAGGTGCCACATGCACTTTTTCAACTTTTTTGTTAGGCGAGTTCTCATACCACAAGAAGAGGGGGGGGGGGGGGGGATAGGACTACAATGCCATGCTCGCTTATATCCAACATGTCTCTATAGACATTTGAGTCATCAAATGAAACTTATAGGAAATATTCTAGGGAGTTTGATCCAATTAATATTCTTATATGAAATGAAGTGTGTTAGAACAATCATATGAATCAATTCATATATATGAACTGAAAATCCTAATGGTACAAAGACTGTGAGCATATTTTATGAGAAACTATACATATGGTTAATAAACATCCAATGTAAATCTTTGAGAAGACATATTAGATAACTTTGCAAAGGTCATGCTTTCTAGACATGGAGATTGATAAATGATATGAAAAGGATAGAAAATATTCTCTGAAGTTGGATCCCATGAAATTTCTCGTACCATAAAGTTGGATCCCATTTATCAAAATATCAATGCTGCCTTAAATCCAACATATCTTTATGGCCATTTAGCTGATAGGTCTTATATGAAAGTGATAGAAAATATTATGTGAAGTTGGATAAAATAAAAAAATTCGTAATAAGAAAGGAAGTGCAGAGAATTTTTAAACAAAATCAGATGGGCTGCGAATCCTACGTACAAAACCGGACATTGCACACGCGGGATAAATCATAAGGATTACAAATCCTGAACTAAAAAATAATGTATGTACTTGCACATATATTAACAATTCTACACAGATAACATGGATTGCATTCCTGCAAACATAACATGGATGAGACAGTATAGATTAAGAGTGGAAGTAGAATAGTCCATCCAACTGAAATCATCCTGTCATACTCAGTGGTTGTAGTACATTCACAAAGAAGGTTCTGTTATACCTGTTCAGGAAGAAATCAATATTGAGAAATTTATAAATAAACTAAACAGTTTACAAGGTCGAACTAGAATTAATTAATAACTGTCAGCAAATTGTTCAATAGACGAAAAAATAGACAAAATCTCTCATCAGCAGTATTAAATACATTATACCATAAAGCATGCATATTATCAGTAAACAATAAGTGTAAAAATTTGCAAATAAATATTGTTAAGTAGAATATTTTAATTGTTCTCGGTGGAACCGACTGGGATACTTAACTCTCCCAATCGGTTCTAAAGCCGGAATATACTGGGGTATTAGCTCTTGTTGGGCATTATCGGAACCCAAAACCGACCAAGGGTTGTGTAATGGGGCATCCTTCTAATTTTTTTTCTTTCATTAGATTACTTTTCAAGGTCATGCTTTCTAGACATGGAGAAATTCCTAAGGTGCCCCATGCAGTTTTTCAACTCTTTGATTAGGGGAGTTCTCATACCACAAGAGAGAAAAAAAAACTAGGACTACAATACCATGCTAGCTTAAATCGAACATGTCTGTATAGACATTTGACTCAAATCTCATGAAAATAATAGAAATTATTATAGGGAGTTTGATCCAATAAACATTCTTTTATGAAATGAAGTGCATAAGAAATCTTATGAATCAATTCATATGTATTGACTGAAAATCCTAACGGTTACGAAAACTGTGGACGTATTTTATGAGAAACTATACATATGGTTAATAAACATCCAATGTAAATCTTTGAGAAGACATATTAGATAAAATTGCAAAGGTCATGCTTTCTAGACATGGAGATTAATAAATGATATGAAAAGGATAGAACATATTCTCTGAAGTTGGATACCATGAAATTTTTCGTACCATAAAGTTGGATCCCATTTATCGAAATATAAATGCTGCCTTAAATCCAACATATCTTCATGGCCATTTAGCTGATAGGTCTTATATGAAAGTGATAGAAAATATTATGTGAAGTTGGATAAAATAAAAAAAATCGTAATAAGAAAGGAAGTGTAGAGAATTTTTTAAACAAAATCAGTTGGGCTGCGAATCCTACGTACAAAACCGGACATTGCACACGCGGGATAAATCATAAGGATTACAAATCCTGAACTAAAAAATAATGTATGTACTTGCACATATATTAACAATTCTACACAGATAACATGGATTGCATTCCTGCAAACATAACATGGATGAGACAGTATAGATTAAGAGTGGAAGTAGAATAGTCCATCCAAATGAAATCATCCTGTCATACTCAGTGGTTGTAGTACATTCACAAAGAAGGTTCTGTTATACCTGTTCAGGAAGAAATCAATACTGAGAAATTTATAAATAAACTAAGTAGTTTACAAGGTCGAACTGGAATTAATTAATAACTGTCAGCAAATTGTTCAATAGACGAAAAAACTGACAAAATCTCTCATCAGCAGTATTAAAATTTGCAAATATACATTATACCATAAAGCGTGCATATTATCAGTAAACAATAAGTGTAAAAATTTACAAATAAATATTGTTAAGTAGAATTTGTTAATTGTTCTCGGTGGAACCGACTGGGATACTTAACTCTCCCAATCGGTTCTAAAGCCTGAATATACTGGGGTATTAGCTCTTGTTGGGCATTATCGGAACCCAAAACCGACCAAGGATTGTGTAATGGAACATCCTTCTAATTTTTTTTCTTTCATTAGATTACTTTTCATGGTCATGCTTTCTAGACATGGAGAGATTCCTAAGGTGCCCCATGCAGTTTTTCAACTCTTTGATTAGGGGAGTTCTCATACCACAAGAGAGAAAAAAAACTAGGACTACAATACCATGCTAGCTTAAATCGAACATGTCTGTATAGACATTTGACTCGTCTCATGAAAATAATAGAAATTATTATAGGGAGTTTGATCCAATAAACATTCTTTTATGAAATGAAGTGCATAAGAAATCTTATGAATCAATTCATATGTATTGACTGAAAATCCTAACTGTTACAAAAATTGTGGACGTATTTTATGAGAAACTATACATATGGTTAATAAACATCCAATGTAAATATTTTAGAAGACATAGTAGATAACTTTGCAAGGATCGTGCTTTTTAGACATAGGGAGATTCCCCATAACAGAAAATAATAGAACTAGAATGTCATTGCTACCTTAAATCGGGCTAACAGATATTTTTGTGTCTCTTTGATTAATAATTGATATGCAAAAGATATAAAATATTCTATGAAGTTGGATCCCATGAAATTTCTCGTATGAAGTGATCGAAGTGCTGAGAAATTCGTAGGAATAAAATCAGATGAACTACAAATACTATAAACGAGAAATTCCACACGTGGGATAAATCATTACACATCTTGGACCAAGAAACAAGGAATTTAGTTGTACATATTATGTATTTTTTATCTTTAATATGGATCGGATATACAGGCAAATAACATAGATTGGACATACACTAGGTCGAGACAAAATAGAATAGTGGATCCAACAGAAATTCCAGGCACAACTATAGTCATACAAATATTTTCGCTATGCCAGCTAGCTCTTCTTACCCTCAGAGCAGGTAACTGCTCAGTACTCTACTCATTATAGTGTGCCGAGAAACATATTTATGGAATCAATTCGTCTGGACTCTAAATCCTAATAATGTTACAAACATACTTTGGGAGAAACAGTACATATGAGTAATAAATATCCACTGTAAATATTTGAGCAGACATATTAGATAACTTTGCAAAGGTCACACTCTCTTTAGGTATGGAGATTCTTAAACCAGGATAACAGAAAAGTATTATATGAAGTTGGATAAAATAAAATAGCTCGTAATAAAAAGGAAGGGCAGAGAATTTTTTAAATAAACTCAAATGCACTGCGAATCCTACGCACAAAACCGGACATTCCACAGCGGGATATGTCATATGGATTAGAAATCTTGAACTAAGAAACAACGTATTTATTTGTACATATATTATCAATTTCTACCTAGATAACATGGATTGCATTCCTGAAAACATAACATGATGGATGACACAGTAGCTCGGTTAAGATTGGAAATAGAATAGTCCATCCAGCTGAAATCTTCGTGTCATACTCTGTGGTTGTAGTACAGTGACGGAGGTTCTGTTATACTTGTTCCAGGAAGAAATCGATCTTGAGAAATTGATAAATAAACTAAAAGGTTTACACGATCGAACTGGAATTAATTAATAATGGCGAGCAAATTGTTCAATAGATAAAAAAAAACAGACAAAATCTCTCATCATCTGAGCACACTTTTTCCTGACATCTGGTAATTAACTACTTGGACCACCGGAGAAAAATGCTCCGATTGCCGATGTCCTTGTGGTCCTGTAGTAGTGTAAGGGTGCCCTCTGCGAGGTTCACCTCGAACACTACGTTGGACACGGCTATGTATCCGGCAATGTTCTCGAACCTACGAACCACCAGCAGCATCCCTGCATCGACAGACGGCACCAGGTAGGACCTCAGGTTTAAGTGTAAGTGACTAGCCTGATTAGTGACCTCCTGCTGCGTGGCCGCGTACACGAAGTGAGGCTGCGGGTGGAGCTCCAGCTTCAGGACGTCCCCTGAGCTGGTGGGGACGTAGAAGTTGCCGCCCAGGGAGAGGCTGCCCTTGCCTTGGAACAACGGAAGCTCTCCGTCCTCGTTTGGGGCGAAGAATTGCCACTGCCACACGGCGTCGCCTGGCCTCGCGTAGAGGATCATGTCAATGGACCACACCGATACCGCCACGAGGAGCACCACGGTGGGCGTGGGAGCCTGGCCGTCGTCGACGTCGTAGATGATTCCTGCGGCCTTGATTGTGAAATAACTCTGGTCATGAGATTGGGTAGGTCGGCGACGGCCCTGGTCACCGGGTTGCACAGGCGCAGCTTCTGCGTGCCCCGGCCTGAGGGTGCGGCGAAGAGCAGGCAGCCCTCGGCGCAGGCAAGGAACTGCCCGTAGTGCCGAGGGATCTTGAGCCGCATGGAGGCGCCGGTGAGGACGTTCACGAACCTGGCTTCCTCACCTTGGATCTGCAGCATCTTCCAGTGGCGTGGGAAGAAGTGCGGATTCATGCCCACGAGCTTCGGGGCGGCGCCTCTCCAAGGCTTGATGTCTCTCAGGTGGATGTAGTCGGTCACATCTGAGCGCAGCAGGAGCTCCGCCACCTTGGATACGAGCTCGTCCGGGAGGTCGTCCCAGTTCCTCTCATCAGTCATTGGGATGATACTGCAAAGGAGATTCAGTGGATCTACGTTTAGCTTAATTTGAAACAAAACATGCATAAATATTCACGAGATTAGATCTAACGAATTGGAATCAGCCGAATTATATCAAGAAGGCAACAAGAAAATCGATCCAACATCTAATTCACTGACCTTTCATGGCCGCTGGCGTCTGCGCCGGGAATGAAACAGTAGAACGGCCTGCCAGTCGCTGGTTCCATGGAGGCGGCCGCGGCTACAGGGGGCTTGTCCACCAGTCTGATGGATGGTTGCGGCTAGGGTTTGTGGCTGGTGGTTTGGAGAGGGCCAGGGGTGGGTTGGATCATCTTATACCGGGCGGCCAAGTAGAAATAGAAAGGAGAAATGGCGGACAAAACGCGGAAAGGGAAATAGAAAGGATAAATGGCGGACAAACAGCTAGCACATCACATGACGTGTGACTTAATGTCTCGTGAGAATTACTTCGCCCTCAACCGTTAGATGCCCATCCTACGGCCTGTGTCAAGCTTCTAAGGATGATTAGCCAGAGACTAAGAGTACTGTGTCACGCGCAAGGAAAACGGATCCAAGCTGTGACAGGTCGGAGCACGCTGTACGAGTAATAGAAACTTTCCTAAAGTAACAATCTATTAATTTTCTTTCTCCTATTGATTTAAAAAATACCTTGTTTCTCTTTTTTGTGCGCCCAAAATCAATTCTAGCACAATTTCTGAGACATTTTGACGGGCAGCGAGCCCATTGAAAGGACACCAAAACGTATGTTTAAGAATTTCTGACTTTGTCATGCGGAATTCAAAATTTTCCCTGCAATTTTTTAAGAGCTTTTAAACATTTTTTAGAGGTGGCGAAACATTTGATTGCTCGTTTGATGTACCATCAGCTAGGTGAAGTACAGTCTGGTTGTATGTATGTGCCGTTAATTTTTTTCGTGAATATGCAAAGATTGCGTATCTTTTCATTGACAGGAGGAACATAATTAGTACAACGAATGGTACAACATGACACACGCGCAAGCAGATGTGAAAATGGTGCCTGGAGCAGAGAGAGAAGGGATGCTCGGCCCAAACAAAGGATACAACACAGCTAAACCTATCAAGACCTGAGCCAAGAATGGCAATGCTGAACCAGGAAGAAGACTAACATTGCAAGAGCCAACACCAGGGACACCACGAGCGATCAAAGATAGCGCCTTCAAAAAGGAAGACGACGCCGAGAGGCCGTCGCCATCCAGTCTGGAGGAACCGGACCTAGGGTATCCTATGACCTCGAAGAGGGGCACAACTGAAGGCCATGGCAGCGCCTCTGGGTCCACGAGCATTGGATTTGGCAAAAGGGCAAGCTTTGAGGTGTACTAGGACTGGAGGGATGCAGATTTGGGCTGCCGGGGCCATAGCCATAGGTACATCGGCAAGCCCGATATGCTGGAGGGGGAACAACTACAGGATGGTCGAGGCCGGAGCCGCCCGACAGAAGACGCCGGCAAGACGTGGACACCGGAGAATACGGGGCGGAGCCCGCCAGGACTGGAGCAGCGCCAACAAGGATCAATCGTGAGGTGCCTCGCACCAGCCACTACTATTGTTGCCTCGCCTCTGCCGTGAGAGTGGGCACAACCACTTGAGGGGGAGGAGAGGCCGTCCAAGACGATGGAGCCGCCTATGTGAGGCGGGTCGAGAGTACCCCGAAACCAGCCACAGATCGCGCACTCGGACATGATAGCAACAGGAGCAGGCCAGATGGGAGGGCTGCCAGTAAGGGTGCCCTAGGACGGGCCAAGACACGCAACATCATCACCGGACCGGCAGGTACCTTAACTATGAGGGAAGGCAGGGTCGTGGCATCTCGGGAGGAGGCCGAATTGCGGGGGCGAGGAGGTGATGCATGTTCACTTGAAAGGGATCTGCCCCATCGCCACCATCCCAGGGCGTGGCACGGCTTTGCCGACATGCCCTCGAGTGGCGGCACAACGATGGTTGGAGGAGAAGGGACTATCCTAGGTCGATGGTGAGGGTTTCCCCTATCTCTAGAGTAGCGCTAAGATGGAGGGGGGGGGGGGGCTTCTTCTCCGCCCTACTCTGACCAGGTGCTAAAGAGGTCGATAGTTTTGTTAAGCCCTCATCATGTTTAGCTTAAAGTGGTAATTGGAGGCACTGAAACATTGCATGTTCATCATGAATTCTATAATCAGATCTTGAAATACTATTTATTTTCATTAATTCTTTATGATAATTGTCTATACTAAAATTCATTAGAATTGGAAACATTTCTTAGTAAAGTTTGGTATGTTGGGTACATTTGCTTTAAATCCAAGTTAACCCTACCAATCATTTGGATAGCAAAATATATTGGTAAAGCTTTTTCTTGCCCATGATTTGGCCAGCTGGCTAAAAGTTGAACTAGAGTTGACATAAGGATTGATGAGACTCCTGATCACTAGTCCCCCGAGAGACACCATAGCCACGAGCTCCCCACCACCGCCATCCATCCTTCTCCCAGGTGGAGCCTGAGGTTTCATCTAGGAAGCCCTCGTAGCCACCAAGGACAACGGCGCCGATGTTCCTTCCGGAATCCCATCCTTGGTTGAGGGGAGCCAAGTTTGGTTGTTTTCTGGCCGGCACAAGTAGTGGGCCAGCTGTTTGATGGCATGATAAGTCTCAAACGCATTTATAATTCTTTATTGTTTCATGCCATGATATCATTTTGACATAGTTTTTGTATCAATTTATATTATTTTTATGGACTAACCTATTAATTCAGTGTCCAATGCAAGTTGCATTCATTTTGCACTCACATATACCTTCATAGCAGAAATCACCCAAGCGGTTGTACCGCTTGTGCTAGCGGTTTTACCCTCCCTCTATGTAGTGGGCAACCGGGCCACAACTAGGTGGTTGTACATGCGGTTGTACCGCTCCATGTCCTGGAGCGGTACTACTGGTGCTTGCACCACCCAACTATCGCCAGGGTTTTCCCCTCTAGTCTGGAAGCGGTACTTGGCTGGTGCCAGAGCGGTTTCCCTAACATTTGTAGCTCTTCGGCCTCGGCTATACCTTCTTCCTGAAGCATTGTACCGCCTGGACCTTGCATACTGCTAAATGGGACTTGGGCAGTTGGACTGCTCTCCAGAGTGATTGTACCTCCCTATGCATTTTCTGCACATAAAGATTGGTTTTTTGGTGGGAGAATAGAAGTAGAGGGTTCTTCCTCCTCTCGCCTACCTCTTGCCTCTCTCCGTCCTTGATTGTTGCCAAAGCTCTATCTTTCGCGATCTCCTTCCGTAGCATATCAAACTTGTTGATTTGATAGGGATTGAGAGCGAAGACGTAGATCTACACTTCCACCAAAGCAAATTTAACTCCCCTACATTCTAGTGAGGATCTTGTTACTCTTGGGTGTCTGGGCATCCTCGACGGAAAAGGTCATCTCATAGCCACAACCCATTATGGTGAAGCTTCATGGTGGTGTTGGGAGCCTCCAATTAAGTTGTGGAGATTGCCCCAACCTTGTTTTTCAAGTTTTCAGTTGTCACCTTCAAGGGGACCGCTAGTGGATGCACAACAGCTTGCATTATACGAGGGCCCGAAGAGCATCGGGTGAGCCACTGTGGCTATTTCGGAGCAGCGTGCCTCCACACCCCTCGAATGAACATGTACCTCCCTCAAGAGGGAACTTCAGAAACACATTCTCATCTCTACTTGTGGTTACTTCTATCCTTTACTTTGTTTAAGCTTATTATCTTGTCTTTCCTATTTGCTTGCACTTGTTGTTTATTGTGCTTGTCATATAGATTCTCCACCTAGTTGCATATCTAGACAATCTATTTTGTTGTCGAGCCAAAAATTTGCAAACGAAGTTAAGAATTATTAGTCGCCTATACACCCCCCCCCCCCCACCTACTAGTTGACCATACCGATCCTTTCAGTATTTGTGTAGGAAATGGTCATGTTGCTTGGCAAGGACCATTGGAGGGGTACCACGAGAATTCTCATCCAAACAAGAATAAACTCATAGTGCTTTTCTTAACAGAACCATTAGCATTTGATCCTGTGCTCGTACAAAAGATGGCACTCTCATTTCCCTTCATAGAAGAGCTCTCCAGGATTGATGTAGACCCCTTGGTCGGATGCCACTAAGGTTCTGTGAACATGCAGAATTATTCCTGGACTTTTGGTGTGATGCTCCAGAAGTAAGACGCCATCAAAGTGATGTGCTGGCAATTTCGGCTACCATCAGGGTGATACCCCCAGTATTCACAGAGCTGTCAGAGCAGAAGTTCGAAGTCTATGAGTCGTCAAAGCTACTGCTCTGCCGATCTAGTTGTCTTCAGGGTGATGCCATTGCAATTTGCTACCGTAAGGGTGATGCCCCTATGCATGATTGCAGCTCTGGGACGAGCGGCTGACTCCATCCAGCCATACAGTACTGCATCCGAGCGGGACTTAAAGTGGCCGCTAAGGGTGAAGACGCTCGAAGGAACATCCTGATCGGGCCACACATGGGCGAAAATCTCTTGTGCCTCCTTCTTGAGAAGTCCTAAACCAGCCTGACTACCCAATTAGACGAGCTTCATCAAACGCTATAAGTCTTCGTAAACAAGCAAGTTAGATGCACACCCCATTATTTTATAGGGAAGCTTTCATACACTTATATAGCTCTAGTATAATTACAATAATATTTTTTATTAGTAGTCGAATGTTTTTCTTTCTGTGTACCATCCAAAGGCATCATTTTAAAAGCTCATATGTTTTGAGATCATGTACTATATTTATTTATGTATTATTTATTCCTATATTTCTAGTTCATCCACTCCAGAGATCTCATTTCAACACACAATAATAAGTTAATCCAGAGAGGTCCTAAAATAGTTACATTGGCGAGATCCCTCAAAGTACTATAACACGTTAGCTAACACACATTGCCAATGGTTGACAGGTTATACTCATCCTTGTCCACAGTCCATCCTATCCTTCAAATTCAAAATATATCACTTTCTATCATGATGTTGACCATCCATCCGTGCGTGGCCATTTTAGTGCCTCAGATTAGTACTATAGGCTCAACATAATGAGGGCTTAACAACCTACCAGTCTCTCTACCAACTGATCAGAGTAGTGGCATATCCAAACGTCTTCACTTACATACAACTGCACTGTACTTCACCCAGATGATAGTACATCAAGTTGAGCAATCAAATGTTTTGACACCTTAATTTAAAACCTTCCAGGGAAGCAACCTGGATCTAGTGGGAATGGAGGAGGGCGGCATGTCGGCGCTCGCTGGGACACAAGGTCCTGGTGGTCTGCTGCGGGGCTCAGCAGCTGGCTGAACACGGTTGCGACTGTCCGTGGAGGCTGGTTCACACGGCGATAGTGGGGCCGTGCATGGTTGGCCACTGGTTGGGGTGCTGCTGCAGTGCATGGACTTGCTCCAGCAGATGCAGTGGATGTGTGCATCCCAGTCGCACTTGGGCCGGCCTTTGCTAGATGGCTGCTTGGTCTCCCCTCGTCGGCTGGTGGTACCTCGGGCAGTGACGGTGATCCAGATCTTGGTCAGCCTAGCAGCGGTGGCTGCAGACTGTG
Source organism: Aegilops bicornis (assembly GCA_021605145.1). Lineage (NCBI taxonomy): Eukaryota > Viridiplantae > Streptophyta > Magnoliopsida > Poales > Poaceae > Aegilops > Aegilops bicornis. The sequence continues at coordinate 19,849,911 of CM038670.1, read as the reverse complement.
ATGGTGCAGCGACCTCTTGTGGCTCTACAGCGGTGGTGGACATTGAAAGATCGTCGGGGAGTTCATCTCTCTAGATCCGATGGTTAATGTCGATGCTGAGATGCAAACTATGGATGGCGGATTGACGTAGAGGAATGATTGGTAGCGCAACATTGCATGTAGTTGTTGGGATCGTGGAAAACTGCCGGCGACAATACATTTGTGACATTGATGGTGGTACTTCTTGAGTACCCGGTATTGATCTCCAGGGTGAAAGCACGAATCTACAGTCTGGCAATGGCGATGGTTATAGGTCATTACCTTGGTGAAGGCATTGCTAAGATTGCTTAGACTGTTTTTTAGGTGACAATGTAGATTATGGCCTTGACTGGCTGCATCCGATGACGACGGCCATTGAGCGTCCCTCCCTTCCAGAAGGTCTTGTTGTTGAAAATCCTCGTCGTCGATATGTTGTCTTGAGATGGTTGGTGCGGATATGGTCTTAACTTTAGTTTGCCGATATGGTGCGGAGATGGTAGGAGTAAAGACAGTTTTATCTTTATTTCTTTTTCTCACCCATGCATATATTTTGTATTATATGGTTTTGCTATTTGCTGGTGTGTTTTTTGTGTGTGTTGGTGTTGGCTTTGTGCATCGTATCTTTGGAGAGGCTGGGTGTGTGTTCGTCGTGTTTTTATTCTCTTGATACTTCATTTTAAGCTAATAAAATTCTCATTATTAAAAAATATAACCTTTTAAAATCTAACTCTTCATTTTTTTAGTTTTTCTTGGGAAAAAACTCGATGTTTACAGGAATTGCTCGTCAAACAAAGTTGGAGCTCAGCTTCATGCCCTAGGGAATTAAGCAAATCAACATTTCAAATAGTTAGCTACATTCAGGGGCCATGTGATGAAAAACTTCGTCCGGAGCTTTCTTGCAGCTGGACTCTTAGATAGAAATTATTTTTTCTTTATAAAGAACAAGTTTATTATCTCAAACGTAGCGTTAAGCGGATATAAAATATTATAAGTAACATCCGAGCTCTCCATAATTAGGACACACGTAGCCAAACATCAAAAGTCTGACAATAGAAAATGTAACAAAACCGATAAATCAATCATCGTGGACTCCCATAGAGCGACACTATGCCAACGTCGAAACCGGAAGTGGATCGACCCTGAGGTGGTGCCATCCATGTTGAAAAAAAAAACCCTCTGTAGCTGTCTGCTCCAACCGCGTATATACCGCCTTGCATAGCGGTTGGTCTGCGGTCATTGTAACGTAGACCATGTACGAAGCAAATGTGTACAGCGGAAAATAACCTGCAAAGGAGGAAAATTTTTGCCATTAAAAATCAGATCATTTCTACATAGACGAAGCGACCAAAGTAAGGCATACGCTCCCACCCTTATTAGCATTTTGAAACTAATTAAAATGCCGTCCAATCAATGATCAAATATATTGGCAACACTTGCTGGACTAGCAGATATAAATTCTGTTTTTTTTTTGAGTCGTTGATTATTTTTGAGGTGGCTACCCGCTTTTTCCAAGCGGTCGCAGATAGAAATTCTCAAAACATACGTTTTTATAGTGTTCTTTCAATGGGCTCGCTGCCCATTGAAATGCATCTAGAATCGTCCTAGAACTGATTTTGCGCGCGCAAAAGAGAGAAATAATGTATTCTTAAATCAAAATGAGAAAGGAAACCTATAGATTTTTACTTTAGGAAAGCTTCTATGAGTGGTACAGCATGCTGCGACCTGTATCTGCTTGGATCGGTTTTCCTGGCGCGTGATAGATACTCCTAGTCTCCAGCGAATCATCAGTAGAAGCTTGGTAGGCCGTAGGATGGGCATCAAACGGTTGAGAGCAAAGAAATTCTCACGAGAAATTAATTCACATCAGGTGGTGTGCTAGCTGTTCGTACCACCTTTCCTTCTCCGCGTTTTGGCTCATTCCTCCTTTCCATTTCTACATGCCCGCCACCGTATAAGTTGATCCCATCCACCCCGGCCATCTCCAAGCCGCCAGCCCTAAACCCTAGGCGCCACCAACCATGGGACTGGTCAAGAAGCCCCCTGTAGCCGCCGCCGCCTCCACCATGGAACCAGAGATTGACATTCCCGGCGACGAGGCCAGAGGCCATGAAAGGTCCGTAAATTAATTGGTGTTCTTGCTTGTGGATCTCTTTCCTTGTTGCCTTGTTGATATAATCTTGGCTGATTCCAGTCTGTTTGATCTCATCTAGTGAATATGTTGTATGCATGCTTGTTTAGATCTCATCCGCTGAATCGATTTGCAGTATCATCCCAATGGCCATGAAATGTCCGTGAATTAGATGTTGGATCGATTTTCTGGTTGCCTTGTTGATATAATTCGGCTGATTCCAATTCATTAGATCTCATCTCGAGAATATTTATGCATATTTTGTTTCAAATTAAGCTAAGCGTAGATCCACTGAATCTCCTATGCAGTATCATCCCAAGGACTGATGAGGGGAACTGGGACGACCTCCCGCACGACCTCGTACGCAAGGTGGCGGAGATCTTGCTGCGCTGCGACGTGACGGACTTCGTCCGCCTGAGAACCGTCAAGCCGTGGAGGGACGCAGTCACGGCCCCGAATCTCATGGGCATGAATCCGCGCTTCTTCCCACGGCACTGGAGGATGCTCGTCCAAGGCCAAGGTGAGCACGCCTGGTTCGTGAACGTCCTCACCGGCGCCTTCATCCGGGTCAAGATCCCTCGAAACTACGGGCAGGTCCTTGCCTGCACCGAGGGCTGTCTGCTCTTCGCCTCACCCTCAGGCTGGGTCACGCAGAAGCTGCGCCTGTGCAACCCTGTGACTAGAGCCGTCGCCAGCCTACCCAATCTGCACACCACACTTATTTCACAAGACCTCAAGGCCGCAGGAATCATCTACGACATCGACGGCGGAGCTCCCACGCCCACCGTGGTGCTTCTCGTGGCGGCGTCTTCTGCTGACATGGTCCTCTACGCCAAGCCCGGCGACTCCATGTGGCAGTGGCAGTTCTTCTTCGCCCAAGACGAGGGGGACGGCGCCGAGCTTCCGATGTTGGACGGCGATGGCAGCCTTTCCCTGGGTGGCAGCTTCTACGTCCCCACCCGCTCAGGCGACGTCCTCAAGTTGGAGCTCCAGCCGCAGCCTCATTTCGTGTACGCGGCCACGCAGCAGGAGGCAACAGGTCAGGTTAGTCACATACACCTGAACCTGAGGTCCTACCTGGTGCCGTCTGTCGACGCAGGGATGCTGCTGGTTGTTCGTAGGTTCGAGAGCCATGCTGGCTACCTAGCCGTGTGCAATGCAGTGTTCCAGGTGGACCTCACAGAGGCCACCCTTACCCGACTGCAGGACCATAAGGACATCAGCAATCGGAGCATATTTCTCCGGTCGTTGACGCTAGGCACGCACTGAGAGTGTCCTAGTTATACTAGATCTCGGGGAAAAGTTTGCTCACATGATGAGAGATTTTGTATGTTTATTTCGATTTTGGCGAATGTATGGCTATCGTCTGCTACTGAACAATTTGCTCTCAGTTGTTAATTAATTCCAGTTTGATCGTGTAAACCTTTTAGTTTATTTATCAATTTCTTGAGATCCATTTCTTCCTGGAACATGTATAACAGAACCTTCGTGAATGTACCACAACAACTGAGTATGAGTGTTTGACACGAAGATTTCAGTTGGATGGACTATTCTATTTCCACTCTGAACCTAGCTACTGCCTCATCCATGTTATGTTTTCAGGAATGCAGTTCATGTTATCTAGGTAGAAATTTATAATATATGTACAACTATATAAATCCACTGTTTTTTAGTTCAGGTTTTTTACTTAATCCTTATGATTTATCCACGCGTGCGCAATGTCCTGTTTTGTACGTAAGATTCACCGTTCGTCTGAGCTTAGTAATGTATTCCTCTGCACTTCCTTTCTTACGAGAAATTTTATTTTGTCCAACTTCACATCATATTTTCTATCATTTCCATACGATCGTTCAGTCAAATGGCCATAATACGTTTGATTTAAGATAGAATTTACATTTTGATAAATGGGCAATTTAGTCTTATATTTTCTGTTAGAATCAGCATGACCCTTGCATAATTATCTAATATGTCTGCTCAAACATTTACAACAGATATTACTAATCATATGTACTGTTCTTTATAAAAATTCATTTGTCCCGCCCGTTAGTTTTGTCCCGGTTCCAGAACCGGGACTAATGGCCCACTAGTAGAAAAATGGCCTATTGCCCCGGTTGGTTAGGGCCTTTAGTCCCGGTTGGTGAACCGGGACTAAAGGGTCGGTACTAATACCTCCCCCCTTTAGTCCCGGTTCAATCCAGAACCGGGACTAAAGGCCGCGGCCACGTGGGGCTCCACCAACCGGGACTAATGGAAATTTTATGATTTTTTTTTGAAATTTTTTTTGAATTTATTTTTTGAATAATTTTTTTTTTCAAATTTCTGAATTATTTTAACCCCTAATCTCTAATCAGCACCCCTCATCACTGCTCAATTTATCCTCTTCTTTAATCACCCTCATCATTCCAAATCACCTAACTTTCCGAACGGTCACCCATCCTCCCACTCACCCAGCCTGAGCACGCTTAACTTCCGGGTTCTATTCTCCCTTGTTTCCAAGTCTGCACTTGTTGTTTTCCTGACAATAGTAAGATGTCAATCCTATTAACCCTCAGGAATTTTGCTTGAGCATGAATTGACACATTTAACTGTTTTCAAAAACAATAATTATTTAGAAAACAATAATTATTTTGAATAATTAGTTTGACCATGGTTTGACCATAGTTTGACCATAGTTTGACCACAGTTTGACCAGATTTGACCAAAATTCAAAATAACTGAACAAATTAGTTAGTAACACTAATATTCTAGAATAACTAGTTTGACCATGGTTTGATCATTGTTTGACCACAATTTGAAATTTTTTCGATTTTTTCCACTCTAGATATTAAAAGCCCTGTAACTTTTTTTCTGTTAGGTTTTTGAGGATTTCGAAAATGTTTAACGGGATTCCCCCCGTTAAATTTGGATGTAACTTTTCGAGTAGATGATTTTTCATATAAAAAACTTTTTCATCCGAGTTAGTATGCAAAAGTTATGCCCATATTTACAAATTCGGAGAGATTTTGCAAATAAAGTCGAAATTCACATTTGCAAATTTTCCCAACAACTAGACCACATATCACATTGGAAACTTATTTTCTTTTTTTTTGACATTTCCATCATTTTCTTTTATTTTTTTTAAAATTGAAAAGGCGATCCGGGGGGGTAGAGTTTGAAAATGGGACCTTTAGTACCGGTTCGTGCACGAACCGGGACTAAAGGTCTCAACCCCATTAGTCCCGGTTCGTGCCTCAAACCGGGACTAAAGGTCTGCTCTTTAGTCCTGGGTTGTGGCATGAACCGGGACTAATGGGCAATTATTTTCATATTGTTATATATATTTTCCGGATGTTTGGAATATGCTAGGAGTGAAGTTTAGGAGTATTCAAACATACCCAGGTAGAGGAGAAGATGCATATGTTATGTGAAGCTGCTGATATGAAACTTAGGATGCGTCACAATGTGTAATTTTAAGTTAGAAGAGAAACATTCGAAATCCATATTATTAGGGCACAATTAATATTTTGTTTGTACACTTCAAAATAGATATGTAATATTTCTTCCTTGAACAATTTTTTTCTTAATATTTCTTGCTGAAAATGCAAAGATAGAGAGAAAATTCTATACCCTCAAATCCAAATTAATTGTCGCCGATTGAGTACAATGTTAGATATAACTATAGATCCGTGATGAATATGAAAACCGGCTGAACCCGGGTGTAGTTCCACCCCGATCTAGCACAATTTTCAATTTTTATTTCTTAAAAAAACCTGAACTTTAACTTTGCAAGTCAAAAATATATTCAAACCACAATATGTCAACAAAAATTCGGAAATGTTTTCTTGCAAAATAAGTAGTCAAACTGATATGGCTTATTCAGAAAAGTCTCATTTAATATATTTTCTGAGATGCACCAAAAAATCATATTTTCTGCACATTGCAGTCTAAAGGTTTTGTTCAAGATCAAATTCTTAAGATTATAGATTATGTTGCTTGACAGCAGCTGAAATGAGAGGTTTCTATGTAGTGAGGATAGTGAGATAGCACACAAATCTTGATTTGAAACTGGATAATATACATCGAGGGTTGTACATACAACATGTTTGTTTTCCGAAATGAATGTCGATGAAGACAAAATGGGGTCTTCAAGAATAGCTTGGTAGGAGCAATAGCTTCGTACGTCCGAACTAGGACTACTAGGGGTAGTAGACAATCGTTGTGGCTGCAAGGGCCTGGACTGCGATTAGCAAAAAGAAAATGGCCGATTGTAATTTATCCATTGTACCATACAAATTGAGCTATTAGGTTAATGGTATTGTACTTCTCCCACTACAGTACTAATAGTACCCCAAAAACTATCTTCTGATAGTATTCAAGTTTTTATTCGTGGGATTTTGAGATGTGTTTGTAGTATTTTAAAGTACCCATGTAGAGCAGAAGATACATATCCATGCTGCTCGCTGCTTGCTGCAGATGTGTGTCTAAAGTTTAGGGTCTGTGAAGCTGTTCGCGACACATGTGGATATCAAGTTTAGGATGGTTTATAGTGTGTACCTATACGTTAGAAAAGACAGATTTGGACTCTATATTACTGGTCATAATCACTGTTATTTCCTTGTACATTTCACAATATTTTTGTAATATATTTTTTGCTGTAAATATTAAAATAGTGAGCAAATGATGGCTTTAAAATACAGTTATAGATCCATGACGAACATGAAAATATTCTACATAGCACATGTGGCATAAAGAAACAATACTTTGTCAAATAAAGAAGAGAAAAAGATGGGTGGTTTGACCTTTTGATATCAGTCCTCTCTAACTAGGGTCGGGACTAACTCTCTCCTCAAAATTTCTGTCTTGTAGCTAATAAAGGTGGGATAGAGTCGAGAGCTGGAGGTGGAGAGGTAGACAAAACATTGACTGGAGTGAAACAACTACACATGAACATAGAGATGTATACTATATCTCTGTAAAGTTTCATGATAAAATATGCCTTGGTGTGAGCTGCACAAAAAATAATGGATTTTTACAATGAATAGTGCATGTGCTAGAAGTAATGATTTTTTTCTTGCCCAGCTCACACCAAAGTGATTCTGTTGTGAATTTCTACAGAGGTGTAGTGTACATCTGTAGGTTCCTGTGTATTATTTCTAGAATTATTTGAAACTTCAAAATATATTTTTCACGTATGAACAGTAAAACAGGTGCCATGGAGCCCGTTGTCCGAAAAACCACACCTCTGTGGCGACTATATGGCGCCCTTCTCAAGACAACAATGGGAAGAATAACACTGGGACACAGCTTCAACCTGGGAGAGCTGCTTCCCGCGATTGACATGTTTGTGAACACCAAACAGGAACACAACAATAGTGTACATGTTGTCGAATATGAAAAATAGTCATGTAAGTTATGTTTAATTTTAAAAGTATTTAAATTTCATAACCTGGTCACAATATTGGACTCTAATTCCCGTGTGCATCTAGGTTCTAACACAACCATGGTTGTTGACATAAACATGAACTGCTACCCTTTATGGACCGAGGAGAGAACAGAAATTACGTCGACAATATAAGATTTCCTTCTCTTATGGGCAGGGCGGACATGCATTTCCTCAATGATAGCCTGTTACAAAAATTCTAAGTGATCTTTAAATTATTTCTGTTGTTTCTTTATTAATATGATCAATTTATTCGTTGTTTCTTACCATCCGCCATCATGATCAGCAGCACTTCGTTTCTTAACTCGTGTAGTCCTACATGCCTTGCGATGCACTATGTTTACTCTAGCTACTGCTTGTCCGTGCCTCAACTATCCTGAAGGTTTTATGCCCATGGTCCGCCCTGTTAATGCTCTCTAGCTTGCATGTGGTAGTCAATTCCAAGCAACAAAGGGGAAGTGCACATTTTCTAGCGTCTTTGATCCACAGCTGCTCGGTATGATCGTAGTACATATTTTGATATTTTTGACCAACTCCTTGGAATCAAAACTCTGTGGTACATGCATGCTCTTCATCGTCGATGACCTGAGAGAATGCATGATATATGCTTCATATTTTTCATCCGTCGAGATAAACACTTTGAAAATCTAGTATTTTTTAGTGCACTGCTCTTCTTTTTTCTTCCGACATTAATTCCGTTCCTATGCTAGCACTGGCTTGTGGAGATGCCCCCATAAATACCATCGCCAGGCTCTGGCATGCACGATTGGGTAGATCGTGCAAGCGTGACTAACATATAGAGGCAGCACACCTGAAAAAATATCGAGAGGGAGAAGAACCTTGAGAACGACCTACGAGGTCAGGTGGCTACAACCAAATATAGCCTACGTGGGACAAGGCTGAGAACGACCTCCTTGCTAAAGGGGTCCAACCAGAGACATTGAACTGGCATGATCGGGCAAGGCCTTGTTTCTTTGGGGTTAGGGGAACTTTTGACCTAGAAACAGGGAAATGTGTTTACACGACAGCTCAACTTGAAATACACGTCAAAAAGCTTCAGGAAGCAATCCAGGAAGTGCGGGAAGGGAGGTTCCATCCCGACAGAGAGAAGGACGAGCTATCAAAGACCCTCGGGATCTTGAACACCCTGGACGAACACAAGGCACATCAGGCTGTGTTGCGTGGAAGTATGGGTTTCCGGACAGCAGTGCCACTTATAGAAGGCGAGGGAGAAATAAGAAAGAGGAAGCAGACCAAATGCAAATGATGGAACAAAGATTAGCGAAACCAGAGGAACTTGAGAGCCAGCGAGCTAACAGCCCACCATCTCAGCAGCACGAAGATCCTTCATTGGATACTGCCCACGAAGCTACCCCACCATCTCAGCGGAGAAGTAGCGTGGCTTGCACGGAGCTCGTTCAGCCTGGTATCACGGCTCCTCACTACCCCGTGGATGGTATCACGGAGAATGAACATTGTCAGCTAATTATGAAATGCCATAACCTAACCTTGAAGGTGGCGGTCGGCTATGTCTTACCTCATCGACCTGATGCAACTTCCCGTTTCGCTTTGATTCCAGGTGGCTTTGCTATTGTCGGGGTGGATGAAATAATGAACAGATTCGAGGAGCTGGAGCTTGACTACCATATAGGTGAAGGGGATATTCATCTGGAAAATGCCTTAAGGACTACCTATCTATGGAGAAAGGAAAACATCTTGCTTCCCAACTGGACAGTGCATCAGCAGACTCAGCCAGAGGAGGCCCCTCAGCAGACTCAGCCGGAGCAGGCCCCTCAGCAGACTCCACACAGTCCAGCTCCGCTATCTCCGTTTCCTCAGTCATCTCCGGCGCGTCCGCCGTCTCCGCCGCCTCAGCGGACTCCTCGGCCTCCACTGTCTCCTCACGCATCAGCGGACTCTGCCGCCTCAGCAACAGCAGCGGAAGAGAGCCGCCGCCGCTCAGGCGGCTAGCAGTACAATAGAGAAGAAATTCAGAGCTGATCCAAAACTCAAGACTCCTCCCAAGTTACTATATGAGAGTAATGACGAGGAAAACAAGGACATCATGGCTTTCAAAGTGAAGACCCATTTTGAATGGAAATGTCCATCTCCAAAGGAGAAAATAGATCCGGTGAAAGAGAACCGCACTCTGGATGTCCTTAAGCGACCACCACCACCTCCGCCGCTATCAAACTATGACTGCATTATTGAAAGGACATTTGATGCAGTGGAGCGGTCGGGAAGTACTACCAGTGCTAGAAGATGACGAAGTGGGAAAAAAATTCCCCAGCTCGGCAACAAGAAACACAATCCTGCCCCTGATCAAGGTGTTTAGCGATATTTCTAATTTCTGACGAGGGTAGCAACTGGTACCATTCTTGGTGATTACTTACCCGATGATGTACAGTTTGAAATGGCTGAGGTAGTAGCGCTCTTTGAGATACGAGCACGGGAAGCCTCTCATGAAACCCGAGCAGCTCCTGCATCTATCAATGATGATGCGAAGATTACATATCTGGTACTTGGAAACCAGCAAGGATGGGACCGACAATATCTTGCTGCGAATTAAAGATGAGCATGACTTCATTGGCGTCGACCTGATGTACGTTCAATTTGGAGAATTATTTCAGTTATACAATCAAGAGGCCCTGGACAAAACTCTCATTACATGCTATTGTATGTAAGTATTATTTCTGTAATTAAGTCTCTAGCTCAGCTCGTTCATTTGCATGTATATATAATTATCCTCACTATATTATGCAGATTGAAGATCGTCGAATGCAAAATAGGATGAATCTATGACATTGGGTTCATTAGGCCAAATACTGTAAATGAATATTTGGTACAAAAGAGACCCGACATTACTAGGAAAACTTGCAAAACGCGTTACTTCGACATCAAAACAAAAGGGAAATACTCTTGTGAGTGTTAATTACTTTCTTGTGCATATTCTGTTTCACTTACTTGAGGTTAAGTACTATAATTGATGAGTTCTGCATGCCCAGGTTCCACTTTATTCTGCTATCCATTAAGCTTGACGTGGGACTAGTAATTGTCTTGGATTCGAGACGTAAAGAGCAAAGGGAGTGGGTGGACATGAGCGAAATGATCCAGAAGTAAGTTTAATTATTATCGCACCTTAGCCGCAACTTTGGTTCATTTCCTGATATCAATTCATCATTTTCTTTGCCGGGCAGGGTTTGAAAAAAGTTCACCAAAATGGTACCAGGTCTAGAGAAAAACGATCTGCGATTTTCACACACCAAAGTAAGTACTACTAGCTAGTTCCGCACAGCTCTCATTGATTTTAGTTTTATCAATACCATTATCATGCTTGATTATCATTTTGATTGAACTCTATTCTTGGGAAGTGCTTGTGGCAGGCACCCGGGAATCATTTATGTAGATACTACGTTTGCAAGTTCATGCGCCTCTCGACCTCTGAGCGGGGCTTATCTGAACAACAATTTAATGTCCGTAAACAATATTCACAATTTTATTTTATTACCATCAATTTCAGTAGTTGATATATGCATACCCGCATATATACATATTATTTTAGTACGTATATGCATACCTACTATGTATATATTTTTGTTAGTAGGTATATGCGTACCCGCGGATGTATATAAATTCGTTACTAGATAGAACCTAGAATAATTTATTTGATATATACATTACATGTGTATTAGATACTCAGCTTGAATTGTTAGAAAACAAAAATAGAGCGTAATAGTTCAAAAAGTAATTTACTGGGTATATATACCAACGTATGTACATAATTTTGTTAGTGAGTATTAGATACCCGTATTAGATAGTTGGAGACAAAATACGTATATTAGATACCCATAGTAGTTTAGAAAAAATAAAACATTAATATGATTTATTGTATGGCAAGTCTTGCATGTCTAATAGTTAAAAATAGAAATAAAATGTAAGCATGGAATGTTTTGCATGAAGAATAGTTAGGAAACAAATCAAACAATTATTGTGGAGGGAGACTTACCTAAAACAATCAAGGTGCCCGGTCACCTACGTGTCCCAGATAATTTACCTATATATATATATATATATATATATATATATATATATATATATATATATATATATATATACATATATATAGGGTAATGCTATTTTAAGCGTGAGTGTAGAATAGCTTATTCTACACCCTAGTAACGCTATATACAAAATCTTATAAAATGATGTATAAAATGTAGTAATTCAGAAAATATTTTTTATCACCCAAGTTTGTAATTTACTATATTTTTTTAAAAAATTACTACATTTTACATAGTGTGTTACTATATTTTGTATGTACCGTTACTGGGGAGTAGAATAAGCTATTCTACACTCACGCTTTGTTTAGCGTAACTATATATATATATATATATATATATATATATATATATATATATATATCTTCTTTAAATTAGATCTAGCGGAAGCGAGACGAAATCCAACCAAATGATCGCATACGAGCAATTTAAGAGGAATTAGCGGGATTATTTGTTTACCACGTCATACCTAAAGACGGAGAATACCATCTGGAATTTCAATGCGATCTTGGTAGATGATGTCAGGGATCATAAGAGATGTTATATTGTATATATGCATCAACGTGTACTATATGTAGTAGCGTCGAATAGATATACGAAAACTTGTTGTTTGACAAACAAGCACGGAGAAAGGGAGGTAACTTATCTCTATATGTTGATCATGATGATGTTGTGTAATTAATGGTTCCTTCATTGCTTACTAGCTAGAGCCGAGTCCTCTCTATATGTAGTAGCTAGCGTCGACCAAGCACGGAGAAAGAGAGGTCACTATATATATATATATATATATATATATATATATATATATATATATATGAAACCCCAAACCCTCCAAAACCCCTAAACTCCTGCTTTAAAAAAGAAGCCCCGGCGCCTAGCAGCTGCTGACGTGTGGATGCCTTTTAGTCCCGGTTGGTGTTACCAACTGGGACAAAAGGTCCACCTGCCTGGGCGACCCACAGCGGCCACGTGAATCCCCTTTAGTCCCGGTCCGTAACACGACCGGGACTGAAAGTGGTGGACTATTAGTCCCGATTGGAGAACCGGGCACGTTGGAGAACCGGGCCTAAAGGCCCTCTGGACCCGAGTCTGATGCCCTCTTTTCTACTGGTGGAAGAACCTTGAGAATATATGGAAGGGGCAGACATGTGAATGCCGCCGCTTGCCTGCTAGGTAGGCACCCCATCGATGCTCGCTCGATATGCGGTACGTACTCATCCATACGTCTAACGATAAGGGTCAGCGAGGTCTGAGAAGAGAGGGCCGGGATGGTAGATGTGTCGGTGGCGCCATGGGAGTCTGTCATGAGGAGGAGGGATTTTGGCTTGATACAAAATTAGAGCATCTCCAACAGAAGATGCAAATTTGGAGATGTTAAGCAAGAGATGTAAAAAATTATATCTGCAAAAAGTGCTTTTTGCATCTTCAAAAAAGGCCAACTCCGATAGATGATGCAAAACGGAGATGTAAAACTGCAAATCCAATAGGTAATGTAAACTAGAGATGTAAAAATTTAGAAACTTCAAATAATAGTTTATTTCAATCATAATGCAAACATAGTTCGTTCAACTACTACTTCATTTAAAACATAATTCAACATAGTTCTAACTAAAACATAATCAAACATAATTCTAATTTGAAGGACTACTACTAATTCAAACTACTACATCCATCAAACTACTACTCCAACGACTACTACTTGTTCATACTATTACAACTCGAGGATGAAACTACTCCTCCTCGGAGCTCCTTAACTGCTCCTAGAACTCGTCCTTGTCCGGGTCATTGCACCCCTCGTCCTCCTCTTCCGAGTCACCCCTGTCCGACAAGTCAGACTTGACGGACATCATCGTCGAGGGGTTGGCTTCATCCTCCTCCTCCTTCTTCTTCTCCTCAAGGTCGCGTTTCCACCAGAACTCCTGCTCGGCCTGCACATACTCCGGATATTCACGGGAGAACCTCACCATCGCCTCCTCGTCGCTATCACCGGGACTAATGACAATGGTGAGCCTCTTCTTCTCCTTCTTCTTTGTGATCGCCTCCATGCGAATGCCCCTCGGCAGGAACAACTCCTCATCCGCCCGAGTATCGATCTCAAGGAAGTTGAGGTGCTTCCTCGGCCTCCCGGCACGCCACACCGCCATGTTGTAGGCACGCATGGCCTCATGGACGGTGGGTAGGCTCCGAGCCAAAAGAGGTGGCCGGCGTCACCGAACTCCACCCCGAAGTTGCTAGAGGGCTTAGCCCTCACCCCGAAGAACCTTGTCTTGCCTTTCAGGGTCTTCCTCAAAGGCATGGCGACGGCAGGGCGTGGCGGCCGAAATGTGGTGGTCGAATTGGGCTGCCGCTGGCGGGAGATGGAGGGGTGGCGGCGACTGTGCTTTTGGGACTGGGCGGTGCTGCCTGGTGACCAAATCAGGCGGCGGTGGTAGTGTGTTCTACAAGAAAAAGACACATCGGTGACATTTCGGGTCGAACGAAACTTTTTTCTGTCATACATATGACACTTCTATGACAATAATTGTGACAAAACTCGGTATCATCATAGATGTGGTGGGCTCCTACTTCTATGACAAAAAATCATGACAGCAAATGGGCTTTTTGTCCTGGGTGGGCCGGAGACGCAGCTGCATGACATTCTCTGGCCGTTCATGACGGAAAAAACCGTGGTAGAAGCGAGGGCGAGGAAAATTTCGGGGAGTTCCCGGTTACGGTGGGCGGTCGGGGGCCGAGGGATGCGCGTTTCTCTCATACAATTACGCGCGTGTGTGCGAGGCTGTGACGCCCGGATAATCAAGCTACAGTAAGCTCTGCTAATAATGCCACGTCACCTCGATTACGGTTGCTAATCTCGCGTTAGTTCAAAATCGATTCAAATTCAAATTCAAAAGAAAGACAAACAATAAAGTTTTCAAACGTTAAAACTAAAATGTTCTATATGTGCCAAATATTGCATAAATAATTGTGGTGGAGAATCCACATTTTTATAAAGTATTCAATTGCACTGAAATAAATAAAACAGTAATAAAAACAAATAATTAAATGCCTTTACTAATTAATAAATTATCAAACTGAATTAATTGGGGACTAGACATTTTGTGACGGTGGTCTAAACTGAAATGCTAAATTAGATGCTACGTATATATTTTACAGAATCTAAAATAAAAGGTAACTAAAATAAAACAGGAAAGAATAAATAAAAAGAAAAGAACAAATAGAAAAAAAAGAAAGAAAAGGGAGAAAGACAACACCCCTGCCCCCCGGGGGTTTCGGCCCAACTCACCGGCCTCTCGGCCCACCTGGACCACCCGGCCCAGCCAGCGGCCTACGAGGCGGGCCCACCCGATTGCCTCCATAACCCCACCCCCTCCGTGACCTAGCCGATCCCCCACTCGCCCCACCACTTCTCCCGTAGCTCCTCTTTCCCCCAACCCGATCTGGATCGAGGTCGACCCTCCCGCTGCACCCCATCGCTGCCGCCGCCCGGGGGCCCCTCTCGCCGGCACCACCTCGCCCCAGCACCGCCTCCCGACGCGCTGGACCGCCTCGTCCCTGCCTCTCCCTCACGCTACTCCCTCCCCGAGCTGGACGTCGTCGCCTCGCCGTCCCCATCACCGTTGCGCGCCGTCGCCTCGCGACTCCAGCCCTCCCCGAGCACGCCTTTGCACCTCTACAGGGCTGGTGAGCCCTCCTCTGGTCCCTCGCCCCCCTTCTGTTTTCCTCATCACCTAGGCTGCCGTAAGCCACCGACCTCGCGCTCACCAAGCCTCGACCACGCCCCGGGCTCCCCTGCCGTGCCTGGGGCCCGTCCCCTCCGTCACGCTCGAGCTTCCACGGGCTCATGATCGCCTTCGCTCCCTCTGCCTGTTCTTTGCTCCGTCTTCTCGCTGGCCACCACCCATGCTAGCCTCAACCGCGCCGTCCCGCTCGCCTCCCTACCCGTGAGCCGAGCCGTAGAGGCCCCGGCCTCCCATCCCGGCCACCTCCGGCTGCCCGGTGGCCTCTTGGCGCCACTCGGGCATCGGCCAGCCTCGCCTCCCAGCGTGTTGGGCGCACAGGTGCGCCCGCCCACGCCGCTGCTCTTTACGCCCGCCCCGCTAAGGCCATTTGGGCCTATGACACGGGGGGCCGCCC
Source organism: Aegilops bicornis (assembly GCA_021605145.1). Classification (NCBI taxonomy): domain Eukaryota; kingdom Viridiplantae; phylum Streptophyta; class Magnoliopsida; order Poales; family Poaceae; genus Aegilops; species Aegilops bicornis. Next base: position 19,834,154 of record CM038670.1, on the reverse strand, counting down.
CCAAAACGAATTAAAAGTAATGTTTTTTTATAATAATAATAATAATAATAATAATGAATTATTTAATTAATTAGTATGTTAATTAATTAACATAATTAGCTTAGTTAACTACCTAATTAACTTAATCTGCTAATTAACTACCTAATCTGTTAGTTAGGTCTATGACAGAACGACCCCACCTGTCAGTTTGACTGGTCAACAAGTCAACGTTGACTGCTGACGTCACCCTGACATCATGATGATGCAAGATTTCCTTTTTATTAATAAATTCGTAATAGTGTTTAAATCTTTGAAAAATCATAGTAAATTAACCGTAACTCGGATCGAAAAACTTTGTACATGAAAGTTGCTCAGAACGACGAGACGATTCCAGATACGCAACACGTTCATCCGCCACACACCCCTATCATATCAAACTCGAAACTTTTCCCCTCCGGCTCCTCTGCCCGAAAACACGAAACACCGGGGATACTTTCCCTGATGTTTCCCCCCTTCACCGGTATCACCTATCCCTACGTTAGATCACCTCTAGCACCGCATTTGACATGTTATGCTTTGATTTCTCTGTTATTTATTATGTTCCCCCTCCGTTACTTTTTAGGTAGACCAGAGACCATTGCCGGTACCCTGTGATCGACTACGGTGTTGTGAACCCTCTCTCTTGCAGAGCAACCAGGCAAGCCCCCTTTGATCACGGATATCGCCTACTCTTCTCTATACTGCTTGCATTAGAGTAGTGTAGCATGTTACTGCTTTCGCTTAATCCTATCTTTGCATAGCTTTTCCTTGCTACTACCGTTGTTACCTTTACCGCTATCCTCTTGCTTAGTATAGGATGCTAGTGTTCCATCGGTGGCCCTACATTCTTGTCCGTACGCCATTCTATACTCTTGGGTTGTGATCACTTGGGAGGTGATCACGGGCATATACTATATACTTTACACTATTACATTACTCGTGAATCTTGTTCGGAGATGAAATTTGAAAGGACAGGTGGCTCCATCCCGGTAGAGGTGGGCCTGGGTTCCCGACGGCCCCCGACTATTACTTTGTGGCGGAGCGACAGGGCAGGTTGAGACTACCTGGGTGAGAGGTGGGCCTGGCCCTTGTCGGCGTTCGCGGATACTTAACACGTTTAACTAGATCTGGGTATTTGAAATGAGTCTGGCCATTTTGTCTATACGCACTAACCATCTATGCTGGAGTAGTTATGGGTATCCCGGCGTCGTGGTATCAGCCGAAGCACTTCGTGACGTCATCGACTGAGTGGCGCGCGCCGGATTGGACTGGAACGCCTGTAGGCTAGGTCTGCGTCCGGCGTCACAGACGCAACGAGGTGTGCTAAGAGGCGATGGGCCCGGACCCTGTGGCGCTTAGGTTTAGACCGGCGTGCTGACCTCTCTGTCGAGCCTAGGTGGGGCTGCGACGTGTTGATCTTCCGCGGCCGGGCATGACCCGGGAAAGTGTGTCTGGCCAAATGGGATCAAGCGTGTTGGGTTATGTGGTGCACCCTGCAGGAAGTTTAATCTATTGAATAGCCGTGATCTTCGTAACAGGGCGACTTGGAATTGTACCTTGACCTTATGACAACTAGAACCGGATACTTAATAAAACACACCCTTCCAAGTGCTGATACAACCCGGTGGTCGCTCTCTCTCGGGGTTATGAGGAGGGATCGCGGGTAGGATTATTGCTATGTGATGCTACTTGGAGGATTTGATCTACTCTACGCTACATCTTTTGCAAAGGCGGAGGCTGCCAGGCGTAGTCTTGACAGGATTAGCTATCCCCTCTTATTGTGGCATTCTGATTCGGTCCACTGATATGGCCTTTACACATATATCCATGCATATGAAGTGTAGCTCCTTGCTTAAGAGTACTTTGGATGAGTACTCACGGTTGCCTTGTTCCCCCTTTTCCCCCTTTCTTTACCCGGTTGCTGCGACCAGACGATGGAGCCCAGGAGCCAGACGCCACCGTTGATGACGACTACTACACCGGAGGTGCCTACTACTACGTGCAGCCCGGCCGACGACGGCCGAGTAGTTAGGAGGATCGAGCGGGAGGCCTGCGCCTCTTCGATCTGTATCCCGGTTTGTGCTAGCCATCTTATGGCAACTTGTTTAACTTATGCGTACTCAGATATTGTTGCTTCCGCTGACTCGTCTATGATCGAGCACTTGTATTCGAGCCCTCGAGGCCCCTGGCTTGTATTATGATGCTTGTATGACATATTTTATTTTTAGAGTTGTGTTGTGATATCTTCCCGTGAGTCCCTGATCTTGATCGTACATGTTTGCGTGTATGATTAGTGTACGACTGAATCGGGGGTGTCACAAGTTGGTATCAGAGCCGACTGCCTGTAGGAATCCCCCTTCCACACTCCTTGGCCGAAGTCGAGTCTAGGCATTGCAAAAATTTTTACTAACATGGCTGTGCGGCCCATGGGCCCACGTCGCCATTGGGTGGTACTAGGATCTTTTACTCCTCGACCTTTACTCTGGGACTCTGATCTCTCTTCTATTCGGGTTAAATGAATTTTGCTAAATCTAACATTAGGATCTCGTTATCACTTTCACCCGGAGAGCCCCTTATTACTGATGATCGTCTGCTGCACGTGAAGACCCTGAAGATACTCTCTGCTGTTAACCCGAGAACTTGTGTTCATCGCGTTTGCAATTCCCCTTCCACCGTCAACCCTTATGGATAACTACTTACAGTTGTTATTCTTATATCATCCCCAGTTGGTCTTGTTATTACAAGATACCCCGAAACACTCGTCGTTGTTTCGATAATCCTTTAAGCTTACTGCCTTGCTGTTCCTTGCCACCTGAATACCCCTATGGATAATTTCTCACCCTTATCGAGTATCCGTTCATCCCGATTGTTCATGTGTTTCACATTGGTCTTGAAATACTATTTGATCCTCCAAAATCCTTAATAGCTTATTGCTCTGCAATACTTGTCTGCTTGCATTATGGATGCTTTCCATATGTCTGGCAATATTCGTTAGTATCCTTAGGCACCGCCATTTTGATCCTATTGATTCAACATGAGTGCGAATACACGCAATCATCAGTTGATCCTTTTAAATTATCTCTCCGGCTCAGACGTCTTTCAAACATGAGCTGGTTCTCACCAAACTATCTCATCATCGATTGTGCCTCCGGTATATTCAATTGATCCGTCCTTGATCGTAACGTCGCTTCGATCCTTTGTTTTGGAAATCATAATTCCTTTGCATTTAAGCTTTGAATTATTCAGATGATTCCATAACCTGTTGCATTTGCATTCCTTCCTCTTACGGTTGAGTATCGATACTCACATCAGATCCTTTGTGGACCATCAAGTCACGTGTTGGATTGTTATCCGGCGGTGTCCTTCACATTTGATCACTTCTTGAGTTCTTCCCACGATACATAATGCCCTTGTTAAGTTGTATCCTCTGCTTGGCCAACCATGCTCGCTTTCGGGCTTGTGTTATTTACTCTTGAAACTTGTGGTATATGTTTCTAAAGAAGCCCCTACGGGTTGAACATATGCCTTCTCTAAACCGTGTGAACCCGAAAGTTTTCACGAGTCATACTCTTCGGTGCTTCGCTAGATAAAATTTCAACACTGCAACTTCATCGAACGTGAGAAGTGAATGAAAGGTTATGCATTGGAGAAGTGGGAGTCGACCTTGAACTTGTGTTCATGCCCATGGACACGATGTAGATCTTATCATTAAAGCTTCCCTTAAATTAATTATTCCTTTGGTATAAGTTCATCTTATATCTGGGATCTGGCCTTTTGCAATCGTGGTTCCGACCATGTTCTCCTTTAAATACCATTTCTCGTGCAAGTTTAAGCATTTGTCTTCTGCAGAGCAATGCCCGATCCAACCTCTACTTTGATCTGTCATCGAGTATTACCCCATGGTATCTCGAGATTATCATGGAACTGCATAACTTTTTATGAGTTCATCAAGTACTACCTTCTCACTGATTCAAATTTTTCACGGGCTCTGAGTTATTAAAAACTCAAAGGCATCGATAACTGAATCGAGTTCGCATTGCGATTCAACAAGTATTTGAACCCATCACTGCTTACAAATTTATTTATCCTTCAAGTCATTCCTAGCCTGATCGGCTATATCATTACCATGTTAAATTTTAACTGTGCTACCCGGTCCTTCTTCCCGTAGCACAATTATTTGACAATGAGCTAAGCTTACGTTGATCTTCCTCATCATATCATTTCTCCTTGGACAACAAGGTTGGTTTCGAGTTTGTGTTGTACCCTTGGTTCCAATAACCTTTCGCTTCACCATTCATTTGACTTGATGTCATCGCCGATCGATTACATCTTGAAATCTCTCGACAAAGTGTGTCGTGATCATCATCAATCTTATGAGCTCTTCCAGGATATCAAATGAGTTGATGATGAGAAATACCATCCTTGCCCTCGATGATCTGCGTTATCATCGACCTTTATTCCTCCCCACCAACACAAGCTTGTTCGTGTTTGGTATTATACCTTGAGTTCCTTGCTATCCAGTAATTGTTCTTCTTTACCTTGGAACATTAACATCTCTTATATCCTCAATATGGTGAGAAATTCACCACCCTTAAGAATTCTTGATACGGTGATACTTATTAACATCACCATTCTTTTCTTGGTCCCGTGATGTTTCTAACCGAATCTTGACAGATAATGGTCTGTGATGTGTAAATTCTAAACTTGAGCAACCCTCTTGCTTTGAAGTTATTGGTCTCTGATTTCATTCTACGACTATGGCTTATTGAATCACCATTACGACATTGGTTGTGCAACCCAACCCATACTTTGGCGCACCTTTCAACCAACGTTTAATTGTGTATGTTTTCCTCGAGCATACTTCCTTATATCATTTGATCGACAAATGTTATCTCCTTGTTCACTTAATTGTGGAAATCCATCTTTTGAAAATCTCGATGAATTGCCGTTGAGTTCACCAGACACCTCCTTGTCCTCTCCTTGGGTTAATAATGAACTCTTGTTAACGGAAATCACTTCATAGTTCATTTCCCGAGAATCTTACAATGTCATCTTGACAATTGGTTTTGCACGTTTCTTCTCAGGCATCGTGAGTCTGAGTTATCCTGCCACCTATCCGAACTGAATCTCGGTCTGATATGATGGTTGGAACATAATTCCAAGAGTTATAACGTTGGTCTTTATATGGCCCAGTAAGGTGATGTCATGCCTAGCGCACCTGACCGGAGGACCTAGTGTTATAGTTTCCTTCTTAACAAGGTTAACCATTTTTTTCCGTGAGGAAATTGAATGCCTTGTTTAATAAGTTTATCCTGATGGATCCTTTGTGTATCCAAAGTCTGACCTTTGCTTGAAGACCTTGTCAATGCTATCTCGAAACATGTTTGTGGTACTCCGAATTTTAACAAGAACATTTGAAGCCCAGTGCTAAATGTTTCTTGCACAATTATCCAAACACCGTTGTATGGGTAGTGTCATGACTATTCTCTCCCTTACCTAAAGAGTTTTTTACATTATATCCTGTCCTGGATATCATACCCTGCTTGTCCTTGGGAAGGATCTACCCCTGAAATATGTGTTTAAACACATTTTTCCTTTCCATTGTTTTGTTTAAACTGATAATCGTATTTTCCTTCCATTGGTTGGTTTAACGTTTCTTGTGACCTATATGATCTAAGCAGTAATATTCTCCACCTTATGTAAACACCTCGGTGTACAACTCATCGGCAAGACCCTGTTACCATTGTTGATGACATTTCGGTAACCACCGATGGACGAGAACTTTGCCTATTGGTCCGCCTCGTTCAACGAGCGGGAAAATGGTTCTCTTCGTCCCTCGCGCTTGGTATCGACGTTGTTGCCGACATAATCGACAGGCTACCCTCTGACATGTCTGTCTTGCATGACCATGTAAGATGTCAACGTCCTTTCTACGTTAAACCCACTTGGTGGGCCCATAACCCACAGTTCCACATGATCGAAACCCGACTCTCCTGTACAACCTATTGTCAAAGGTATTCCCCACGTTTGACTTCGTATGTAATTCACGGGCCACCTGCCTAGTGATCTATTATGGTATCAGACACAATACTTATTCCCATTGCTTTGAATTCTCTTTCACACTTCGTTTTAGGCAACGAACCATTGCCTAAGCGCTTGAAAACTTCTATTATTCACCTCCTTACTTTGCTCTCCATAATTGCTTAAGTTACTATTCGTCACCCTCCCTGATGTTCTCTACCAGCTACGTGACCTTGTAGAGGTCTGACCTTTTGAAGCTGCCCCTTACCTATTCGTAAGTACGATGGAGTTCCCGAAGAAAATACGACAACTTCATCATAATGACCTGAAATAGCAGAATGAAGACATTAATGTAATGGACCAGTTCTCTTCGAGAAGAGCAAGCCAGAATGAGAAGACCCGCTAGATTCGTAACCAAACCTTCCCCCCCTTTCACTACCTCTTAAATCTCGGGACGAGATTTCTTGTAGTGGAGGAGAATTGTGACGCCCGGATAATCAAGCTATAGTAACCTCTGCTAATAATGCCACGTCACCTCGATTACGGTTGCTAATCTCGTGTTAGTTCAAAATCGATTCAAATTCAAATTCAAAAGAAAGGCAAACAATAAAAGTTTTCAAACGTTAAAACTAAAATGTTCTATATGTGCCAAATATTGCATAAATAATTGTGGTGGAGAATCCACATTTTTATAAAGTATTCAATTGCACTGAAATAAATAAAACAGTAATAAAAACAAATAATTAAATGCCTTTACTAATTAATAAATTATCAAACTTAATTAATTGGGGACTAGACGTTTTGTGACGGTGGTCTAAACTGAAATGCTAAATTAGATGCTACGTATATATTTTACAGAATTTAAAATAAAAGGTAACTAAAATAAAACAGGAAAGAATAAATAAAAAGAAAAGAACAAATAGAAAACAAAAGAAAGAAAAGGGAGAAAGACAACACCCCTGCCCCCCCGGGTTTCGGACCAGCTCACCGGCCTCTCGGCCCACCTGGACCACCCGGCCCAGCCAGCGGCCTACCAGGCGGGCCCACCCGATTGCCTCCATAACCCCACCCCCTCCGTGACCTAGCCGATCCCCCACTCGCCCCACCACTTCTCCCTTCGCTCCTCTTTCCCCCAACCCGATCTGGATCGAGGTCGACCCTCCCGCTGCGCCCCATCGCCGCCGCCGCCCGGGGGCCCCTCTCGCCGGCACCACCTCGCCCCAGCATCGCCTCCTGACGCGCTGGACCGCCTCGTCCCTGCCTCTCCCTCACGCTACTCCCTCCCCGAGCTGGACGTCGTCGCCTCGCCGTCCCCATCACCGTTGCGCGCCGTCGCCTCGCGACTCCAGCCCTCCCCGAGCACGCCTTTGCACCTCTACAGGGCTGGTGAGCCCTCCTCTGGTCCCTCGCCCCCCTCCTGTTTTCCTCATCACGTAGGCTGCCATAAGCCGCCGACCTCGCGCTCACCAAGCCTCGACCACGCCCCGGGCTCCCCTGCCGTGCCCGCTCCCTCAGCCCGTTGCTGCTCCGTCTTCTCGCTGGCCACCGCCCATGCTAGCCTCAACCGCGCCGTCCCGCTCGCCTCCCTACCCGTGAGCCGCGCCGTAGAGGCCCCGGCCTCCCATCCCCGGCCACCTCCGGTGCCCAAGGCTCTTGGCGCCACAGAACATCGGCCCGACCTCGCCGCCCAGCGCCCGCTGCTCTTTACGCCCGCCCCGCTAAGGCCATTTGGGCCTATGACACGGGGGGCCGCCCCCAAAACGAATTTAAAGTAATGTTTTTTTGTAATAATAATAATAATAATAAATTATTTAATTAATTAGTAAGTTAATTAATTAACATAATTAGCTTAGTTCACTACCTAATTAAATTAATCTGCTAATTAACTACCTAATCTGTTAGTTAGGTCTATGACAGAACGACCCCACCTGTCAGTTTGACTGGTCAACAGGTCAACGTTGACTGCTGACGTCACCCTGACGTCATGATGATGCAGTATTTCCTTTTTGTTAATAAATTCAGAATAGTGTTTAAATCTTTGAAAAATCATAGTAAATTAACCGTAACTCGGATCGAAAAACTTTGTACATGAAAGTTGCTCAGAACGACGAGACGATTCGAGATATGCAACCCGTTCGTCCGCCACACACCCCTATCATATCAAACTCGCTACTTTTCCCCTCCGGCTCCTCTGCCCGAAAACACGAAACACCGGGGATACTTTCCCGGATGTTTCCCCCCTTCACCGGTATCACCTATCCCTGCGTTAGATCACCTCTAGCACCGCATTTGACATGTTATGCTTTGATTTCTCTATTATTTATTATGTTCCCCCTCCGTTCCTTTTTCCGGTAGACCCCAAGACCGCTGCCGGTACCCCTGTGATCGACTACGGTGTTGACGAACCCTCTCTCTTGCCAGAGCAACCAGACAAGCCCCCCCTTTGATCACCAGATATCGCCTACTCTTCTCTATACTGCTTGCATTAGAGTAGTGTAGCATGTTACTGCTTCCAGTTATTCATATACTGCTGCATAGCTTTTCTTTGCTACTACTGTTGTTACCTTTACCTGCTATCCTACTGCTTAGTATAGGATGCTAGTGTTCCATCAGTGGCCCTACATTCTTGTCCGTCTGCCATTCTATACTACTGGGTTGTGATCACTTCGGGAGGTGATCACGGGCATATACTATATACTTTACACTATTACATTACCTGTGATACTTGTTCGGAGATGGGGGCTGAAAGGACGGTGGCTCCATCCCGGTAGAGGTGGGCACAGGTTCCCGACGGCCCCATTGTTACTTTGTGGCGGAGCGACAGGGCAGGTTGAGACTACCTGGGTGAGAGGTGGGCCTGGCCCTTGTCGGCGTTCGCGGATACTTAACACGTTTAACGAGATCTGGGTATTTGATCTGAGTCTAGCCATTTGGTCTATACGCACTAAACATCTACGCTGGAGTAGTTATGGGTATCCCGGCGTCGTGGTATCAGCCGAAGCACTTCGTGACGTCATCGACTGAGTGACGTGCGCTGGATTGGACTGGAACGCTTGTAGGCTAGGTCTGCTTCCGGCCGCGTACGCAACGTGCAGGTGTGCTAAGGGCGATGGGCCTGCACTTCAATGGCGCTTAGGTTTGTACCGGCGTGCTGACCTCTCTGTTGAGCCTAGGTGGGGCTGCGACGTGTTGATCTTCCGCGACCGGGCATGACCCAGAAAAGTGTATCTAGCCAAATGGGATCAAGCGTGTTGGGTTATGTGGTGCACCCCTGCAGGGAAGTTTAATCTATTCGAATAGCCGTGATCTTGATATGGAGACGACTTGGAGTTGTACCTTGACCTTATGACAACTAGAACCGGATACTTAATAAAACACACCCTTCCAAGTGCCAGATACAACCCGGTGGTCGCTCTCTCTCAGGGTTATGAGGAGGGGATCGCCGGGTAGGATTATTGCTATGTGATGCTACTTGGAGGATTTTAGTCTACTCTCTGCTACATGCTGCAAGGCGGAGGCTGCCAGAAGCATAGTCTTCGACAAGATTAGCTATCCGCCTCTTATTCTGGCATTCTGCAGTTCAGTCCACTGATATGGCCCTTTACACATATATCCATGCATATGTAGTGTAGCTCCTTGCTTGCGAGTACATTGGATGAGTACTCACGGTTGCCTTGTTCCCACTTTTCCCCCCTTTCTTTACCCGGTTGCTGCGACCAGGCGATGGAGCCAGGAGCCAGACGCCACCGTCGATGACGACTACTACACCGGAGGTGCCTACTACTACGTGCAGCCCGCTGACGACAGCCAAGAGTAGTTAGGAGGATCCCAGGCAGGAGGCCTACGCCTCTTTCGATCTGTATCCCAGTTTGTGCTAGCCATCTTATGGCAACTTGTTTAACTTATGTCTGTACTCAGATATTGTTGCTTCCGCTGACTCGTCTATGATCGAGCACTTGTATTCGAGCCCTCGAGGCCCCTGGCTTGTATTATGATGCTTGTATGACTTATTTTATGTTTAGAGTTGTGTTGTGATATCTTCCCGTGAGTCCCTGATCTTGATCGTACACGTTTGCGTGTATGATTAGTGTACGATTGAATCGGGGGCGTCGCAGAGGCGTTGGCTCTAACTGAACCCGAGCGAGGCGTTAGGTTCTAACTGAACCCGAGCGATTGCACTGCAGGCTACATGTTACTGAACCCGAGCGATCGATCGATGGATGTTAACTAAACCCGATCGAGCAATTCCTTCGCTACTGCAGCTAACTGAAGCCGATCGATTGGATGAACAGTGAGCGTTGCGGGGGGGGGGGGGTGGGGGGGTTGGATGAACAGTGAGCGGTGGGGGTGGACTCAGGACCCCGTGGCGTTGCCTTTGGATGAACATGATGACCCCGTGGAGGGCTGGATGAACAGTAGATGGTGAAGGGGTGCCCGTGGAGGGGTGGTTGAACAGTAGCCGGTGGAGTAGCGCGCGGTGGAGGCTGGATGAACAGGAGCGCGTGGAGGCTGGAGGAGGTCGACGGTAGCCCGTGGAGGCTGGAGGAGGTCGACGGTGGAGATGAATAATATCCCGTGGAGTCCCGTTTTGCAGTACGCCACATCCCTCCCGATGAACAGGACCCCCGTTTCGACCGTAGCGCTCCAACACAAGTCCGTTTCGTCCGTTTTGCGGTACGCCACACCCCTCCCGATCAACAGGACCCTCATTTCGACCGTAGGAGGCCCGTTTCCTCCATTTTGCGGTACGCCAGACCCCTCCCGATGAACAGGATCCCGTTTTGAACGTGGCCGGTCGAACACAAGGTCGTTTCCTCCATTCGGTACGCCAGGCCACGTTCCATCGACTGTTCCGTCCAAGCCTTCCCGATGAACACGACGATGCATTCCGTTCCGACCCAGCCGGTTGGCTCCCACGCGTTCCGTTGCCTCCCGATGAACACGACGCATTCCATTGAGTCGCCATGAACACGACGCATTTCGTTGCCTCCCCATGAACACGACGATGACGCTGTTTCTCCGTTTCGACCCAGCCATTTACACGAGCCCTGGCCGTACGTATGCGCGAGTAGGCGTTCGATACCCCGCCCGTATGTATGCACGTGGCCGTATTTTCTTTCTTGCACCCTGGCCGTTGTACGTACATGTACATGCTATATGTGCACCTCTACTACGACACGTGTGCGCCTCAACTACAACACGTGCGCGCCTCTACATCCACCAGTATGTACGTATAAGTTCGCGACCAGAATGACAACGCTAAGTACGCTTCGACCAGGTGGGTCCCGACTGTCAGGCACTTCCTTGCGTGCGAAGATGTAGCTGGTGGGTCCCAGCAGTCAGGGGGGCGAATCATTTTTTTGCCTGGACGCACTTCCTTGCGTGCGAAGATGTAGCTGGTGGGTCCCAGCAGGGGGGCGAATCATTTTTTTTCCCGGACGCACTTCCTTGCTTGCGAAGATGTAGCTGTTGGGTCCCAGCAGTCAGGGGGAAACGTTTTTTTCGCGAAATACAGTGGCCCGTCCGGTCGGTCCTGATACGTCTCCAACGTATCTATAATTCTTGATTGCTCCATGCTACTTTATCTATTGTTTTGGACTATAATGGGCTTTATTTTCCACTTTTATATTACTTTTGGGACTAACCTATTAATCGGAGGCCCAGCCCAGAATTGTTGTTTTTTTTCCTATTTCAGTATTTTGAAGAAACGGAATATCAAACGGAGCCAAAAACCTAATTCCACCGCCGCAACTTCCTGTATCCACGAGATCCCATCTTGCGGCCTGTTCCGGAGCTCCACCGGAGGGAGCATCCACCATGGAGGGCTTCTACATCATCACCATAGCCCCTCCGATGAAGTGTGAGTAGTTTACTTCAGACCTTCGGGTCCATAGCTAGTAGCTAGATGGCTTCTTCTCTCTTTTTGGATCTCAATACAATGTTCTCCCCCTCTCTTGTGGAGATCTATTCGATGTAATCTTATTTTTGCGGTGTGTTTGTTGAGACCGATGAATTGTGGGTTTATGATCCATCTTAGCTATGGAAAATATTTCAATCTTCTCTGAATTCTTTTATGTATGATTGAGTTATCTTTGCAAGTCTCTTCGAATTATCCGTTTGGTTTGGCCAACTAGATTGGTAGTTCTTGCAATGGGAGAAGTGTTTAGCTTTGGGTTCAATCTTGCGGTGTCCTTACCGGGTGACACAAAGGGTTGCAAGGCACGTATTTTATTGTTGCCATCGAGGATAACAAGATGGCGTTTTTATCATATTGCATGAATTTATTCCTCTACATCATGTCATCTTGCTTAAGGCGTTACCCTGTTTTTAACTTAATACTCTAGATGCATGCTTGATAGCGATCGATGAGTGGAGTAATAGTAGTAGATGCAGAATCGTTTCGATCTACTTGTCACGGACGTGATGCCTATATACATGATCATTGCCTAGATAACCTCATAACTATGCTCATTTCTGTCAATTGCTCAACAGTAATTTGTTCACCCACCGTAGCATATCTATGCTCTTGAGAGAAGCCACTAGTGAAACCTATGGCCCCCGGGTCTATTCTCATCATATCAATCTCCGTCACTTTATTTACTTGCTTTGCTTTTACTTTTCACTTTGCATCTTTATACCAAAAATACCAAAAATATTATCTCTATCAGATCTCACTCTCGTAAGTGACCGTGAAGGGATTGACAACCCCTAACCGTTGGTTGCGAGTAGCTATCGTTTTGTGCAGGTACGAGGAACTTGCGCGTGGCCTCCTACTGGATTGATACCTTGGTTCTCAAAAACTGAGGGAAATACTTACGCTACTGTGCTGCATCATCCTCTCCTCTTCGGGGAAAACCAACGCAAGCTCAAGACGTAGCAAGAAGGATTTCTGGCGCCGTTGCCGGGGAGGTCTACGGAAAAGTCAACATACCAAGTACCCATCACAATCCCTATCTCTCGCATTACATTATTTTCCATTTGCCTCTCGTTTTCCTCTCCCCCACTTCACCCTTGCCGTTTTATTTGCCATCTCTTTCCCAATCTCCTCCTCCTTTTTCCTTTTGCCTTTTGCTCGTGTGTTAGTTCGCTTGCTTGTCATTATGACTAGTCTCTTATCTTCTCCGCTATCTCCCGAGAATGAAGTTCTAAATTTTAAGCAAAGGGAGGGAGAAAATATAAAAGACGCTTGGTATAGAATTTGCAATGCTCAAAATAGATCTACCAGGAAGCAATCTACTTCAGTTCTTCTTCGTAATTTTTATGTAGGTGCTAATCCTTGGTATAGATATATCCTTGATACCATTACGGAGGGAATTTCTTGGGTAGCCATACTTTTGATTCTTATAATGCTTTAATAGATTTATTTGGCTCACCCCCTCTTTTGGTTAATGGAACTATGTTAACTTTGGAGCATGTTATGCAAAGGCTTGAAATTATTGAAAACAAAGTTGCTACCATTGAATCCATTCAAAATCTAGATAAAAAGATCCATAATCAAATTACCCAATATGGATCTAAGGTAGGAATGACTTTAAAAAATATTAAGGAGAAGGAACCCATGGTTAATGAGAAAATAAATCTAGATTCTACTCGCATCGATAAACTTGAGGGTATCATTACCAACTTGGGAACCGCTTTTTCTTCCGTTAAGAATACTCCTAGTTCTCCCACTAAAATTTCCAAGCTTATTTATGTTCCTAAAAATAAGGGTGAATCATCTAGTAAGGAAACTGCGGATCTTAAATCTATAAGTATTCATCCCGATCCTTTTACTATCATTAAGGAACCATTTGCTACAAATGAATTTTTTGATCTTATGCCTAAAAGATTTGATAATTACTAGAAAGAAAGAAATCTATAAGAAATATAGATGCCTCATTGAAGAATTGCCTACCAAAGATGGCAATACCTAGATCTATCCTTCCTTTTATGCCTAGCTAGGGGCGTTAAACGATAGCGCCTGTTGGGAGGCAACCCAATTTTCTTTTGTGTTTTTTGTTTTTGCTTCTGTTTAGGAATAAATAATCCATCTAGCCTCTATTTAGAAGTGGTTTTATATTTTAATTAGTGTTTGTGCCAAGTTGAAGCTATTGAACCTTCTTGGATGATAGTTATTTGATCTTGCTGTAATTTCCAGAATCTTTGTGCTCAGTGCCCGAATTGTTAAAAATCACCAGAACATGATAAAATACTAATTCCAATTGTTGCTGATCAATAAACAAATTGTACACTAATTTTGGTAGAATGTTTTGGGTTCCAGAAGTTTCCGTTAGTTACAGATTACTACAGACTGTTCTGTTTTTGACAGATTCTGTTTTGCGTGTGTTGTTTGCTTATTTTGATGAATCTATGGTTAGTAAAATAGTTTATAATCCATAGAGAAGTTGGAATACAGTAGGTTTAACACCAATATAAACAAAGAATGAGTTCATTACAGTACCTTAAAGTAGTCTTTTGTTTTCTTTCTCTAACGGAGCTCACGAGATTTCTATTGAGTTTTGTGTTGTGAAGTTTTCAAGTTTTGGGTGAATTCTTTTGATGGATTATGGAACAAGGAGTGGCAAGAGCCTAAGCTTGGGGATGCCCTTGGCACCCCAAGATAATCCAAGGACACCAAAAGTCAAAGCTTGGGGATGCCGGAAGGCATCCCCTCTTTAAATCTACTTCCATCGGTAATTTACTTGGAGCTATATTTTTATTCACCAACATGATATGTGTTTTGCTTGGAGCGTCTTGTATTACTTGAGTCTTTGTTTGTTAGTTTACCACAATCATCCTTGCTGTACACACCTTTTGAGAGAGCCATATATGAATTTAAATTTGATAGAATACTCTATGTGCTTCACTTATATCTTTTGAGCTTTATAATTTGCTCATAGTGCTTCACTTATATCTTTTGAGCTTGATATTTTTTTGCTCTAGTGCTTCACTTAGATCTTTTAGAGCACGGTGGTGGATTTGTTTTAAATAAACTTGATCTCTCATGCTTCACTTAGATTATTTTGAGAGTGGTTAATAGCATGGTAATTTGCTTAATGTTAATATACTTGGTATTCAAGATATGTGAAACTTTATTTTGAGTGCATTGAATACTAAGATAATTTTGATGCTTGATAATTGTTTTGAGATATGGAGGTGATAATATCAAAGTCATCCTAGTTGAGTAGTTGTGAATTTGAGAAATGCTTGTGTTGAAGTTAGTAAATCCCGTAGCATGCACGTATGGTTAAAGTTGTGTAACAAATTTGAAACATGAAGTGTACAGCTTGTGCATCCTTATGAGTGGCGGTCGGGGAATGACGATGGTCTTTTCCTACCAATCTATCCCCTAGGAGCATGCGCGTAGTACTTGATTTTTTGATGACTTCGAAATTTTTGCAATAAGTATATGAGTTCTTTTGACTAATGTTGAGTCCATGGATTATACGCACTTTTACCTTTCCGCCATTGCTAGCCTCTTTGGTATCGTGCATTGCCCTTTCTCACATTGAGAGTTGGTGCAAACTTCGCCGGTGCATCCAAACCCCGTGATATGATATGCTCTATCACACATAAACCTCCCTATATCTTCCTCAAAAAGCCAGCATACCTACCTATTATGGCAATTCCATAGCCATTCCGAGATATATTGCCATGCAACTTTCCACCGTTCCGTTCATCATCATCATGACATACCTTACTTTAGTCATATTGCCATTGCAAGATCATGTAGTTGACATTGTATTTGTGGCAAAGCCACCATGCATTATTTTCATACATGTCACTCTTGATTCATTGCACCATTCCGGTACACCACCGGAGGCATTCAGATAGAGTCATACCTTGTTCTAGTTTCGAGTTGTAATCTTTATGTTGTAATCAATAGAAGTGTGATGATCATCATTATTAGAGCATTGCCCAAACAAAAAAAAAGAGAAAGGACAAAAAAAAGGCCCAAAAAAAAGGGCAATGCTACTATATCTTTTTCCACACTTGTGCTTCAAAGTAGCACCATGTTCTTCATGTAAGTTTCATATATTGTGCTTCAAAGTAGCACCTTGTTCTTCATGTAGTGAGTCTCATATATTGTGCTTCAAAGTAGCACCATGTTTTTCATATAGTGAGTCTCATAAGTTGTCTTTTTGTCATACTAGTGGGAATTTTTCATTATAGAACTTGGCTTGTATATTCCTATGATGGGCTTCCTCAAATGCCCTAGGTCTTCAGGAGAAAAAAAGTTGGATGCACACCCACTAGTTTTCTTTTGTTGAGCATTCATAGCTCTAGTGCATCCGTTGCATGGCAATCCCTACTCCTCATGTTGACATCAGTTGATGTGCATCTCCATAGCCCGTTGATTATCCTCGTCAATGTGGGACTTTCTACTTTTTTGTCTTCTCCACACAATCCCCATCATCATATTCTATTCCACCCATAGTGCTATATCCATGGCTCACGCTCATGTATTGCGTGAAGGTTGAAAAAGTTTGAGATTATTTAAGTATGAAACAATTGCTTGGCTTGTCATCGGGGGTGTAGAAGTTGGGAACATCTTTGTGTGACGAAAATGAAGCATAGCCTAACTATATGATTTTGTAGGGATGAACTTTCTTTGGCCATGTTATTTTGAGATGACATAATTATTTTGACAAGTATGCTTGAAGTATTATTATTTTTATGTCAATATGAACTTTTGTCTTCAATCTTTCGGATCTGAATATTCATATCACAATTAAGAAGATTTACATTGAAATTATGCCAAAGTATCACTCCGCATCAAAAATTCTCTTTTAATCATTTACCTACTCGAGGACGACCAGGAATTAAGTTTGGGGATGCCTGATACGTCTCCAACGTATCTATAATTTTTGATTGCTCCATGCTACTTTGTCTATTGTTTTGGACTATAATGGGCTTTATTTTCCACTTTTCTATTACTTTTGGGACTAACGTATTAACCGGAGGCCCAACCCAGAATTGCTGTTTTTTTGCCTATTTCAGTATTTCGAAGAAACAGAATATGAAACGGAGCCAAAAACCTAATTCCACTGCCGCAACTTCCTGTATCCACGAGATCCCATCTTGGGGCCTGTTCCGGAGCTCCGCCGGAGGGGGCATCCACCACGGAGGGCTTCTACATCATCACCATAGCCCCTCCGATGAAGTGTGAGGAGTTTACTTCAGACCTTCGGGTCCATAGCTAGTAGCTAGATGGCTTCTTCTCTCTTTTTGGATCTCAATACAATGTTCTCCCCCTCTCTTGTGGAGATCTATTCGATGTAATCTTCTTTTTGCGGTGTGTTTGTTGAGACCGATGAATTGTGGGTTTATGATCCATCTTAGCTATGGAAAATATTTGAATCTTCTCTGAATTCTTTTATGCATGATTGAGTTATCTTTGCAAGTCTCTTCGAATTATCCATTTGGTTTGGCCAACTAGATTGGTAGTTCTTGCAATGGGAGAAGTGTTTAGCTTTGGGTTCAATCTTGCGGTGTCCTTACCGTGATGTAAAGGGTTGCAAGGCACGTATTGTATTGTTTCCATCGAGGATAACAAGATGGGGTATTTATCATATTGCATGAATTTATTCATCTACATCATGTCATCTTGCTTAAGGCGTTACTCTGTTTTTAACTTAATACTCTAGATGCATGCTGGATAGCGGTCGATGAGTGGAGTAATAGTAGTAGATGCAGAATCGTTTCGATCTACTTGTCATGGACGTGTTGCCTATATACATGATCATTGCCTAGATAACCTCATAACTATGCTCAATTCTGTCAATTGCTCAACATTAATTTGTTCACCCACCGTAGAATATCTATGCTCTTGAGAGAAGCCACTAGTGAAACCTATGGCCCCCGGGTCTATTCTCATCATATCAATCTCCATCACTTTATTTACTTGCTTTGCTTTTTACTTTTCACTTTGCATCTTTATACCAAAAATACCAAAAATATTATCTCTATCAGATCTCACTCGTAAGTGACCGTGAAGGGATTGACAACCCCTAATCGCGTTGGTTGCGAGTAGCTATTGTTTTGTGCATGTACGAGGGACTTGCGCGTGGCCTCCTACTGGATTGATACCTTGGTTCTCAAAAACTGAGGGAAATACTTACGCTACTGTGCTGCATCATCCTCTCCTCTTCGGGGAAAACCAACGCAAGCTCAAGACGTAGCAGGTCCCAGCTGTCAGGTGGAGGAATCATTATTTTCCACGTAATAAGGAGGCACTTCCTTGCTGCGGCCGTGGACCTAGCTGTCAGCCTCTCCACGTACAGTCCATGTCCTATGGAAGTCGTTCCTTGACCACGTTGACCACGCTGCGCCAAGAGCACCACGGCGGAGGACGACGGCGAGGCCTAGGAAGGGGACGATACGGAGCCGGGGAAGACGCAACAGTGGATGCCCATGCGAAGAGGAGTACGAGGGTTCACTGGTTCGGTTGCGGTGTGAGGCTGCTGTCGTCGCAGAATAACAGGGGGTGTGGGTGAGTAGAGGGATGGCCTGGCCAGAGGTGGGAGTAGTAGGGGGCGGTGAGCCCTCTGCGGCTTCACAGCTGGCCACGGGAGGCAGGAGCACGCGGCACGACCGGCTCTGGTTTGGGCGGCTAGAGCAAGAAGACCAGAGGTTGAAGAAGCACTACGGCCGTTGGATGAACATCGACTGGTAACAGGAGCTAGAATCGTTCATATTGACTAAGTTGACAAAGCCCTCCGTCCCCGTCAACTTGGTAGGCCCACAAGTCAGCCTCCCACTATGCTGGGTTCCAGCTGGCAGGGGGAGTATTCATTTTTGTGTGCATAATAAGGAGGCACTTCCTTGCGTGCGAAGATAGCTGGTGGGTCTGACCTGTCAGCGGGGGGCACTTTTTTCGCGAAATACAGAGGCCCTTCCGGTGGGTCCCAGATGTCAGGTGGAGGAATCATTATTTTGCACGGAATAAGGAGGCATTTCCTTGTGTGCGGCCATGGACCCAGCTGTCAGCCTCTCCTTGCACAGTCTACTTCTGATGGTGTCGTTCGTTGACCACGTTGACCACGCTGCGCCGAGCGCATCCAAGGTGGTGGACGACGGCGAGGCCTCGGACAGCAACGAGCCGGAGATGGGAAGGCGCGGGAGTAGAGTCATAGACGGAGAGGTGTACGATGTTTAACTGGTTCTAGTGCGGTGTGGTTCGGCAGTCTGTGGAGAAGAACAGGAGGTGTGGAGGGGTGGAGGGATGGCCTTGCCAACGGTGGAGTAGCGCTTCATAGTGAAGCGTGCTAAGCAGAGCTGCTAGCAGCAGGAGGCGAGAGGTGGTCCTGGCGGCGCTGGAGGAAGAAGACGAGAGATTGAAGATGGATGCCGGTCGTTGGATGTAAATCCAATGGATAACATGTCAGAATCATTTGTTGACTAAATTGACAACGACTTGCGTTGGCTAAAACCTATTGGCCCACATTTCAGCCTCCAAAAATGTGGCAGCTATTCAACCCATTTTTTCAGAATTTATAGTCTTCTTTTTTGCGCGGTGGAATTTACAGTCAATTTGATCTTTTTTTTGAATTACAGCCATTAGCTGGGCTGGGTGAACAAATAATGTAGCGTCCATGCAGACCATTTATTTTATTTCCTAAAAAATTATAGGCCATTTGCACTTTCTCGAAATACACGATTTTGCTGGGCTAATTCTAATTATAATGTTGGGTTGGGCCAGCAATGTTATCAAAAAATAAAAATGGGCTGATCATTTTGTTATAAATACAATTCAATAATAAGATATTATTACATTCGTCCTTAAATCTTACCAAGCTTTTGTACACAATCCCTAGGATTTTCGTGCCAAAACAATCCAGGATTTTATTGTTAAGAAATTATTTTTATAAGTTAATAAGATGTGGGATATTGTTTTCTTACATATGTAAGTATCTGTTAAATATATGATGACAATAAAAACAATATATAATAACATATAAAATAATTTAAATACATATAATATAGTTAGAAGGGAAACATAAGTTGGACCTGGCGTTCCTATTCTTATATAGAAAAATAGGACATATAGAGTTTGCCCAGAATTCGCTGAAACGGAAATAAATCGACATTTCGGCAAAACATAGGCAACTCACAAGCACAATTCGGCGGCAACTCATGCCACACACAAAATTTCCATCATATCTCTCGATTCTGTCATATCGCACACATACACATATTTTCATTCTTGCAAAAGCATAAATTTTTTATCACCTACCTCGAGATCGAGCACGGTGATGATGTTGTCGATAGGTGTCGCCACACACACCTATGGAATGATCAAAAGTCGACAAAGCTCTTCTTGACAAGGCTAGATCTAGTTAGGGAGGTACATAGGTCACTTTACTAAATGCTATATCTACCTAGCTAGCAAGGTTGGGAGGAGACAAGTTCAACTAGTGGAGGGGGAGGAAAAAGAGAAAGGAGATGCATTACTGGAGGTGGTGTAGTTATCTAGGAGTAATAAAGAGAGAGAAATATAGGTAGAAGAAGGAGAGTAATGGGGGGAGAAGTAGTGAGGAAGAAGCAAAGTGAGGGAGAGAGGAGGTGGGAGATAGGGAAAAGTGAAGAAAGAGAGGATGGGGGAGGGGGAGGTGGAGGAAAAAGGTGGTATGGCTGCGGATTAGCAATAGCGCTGGGCGTAAAACGCGCTGCTGCTCATAAGATAGAAGTAGCGCGCTTCTGGCAAATGCGCTACTGCTAAGCAGGGCAAGCCATGTGGCTAGGTTCAAAATTAGCAGTTGCCTCCTGCAAAAAAAGCGCGCTACCACTATTACATTAGCAGTAGCATGGTTAACGTGGGCGCGCTACTGCTAAGCCAAGGTTGGAGGGTACGGTCGGTCAATTTTAGTAGCAGCATGGTTCTACCGAGCCGCGCTACTGCTAAGTTGGTAGGAGTAGTGCTTGTTTACGGCCCGCACTACTGCTAATTAGCAGTAGCGCTCCTTCCTGTCCAGCGCTGCTGCTAAGATTCTGTGTATAAGTTTTTCCCTAGTAGTGGAAGGACCATACATTGTCGAAGAAATTTATCGCTCCAGATCTATCAAGATAAACAGTGCCGAAAAGCAGTAATCCGAGGGTGGTTAATGGGCAAAGAATCAAACATTATATCTCAGGTACACCTGTTAATGTTGAAACCAATATTATTGAAACTATGACACCAGTAGGTACGTGGTATAGTAAGTAAACCGGCTCCAAAAGTTCCATAAAAGTACTTTTTGTTCATTTCGGAATATATGAAAATTTAGGAAAATAATAAACAATCCAAATAGTACATGAGGAAGCGACAAGTCAAGAGTTCGTGCCTCCCAGTCTTGTGTCGCACTCATGCACATTCCAGACTCTGTTTTCCTTCCATCTTAATTATTTTGCATGAGAAAAATTCATTATATATACTTCCTGACATTTTGACCACCGTATCTCAAGGTTCTCCTCTGGCCATGTATCGTGCTGTTTTTCTGACAGATCTAGATCTCCACGGCTCCTCCAAGCTCACACAAGGACAAGTTATATGAGAAGGTCATCAACCCTTACCTTCTGGAGGTGATGAAACACCCTCGTGAAGTTGAGATGCTTGAGGGAGTGCATCACATCCGGGACGTTTAAGGACCTAAGAAGACTGGGAGCGAGACGGCCAGTCTTGGAGTGGTGGAACAAGAGATCTTCAGGTGTCAAGGATAGTGTATCCTGACTCAATGCTAACCACTCCATGATTACAGAATTCATTTGTGATCACAAGGCGGACAACAAGGATATTGGGGACGCTATCTTCAAGATCAATAACCGACTTGATTACCTTTAGGCCCAAATTTATGATTTACAGAATCAAAATTTTGAGTATGAGGCCAGGTTTAAAGCTATCAGTTTGGCTGCAAATATCAGGACTGTGAAAACACGTTCATCTTTCTATGACAGAGAGCCCATGCCTTGGAAGCCGGAGGACAAGCATATCACTACCTCATCACCACCATCAACAAAGGAGGAGACTTGAGTACACGAGTATGGGCACCATCCTTGGCTTGTGCCAAGCTTGGGGCATGTGCCCCGGTATCATAGCACCGTCACTTCTATCATCGTTATATTTTTAGTTCATCTCTAGTTATTTCTTGATTTAGTAGAATAAAGTTTTTGTTCGTTCTACTTTTGAGTACTTGTTTTGTGATCTATCTATGAATGTAGTTGTGTGAGAGCTATTTAATAAAGAGTAGTTTTACTTGAGTTGTTTTACTTTCTTGTTTCAATGTTAGAAGTAAAAAGAACAAAAAGTGTAAAAATATCATATACTATCTTGGAATTGATGAAATTTGTTCTAGAAATAGAGGTCTCACATATAAGTATACTATCTTGGACAACTTTTATGATTGTTTGCCCCCATTAAATATTCTATGTCAATTAGTTGCCGTTGGACATGGAAGACAACGTAATAAGTTATGTTTTCTTATATTCACATATAAGTTATATTGTCATGGATGCTCTAACATGTGGTGCTTTCTCCCTATCTTTTGCTAGCCAAAAATCCGCACTCAGATAATACGTGTGCATCTAAAAACCCTTAAACCCAGTTTCATGTCGTCAGAGTCCACTATATCTACTTCTAGATTGAATAAGATCCTTCAAGTAAGTTGTCATCAGTACAAAAGCAATAAATTTCCTCCTAAATATATATGATCTTTTATTTTAAGGGAAAATAAGCTTTGTATGAACTTGTGATGGTAAAGAAATAAAAGTGACAGATTGCATAATAAAGGTTGCTATCACAAGGGGCTATATAAAGTAACTTTCAATTGCATTAAGAGCTTGCACATCCAAATATAAAAAGCACATGACATCCTCTACTTCCCTCTGCAAAGGGCCTATCTTTTACTTTATGTATTTACTTTTACGCAAGAGTCAAAAGTGTTTCTCTCTTAATTCATTTTTTATTTTCTCTCTTTGCAAGCATCCTTTTGTGGGGAACATCCACGTATATGTATCCAGTTGCATGTATGTGATCATAAGTTATTATTGTTGACATTGCCCTCGAGGTAAATAAGTTGAGAGGAAAAACTATAAGCCCCCATCTATCTATGTGTCTGACAAAAACTTTTTCTCCATAAGTATGCCATGAGTGTCAGCAATCATAGAAAACTAAATGATAGTTGAGTATGTGAACCTTCCAAACAAATTTCTACATAGACTCTTTCTGTTAATGCTACAAATTGCAATTGTTTCGATGACCGAAATCATAGTTTGTTATTTTTCAATAAAGTTTGTGGTTCATACTCTATCTTTTGAATTAATTGTTAATTTACCATGGGAAGTTTTAAGATATTATATTGGCATTATAATAATGACCATGATGCATTCATGTTCGTATTTTCTTCTATCAACACCTCTCTCTTTCTAAACATGTGGTCATGACAATCGATTTCGGCTTTTTGCTTGAGGATAAGCGAGGTCTAAGCTTGGGGGAGTTGATACGTCCATTTTGCATCATGTTTTCCTAATGTTATTTATTCTATTTTGGACTATTATTTCACATTATGATACATCACACAATTCCTATGCCTTTTCTCTCATATTTTGCAAATTTCACATGAAGACGGAGATTGCCGGCAGCTGGAATTCTGGACCAGAGAGGGCTACATCGGAGATAGCTACTCTGGACAACTCCAAATGACCTGAAAATTTACGGAGAATAGTTTTGGAATATATAAAAAAATATTGGTGGAACAAACACAATATGGGGACCCACCAGGAACCGACAAGCCTTGGGGCGCTTGCCCTACCCTGGGGGCACGCCACCCAAGCTTGTGGCGCCCCTGGCAGGCCTCTGGTGCCATCTTCTCCTATATCAAGGGTTTTCACCTAGAAAAACAATACAGGAAGACCTTTTTGAAAGAAGCGACGCCTTTTTGAGGCGGTACCTAGGAAGGAGCACTTTTGCTCTCCTGTGGAGCGATTCCACTGGGAAGAATTCCCTCCGAGAGGGGGAAATCGAGGGTCTTCACCTAGAAAAACAATAAAGGGAGAACTTTTAGAATGAAGCGATGCCATCTTGAGGCATAACCTGGGAAGGAGCACTTTTGCTCTTCAGTGGAGCGATTCCGCTGGGGAAAATTCCCCCCGAGAGGGGGAAATTGGAGCCATCAACATCAGCAATGGTCCTCTCATCATGGGAGGACCAATCGTCATCAACATCTTCACACTATCTCATCTCAAACCCTAGTTCATCTCTTTTATTCAATCTTTGTCCCAAAACCTCAGATTGGTCAATGTGGGTTGCTAATAGTGTTGATTACATCTCGTAGTTGATGCTAGTTGGTTTATTTGGTGAAGATTATATGTTCAGATACTTAATGATATTCAATACCCTTCTAATCTGGAACATGAGTATGATTTGTGAGTAGTTACTTTTGTTCTTGAGGGCATGAGAGAAGTCACGTCATAAGTAATCATGTGTATTTGGTATTCATTTGATATTTTGATGATATGTATGTTATTGCTTTTTTAGTGGTGTCATGTGGATGTCGAATACATGACACTGCAACGTACTTGGGCCTAAGGGAAGGCATTGTGGAGTGATAATTAGATGATGGGTCGCTAGAGTGACAGAAGCTTAAACCCTAGTTTATGCGTTCTTTCATAAGGGGCTAATTTGAATCCATATGTTTCATGTTATGGTTACATTTATCTTAATTATTCTTTCATAGTTGTGGCTACTTGTGAGAGGGGTTAATCATAAGTGGAAGGCTTGTTCAAGTAAGAACAGCACCCAAGCGACGGCACACCCACATATCAAATTATCAAAGTGGCGAACGCGAATCAAAACATGATGAAAGTGACTAGATGAATTCGCATGTGCACCTTTGTTACAATTGCTACTTGTTTGTAGTTATAAATTATCTTGCTATCAAACTATCTATTACCGGTAGTTTTAGTGTTTGCAGAAAATACCTTATTGAAAACTGCTTGTCATTTCCTTCTAATCCTCGTTGTCTTCAACACTCTTACTTATCGAAAGGACTACGATTGATCCCCTATACTTGTGTATCATCAATAACGCGTGCAATGATTATTTCCGCATCTCTTCCACCCCACTTCTGTGCTGAGGATATTATGACCTCCACCTATCTCGTCAATCTTCAACCATCTGCTGCTATACATGGTGGTATTCCTCTGAAGCGTCTTTCTGGTCGTTCTTCTGATTATTCGGTTCTTCGTTTGTTTGGTAGCATTTGCTATGTTTTGCTTTCTCCTCGCGAACGTACCAAATTGACGGCTTAGTCTGTTGAGTGTGTCTTTCTCGGATATAGCGATGAGTATAAGGGCTATCATTGTTGGGATCATGTTGATCGCTAGATGCGTATTTCTCGGGATATGACCTTTGATTAGTCTCGTCCCTTCTACCCGTGTCTATCCTCCTAGGCCTTTTCCATCGAGGACATCTCTTTTCTTAAATTGCCGGATACACCTCCGTCTACGCCCAGTATTCCTACGCCTCTTCCCACTATTGCAGATCTGACGCCGTCATCTCCTATGGTTTCTTTTCCTCCCTCATCGCATGACTCTCCACCTTCATCATTGATAGCTTCCCCTTGTCCACGTTTATTACCGATACGTTCTCCTTCTCCACTTTCATCACTGATACATTCCACATCTTGACCTCCAGTGATTTCATCTCTTCCCTCCTTTCCTTTCCATTATACTCGTCGTCCACGTGTTGTGGATAAGTCTACTGATGTGCCCTCTACTTCTGGTGTGTCGTCTGCCACCTCTCAGCGGACTTATGGTCTTTGTTCTCGTCCTTTTAGTCCCCCTAACCGATATTCTCTTTCTCGCTATGGTCTTTCGACTGTGCTTGTCCCGACTTCTTATCAAGATGCGCTTGTTCATCTTGAATGGCAGAGGAGATTGCTGCACATGAGCACACCAGTATGTGGGATCTGGTTTGTTTTCCATCCCGTGTTCGTCCTATCACTTGAAAGTGGGTCTATAAGATTAAGACTCGCTCTGATGGTTCTCTTGACTGTTATAAAGGTCATCTTGTGGGTCATGGCTTTCAGCAGGAGCATGTTCATGATTATGATGAGAGTTTTTCTCATGTGGCCCATATGATCACTATTTGCACACGTCTAGTTGTGGCCTCTGCTCGCCACTTCTCTGTGTCTCGGCTTGATGTTAAGAATGTATTTCTTGATGGTGACTTGCATGGGGATGTTTATATGGACGGAGCACCTGGATATTCAGTTTGTGGTGGCATGGTTTTCCGTCTTCATCACTCTTTCTATGGCCTTAAGCAAGGCTCCCGCGCTTGGGTTGAGTGTTTTGCCTCTTTGGTCGCTACAGTTGGTTTTTCTCCCAGTGATCGTGATCTAGCACTATTTTTAGATCTTTCTATATGTTGATGACATGATCATCACTTGTGTTGATTCTAAGTACATTGCCTTTGTCAAGGCCCATCTCAGTGAGAAGTTCCTTATGTCTGATCTTGGTCCTCTTCGTTACCTTCTTGGGTTTGAGCTTTCCTACGCCCCTGATGCCATTTTTATTTCCTAAGAAAGGTGATAAGCACACTGTTGAGACTCCTATGGAGCTCAATATTCACCTCCACACTTCTGATGGTGAGCCCTTGTCTGATTCGATTCGTTATCGTCATCTTCGTGGGAGTCTTGTCTATCTTGCTGTCGTTTGTCCGGATATCTCCTATCCTGTCCACATTTTGAGACAGTTTGTTTCTGCTCGCACTTTAGTTTACTATAGTCACCTTCTTCATGTTCTACGATATCTTCGTGGCACGATCTCTCATCATCTAGTTTTGCCCCGTTACAACTCCAAGCCTATTCAGATGTTATGTGGGCCAGTGATCCTTCAAATCGCCATGCACTGTATGCTTACTGTTTTTTCATGGTGGTTCTCTCATTGCCTGGAAGATGAAGAAACACTACAGTTTCTCGTTCGAATGCAGAGGTTGAGTTACGGGCTATGGCTCTTTTGACGGTAGAGGTGACTTGGTTACGATGGTTGCTGGAGGACTTTGGTGTTTCTGTTACTGAACCTACCACCCTCTTGTCAGACACTACATGAGCTATCAGTATTTTGCATGACTCCGTGAAGCATGAGCTTACCAAGTGTGGTGTTGATGCTTTTTTGGTGCACGCTGCTGTGCAGGATTATGTTATTACTCTTCAGTATGTGCTTTTCGAGTTACAGCTAGCAGAGACTTCTTCACGAAGGCCTAGACAAGAGCGCAACATTGATTTCACCTCTACCAACTCTTTATTGTGGATCGACTATGAGTTTCGTGGGGGGCGGGGGGGGGGGGGTGTTAGAGTTATAGTGATGATGGCCTTTGGCCTTTGGTATTCTAGGCTTTGGCATCCTCTTTACATGTCTATATGCTGGCTTTGGTTTCCTAATAGTATTGAGTTGCTATTCTTAACACTCATGTGGCTCTAACGCGGCGGTGGACATCGATAGATCTTCGGGGCACTAGTGGAAAAAGTGCTAACCACAACTTTCGTTGGTGACACGCCAATTCCCAGCAATGCAAGCACTATTTTTTCAAATAGTGGTGGCGTAGGAAAATTTCGTATGACATTGGTACCACAATACCGCTGGCGTATATTGTTTCTTGCACGCCATAGATATTTTTTATGTTTTTATGTGTGCTACCTCTTTCTATGGCGTAGCCCATTAGCCCTACGCCAGCACTATCCAGTAGGCCCACACCAGCAAAAAAACCATGTCTAGTAAAAACAAGTGTCCGATTCACTACAAACTCACATCAAACACCCTAGGCTTCTTCTTCGTCGCCCCCCCCCTTCTTGACAAGCGCCGCCGCTGCCGCCACCGCCGCCCGACCATGCCCCTCTTCTCCACCGGAACTGCGCGGCCGCCGCCAACTCCAGGAAAGGAGGTGAGATCTCCCCTCTTCCCCTCGCGAATATTCTCCCCCTCCCCAAGTGCGTGTCCCTCTAGTGGCGGATCTGAGCTAGAAAATTTCTATTGATAGATGGAGTAGATGATTGGTTTTTATATGAATGGATGTGATATCTCTTTTATAGATGTATGGATGAATGATAAGAATGGATAGAATGTATTATGAATGGATATCTCTGGTGGCAGATCTGAGCTAGTTTTTTTATATTATTATTGTGATATTTAGTAGAAATTGATTTTTTTGTACAAAATGATATATTTAGTAGAAATGGATAGAATGTGTTATGTGTAGAATGGGAGTTTTGATTGGTAGTTTATTTAGAAACGTGCCCTGAAGAAATCAGGGCAAGTCCTCATGTTCTAAAAAAAATTGGTTGATAACTTGTTATAACTATCATCGGGTTCCAGAAGAAAGAGAAAATAGCATTGGAAGTTAAAAGTCTGACACTTGTCATGCTTTCCTATGCAATTTGCTGTCGTAGGTCACCACATGTCAACCCTTGACATTGAGATGCATGCTATCTAGTTTGATTGGTTCTATACATAGTAATATTTCAACTACTTCACATTGGTGTCAATATTCAGTGATATGAAATTGCATATTTTCTTGATCATAGATGCGATGTGTTTGTAGCTCATGGCCAACTACAAGGCGGTGTGCGATGTGGACATGGCCAAGAGTGAATTCTTAGACACTTATGAGTATATCATCAAGAGCGTGCAAGGGGAAAATGACGAGCTAAAGGTAGAGATTAAAGCGATACCCAAGGAGACTACTGGGCTCGTTTAGGAGACTAATGAGATGAGGGACGAGAGGGATAAGCTCGTTGAGGATCGGGATAAACTGAAGGAGGAGGGGGGGACTCCTCAGGGATGAGGAGGATTGACCTAAGGATGGACATAGATCTTTTTAAAAGGGATGGAGAGGTGGATGGAACGAAGCTTCACCAGCTGGGCGTACTCCTTGACGAAGATCTGTTTTTTAAGTAGCTATAGTTCATCTTATTAGTTAATGATGATCGAGTTACTAGAGTACTTGACGAGCAACTTTTGTGATGTTTAATATCTACCTGTTAAGTTCATGAGCCTCTTTTGTAATGATTATCTATTAAGTAAGTACCTAGTGTTGATGATTATATTGTGTTAATGAGTATCTATTAAGTAAGTAGCTAGTGTTGATGAGCAATTTATGTATTACCAAAAAACCATTTGTTGGCGTTTGACAAGTAGGCACGCCAGAGTTAAGTTGAACTTAGTGTTGGCGTTAGACTAGTGACACACCAGCACCATGTAGGGTATTGCTGGCGTGTCCACCAACGCCACCACTATTTTTTAGCAATGGCGCCATCTTAGTGGCGTTGTGTGTCAACACCAACAAGGTAGTTTTTGGCACACCATAGCTAGGCGTTTTTCCAATAGTGGAGTGTTCATCTCTCCAGATCCGATTGTTAACTTTGGCGATGAGATGCAAACTATCGATGGCGGATTAACATATAGGAATGATTGTCCGCGCCGCATCGCATGTAGTTGCTGGGATCATCAAAAAGTAGTGGAGACTATACATTTGAGACTTTGATGGTGGTACTTCTTGAGTACCCGGTTTTAAGCTCCGGGGTGAAAGCACGGATCTGAGGTCTAGCAATGGCGATGGTTATATGTACTTATCTTGGGTAAGGCATTGCTCGTATTGCATATACATTTTTTAGGTGAAAACCAATAACCTGGCATTGACTGGTTGGATCCAATAATGACGGTCATTGAGCGTTGCTCCCTTTCTGAAGGTGTTGCTGTTGAAGATCCTCGTCGTCGATATGGTGTTTTTAGATGGTTGGTGTGGATATGGTCTTACTTTTAGTTTGCCGATATGGTGCGGAGATGGTTGGTGCTTATGATGTAGACATAAACCTAGGGTAGGGTAACAGGCCTGACCTATACATCCTACCCAAGGTCTTATTCCTAAGAACAACGGAGTTCAAGTATCAAAAGAAGGGATCCAGCAAAGGCGTCGAGTGAAGTCCACTCGACCTACCATCCACTCGGTGATCTCACTTTATCTAGGTCACTCGACCATCAAACCACTCGACGATAAGAAAACCTAAAGCCGCACTGCGCAGCAACGGTCGGGCATTTACTTAGATACTTAATGACCATTTACAGGATTTCAATACATGCGTTACCTGTAACGCCACCTCTTTATGTACATTTAACCCTGTGTAACGGAGGGGAGCTGGGGTCCTGGCGCACTCTATATAAGCCACCCCCTCCTCTGGGACAAGGGTTCGCACCCCCTGTAACACACACGCGTATAATCCAGTCGACCGCCTCCGGGCTACGAGACGTAGGGCTGTTACTTCCTCCGAGAAGGGCCTGAACTCGTAAAACCAGCGTGTACAACTCCTCCATAGCTAAGATCTTGCCTCTACATTCCTACCCCCCTACTCTACTGTCATACTTAGAACCACGACAGTTGGTGGGGCAGGTGTCTTAGTGACTTGTTGGAGAAGTTGCGATTTCTCTGATCCCCTTCATCATGGTTTCAGGCGGAGGTTTGGCTGAGGGCCGCGAGATCCGTCTCGGCGCGCTCGTTTTCATCGCCGACGACTCTGCTTGGCTTTAGGAGGCCCCACTCGACGTCGATGCACTCGCCGTCCGCGGCGTCCTCCTGAGGCAGCCGTCGACCCAGTATCGGTCGGCGCCTGTGGCGTCCTCCCTCCCCATCGCCCGCCGGCACAAGCGCTCCAGTCGGTCAAGGCTTCAGCGATGGGTGAGACACGCTGTGGCTCGCCAATCGGCAACCCCTCAGGTCACGGCGATCGAGCCCGATGAATCTCTCTATGACCTATTCGACTGGCTCCGCAGAGACCGCATCCGAGTGCGACAGCAATGATCCGGCGGCGGAGGTCCTGATGGTCGATGGACCTCGCAGTCCTCGCGGCTTCCCTCGCACCGACGATGGCGACGGGAGAGGCGATCCGTCGCATGCTCATGAGGAATACCGCCCCGAGCCCCTCCCTTCGGAGCAGAGGGAAGAGCTTCGCCGCAGGAACATGGATGCTCTTCACACTCCTATCGTTGGAGAAACCACAGGTGGCCCGGGCCTTGGAGGACGCGCGCCTGGCCAATCTGGTTGAGCGCACTCGACAAGAAAATCTCCAGCGAGTACTCGACGAGCGTGCGCGACAAAGGGCTCAAGAATCCAGTCGACGCCAACTTTTTCCACCTCCGACTCAGGTATATTGAACTCCGATCCAAAATCTTACAGCTGCGGCTCGTATAGCAGAGTCAATTCAGCCGACAGGGGTTTAATGCAGATCAGAGCTTTACTCCGGGCAGCGAGGGAGGAGAATACGGCATTATCACAGTCGCGTAATAGGATCCATAGCAGGTCCGTTGTTGCAGATACAGTCCAGTCGGCACATAGTACAAGATCGCCCCCGAGGCGTGAGGGACGTGACGACAGGCGTGATCAATACAGAAACCGTGAGCAGTATGATCACCGACTTGATCGTGACGATCGTCGTCGAGTGCCCACTCCTCCCCCAAGGAGTGGATCATATGTGCCTCGACAGCAGGATGACAGGCGCCCTCATAGTGCTGGGCGAAGGATTCCAGTCGACCCCAGGGAGCCAGGCTTTGATGCGAGATCTATTCTCGTTCAGGGTTTGGTCGACCGGAACAGAGCTCACCGAGAAGGTCATGATAGAGATGTACCCACCAGCAGTAGAGCACGCGTCTCAGGACCCGAGTGCTTCAGCAGAGCCATCAGGGCCGCGGTGATTCCCCCCCAACTTCAGGTTGGCGACTGGAGTCAGTAAGTTCACTGGTGAGTCCAAGACTGATACTTGGCTTGAGGACTACCGAGTGGCTGTTTAGATTGGCGGCGGTAATGATGAAGTGGCCATGAAACACCTGCCTCTGATGTTGGAGAGTTCAGCCAAAGCGTGGCTGAATCAATTAGCACCCAGCAGCAGCTGCACTTGGGAAGATCTTGCCTGAGTGTTTGTCAGAACGCTTGAAGGGACATGTAAACAACCAGCAGGGTTGACAGAGCTGCAATCCTGTGTGCAGAAGACAAATGAAACTTTGAGGGATTATATCCAGAGATGGATCACACTGCATCACACAGTTGAGAACGTGTCTGATCACCAAGCAGTCTGCGCCTTCAAGGAAGGCGTCAAATATCGAGAGTTGAACTTGAAGTTCGGTCGTACCGGAGACATGTCTCTGAGTGCGAATGATGGAGATTGCCACCAAATATGCTAATGGTGAGGAAGTGGATCGGCTCCGGAGTGGCAAACACAAATCAGTCGCCCATGAAACCGGAGGAGGAAACTCCAGTCGGAAGCAGAAGCGCAAAGCCGAGCCAGCTGCTCCTGGAGAAACCTTAGCCGTGACTCAAGGAAAACCAAAAGGGAAGACCAAGGGGCCATGGAACCCTAAGAAGATAAAAGATCAAGATGGAAATGATGTGCTAGATTTGCCATGGCACATCCACACAAAGAAAGATGAAGAGGGTAAAATCATTTACCTAAAACATACCACTCGGCAGTGCCGGCTCCTGGTCCAGCAGTTCCGTGATAAACAGCCCAAAGACAAGGAAAAAGAGTCAGACAAGGTTGAGGACAAGGAGGAGAGTGATGATGGTTACCCTCACGTCAATTCCACTCTGATGATTTTTGCTGATGTTGAGAGTAAGAGTCGATTGAAAGTGATCAACAGAGAAGTGAATATGGTCGCTCCGGTGACGCCCAGTTATTTGAAATGGTCCCAGACTGCCATCACATTCGACCAATTCGATCACCCGCCACACATAGCCACCCCTGGGAGGCAAGCTTTGGTGGTCGACCCAGTTGTCGAAGGCACTCGACTGACTAATGATCTGATGGATGGTGGCAGTGGCCTGAACATTTTGTATGCGGATACATTGAAAGGGATGGGAATTCCGATGTCCAGACTCAGTGAAAGCAGTATGTGTTTCCATGGAGTCATTAGGGGAAAAAGGCTGAATCACTCGGCTAGATTGCTCTTGACGTGGTCTTCGGTTATCACAAGAATTACCGCAAAGAAAAGTTGACATTTGAAGTGGTGGATTTCCAGAGTGCTTATCACGCCATTCTGGGTAGGCCAGCCTACGCGCATTTTATGGCTCGACCATGCTATGTGTACCTCAAATTGTAAATGCCTGGTCCCAAGGGAGTGATCACCATCACTGGCAATCGAAAGAAGGCAGAAGATTGCTTCCAGAAGGGCTCAAAAATTGCCAATGCGCAGATGGCAGTGGTAGAATTGCAGGAGTATCAGAAAAATGCAGATCCGAGTGATTTGCTACGAGCTAAGAAGCCTTCAACGGATAGAGCATTTCAGTCGTCCGGTAGAACGAAACCGATTCATATCCACCCGACTGATCCCGACGCTGCTCCGACACACATTTCAACAACTCTCAACTCCAAATAGGAAGAAGCGCTCATCCAGTTCCTCCATGAGAACTGGGACATCTTTGCATGGAAACCTTCTGACATGCCGGGTGTTCCCAGGGGACTGGCTGAGCATCGTTTGCGAGTCGACCCAAAGATAAAACCGGTTAAGGAACATCTTCGACGGTCCTCCATAAGAAGAGAAAAGCAATCGGTGAAGAAGTGGCTCGGCTCCTGGCAACTGAGTTTATCTGAGAAATTTACCACTCCGACTGGTAAGCTAACGTTTTCATGGTCCCTAAGAAGGACAAATCACTCCGCATGTGCATCGACTTCAAGCATATCAATCGGGCCTTCCCGAAGGATCACTTTCCCCTCCCTCGCATTGATCAGACAGTCGATTCGACTGCGGGGTGTGAGCGTCTGTCCTTTGTGGACGCTTATTCCTGGTATCATCAGATCCGTCTGTTTGGACCCAATGAAATCAATACAGCTTTCATCACCCCATTCGGGTGCTTCTGTTATGTCACTATGCCATTCAGCTTGAAGAACGCTGGAGCCACATTCATGCAAATGATTCAAAAGTGTTTACTCACCCAAATCAGTCGGAATGTGGAAGCGTACATGGATGACATTGTGGTCAAGTCACGCAAAGGTTCCGACCTACTGACTGACCTTGCTGAAACCTTTGCCAACCTCAGAAGGTACGATATCAAGCTTAATCCATCAAAGTGCACGTTCGGAGTTTCGGGAAGAAAGTTGCTCGGTTTTCTCATTTCCGAACGAGGGATCGATGCTAACCTCGAGAAAGTTGGTGCCATACTCCGAATGAAACACCCAGTGTGTGTGCATGATGTTCAGAAGCTTACTGGTTATTTGGCCGCCCTAAGTCGTTTCATTTCCAAACTCGGTGAGAAGGCATTACCTCTCTACCGACTGATGAAGAAGTCAGATAAGTTCGAGTGGACTCCTGAAGCTGATGCATCGTTTGCAGAGCTAAAAGCCCTGCTTTCCACACAGCCGGTGCTTGCTGCCCCAATCAGCAAAGAGCCTTTAGGCTTTACATAGAAGCCACTGGACAAGTCGTCAGTACAGTACTTACGGTCGAGCGAGAAGAAGAGGGGAAAGCCTATAAAATTCAGCGCCTAGTTTATTATGTTTCTGAAGTACTGACTCCGTCGAAACAGAGATATCCGCACTATC
This sequence comes from Aegilops bicornis, assembly GCA_021605145.1. Classification (NCBI taxonomy): domain Eukaryota; kingdom Viridiplantae; phylum Streptophyta; class Magnoliopsida; order Poales; family Poaceae; genus Aegilops; species Aegilops bicornis. The sequence goes on along the minus strand of CM038670.1, from coordinate 19,799,580 downwards.
AGAAGCTTGTCTATGGGATTTATATGACCACGAAGAAGGTTGCACATTATTTCTCTGACCACTCCGTTACAGTCGTCGGCGACGCTCCATTATCAGAGATTCTGCACAACAGAGATGCAACTGGTCGAGTGGAAAAGTGGGCGATTGAACTCCTTCCCTTAGATATTCAGTTTGAGGCAAAGAAAGCTATCAAGTCCCAGCCAATAGCTGAATTCCTCGTCGAGTGGATCGAACAGCAACTGCCGACTCAAGTTCACTCGGAGCACTGGACCATGTTCTTTGACGGTTCCAAGATGCTAAACGGTTCGGGTGCCGGGGTGGTATTAGTATCCCCCAGAGGAGACAAACTCAGATATGTACTCCAGATTCACTTTGATTCCTCCAATAACGAAGCAGAATACGAAGCACTCTTATACGGGTTGCGCATGGCCATTTCACTCGGCGTCCGACGCCTCATGGTCTATGGCGACTCAGATTTGGTGGTCAATCAAGTGATGAAAGAGTGGGACGTCAGAAGCCCAGCCATGACTGGCTACTGCAATGCGGTGAGAAAGTTAGAAAAGAAATTCAAGGGGTTAGAACTCCATCATATACCCCGACTAAAAAATCAAGCAGCCGATGATTTGGCGAAGATAGGTTCCAAGAGAGAAGCCATTCCCAGCAATGTGTTTTTGGAGCACATTCACACGCCATCAGTTCAAGAAGATCCATTTACAGAAGAGCCCCCGCAGCCTAAGAGCGCCACAGATCCGACTGAAGTTGAGGTCCCAGCCGTGGTTGACCTAATCATGGAAGTTCTGGTTATCACTCCCGACTAGACAATACCTTACATCGCGTACATCCTTAGGAAGGAACTCCCAGAGGATGAAGAAGAGGCTCCACAGATTGTCCGTTGATCCAAGGCCTTTACGGTGATAAAGAGACAGTTGTTCAGAGAAAGTGTGACTGGGGTCAGCCAGAAGTGCATAACACTAGAGGAAGGTCCAATGATCCTCAACGACATCCACTCAGGAACCTGTGGTCACCATGCATCCTCTCGGGCCATTGTGGCTAAAGCATACCGAGCCGGATTTTATTGGCCCCGAGCAAATGAAATGGCGAAAGATATAGTCGACAAATGTGAAGTTTGCCAGTTCTACTCTGATATGTCTCACAAGCCTGCATCAGCCCTGAAGACCATTCCACTCGTCTGGCCCTTTGCTGTTTCGGGATTAGACATGGTCGGGCTGTAGCAGTCGACAAGTTTACAAAATGGATCGACCTTCACTGCTGTCAGCTTCATCAGAGAATTGACATTCAGATATTGAGTTCCACACAGCATCATCACTGACAATGGATCGACCTTCGATTCCGACGAGTTTAGAGCGTTCTGCACTTCTCAAGGCACACGAGTCGACTATGCTTCAGTGGCTCACCCACAGTCGAATGGTCAAGCTGAAAGTGCGAATGGTCTAATCCTCAAAGGACTGAAACCCCGACTGATGCGTGATCTCAAACACGCACCAGATGCCTGGGTCGATGAGCTTCCATCAGTTCTCTGGGGTTTGAGAACAACTATTAATCGATCGACCGGGCGAACCCCTTTCTTTTTGGTCTACGTAGCCGAAGCTGTTCTGCCAATTGACCTGCTCACAACGCACCCCGAGTAGAACTCTTCTCTGAAGAAGAAGCGGTACAGGCCCGGCAGGATTCAGTCGATCTCTTAGAAGAAGAAAGAGAGATGGCATTAATCCGGTCGACCATCTACCAGCAAGATTTGCGTCGATTCCACGCCAGAAACGTGAAGGGCCGAGCTTTTCAGGAGGGCGACTTGGTTCTTCGAGTGGATCAACAGAAGCCACACAAACTTTCCCCTTCTTGGGAAGGTCCCTTCATTATCACTAGGGTTCTCCACAATGGAGCATACCATCTTTACAATGTCGAACATCAGAAAGACGAGCCACAAGCTTGGAATACGGAGCTACTCCGCGCCTTTTATACGTAAGTACTCACTCGGATGAGATGTAATAAGAAACACCTTTGTAGTTTATTTATCAAAGACAAGAGCTTTACAATCTTCCTAAAAGATTGTTGTTGCTTTTGTTTCCGTTTGATATCCCCCAGCGGGTGACTTTGCTGCGAATCCGTTTTGCCCAAGTCTGAAAAATCCTACCGAATGGTGAGCACGCCTCTCACTCGGAGGCTTAGCTGCGAATCCGTTTTGCCTAAGTTTGAAAAATCCTACCGAGTGGAGAGCAACCCTCCCACTCGGAGGCTTAGCTGTGAATCCGTTTCGCCTAAGTTCGAAAAATCCTACCGAGTGGAGAGCAACCCTCCCACTCGGGGGCTTAGCTGCAGTCAAGTACTCGCCTAAGTTTGAAAAATCCTACCGAGTGGAAAGCAACCCTCCCACTCGGGGGCTTAGCTGCAGTCAAGTACTCGCCTAAGTTTGAAAAATCCTACCTAGTGGAGAGCAACCCTCCCACTCGGGGGCTTAGCTGCAGTCAAGTACTCGCCTAAGTTTGAAAAATCCTACCGAGTGGAGAGCAACCCTCCCACTCGGGGGATTAGCTGCAGTCAAGTACTCGCCTAAGTTTGAAAAATCCTACCGAGTGGAGAGCAACCCTCCCACTCGGGGGCTTAGCTGCAGTCAAGTACTCGCCTAAGTTTGAAAAATCCTACCTAGTTGAGAGCAACCCTCCCACTCGGGGGCTTAGCTGCAGTCAAGTACTCGCCTAAGTTTGATAAATCCTACCGAGTGGAGAGCAACCCTCCCACTCGGGGGCTTAGTTGCAGTCAAGTACTCGCCTAAGTTTGAAAAATCCTACCGAGTGGAGAGCAACCCTCCCACTCGGGGGCTTAGCTGCAGTCAAGTACTCGCCTAAGTTTGAAAAATCCTACCGAGTGGAGAGCAACCCTCCCGCTCGGGGGCTTAGCTGCAGTCAAGTACTCGCCTAAGTATGAAAAATCCTACCGAGTGGAGAGCAACCCTCCCACACGGGGGCTTAGCTGCAGTCAAGTACTCGCCTAAGTTTGAAAATTCCTACCGAGTGGAGAACAACCCTCCCGCTCGGGGGCTTAGCTGCAGTCAAGTACTCGCCTAAGTTTGAAAAATCTTACCGAGTAGAGAGCAACCCTTCCACTCGGGGGCTTAGTTGCAGTCAAGTACTCGCCTAAGTATAGAAGCCATCCCTATCCGCAAGGACGACGAGGTGCAGGTCGACTGCAACCTTCTCCCTTGGAGCTACGCTACAAGTACAACGTTCGCTCCATCCCTATCCGCAAGGACGATGAGGTGCAGGTCAATTGCAACCTTCTCCTTCGTTGCTATGCCATAAGTACAACTTTCACTCCATCCCTATCCGCAAGGACGATGAAGCGCAGGACGATTGAAATCTCAAACACAGATATTATTCCGAGTAAAGAAATTAAACTCCACTCGAAGGTGAACACAAGCATATTCAGAAATAAACCAAGTTCGGATAAATTCCTAAGGTTTCGGACGACGGTTCAAAAGTGTTCGAGCATCAAGCCCGAAGCAGTTTAACGGTTACACAATCACTCGGCATCCCGAGGCAAAGAAGGGTGAGGCTTAATGTTTTTTCAATCATGCGTCAGGAGAAGGACTGGCCGGGTTGCAGAAACTGTCAAGCTCGATGCTGTCTGCAATGCGAGTGGCGGCAGCAAGAAAAGTGTCCATGAAAGACTGGAAAGTATGCTTCTTCGTGTTCGCAACTTTAAGCTCCGCCAGCTTGTCTTCTTTGGCATCCTTGCAGTACACTCGGACCAGAGACAGAGTGACGGTAGCACCACAGCGAGCAGAGGACTTCTTCCATTCTTGCACACGCTCAGGGATTTGATTCAGTCGAGCCATCAGAGACTCGAAATCTTGAGACAGTTCCTCTTGAGGCCAAAGTTCTGCATCAATCCGGGTCATTGCAACCTTCAGACGGGCCAGATAAGCAACTGCGCCATCCATGCGAGACTCCAACCGCAGCACGTTCATTGCAACTTCATCCTTGACTGGGCAGTTAATGGGGTCAAGACCCGTCTCGACCCGCCTAGTTTCCGCTTCAAAATCTTGGCAAAGTTCTGCACGGTCGAGTGGAGTATGAGTCGACAGCGCAATCAGTTTTTGCAGATTAATAGGTACCTTCACGTTTCAGGACCAGTTTTGCAGCAAGTTGGCTCAGATAAGACTCTAATTCGCCGTTCTTGATCTTGAGGCTCCCAAGTTCGTCGGTCAGTTTCTCCTTGTCCTTCTTCAGTCTCTCGACTTCTTGGTTGGCGTCAGAAACAACAGTCTTCAATTTGGAATTTTCTTCTTCTAACTTGCCGACTGAAGCAAGCTTCTTGTCAGCAAGCGCTGTCTTCTCGCGCGTCTCCTTCTGAGCTGTAGCTAGGTCCAGGTCCTTTTGATCCAAAGCCTGCTTCATTTTCTCTAGAGAAATAAAATTCTTCAGACGGGCTTGGAGTTTGCGGTTTTCACTACATACATCTGCTTGAGTGGAGTCACTCGGTTAAAAAAATGGAAATAAAAAGTGCCAGCAGTTGGATAAACAGTCGGCGATTGATTACCTCCCATAGCAGCTACTTCATCACGAGCGCTCTGGAGATTTTTCTTGGCCAACTCCAGATCAAGGTTGAGGCTGATTTGCTTCTTGTTCATTGCAGAGAGCTGAGCCCCAAGATCGCAAGATTTCTACAGTCACAAGTCATATCAGTCGACAGAGATAAAAGACATCACAATGCTAGTTACTCTAAGACTACCACCGAATCAAACATTCAATGGAAGTCTCGGGGACTACACCCAGTGGGTGCACTTAGCGTGCCCACACTAATTCTTCAAAAAAAACAAGAAGATTCTCAGACCACAGTCGACTGCCCGCAGTCACCTACGGTCTCGGGGAATAGACCCAGTGGGTGCACTCAGCGTGCCCCCACTGGTTTCGATTCCACTCGGCATGGTCTGCCCAGCTCGAGTGACAAAAAAAAGGGGAGAGAGGTTCTCATTCTCAGACCACAGTCGACTGCCTGCAGTCACCTATGGTCTCGAGGACTACACCCAGTGGGTGCACTCAGCGTGCCCCCACTGGTTTCGATTCCACTCGGTGTGAGGTTCAGTTCGAATCGACACAAAGAGACATACATCATTAAAACAGCCACACCCCAGTAGGTGATCAGACAAGAAATACGGTCGATCGGAAAGTCGACTAACCTGGACATTGGCTTGCAGAGCAGCTCCGGCATTGAAGGCTGCCTGACTAGCCTCATGCACCATTTTCATCTGTCCCATCACAAGATTCAACTGAAGAAGAGCTTCTTTGGCAATAGCTGGTGGATCGTCTGGAGTTTGGTATGTAGCGAAAAGTGATGGAGGCAGAGCAATCGACCCCGAGGGGCAATCAGTTGACAGCGGAACGGCGAAGGTGACGTTGGTTTGAGCCGGATCCGTCGTGCGCTCGACCACCGTTCCAGGTGTCACAGTCGATTGAGGAACCTGGAGCTCAGGCGCCATGCCGCCCTGCTCCCTGTCCTTCCTCCTCCTCCCTCTCAGCGGCACCTCTTCGTCGTCGTATGGAAGCACAACACCATCTCGTGGATCTGCAAAGAACATAGAAAGCCATAAGAATAACTGACAGATCGATCAGTCGACCAGACGAATTCGAATCGACCTGGCTTACTGGCTTTGGAGGTGACGGCGTCGTCAGCTTCCTCGTCGGCTGGAGTCTTGTCGATATCCATGTCGGTCGCAGCTGAGGTCGGGCTACAGAAATTCATCGTCCACTCGGTCAGAACAAGAAATCCAGTCGGAACAGACAAATTGATCGCGACAAAAGATATGAGAAGAGCGTTTACCCAGAAGCAACAGGAACATCCATCTTAATCTTAGGCAAGGTCTTCCGAGCCTTCGAGGGGGTTAGCTTTGGGCTGCTTGGTGACCTTCTCAGTCAGATCTGGTGTCGGGGACCGAGCGCGCTTGTGAGATGGAGCATTTGACGCCACGTCCTTGCCGCGCCTGTTCGCGTGGTCATGCTTCTGCTTGGATCGATGTTCGGAGCGAGGTGGTGAGTCGGCTACCTCCTCGTCTTCCGACTCGTCGCTCTCATCTTCATCATCATCAGCTGGGGACTCCCACTCGCCGCTCTCCTCAGCACTGTCCTCGCCCTCTTAGTCTTGCTCCAGAGCTTGTTCACCATTGGGCATCGAATACATCTCCGTATAAATCTGCAAAGCAAGAGTCCAATCCTAGGTCAGTTGAAACAACAATCAGTCGGAAAATGCATTCAAAAACTCAGTCATGATGACTAGACCTTCTCTGGCGGGTTGCTTCCGCTGAAAGGGTCGACTCGCCTAGCACCCTTGGGGTTGTCCTTGTTCCCGGTGATACCCATCAACCACTCTGCTATGGTTTTGGCCTCCACCTCCTCCGGATGAACCCGAGCAGTGTCACCAGCCTCGGAGTACATCCATATGGGATGGTCACGAGCTTGGAGAGGCTGGATCCGCCGACTGAGAAACACCTCGAGCAAATCCATACCAGTGACACCCTGGTTGATCAGCTGTACCACTCTCTCAACTAACATGCCTGTCTCCACCTTCTCCACGGCAGTCACTTTCAAGGAAGATCGAGTTTGAACACGGTCGAAAGAAAAAGGAGGAAGCCCAGTCGACTGACCTGGGGTGGCGAGGTCCTGGCAGTAGAACCAGGTCGACTGCCAGCCCCTGACCGACTCAGGAAGGGTCATCGGAGGGAAAGAGCTCCTCTTCCTCTTCTGAATGCCCAAGCCCCCAGACATCTGGATGACATGGGTTTTCTCATCCTTTGAGTTTGCTTTTTTCACAGTTTGGGATCGAATGGTAAAGATGTGCTTGAAAAGACCCCAATGCGGTGGGCACCCCAGGAAATTCTCACACATGGAGACGAACGCAGCAAGGTATGTGATAGTGTTGGGAGTGAAATGGTGGAGTTGGGCCCCAAAGAAATTCAAGAATCCACGGAAGAAGGGATGCGGTGGAAGAGAGAAACCACGGTCGACATGGGTGGCGAGCAGGACGCACTCACCCGGCCGCGGATGTGGCTCCGTTTCCCCCTTCGGCAGGCGCGCGGACTTATGGACGATCAGCCCCAGCTCGGCCATATCGTCCAAGTCCTCCTGTCGGAGCGAAGATCGGATCCAATCTCCCTGGATCCAACCCGACGGTAACCCCGAGTGCGACGAAGACCCCCGATTCATCTTCTTGCTCTTCGCCGCCCCCGTCGCTTTCTTCGCACGTTCCAGCGCTGCCGTTTTTTGTATGTGTCGGTATTGGCTCTGTGCATCATATCTTTGCAATGGCCGGGTGTGTGCTTGTCGTGTTTTCATTCACTTGACACTTCAATTTAAGTTAATAAAATTCACCATTTAAAAAAACCTTTTATACTCTGACTCTTCAATTTTATTTTATTTTCTTGGGAAAAAACTCAAACTCTTCATGACTTGCTCATCAAACAAAGTTGAAGCTTCATGTCCCCAGGAAATTAAGCAAGTCAACATTTCAAACAGTTCGCTACATTAGGGGCCATGGGAAGAAAAACTCCGTCCGGAGCATTTTTGAAGCTGGACTCTTAGATAGAAATTATAAGTAACACCCGGGCTCTGCATAACTAGGACGCACATAGACAAACATCAAAAGTATGAAAATAGAAAATGTAACAAAACCAATAAATCGACCTTTTTACACTCCTATAGACCGACACTATGCCAATGTCAAAAGCCGAAGTGGATCGACCCAGAGGTTATGTTATCATCCATGTTAAGAAAAAACATGCGTAGCCATCTGCTCAAATCGCGTACACACTGTCTTGAATAGCGCTTGGTCTCCGGTCGTTGTAGCGTAAACCATGTATGAAGCGAGTGTGTACAGCGGATTATAACTGGCAGAGAAGAATCATTTTTTTGTTAAAAAAATTATTTCTACATAGCCGAAGCGACTAAAGTAAGGCATACGCTCCCACCTATATTAGCGTTTTGAATCTATTTAAAATACCGGCCAACCAATGATCAAATATATTCGCAACACTTGCTGGACTTGCAGATAGATATTATTTTTTTCTTTCTGAGTTGTTGATTGTTTTTTGAGGTAGCTACCCGCTCATTTCAAGTTGTCGAAGATAGAAATTCTTAAACATAGGTTTTATAGTGTTCTTTCAATGGGCTCGCTGCCCATTGAAATGCATCTGAAATCGTCCTAGAATTGGTTTTGGCGCGCGCAAAAGAGAGAAATACAGTATTTCAAAATCAAAAGGAGAAAGGAAATCTGTAAATTGTTACTTTAGGAAAGTTTCTATTACTCGTACAGCATGCTCCGACCTGTCTCTGCTTCGATCGGTTTTCCTTGCGCGTGACACATTACTCCTAGTCTCTGGCTAATCATCCATAGAAGGTTGATAGGCCGTGCGATGGGCATCTAACGGTTGAGGGCAAAACAATTTTCACGAGAAATTAATTCACACGTCATGTGGTGTGCTAGCTGTTCGTACCACATTTCCTTCTCCGCGTATTAATTGGCCGCCATTGCTCCTTTCCATTTCTGCATGGCCGCCACCGTATAAGTTGATCCCATCCACCCCGGCCATCTCCAAGCCGCCAGCCCTAAACCCTAGGCGCCACCAACCATGGGACTGGTTCAGAAGCCCCCTGTTGCCGCCGCCGCCTCCACCATGGAACCAGGGATTGACATTCCCAGCGACGACGCCAGCGGCCATGAAAGGTCCGTAAATTAATTGGATGTTCTTGCTTGTGGATCTCTTTCCTTGTTGCCTTGTTGATATAATCTTGGCTGATTCCAGTCTGTTTGATATCATCTAGTGAATATGTTGTATGCATGCTTGTTTTGATCTCATCCGCTGAATCGATTTGCAGCAGCATCCCAGCGGCCATGAAAGGTCCGTGAATTAGATGTTGGATCGATTTGCTGGTTGCCTAGTTGATATAATTCGGCTGATTCCAATTCATTGGATCTCATCTCATGAATATTTATGCATATTTTGTTTCAAATTAAACTAAGCGTAGATCCACTGAATCTCCTTTGCAGTATCATCCCCATGACTGATGAGGCGAACTGGGACGACCTCCCGCACGACCTCGTACGCAAGGTGGCGGAGATCTTGCTGCGCTGCGACGTGACGGACTTCGTCCGCCTGAGAACCGTCAAGCCGTGGAGGGACGCAGTCACGGCCCCGAATCTCATGGGCATGAATCCGCGCTTCTTCCCACGGCACTGGAGGATGCTCGTCCAAGGCCAAGGTGAGCACGCCTGGTTCGTGAACGTCCTCGCCGGCGCCTTCATCCGGGTCAAGATCCTCGAAACTACGGGCAGGTCCTTGCCTGCACCGAGGGCTGTCTGCTCTTCGCCTCACCCTCAGGCTGGGTCACGCAGAAGCTGCGCCTGTGCAACCCTGTGACTAGAGCCGTCGCCAGCCTACCCAATCTGCACACCACACTTATTTCACAAGACCTCAAGGCCGCAGGAATCATCTACGACATCGACGGCGGAGCTCCCACGCCCACCGTGGTGCTTCTCGTGGCGGCGTCTTCTGCTGACATGGTCCTCTACGCCAAGCCCGGCGACTCCATGTGGCAGTGGCAGTTCTTCTTCGCCCAAGACGAGGGGGACGGCGCCGAGCTTCCGATGTTGGACGGCGATGGCAGCCTTTCCCTGGGTGGCAGCTTCTACGTCCCCACCCGCTCAGGCGACGTCCTCAAGTTGGAGCTCCAGCCGCAGCCTCATTTCGTGTACGCGGCCACGCAGCAGGAGGCAACAGGTCAGGTTAGTCACATACACCTGAACCTGAGGTCCTACCTGGTGCCGTCTGTCGACGCAGGGATGCTGCTGGTTGTTCGTAGGTTCGAGAGCCATGCTGGCTACCTAGCCGTGTGCAATGCAGTGTTCCAGGTGGACCTCACAGAGGCCACCCTTACCCGACTGCAGGACCATAAGGACATCAGCAATCGGAGCATATTTCTCCGGTCGTTGACGCTAGGCACGCACTGAGAGTGTCCTAGTTATACTAGATCTCGGGGAAAAGTTTGCTCACATGATGAGAGATTTTGTATGTTTATTTCGATTTTGGCGAATGTATGGCTATCGTCTGCTACTGAACAATTTGCTCTCAGTTGTTAATTAATTCCAGTTTGATCGTGTAAACCTTTTAGTTTATTTATCAATTTCTTGAGATCCATTTCTTCCTGGAACATGTATAACAGAACCTTCGTGAATGTACCACAACAACTGAGTATGAGTGTTTGACACGAAGATTTCAGTTGGATGGACTATTCTATTTCCACTCTGAACCTAGCTACTGCCTCATCCATGTTATGTTTTCAGGAATGCAGTTCATGTTATCTAGGTAGAAATTTATAATATATGTACAACTATATAAATCCACTGTTTTTTAGTTCAGGATTTGTACTTAATCCTTATGATTTATCCACGCGTGTGCAATGTCCCGTTTTGTACGTAAGATTCACCGTTCGTCTGAGCTTAGTTATGTATTCCTCTGCGCTTCCTTTCTTATGAGAAATTTTATTTTATCCAACTTCACATAATATTTTCTATCATTTCCATACGATCGTTCAGTCAAATGGCCATAATATGTTTGATTTAAGATAGAATTTACATTTCGATAAATGAGCAATTTAGTCTTATATTTTCTGTTAGAATCAGCATGACCCTTGCATAATTATCTAATATGTCTGCTCCAACATTTACAACAGATATTATTAATCATATGTACTGTTTCTTATAAAAAATCATTTGTCCCGTGGAGCTCCTTTAGTCCCGGTTCATAAGCCAACCGGGACTAAAGGTTTTGGGCATTAATCCCGTTAGTTTTGTCCCGGTTCCAGAACCGTGACTAATGGCCCTCTGGAACCAGAACTAAAGGCCCGTTTTCTACTAATGCATATGTACTGTTTCTTATAAACAACCATTTGTATGATTTTCAGTCCATATGAATTGATTTCGTTTGGACTTCATTTCATACGATAATTTCGTTGGATCAAACTCCCGAGAATATTTTCTACCATCTTATGATTAGTCAAATGTCTGTATAATTAAATCTATTCGATTTAAGCTAGCATGGCATGGTACTCCTATTTTTTCTCTTCTTCTGATATGATGACTCGCCTAATCAAAGAAATGAAAAGCGTGCATGTGCCACCCTTAGCACACTCCCCATGTCTCAAAAGCATGACCTTGCAAACTTACCTAATTAAAGAAAACAGTTTCATGCCACCGGGGATAGATGCCACCCACGTAGTCACCGTACCATTGAGGAGCTTCGAGATTCGCGCTGGCAAGTTTAAGCTAGTGGTTTGATGGACATACAGGAAACAAGCACTAATCACATAGGAAGGTGTCAGTAATTTTGGACTAGCATTGCAGATAAACAGTGCCGAGTAGTCTGGCATAAAAGTTGTACGTACAATCTTGGCTTTTATCTGAAGTTGCATGCAGACAAGGTTTATCTGTACACAGATTACGGGTATGATATAAGATTCTGTCAGCGCATCCGTTTCACATTTCGCTGGCTGTACCGAAGGAGACCATTTTACGTAATGAAGCATACGACAAAAAAGTAGACAAGATGAAAGTAAAAGTAATGTACATGTCTAGAAAATCTAAATTATCCGTATATGATCAACGTGCACGAGCACTGCTATCTTACCGATGCTTCTTCTTTGGATTATTCAGCTACTAAGAACTTTTTTGGATTATACAGGAAACCAGACCATCTTCGAGGAAGATACATGGTTTCAAGAGGGAACATGTGTCATGTTTCAAGGCAATGTGACCACTACTTACCGTTGGCCTTGATTTTTTTTTCTACACACAAGATACTCCATTACATGATTCATGTCAAAATTGGGCGCTTTTCGGAATCCGTTTGCTATATTAAGCGAATCAGTGCATTTCCAGATATTTAGAGAAAATGGTACGAAAATATAATATGAATACATGAAAAGAAAATATAAATCCTATTGGTGTTGATGAGTATATGTTTAGCCCTTATCGAAAAAGATAAGAGAAGAAATAAAAGAAAAATGAAAAATGAAAAATGAAGAAAACATGTTTGCTGAATGCTTTTTTGTTTTGCACTCGGCTTATCCCATTATAAACCGATTATCTTTTTCCATGTACCCGGCTTACAGATGTTGCATTCTGATTGGTTAGTATAGTGATCCCACAGATCACGCGTTATGGCCATTAGATTTGCTTAGACTCAAAGGCTACGAGTGCCTTACCCTTATCTCTCTCTCTCTCTCTCTCTCTCTCTCTCTCTCTCTTCTATTTTCCTCTCTCCCTTATGTCCTCACCTTGTCTCCTCTTCCTTCCTCCTCCTATCCTCCTCTTTCCTTTCTCCTTTTTCTCCGGAGTAGCGGCAGCACACCAGAGCAAGGACCGCCGAGGCTACGCACCAATCAAGCCGACCACACTGCCACCTATGTGGCAACAGACGACACCCATTCACCCAACACTGGTTTTCAGAGCCATCGCTTGAATGTCCACACTGACTGCGCACCAATCAAGTCTACGACTCTGTTGCCCTCGCAACCAACACCAGCACCATCATGCTGGAGATCTCTAGAGCCGCCGCTCCGACTTCCACACAGGCCTCGAAGCTGTTAACCATCCTAGTCGATGAAATTGCAGCCCAAGGGACTAAATCCAATGGTACTTCAGGATTTGCCGCTTCGACTTCCACACCGCCCCCAAGACCGCACCCATTCCTAGCTGATGATGAAGCTAACAAAGCTGCAGGATTCATCGGCAACTGACGATAGGTTGGACCTCCAGGCCATCGCCCCCAAGGGGATGATGCGAGGATCGCCAATGACGCATGTTTCGACTAAGGCGGAAGCTTGGGTTTTCACTAGGAAAGCACGTGACCGACATGACAAGGGAAAGTGGAGGGACTCCACGACAACACCAACACAACGTGGCTGGCATTGACTGAGGTCGAGCTTGGTTTTCACGCAGAGCTCACCAAAATCATCATCACCACAACCTATCCGGCCAAACCGCCATTGGCAGTGATCAAGCACGCTCATCATGTCAACACCACCCACATGGCTAGCAACACCATCATGACCCCTCACGCCGCCATTGTAGCGACGCTATCACCTCCAAGTGCGGACCGCCGTGCCTCCATCCTCCAACCTCACTACCTCACTACTACCGAAGATCTCACAACCCACACCTGCACTCATGTGACCGTACACCACGGCGCCACCACCCAGCCCATCACCTTCTCACCCAAGTCTCCAACCGCACACGACTGCTAGCCCGGCCGAGCAGGGACACACTGCACCCACCAGCGAGCCGGTCTGAAGCCGTTTATTCAAATCTGAGTAGCGCAACACGTCAAGCGCGTAAACCGTGGTCACCATCGGACGAGGATAGCACGCCGCCACCCAGGGTCACCCACACGTGCGCACGCCGTGACCTTGCATGAATCGAGGCACACCGGTCAGATCCGCTATCGAGGGAAGAGCCTGCACACACCGCGCCCACACTATTAGGAAAAAGCCTAGTCGTAGCATGGGTTAAATGGCTAGTAGTAGCGCGGGTGCCTGGGCTACTACTACGACGCTACAGCTAACTAGTAGTAGTAGAGCGGTCCATCCCATGCTACTACTAACTATCTATAGCGCGTGTCGGACACTCTCTGCTACAATTAATTTCCAAAACCAAAAAAAAATCTCGACCCCGTGCATGCTGTCTATGGTGTCAATGGTTCGATCCAGCGACGACGGGGGTCGGCGGAGGTGCGGACGGGCAGCGACAGACCAGACCCGGCGACGGCTGTTGGAGAGGGACCGGATCTAGTGCAGAGCAAGACTACGGTGAGGTTCCTCTTCGCGGCCAAGGCAAGAGAGCTCCTGGTTGGCCATATCGACGACCTGCGCAGGCATGGGCATGGGAGGTGAGTAAAACCGGAGGGAGATTGAGAGGGAAAAGAGAAATAAGGGAGAAAGGAAGGAGATGGATGGCGTCTCGGGGCTGGTCGCCGGTGGTGAGGTGCTCCATCGTGGTGGCATGGAGGCGAGGGGGAAGACGGGTGAGCTCCTGGATGCCAGCGGCGCGAGGAGGCGGACTCATTGGGCGACATGTAGGACGAGTTGTGCTTGGGTAGGACCACCATGGGAGAGCCTATGGAGAGAGGGGGGGGGGGGGGGGGAGTGATGGAGAGAGGAGCGAGTCGGCCGAGGATATAGGGACTTCACCTACCTTGTAATTAGTAGTAGCGAGGGGTATATCCACGCGCGCCCACATCATCATCTCCTGCGACACTAGCTGACCCGCCGATCAGACTACTACATCCACCCAGCTCTCCCCATGCCGCCTTGGGGAGGGGGGGGGGGGGGGGCCGGAGCCGCCCCCACCGCGTCGAGGGCTAGCGACAGTAGTGGAGGAGAGGTGGTGCTGGAGGGGGCCTTCCGGTGGCGAGCTGAGTATATATGCCCCCGAATTGCCCAAGCGGTGTGACACGGAAAGGACCGAGGGCCTTTTCAAGAATTAACAATTATGGCGTATTTCATTCAATTAAGTATTTTAAGCAGTTAGCCCATTCCGAGCCCCCTTCTTGAAGCTCGGCCGTCCGATAGAAATTCTGAAACATACGTTTTAGTGTCCTTTCAATGGATTCGCTGCCCATTAAAATGACTCAAATCATCCTAGAATTTATTTTGCGCGTGCAATAATGTATTTTGAAATTAAAAGGAGAAAGAAAACCTATAGATTGTTAGTTTAGGAAAGTTTCAATCACTTGTACAGCATGCTAGCTCCGACCTGTCTCTCCTTCAATCTGTTTTCCTGGCGCGTGACACGATATTCCTAGTCTCAACCTGATCATTCATAGAAGCTGGACAGGCCGTAGGATGGGCATCCAATGGCTGAGGGTGCGGCAATTAATTCTCATGAGAAATTAAGTATACATTAATGTGGTGTGCTAGCTGTTCGTACCACCTCCCTGTCTCCGCGTTTTGCCCGACATTCCTCCTTTCCATTTGTACATGGCCGCCACCGCGTTTTGCCCGCCATTCCTCCTTTCCATTTCTACATGCCCGCCACCGTATAAGTTAATCCAATCCATCCCAGGCCCTCTCCAATCCCCAGCCCCAAACCCTAGCCGCAGCCATCGAAGGAACAAGCAGCTCCCTGTAGCCGCCGCCGTTTCCTCCATGGAACCGGCGATTGGCCGGCCAGTCTATGGCTTCATTCCCAGCCCCAAACCCTAGCCACATAATCGAAATGAACATCAATTGATACGAAAATGATCTATCACAGATCAACGCATTGTTTATCACAAACCCACATTTGCATTCATCTGACTGTTACATTTCATTATATTGCTACATAGTTCATAATAAAAAAAAATGTATGTATGATTTCTCAGAAGGCCCTGCGGGATTGAAATAAAAGAGTACAACCTGAATGGCTGGGTGACTACTCAGGTGACTGGCCATCGAATGTACTGACAGTGCTGACCCAGTAGGGTTTTCGTCCGGCAATGATAGCGCGTCTACATGCCTAAAGAGCAACCCAGAAGAAATGAGGACACCATGGTAAGTTATTGTGGTTTGGGAATATCTCTATTCCTAAAGAGCATGACCTTTGCAAAGTTATCTAATATGTTTGCTCGAACAATCAAATTGTATATATATATATATATATATATATATATATATATATATATATATATATATATATATTTGTATGTATGTATGTATGTATTAATCATATGTAAGATCATTGGTCTAAAATCATTGTCGCCTTCTTTATTGTACTTCTTTGGGAGAATAGTAATCAACGGTGAATTAATACTCCGAAGAGTGACTTCGCCATGATAAAGGTCCACAATTGACATTCCCACACGCTTTAATGAAAGCCCCACAAAAGATATCAATTTTCTCTTTGTTAAAAGGCTCTTCCAAGCAATAGATCTCTTCACATCCTTGAACTATGGATACAATCAAAGAGCATATTAGTAGGTTGAAAAGCACCCGTCCTTTCTTTGAATGCCCTCAAAAGAATTGCAGCTTTAGTCTGATGATCATCTTGAATTTGTCCTTGTTTACAGAGGACATGTGATTCTCTCTATGTTTGATTGTGGGCCAAATAGCCAGCCCTTTCCTAAGCCTTCCTAATTTTCCAGTAAGAACCTCATTCGAATCAGTGGCACAAATGAATAATAATATTGAAGATGTTGGACATACGGGTGACTTTTACAGTCTGAATGACATGAGGAATATGAACATAGATAGGCCTAACCAAGATAATTGCCATTGTATCGGGATAATTTGGTTTTCTTGGCAATTATTTTCATATTGTTATATATATTTTCCGGATGTTTGGAATATGCTAGGAGTGAAGTTTAGGAGTATTCAAACATACCCAGGTAGAGGAGAAGATGCATATGTTATGTGAAGCTGCTGATATGAAACTTAGGATGCGTCACAATGTGTAATTTTAAGTTAGAAGAGAAACATTCGAAATCCATATTCCTAGGGCATAATTAGTATTTTGTTTCTACACTTCAAAATAGATATGTAATATTTCTTCCTTGAACAATTTTTTTCTTAATATTTCTTGCTGAAAATGTAAATATAGAGAGAAAATGCTATACCCTCAAATCCAAATTAATTGTCGCCGATCCATGATGAATATGAAAATCGGCTGAACCCGGGTGTAGTTCCACCCCCATCTAGCACAATTTTCAATTTTTATTTTTTTTTAAAAACCTGAACTTTAACTTTGCAAGTCAAAAATACATTCAAACCAAAATATGTCAACAAAAATTCGGAAATGTTCTCTTGCAATATAAGTACTCAAACTGATATGGTTTATTCAGAAAAGTCTCATTTAATATATTTTATGAGATGCACCAAAAAATCAAAAATATTTTCTGCACATTGCAGTCTAAAGGTTTTGTTCAAGATCAAATTCTGAGGATTATAGATTATGTTGCTTGACAACAGCTGAAATGAGAGGTTTCTATGTAGTGAGGATAGTGAGATAGCACACAAATCTTGATTTGAAACTGGATAATACACATCGAGGGTTGTACATACACCATGTTTCTTTTTGCAAATAATATACCGGGGTTTAGAAAGTCCACTCCGAAATGAATGTCGATGAAGAAGAAATGGGGTCATCAAGAATAGCTTGGTAGGAGCAATAGCTTCGTACGTCCGAGCTAGGACTACTAGGGGTAGTAGACGATCGTTGTGGCTGCAAGGGCCTGGACTGCGATTAGCAAAAGAAAATGGCTGATTGTAATTTATCCATTGTACCATACAAATTGAGCTATTAGGTTAATGGTATTGTACTTCTCCCTCTACAGTACTAAGAGTACCCCAAAAACTATCTTCTGATAGTACTCAAGTTTGTATTCGTGGGATTTTGAGATGTGTTTGGAGTATTTTAAAGTACCCATGTAGAGCAGAAGATACATATCCATGCTGTTCGCTGCTTGCTGCAGATGTGTGTCTGAAGTTTAGGGTCTGTGAAGCTGTTCGCAACACATGTGGATATCAAGTTTAGGATGGTTTATAGTGTGTACCTATACGTTAGAAAAGACAGATTTGAACTCTATATTACTGGTCATAATCACTGTTATTTCATTGTACATTTTACAATATTTTTGTAATATATATTTTGCTGTAAATATTAAAATAGTGAGCGAATGATGGCTTTAAAATACAGTTATAGATCCATGACGAACATGAAAAGATTGTACATAGCACATGTGGCATAAAGAAACAATACTTTGTCAAATAAAGAAGAGAAAAACATGGGTGGTTTGACCTTTTGATATCAGTCCTCTCTAACTAGGGTCGGGACTAACTCTCTCCTCAAAATTTGTGTCTTGTAGCTAATAAAGGTGGGATAGAGTCGAGAGCTGGAGGTGGAGAGGTAGACAAAACTTTGACTGGAGTGAAACAACTACACATGAACATAGAGATGTATACTATATCTCTGTAAAGTTTCAAGATAAAATATGCCTTGGTGTGATCTTCACAAAAAATAATGGATTTTTACAATGAATAGTGCATGTGCTAGAAGTAATGATTTTTTTCTTGCCCAGCTCACACCAAAGTGATTCTGTTGTGCAGAGATGTAGTGTACATCTGTAGGTTCCTGTGTATTATTTCTAGAATTATTTGAAACTTCAAAATATATTTTTCACGTGTGAACAGTAAAACAGGTGCCATGGAGCCCGTTGTCCGAAAAACCACACCTCTGTGGCGACTATATGGCGCCCTTCTCAAGACAACAATGGGAAGAATAACACTGGGACACAGCTTAGCTTCAACCTAGGATAGCTGCTTCCCGTGATTGACATGTTTGTGACCACCAAACAGGAACACAACAATAGTGTACATGTTGTCGAATATGAAAATAGTCATGTAAGTTATGTTTAATTTTAAAAGTATTTAAATTTCATAACCTGATCACAATATTAGACTCTAATTCCCGTGTGCATCTAGGTTCTAACACAACCATGTTGGTTGACATAAACATGAACTGCTACCCTTTATGGATCGAGGAGAGAACAGAAATCACGTCGACAATATAAGATTTCCTTCTCTTATGGGCAGGGCGGTCATGCATTTCCTCAATGATAGCCTGTTACAAAAATTCTGAGTGATCTTTAAATTATTTCTGTTGTTTCTTTATTAATATGATCAAGTTATTCGTTGTTTCTTACCATCCGCCATCATGATCAGCAGCACTTCGTTTCTTAACTCGTGTAGTCCTACATGCCTTGCGATGCACTATGTTTACTCTAGCTACTGCTTGTCCGTGTCTCAACTATTCTGACGGTTTTATGCCCATGGCCTGCCCTGTTAATGCTCTCTAGCTTGCATGTGGTAGTCAATTCCAAGCAACAAAGGGGAAGTGCGTATTTTCTAGCGTCTTTGATCCACAGCTGCTCGGTATGATCATAGTACATATTTTGATATTTGTGACCAACTCCTTGGAATCAAAACTCTGTGGCACATGCATGCTCTTCATCATCGACGACCTGAGAGAATGGATGATATATGCTTCATATTTTTCATCCGTCGAGATAAACCCTTTGAAAATCTAGTATTTTTTAGTGCACTGCTCTTCTTTTTTCCTTCCGACATTAATTTCGTTCCTATGCTAGCACTGGCTTGTGGAGATGCCCCCATAAAGACCATCGCTAGGCTCTGGCATTCAAGGTTGGGTAGATCGTGCAAGCATGGCTAACATATAGAGGCAGCACACCTGAAAAAATCTCGAGAGGGAGAAGAACCTTGAGAACGACCTACGTGGTCAGGTGGCTACAACCAAATATACCTTACGTGGGACAAGGCTGAGAACGACCTGCTTGCTAAAGGTGTCCAACCAGAGACATTGAACTGGCCTGATCGGGAAAGGCCTTGTTTCTTCGAGGTTAGGGGAACATTGGACCCAGAAACAGGGAAATGTGTTTACACGACAGCTCAACTTGAAATACACGTCAAAAAGCTTCAGGAAGCAATCCAGGAAGTGTGGGAAGGGAGGTTCCATCCCGACAGAGAGAAGGGCGAGCTATCAAAGACCCTCGGGATCTTGAACACCCTGGACGAACACAAGGCACATCAGGCTCCGTTGCGTGGAAGTATGGGTTTCTGGACAGCAGTGCCACTTATTGAAGGCGAGGGAGAAATAAGAAAGAGGAAGCAGACCAAATGCAAATGATGGAACAAAGATTAGCGAAACTAGAGGAACTTGAGATCCAGCGAGCTAACAGTCCACCATCTCAGCAGCACGAAGATCCTTCATTGGATACTGCCCACGAAGCTACCCCACCATCTCAGCGGAGAAGTAGCGTGGCTTGCACGGAGCTCGTTCAGCCTGGTATCACGGCTCCTCACTACCCCGCGGATGGTATCACGGAGAATGAACATTGTCAGCTAATTATGAAATGCCATAACCTAACCTTGAAGGTGGCGGTCGGCTATGTCTTACCTCATCGACCTGATGAAACTTTCCATTTCGCTCTGATTCCAGGTGGCGTTGCTATTGTCGGGGTGGATGAAATAATGAACAGATTCGAGGAGCTGGAGCTTGACTACCCTATAGGTGAAGGGGATATTTGTCTGGAAAATGCCTTAAGGACTACCTATCTATGGAGAAAGGGAAACATCTTGCTTCCCAACTGGACACCGCACCAGCAGACTCAGCTAGAGGAGGCCCCTCAGCAGACTCAGCCAGAGGAGGCCCCTCAGCAGACTCCACACAGTCCAGCTCCGCTATCTCTGTTGCCTCAGTCATCTCCGGCGCGTCTGCCGCCTCCGCCACCTCAGCGGACTCCTCCGCCTCCACTGTCTCCTCCGCATCAGCGGACTCCGCCGCCTCAGCAACAGCGGCGGAAGAGAGCCGCCGCCGCTCAGGCGGCTAGCAGTACAATAGGGAAGACCCATTTTGAATGGAAACGTCCATCTCCAAAGGAGAAAATAGATCCGGTGAAAGTGAACAGCACTCTGGATGCCCTTAAGCGACCACCACCACCTCCGCCGCTATCAAACAATGACTGCATTATTGAAAGGATATTTGATGCAGTGGAGCGGTCGGGAAGTACTAACAGTGCTAGAAGATGACGAAGTTGGAAAACAATTCCCCAGCTCGGCAACAAGAAACGCAATCTTGCCCCCTGCTCAAGGTGTTTAGCGATATCGCTAATTTCTGACGAGGGTAGCACCTGGTACCATTCTTGGTGATTACTTACCCGATGATGTACAGTTTGAAATGGCTGTGGTAGTAGCGCTCTTTGAGATACGAGCACGGGAAGCCTCTCGTGAATCCCGAGCAGTTCCTGCATCTATCAATGATGATGCTAAGATTACATAACTGGTACTTGGAAACCTGCAAGGATGGGACCGACAATATCTTGCTGCGAATTAAAGATGAGCATGACTTCATTGGTGTCGACCTGATGTACGTTCAATTTGAAGAATTATTTCAGTTATACAATCAAGAGGCCCTCGACAAAACTCTCATTACATGCTATTGTATGTAAGTATTATTTCTGTAATTAAGTCTCTAGCTCAGCTCGTTCATTTGCATGTACATATAATTATCCTCACTATATTATGCAGATTGAAGATCGTCGAATGCAAAATAGGATGAATCTATGCCATTGGGTTCATTAGGCCAAATATTGTAAATGAATATTTGGTACAAAAGAGACCCAGCGTTACTAGGAAAACTTGCTAAACGCGTTACTTCGACATCAGAACAAAAGGGAAATACTCTTGTGAGTGTTAATTACTGTTTTGTGCATATTCTGTTTCACTTACTCGAGGTTAAGTACTATAATTGATGAGTTCTGCGTGCGCAGGTTCCACTTTATTCTGCTATCCATTAAGCTTGACGTGGGACTAGTAATTATCTTGGATTCAAGACGTAAAGAGCAAAAGGAGTGGGCGAACATGAGCAAAATGCTCCAGAAGTAAGTTCAATCATTATCGCACCATAGCCGCAACTTTGGTTCATTTCCTGATATCAATTCATAATTTTCTTTGCCGGGCAGGGTTTGAAAAAAGTTCACCAAAATGGTACCGGGTCTAGAGAAAACCGAGCTGCGATTTTCACACACCAAAGTAAGTAGTACTAGCTAGTTCCGCACATCTCTCATTGATTTTAGTTTCATCAATACCATTATCATGCTTGATTATCATTTTGATTGAACTCTATTCTTGTGAAGTGCTTGTGGCAGGCACCCGGGAATTATTTATGTAGATACTACGTTTGCAAGTTCATGCGCCTCTCGACCTCTGAGCGGGGCTTATCTGAACAACAATTTAATGTTCGTAAACAATATTCACAATTTTATTTTATTTCCATCAATTGGGTTGAGTTTCATTCATATATATATATATATTGACCCCCTTATTTAAATTAGATCTAGCGGAAGCGAGACGAAATCCAACCAAATGATCGCATACGAGCAATTCAAGAGGAATTAGCGGGATTCTTTGTTGACCACCTACTACCTAAAGACAGAGAATACCATCAAGAATTTCAATGCGATCTTGGTAGATGATGTTAGGGATCATAAGGGACGTTATATTGTATATATGCATCAATGTGTAATATATGTAGTAGCGTCGAATAGATATACGAAAACTTGTTGTTCGACCAACAAGCACGGAGAAAGGGAGGTCACTTCTCTCTATATGTTGATCATGATGATGTTCTGTAATTAATGGTTCCTTCATTGCTTACTAGCTAGAGCTGAGTCCTCTCTATATGTAGTAGCTAGCGTCGACCAAGCACGGAGAAAGAGAGGTCATTTCACTATATATATATATATATATATATATATATATATATATATGTAGTAGCTAGCTAACACAATGTGAAACCCCTAACCCTCCAAAACCCCTAAACTCCTGCTTTAAAAAAAGAAGCCCCGGCGCCTAGCAGCTGCTGACGCGTGGATGCCTTTTAGTCCCAGTTGGTGTTACCAACGGGGACTAAAGGTCCTCCTGCCTGGGCGACCAACAGCGGCATGTGAAGCCCCTTTAGTCCTGGTTCGTAACACGACCGGGACTAAAAGTGGTGGACTATTAGTCCCAATCGTTTTGTCCCGGTTGGAGAACCGGGACTAAAGGCCCTCTGGACCCGTGTCTGATGCCCTCTTTTCTACTGGTGGAAGAACCTTGAGAATATATGGAAGGGGCAGACATGTGGATGCCGCCGCTTGCGTGCTAGGTAGGCACCCCATCGATGCTCGCTCGATATGCGGTACGTACTCATCCATACGTCTAACGATAAGGGCCAGCGAGGTCTGAGAAGAGAGGGTCGTGATGGTAGATGTGTCGGTGGCGCCATGGGAGTCTGTCATGAGGAGGAGGGATTTTGGCTTGATACAAAATTAGAGCATCTCCAACAGAAGATGCAAATTTGGAGATGTTAAACCAGAGATGTAAAAATTTATATCTGCAAAAAGTGCTTTTTGCATCTTCAAAAAAGGCCAACTCCAACAGATGATGCAAAACGGAGATGTAAAACTACAAATCCAATTGGTAATGTAAACTGGAGGTGTAAAAATTTAGAAACTTCAAATACTAGTTCATTTCAATCATAATGCAAACATAGTTCATTCAACTACTACTTCATTTAAAACATAATTCAACATAGTTCTAACTATAACATAATCAAACATAATTCTAATTTGAAGGACTACTACTAATTCAAACTACTACATCCATCAAACTACTACTCCAACGACTACTACTTGTTCATACTACTACGGCTCGAGGATGAAACTACTCCTCCTCCGAGCTCCTTAACCGCTCCCAGAACTCATCCTTGTTCGGGTCATCGCACCCCTCATCTTCCTCTTCCGAGTCACCCCTGTCCGACAAGTCAGACTTGATGGAGATCATCGTCAAGGGGTTGGCTTCGTCCTCCTCCTTCTTCTTCTTCTCCTCAAGGTCGCGCTTCCACCAGAACTCCTGCTCGGCCTGCACATACTCCGGATATTCATGGGAGAGCCTCACCATCGCCGCCTCATCGCTATCACCAGGACTAATGACAATTGTGAGCCTCTTCTTCATCTTCTTCTTTGTGATCGTCTCCATGCGAATGCCCCTCGGCAGGAGCAACTCCTCATCCGCCCGGGTCTCGATCTCCAGGAAGTTGAGGTGCTTCCTCGGCCTCCTGGCACGCCACACCGCCATGTTGTAGGCACGCGCGGCCACATGGACGGTTGGTAGGTTCCGAGCAAAAAGAGGTGGCCAGCGTCACCGAACTCCACCCGAAGTTGCTAGAGGGCTTCGCCCTCACGGCGAAGAACCTTGTCTTGCTTTTCAGGGTCTTCCTCGAAGGCATGGCGACGGCAGGGCGTGGTGGCCGAAATGTGGTGGTCGAATTGGGCCGCCACTGGCGGCAGATGGAGGGGTGGCGGCGGCCGTGGTTGTGGGACTGGGCGGTGCTGCCTGGTGGCCAAATCAAGCGGCAGTGGCGGTGTGCACTACAAAAAAAAAGACACATCCGTGACATTTTGGGCTGAACGAAACTTTTTTCTGTCATACATATGGCAATTCTATGACGATAATTGTGACAAAACCCGGTATCATCATAGATGTGGTGGGTTCCTACTTCTATGACAAAAAATCATGACAGAAAATGGGCTTTTCGTCCTGGGCGGGCCGGAGACGCAGCTGCATGACATTCTTTGGGCCGTCCATGACGGAAAAAACCGTGGTAGAAGCGAGGGCGAGGAAAATTTCGCGGAGTTCCCGGTTACGGTGGGCGGTAAGGAGCCGAGCGATGCATCGCTTTTCTCGTATAACGTATGCACGCAAAAGTAGGCGCTGGCTCTAATCAACCCGAAGCGAGGCGTTGGGATCTAATCAACCCGAGCGATTGCACCGCAGTTACGCTACATCGAACCCGAGCGATCGATTGATGGTCGTTAATCGAACCCGATCGAGCGATTCCTTCGCTACTGCTGCTAACTGAAGCCGATCGATTGGATGAACAGTGAGCGTTGCAGGGGGGTGGATGAACAGTGAGCGGTGGGGGTGGATGCAGGACCCCATGGCGTTGCCTCTGGATGAACAGGACGACCCCGTGGAGGGCTGGATGAACAGTAGACGGTGAAGGGGTGCCCGTGGAGGGGTGGTTGAACAGTAGCCGGTGGAGTAGCGCGCGGTGGAGGCTGGATGAACAGGAGCCCGTGGAGGCTGGAGGAGGTCGACGGTAGCCCGTGGAGGCTAGAGGAGGTCCACCGGTGGAGATGAACAAGATCCCGTGGAGTCCTGCTTTTGTTGTACGCCACACCCTCCCGGCGAACAGGACCCTGCTTTGACCGTAGCGCTCCAACACGAGTCCGTTTCGTCCGTTTTGCGGTACGCCACACCCCTCCCGATCAACAGGACCCCCGTTTCGACCGTAGGAGGTCCGTTTTGCGGTACGCTAGACCCCTCCCGATGAACAGGATCCTGTTTCGAACATGGCCGGTCGAACACAAGGCCGTTTCCTTCGTTCTGCGATACGCCAGGCCTCGTTTCCGTCGCCTGTTCCGTCCAAGCCCTCCCGTTAAAGGGGGTCGAGGAAATACTAAGGAAAAATTTCCATGTGATGCTCAACTCAAAATCCTACACCTACCAATCCCTTCGAGTGAAGCCTTTGGAAATCTTATATCGCTTCACCAATTTCTTCAAAGGATGAGACGAAGTTCTGCTGGTCGCCGAGGAATTTGTTCGACTAAGGAGTTAGGAATTCACAAATGCAGATTGCCTACACAGTGAGGAACATGATAGCCCTGAGGAATTTGAGAGTCAAATTTCCGACCGTTGCTGTGCTGCGCGCCAGCTGTCCCAAAATATCTTATCCACCTAATGGTCATATCATTGAAGGGCATTTATGTCTTATCATGTCGGGCTGCTCCCTAGGCTATAAATAGCCGCCCCCTACAACCACTAGCTGGTTGGCTGCTCCGAGAGAAACTTGACACTTGTCATTTGAGAGCAACCCATCCTCCGAGGAGTTTGAGTGAAAATCATCGAGTGAGGAAAAACCCAAAAACCAAACCCCTACAAACCCAAAGTGATTGAGCATCAATGAAGAGATTGATCATGCGTGGTTCCGATGCTTGTTACCTTTAATGACTGTGCTTCTTCCAGACGGTTAGGCGTCATGGTCTAGAGCATCCAAGAGGAATTGTGGATCGCCGAGTGACCAAGTCTGTGAAGGTTTGGAAGTCGTCAAGACTTACCACGAGTGATTGGACGAGGTCTGTGACCTTAGTTCAAGGAGAATACGGTGAGGACTTGGTGTCCTGAGCTGCGTGCTCAGCGAATGGGTGTCCGGGACTGTGTGTCCTCGAGTTTAAATACTCAGCCGCTCCAACCAGACGTACAACTGAGACAGCAGTTGGAACTGGTCTACCAAATCATTGTCTTCACCAACCTAACCGGTTCTATTTCCTCAACCCTTTCATTTCCTCATTACTGTGTTCAATGTTCATTCATATCTGTGTTTGAAGACTTTGACTGAAGACTTTCTCAATTTCCTCAGTTCAATTTCTTCAGTCTGTTTGTCTTCATCTTGTGTTATCCTGTGTTTACGCTTTTCTGTACTCTTTGATTGTCTTCATTTCATCATGATGACCATGCCCGCATTTTCTTATGCTTACTTCTGAGTACTTATTCCGCTGCAAGTAGTTCTTCGCTAAGGAATTTCCTCACTGAGCAAATTCCTCGATTGAAGAATTCATAAAATCGCCTATTCACCCCCTCTAGTCGATATAACGCACTTTCAATTGGTATCAGAGCAAGGTACTCCCTTGTTCTGTGTGATTTTGGTTTAACCACCTGGAGTTTTAGTTATGTCGACCGCAGGTATGATCAAGGTCTCAGCTGGGTGTCCTACCTTTGATGGGACGGACTACCCCTACTGGAAGAACAAGATGCGAATGCATCTTGAGGCAATTGACAACGATCTCTGGTATGTTGTGGAAAATGGTGTTTCCTCAGTCACACCTTCTCTGAATGCTGCCGATGTGAAGAGATTCAAGCAACTCGATTCTGAAGCGAAGAATATCATATGTGGCCATCTGAGCAAAGGACAATATGGAAGAGTGAGTGCTTTGGAAACTGCTAAGCTCATCTCAGCGTGACTCTCGAGTTGATGTTCTTCAAAATCTCTTCAACCGCTTGAAAAGACTCGACAACAAAAATGTTCAACAAACCTTCGATCGCCTCACTGACATCTCAAACAAGCTTCAAGCGCTTGGTGCCACTGACATCACCGACCATGAGGTGGTGAAGAAATTGTTGAGATCGCTGGCACTGATGATACAAGAGCGTGCTGACTACAAGTCACTTGATCCAGCTGATATCCTCGAGAGGCTAAATACTCATGAGTTCCAGCTTGCTGAAAAGAGAGATCTCTATGGTTCTAGCTATGGAAAATCACATGCCCTGAAGGCCAAGGCTGTGTCTGAATCTGAGTGTGAAGACTCTTGTAGTAGCCTTGGAGATCCTGAAGAACTGAGCCAAGAGCTAGCACTGCTCGTGAAGAAATTCCAGAAGTTCTCAAGACGTGGTCGCTTTGGAAAATCCTCAAGGAGCAGTGATTCCTCATCCAGTGATTATAAGAGAAGACTTTGTCACAAATGCAAGAAACCTGGTCACTACATTCAAGATTGTCCTCATTGGGAAAATGAATTAAAGAAGAAGAAATACAAGGATTACAGTTCTGATGACGCTAAGAAGAAGAAGAAATCATCGAAATCTTCATCATCAAAATCCTCAAAGCCTTCTTCTCACAAGAAGAGCAGCTCCAAGAATGCTCGGGCATTCATTGGCAAGGAAATGGACTCTGAAGCTGAATCTGAGGAACATCAGGAAGAGGAGGCATCGGAAGAATCTGAGTCTGGTGTGGCGAGTCTAGCTCTCGCTACTGCTTTCGTCAGCAAGTCCATCTTCAACTCTGAAGAAAATGACCTCACCAACAAAGCTGATGAAGATAGTGATGACTATGCTCCCACCTATTGCTTCATGGCAAAGGGTGCTAAGGTACTCAAATATACCTCCTCTGAATCTAGTAAAAATGAATCTGATGAAGATCTAAAGCCCAGCTACTCAAAACTTGCTAAGATTGCTGTAAAACAACAAAGGGCTTTTGAAAAGGTTCAAAACATGCTAGATAAAAGTGATGATATGTTAGGTGAAGAAATGGATCGCACTAAAGCCCTGACTGAAAATCTTTAGAGACTTCAGTCTAAGCTTGACAGCCTTCAAAGTCATCATAACACTCTCTTATCTGATCATGAGAAACTTTCTTATGAATTTCTTCAAAGAAAGCAAGATCTTGAAAAGCTAAGAGTGAGTTATGAAGATCTTTAGAAGGAGCGCGATTCATTACTTGCTCAACAAATCAGCGCTTCTTAGGAAGAATTTGTTCCTCCATGCTTAAAGTGCATTGAACGTGAATCTGCTAATTCTTCACCTGAATGTTCAAATGCTTCAACTGTTACAAATTCTTCACCTGCCTCTGCTATCACTAATTCCTCATCTGAGGACATTGCTATTATCACTGACGATGCAGGGCTGAAGGAATTGTACATGACAGGCATGTACAAAAGTGTCAAAGGGCATCAGACTCTTTGTGATGTGCTTAAAAAGCAGATCCTCAACAGGAACCCAAGGATAGAGGGTATTGCCTTTGAGAGGAAACTCAATGCTGATGGAACATATTGGAAGCCTGAGTAGTACCCCAAAACCTCATGGGTTGCTGCAAAGGGACCTCCAGTTGATCCATCTAACTTATCTGGCTTTACATGTGAATCTCCTCATTCTTCTGATGAGTCATTTGACTCCAACTATAAACTGTTCAAAAATCAGAATGGTGAAGTATTTGATAGATATGTTGGCACTAACTGCAGGAACGGTTCCCCTATGAAGAAAATCTGGGTTCCCAAGAAGTGCCTTGAAAGTCTTCAGGTGAATGTCCTCATGACACCACCTATGAAGAATAGGAACCCCAGATCCAACTCTTCATATGGACCAGATTCCTCACGTGGATCAAATTCCTCAAAAGGATCAAAGTCCTCATATGATTATCATCGTGCTAACAACTCTGTTTCGGAGGGTAGAGCTAAGGGCTATGAATATGTGCATTATTCCTCAAACCAATATGTTCATAAGTCCTCAAAGAATATCTCTGCTTATTCATATGCTTACCCTAACCCCTCTTATGTGAAACGAAATGGATTGGCCTCTATGCCACCATTCTCATATGGAGCTCGCAGAGTGATGAACTCTTTGCCACCCCTTCAGATGTGGGTGGTGAAGAAAAGGAACTAATCTCTTCTGCAGGGTCAGGTCTCCAGACGTGCTTTAACGTCTGAAGAATTTGCTGGGGGCCTGACAAAAGTGCCTGAAAGGACGCAGGCTAATCATGAAGAAATGAACTGCCATTTCACACATCCGCATACTTCTTATCTGTTATACTACCTGATGAAATTCATCTGATGAACTTGATATCATATTCTTCACTTATGAAGTATATGAGATCGTAAGTTGCACTAATTCATCTGCAGGATGATCAACCCAAAGCCAATGAGTGGGTCCTCGATAGTGGATGTACAAATCACATGACTGGTGACAAGAATCTATTGATGGATACTCCCTTATCACCGTCACATCTGAAGCATATCATCTTCTTGACAAAGGCAAAAGTCAGGTATTGGTTCTTGGTAATGTTGCGATCTCTAAGGACATACACATGGACAAAGTCATGCTTGTTGAGTCCTTAGGATACAACCTCATGTCAATCTCAATGCTTTGTGATCTTGATATGGTTGTTGTCTTTGGCAAGTATCGTTGTGTTGTGATTATGGAAGCTGACAATTCCAAAGTCTTCGAAGGCTTTAGGAGAGGAGACTTGTATATTGTTGATTTCTCTACAGGACCACAACCAGCCGTGTGTTTACTTGCAAAAGCTTCAGAAGGCTGGCTATGGCATCGACGACTTGGTCACGCAGGCATGAGGAATTTGCACACGCTTGCAAGGAAGAAGCATGTCATTGGCATTGAAAATGTCAAATTCCTCAAGGATCACTTGTGTGGAGCCTGTGAAGCTAGAAAAATGACCAACGCCAAGCATCTAGCGAAGACTATAATGACCACTACTCGTCCATTCGAATTGCTCCACATGGACCTCTTTGGTCCAAATCATTACTCAGCAGTCACTAATGATGCATCTCTATATGGCTTTGTTATTGTTGATGATTACTCTCGTTACACATGGGTACACATTGTTACTTACAAAAATGAAGTGCAGGAAGTCTTCATATGATTTTCCTCGAGGGCTTCAACCAACTTTGGTGTGAAGATCAGGCACATCAGGAGTGACAATGGAACTGAGTTCAACAATTCCGGTCTTTATGCCTATCTTGATGAACTTGGTATTAATCATGAGTTATCTGCTCCCTATACTCCTCAGCAAAATGGCGTCGTGGAGCGCAAGAACAGAACTCTTGTTGAGATGGCTCGCACTATGCTTGATGAATACAAAATGCCTAATAGTTTTTGGATTGATGCAATTGATACCGCGTGCCACATCATCAATAGAGTATATCTTCACAAATTCTGCAAGAAGACAGCCTATGAACTCCTCACTGACAAGAAACCCAATGTGAGTTATTTCAAAGTCTTCGGTGCTAAATGCTGGATTAGAGATCCTCATCACAATTCTAAATTTGCACCGAAAGCACATGAAGGTTTTATGCTTGGTTACGGAAAGGACTTGCACACCTCTGAGTCTTCAACATCGCTCTTCACAAGATTGTTGATATCAGTAGATGTGCGGTTCGATGGAACTAATGGCTCGCAAAGAGAACACCTACCTTCTGTGTTAGATGAACCAGCACCTGAGGAATCTATCAAGTTCAAGGCAACTGAGGATGTCATTCCTACTGAAGAATCGGCTGAAGAATTCATTCATGCGCTCGAAGAACGTCGAGTCGATGCACCTGAGGATAATGCTGAAGAAAATGGTGCTGAAGAAAATGTTGATCAAATTCCTCGACGACAACCAGCTCATCCTCGCGTTGCAAAAGAAGTGCAAGTTGACAAGATCATCAATGACATTGAAGCACCAGGTCCTCTCACACGCTCAAAAGCTTCACATTTATCAAACTTTTGTGGGCATTATGCTTTTGTCTCTATCACAGAGCCCACTAAGGTAGATGAAGCTTTTCTGGAGCCTGAGTGGATTCAGGCAATGCAAGAAGAATTACATCAGTTCGAGCTCAACAATGTCTGGGAACTGGTCAAACGCCCAGATCCTCGCAAGCATAATATCATTGGCACAAGGTGGATCTACCGCAGCAAGCAAGATGAAAATGGCCTTGTGGTGAGGAATAAGGCACGACTTGTAGCTCAAGGCTACACATAGGTTGAAGGAATTGATTTCGATGAAACTTTTGCACCTGTTGCTAGACTTGAGGCTATTCGCATATTACTTGCTTATGCTAACCATCATAATATCACTTTATATCAAATGGATGTGAAAAGTGCATTCCTCAATGGTAAGCTTGAGGAAGAAGTATATGTTGCTCAACCCCCAGGTTTTGAAGATCCAAAGAATCCCGACAAAGTCTTCAGACTCAACAAGGCCCTCTATGGTCTCAAACAGGCCCCACGGGCGTGGTATGATACATTGAAGGAATTTTTCGTGAAGAATGGCTTCACACCCGGTTCACTCGACCCTACTCTCTTTACTAAATCATATGATGGTGAACTGTTTGTATGCCAAATATATGTTGATGATATTATCGTTGGCTGTACTGACCAAAGTTATAGTGATGAATTTGCCTATATGATGAGTGAAGAATATCAAATG
Organism: Aegilops bicornis; assembly: GCA_021605145.1. NCBI lineage: Eukaryota > Viridiplantae > Streptophyta > Magnoliopsida > Poales > Poaceae > Aegilops > Aegilops bicornis. Next base: position 19,768,173 of record CM038670.1, on the reverse strand, counting down.
TCTATGATGGGAGAGTTGAAATTCTTCTTAGGTCTTCAAATTCGTCAACAACACAATGGCATATTCATATCTCAGGAGAAATACCTCAAAGATGTCCTGAAGAAATTTGGCATGCAAGATTGCAAAGGCGTCAAAATTCCTATGCCCACATATGGCCATCTATGCACCGATGAAAATGGTATTGACTTCGATCACAAGGTATACCGCTCCATGATTGGTTCTCTATTGTACTTATGTGCATCTAGGCCAGATATAATGCTTAGTGTTTGCATGTGTGCCCGGTTTCAAGCTACACCGAAAGAATCACACCATAAGGCTGTGAAGCATATTCTTCGATATCTAGCTCACACACCAACACTAGGATTATGGTACCCCAAGGGATCTACTTTTGATCTCATTGGATATTCTGACTCTGACTATGCTGGTTATTGTGTGGACCGCAAGTCAACATCTGGTACTTGTCATTTCCTCGGGCGATCTTTGGTCTGTTGGTCCTTGAAGAAACAGAATTGCGTATCACTGTCTACTGCGGAAGCTGAATACATTGCTGCTGGCTCTTGTTGTGCTCAATTGTTGTGGATGAAGCAATCTCTCAAGGACTACGGCATCAACGTGAAGAATGTGCCTCTCTACTGTGACAATGAGAGTGCCATCAAGATTGCTCACAACCCAGTTCAGCACTCAAAGACAAAGCACATTCAAATTCGTCATCATTTTCTTCGTGATCATGTGTTGAAGGGTGACATCTCCATCGAGCATGTGAAGACTGCAGAACAGCTAGCCGATATCTTCACAAAGCCCTTGAATGAGAAGAGATTTAGCAAGTTGCGGTGTGAGCTAAATATCTTAGAATCTTCGAATGTTCTTTGAAAAGGACACACATCCTGACACTTTTGCAAAATTGATGACTTAGATGTGCAACACATGAAGAAATGTTTTTCTTCAATCAATGAAGAATAACAATCTAAGTGTGAAGAAATTAATGAAGAATTTGACTCTCAGAACCCTACGACAATTGTACGCAGTGTCTGAAATCATCATTCTTATACGGTGGGTCACGCCGCCACCAAAGTTGAAAATCTTCAAATTTGAGTCTTCCTCAGTTTTTAAAATTCTTCAGTTTTTGAAATTCTTCAAGTTTGCAAAATCTTCACTGTTTCCATCGTTTTTCTTCATTGGCTATATATATATATATATGGGTTTATGTCCTCTACAGCATTCACTTATGGCTATTTCTTCAAGTTGCTTTTTTCTGCTAAGTGAATCTGATAGGACCCTTCCCCCTCTATGCTATACTCAACCCAATCTATTCACAAATTCTTCATGTGCGTTCTATTTGAAACTTGTTCAAAATCTTCACAGTGTCCTTGTCAGCTGAAGAAATTGCGAACGGAACTTTAAAACTGATCTTATCCAAATTTTCGGTTTTGCCGCTCAAACCGTTCCGCATCCCACGATAGATTTATCTATTCACCCACGATCTAACACAATCTCCACTTTTCGGTACGTGGGTGACACATGTCAAGCGAATGAGAAGGGTCAGGGGCACGTTCGTCCCAAATCTTCGGGCGAACAGTTTTTCATCGTGGCTATATATACCCCCTCTCCCTTCCTCACTTCCTTTACTCCGCCGACCGCCTCTCTCGCCGAGCTTCTCAAACCCTAGCGCCGCCGCCATTCCGCTGTCGCCGGTGGGGAAGAGCTTCACTGCCTCGACCTCGTCATTGTCAGACTGCTACCGACCGCGGAAATCTTCACTCTGCCGCCGCCGTAGCTGTCTTCCTCCGCCGAGTTAGGGCGTGGAAGATCTAACCTGACGAACTTCCCATCTTTTCTTCTCAGTTCGTCGTGTTCTTCACTTCAGGTAATTAAAAGTTACTTTTATTACTCACTTTGATTCTCAAACCCTCCTGGAAATCTTCAAAGGTGTTTATTCTTCAAATCTTCACATATATGAACACCTCAAACAAAATATGTTGTTGATTCGTTTCTCTAAGCAATGATTTTTCTTCAAGATTCCTCAATTGTGTGGATCCTCGATTTATACAACTCTGGAACCTAAGGCAAAGATCGCTTAGTGAAATTCTTCAAGGCTCATCTGGTCAAATTCCTCAAACTAGTTCTTTTTCAAATACCTTCTGAGAACTCATATGGCCTCTCCCAATACATCGCAACTATACACTGATCACAGGTACTCATGTCCGCTGCTGAATCACTAGGTTCTCATCAACTTAACTCATTCGCAGCGTTCCTCGAAGAAAAGTTGCATTCTTCTTCAGAGAATTCGATTGTTCAAATTCCTCAGCTGAAGAATATGGCAGAAGCAAAGAAGCCACAGAAAGGAGGAAAGAGGCCCGAGGTCATGACTGCGTTTGAGATTCCTGAGGACATCTATGCTGATTATTGCACACCTGATGAAGCCGAGTTCGCAAAGAAAACAAAAATCAGCGCAAGGTGCGCATTCAAAGGATTGAAAGGAGATGGGAAAGGGAATGGAGGGAGTACAGATATGTTACTCCAAAGTACATGCAGAAATTCGCTCTCAATCCTCCATGCCCAAGAGCTCCACTGGCACCTGGCCAAGAAGCTGATCCCACCAGCATCAAGCGTGGTGAGGACTTTCCTGAAGAATGGGCCAAGCGCCAAGCCAAATTGGCAAGACAAGCCAACGAGGCAGTGAGGAAATTTAATGAGGACTCTTCTAATGCTGCTGCCACTGAGGCCTCTGTCAATCATGGAAAATCTATGGCAAAGAAGCCCGCACACAAGCCAAGTGCTTCGCCAACAGTGCCCTCACGGCCAAGTTCCTCAGCTGTGCCCTCACGGCCAATTCCTCATGCTGCTCCTGCTCCTCCCAAATCCTCAGCTCCTCCCAAGTCCTCAGCAGCTCCCACAAAGTCCTCAGCAGTTCCGACAAAGTCCTCAGCACATGTGCATCTGGCCACGTGCCAAAGGACTGCAGGCATCTCCATTGCCTCTGGTGTCTCAGCAAGTTCCTCAGCTGCACCAAATTCTTCATCTGCCCCAACTCTGCTGAAGACTAAGGCCACAGCTGGACGAGGTCCTCGGCCAAGTCCCAAGAAGAAACAGGTCGCCTTCCAAGAGCCACCTGAAGATGATGAGGCTGATGATGATGAACTTGTGGAAATCATCAGAGACCGACAAGAAAGGGCCGCTAGAGCCAAAGGCACACCTGTACATCATTGCTGTTGGATCCAAGAGCGATCCTAGACTACATTGATATCTGGCACAAGGACCCAAACACTCCTATGCCTGACTTCAAGCTGATATCTGGCCAAAGTCACATGCTGACTCATTTCATCCAAGAGGAGAAATGGAAATTTGATACGGCCAGAGAGATCAAGAAATCGCAGTACAGAAAAGAGAAACTGCTGAAGAAAAACGTTGTCAAGATGACAATTGAAGAACTTATCAAGATGCAAGCTAACATCAAAGCCCTCACCAAGAAATTTGACTCCTATTATGCTGATTGGAAAGGAGCCAAAGTCAGATTCGTCAACCTGACGAAGAAGTTCACCAATGTTGTTGCCCCAACACAACAAGAAATTCCTCAGGCTGGAGCCTCTGCTCAGCCGACTGAAGAACATGCCAAGACACCGATGAAGTTCAGGTGCTGAAGACAATGTCGCCTGTGGCTGGTGATTCCATTCCACCGAAGAAATTGCCAGGGCATCCACTAGTGGTGCGCCTGAAGAAACTGAAGAAGCCAGGGCAACTGCATCAGTTGCGCCTGAGGAAATTCAACCAAATTCCTCAGCTCCTCCCGCGCCTACACCAACTCCAATCCTTCCATCTGCATCAAATGTGAAGAAAACCAAGGCTGCAGAATGAGCTGCAGTGAAGAAAAGGAAAGCATCTGCTGCTTCAAATTCTTCAGCCCCGAAGAAGATGAAGACAATGACCAGCTCATTTGACAATCCCGTTGATGTTGTTCCAATTTCCTCCATGCCATCAAAGGACCTTGTTCCTTTTGGTGAAGATTATGAGATCCCAAGTGGATCTGATGAAGAATATCACTCTGCTGCTTCGTTCGAGCAGATTGATGAAGAAATTGAAGTGGAAGCTATCCGTTTAACCCCAATCATTTCCACGCCTATGCCTCAGTTAACAGCTGAAGAGGCCGGTGTTGAGGAAATTGAAGAAGATGTGGATATTGGAAGCACAACGCCAGTAATGAACAATGACTTTTGGGAAAGTCAGCATCCAAATTCTCCACTCTTCACCCCAATCCAACAGATTCCTCAGTCCCCCGCTCCAACGGTTCAAATGGGCTCTGAAGAAACTCATCCCACTTCATCTGTACATGAAGAAATTCCAGCCACTAGCTACCGATGAACCTGCTGCCGATGATCCTCAGACCGCACTCAGAGAGGAACCAGAAATTCCTCAGCCTGAAGAACCTGAGATTGCGATTCCAGAGGTCGTGATGCAACTCACTGACACTCCACTGCCAAGGCCAAAGAATCCATTCTCAACGAAGCAAAAGTTCAAGGCTGAAGACTTCTTTGGCGAGCACGTTTTGTTCACAGATTACAACCCATATGACTCTGCTCGCATAAGGAAGAGGCGTTTCTGGACTGCCAGTCAAGCCAACTTCTATTCCTCTGTGCTCTTCAACAAAGACAAAGTCTTCGATCATGCACATATTCCTCATGTGGACATGGAATCTCTATCAGGCTTCGAGCCAGTCCTCAGTGTTCTTCACGATGCAGGACTTCTGAATTTCTGCACTGACATCTGTGATTGGAATGAAGAACTCATTCTTCAATTCTATGCAACGCTGCACATCACCGGAGACGCTGATGATGTGAACTCATGGGTGTTAGACTGGGTGTCTAAATACACTCACTACAAGGAACCGGCAACTGAATTGCTTCGTGCCCTACCACTCAGTCCTCCCCTTGATGGTGCTTGTTGTATCTACAATGAACCTGAGCTTTCAAATCACTACATGCAAGTGCTGATGAAGCCTTTGAAGCCAGGACAGGCACCTCGAACCAAATTCCTCGTCAAGGAATTACTATATGTGCCTCAGACTGTCTATCGGATTCTGACAAAGACAATGAGTCCTATCAAAGGCCACGACTCAAATGATGAAGAAGTCGTTAGCATCATGAAGAATATGCTTTTCAATATAATTCATGGCGTTCCCGTAAACTTCCATGATTTCTTCATGAGGACTCTGGCAAACATTGCGATGTCACCTTTTGAGCTGAAGCCTTATGCACCTTGGATTATGAGATTCATCAGGACAAGGTCTTCACTCAATTACAAGGCTGATACTCTGAACCGCTGCAGCTAATTGCCCCCGATTGAAGTCCTCAAATGGACATTTTCCTCAGCTGATGACAAGGGCAAGGCAACTGATGTAATAGATGAAGGCACTCGTCCATTGGATGGTCAATTTCGCAAAGCTGCATCCTACTCCACCAATGATGACTCTACCACACATGACTCTGCCGCCAATACCTCAGCCAAGCAAAATCCTCAAGCCACAGCACCCAGGGTGATGACTGATCGTGAGTTACTCCTCAGTCTTCATCAGAAGGTTGATCGCAATCATAGATGGGTCAAGCGTCAGTTTGGTTCAATTCTTCACAACATGACCTCTACACACAATGAAGTGAAGAAAAACCAATACTACCTCCATGAAACCTTCAACCGCACCTGGGCTGTTCTTTCTAATGTCTACAGCGCGGAAGAACTGAAGACAATGGGTCTCAAGGAAGACTTTGACTGGTCTGCACCTCCACCGAAGAAATACAAAAAGGTCAAAGTTCCTTCCTTGGTGGCCAGCTCCTATTCTTCATCGCGAGACACCGATTGAAATGAAGACTTGGAGGACACTGCGGCAGGCCCTACTACGACAACCGACCCCAACAACACTGGCGCTCCTTCATCAACTTGAAATTCTTCAGGGGCGTTAGTCGTCAGTTTCGATCCTTTTGGTCATTCGATGACAAAGGGGGAGAAATGTGAGTTAGTCTTCAAGCGGGCCTATTATATGGGCAACTTTTGTTAAGTTACAACTCTCGTTCTTCTAAAACTTTTATTGGATCGAGTTGTAATCTTAAACCCGATGGTGCTCTGATACTTTTGATGCACTGTGCTCTAATACTCTTGATGCGTTATTTTGCATGCCTGTTCCTCATTAATGTTATTGCACACATGCTGAATTTCATCAAGCACCATATTTCATCATGCATTTCAAATTCTTCATATTATATGTCAAATGCGTGTATGAATTACAAGATATAGGGGGGATCTCCATGATTCAACTCTTCAAATGTGCATTGCCTCAAAAGCAAATTCCTCACTATGCACATCTTCAGGGGGAGTTCTTCTATATCTTGCAATCAAATTCCACAATATCAGTATTTACACTTCATATGTTTATCCCCGTTGAAAAATTAACCTATATTGTCATCAATCACCAAAAAGGGGGAGATTGTAAGTGCATCTACTGCCCCTTAGTGATTTTGGTGTATTGAAGACTTATAGGTTAAGGGACTAATGTGTTAACGAGTGTACACAGGTCTATAAGTCTATGAGGAGTTTGATATTTACAGAGAAAGTCGACCCCTAAAAATGAAGTTCTTCGACTGAAGACTTTGACATTCTGAAGACTTTCTGGAGACTTTGAAAGTGAAGAAATTGGTGTGACCTTGAAGATTTGGTATTCATTTGAGGAACATGAAGCGTGAAGACTTTTGTTTTCGTAGTTTCGTTTTCTCTTTCTTGAGTCATAGGAAACACCGTACTATTAAAGGGGGTCGAGGAAATACTAAGGAAAAATTTCCATGTGATGCTCAACTCAAAATCCTACACCTACCAATCCCTTCGAGTGAAGCCTTTGGAAATCTCATACAGCTCGCCAATTTCTTCAAAGGATGAGACGAAGTTCTTCCGGTCGCAGAGGAATTTGTTCGACCGAGGAGTTAGGAATTCGCCATGGCGGATTTCCTACAGATGAGGAACATGATGGCCCCGGGAATTTGAGAGTCAAATTTCCAACCGTAAAGGCTGCGCCAGCTGTCCCAAAATATCTTATCCACCTAACGGTCATATCATTGAAGGGCATTTATGTCTTATCATGTCAGACTGCTACCTAGGCTATAAATAGCCGCCCCCTACAACCACTAGCTGGTTGACTGCTCCGAGAGAAACTTGACACTTGTCATTTCAGAGCAACCCATCCTCCGAGGACTTTGAGCGAAAATCATCGAGTGAGGAAAAACCCAAAAACCAAACCCCTACAAACCCAAAGTGATTGAGCATCAATGAAGAGATTGCTCCTACGTGGATCCAACGCTTGTTACCTTTGAAGACTGTGCTTCTTCCAGACGGTTAGGCGTCATGGTCTAGAGCATCCAAGAGGAATTGTGGATCGCCAAGTGACCAAGTCTGTGAAGGTTTGGAAGTCTCCTGAAGACTTACCACGAGTGATTGGACGAGGTCATGTGACCTTACTTCAAGGAGAATACGGTGAGGACTTGGTGTCCCGAGCTGCGTGCTTTCGATCGGGTGTCCGGACTGTGTCCTCGAGTTTAAATACTCAGCCGCTCCAACCAGACGTACAATTGAGACATCAGTTGGAACTAGTCTACCAAATCATTGTCTTCACCAACCTAACCGGTTCTATTTCCTCAACCCTTTCATTCACTCATTACTGTGTTGAGTGTTCATTCATATCTGTGTTTGAAGACTTTGACTGAAGACTTTCTCAATTTCCTCAGTGCAATTTCTTCAGTCTGTTTGTCTTAATCTTGTGCTATCTTGTGTTTACGCTTTCTGTACTCTTTGATTGTCTTCATTTCATCGTGATGACCATGCCCGCATTCTATTATGCTTACTTCTGAGTACTTATTCCGCTGCAAGTAGTTCTTCGCTAAGGAATTTCCTCACAGGCAAATTCCTCGGTGAAGAATTCATAAAAATGGCCTATTCACCCCCCCTCTAGTCGATATAACGCACTTTCAATTGGTATCGGAGCAAGGTACTCCCTTGTTCTGTGTGATTTTTGTTTAACCACCTGGAGTTTTAGTTATGTCGACCGCAGGTATGATCAAGGTCTCAGATGGATGTCCTACCTTTGATGGGTTCCAGCTCCCCTCTAGTCGATATAAATCGCCTTTTCACCCCCCTCTAGTCGATATAACGCACTTTCACTGGGTTCCAGCTGGCAGGGGGAGTATTCATTTTTTTGTATGTAATAAGGAGGCACTTCCTTGCGTGTGAAGATAACTGGTAGATCCGACCTGTCAGCGGGGGGCACGTTTTTCGCAAAATACAGAGGCCCTTCCGGTGGGTCCCAGATGTCAGGTGGAGGAATCATTATTTTGCGCGTAATAAGGAGGCATTTCCTTGTGTGCGGCCGTGGACCCAGCTGTCAGCCTCTCCACGCATAGTCTACTTCCGATGGTGTCGTTCGTTGACCACGTTGACCACGCTGCGCCGAGCGCATCCAAGGTGGTGGAAGTCGGCGAGGCCCCGGACAGCAACGAGCCGGAGATGGGAAGACGCGGGAGTAGAGTCGCAGACGGAGAGGTGTATGAGGGTTAACCAGTTATAGTGCGGTGTGGTTCGGCAATCATTGGAGAAGAATAGGAGGTGTTGAGGGGTGGAGTGATGGCCTGGCCAACGGTGGAGTAGCGCTTCATAGCGAAGCGTGCTAAGCAGAGGTGCTAGCAGCAGGAGGCGGGAGGTGGTCCCGGCGGCGCTGGAGGAAGAAGACGAGAGATTGAAGATGGATGCCGGTCGTTGGATGTAAATCCAACGACTAACATGTCAGAATCATTTGTTCACTAAATTGGCAACGACTTGCGTTGGCTTCGACCTATTGGCTCACATTTCAGCCTCCAAAAATGTGGCACGTATTCAACCCATTTTTTCCGTATTTACAGTCTTTTATTTGTGCGGTAGAATTTACAGTCAATTTTGAATTACATCCATTAGCTGGGCTGGGTGAACAAATAATGTAGCATCCATGCGGCCCATTCATTTTATTTCCTAAAAAATTACAGGCCATTTGCACTTTCTCGAAATACAAGATTTTGCTAGGCTGATTCTAATTATAATATTGGTTTGGGCCAGCCATGTTATCAAAAAATAAAAAGGGGCAGAGCATTTTGTTATAAATATATTTAAATGATAAGTGATATTATTACAGTCGTCCTTAAATCTTACCAAGCTTTTGTACACAATCACTAGGATTTTCGTGCCAAAACTATTGTTAAGAAATTTTTTTTAAGTTAATAAAATGTGGGATATTGTTTTCTTACATATGTAAGTATTTGTTAAATATATGATGACAATAAAAATAATATAAAATAACATATAAAATAATTTAAATATATATAATATAGTTAGAAGGGAAACATAAGTTGGACCTGGCGTTCCTATTCATATATAGAAAAATAGAACAGACCTCTGCGTTTTCTTCAAAAAATACATAAATTGGGCTGCCGATATTCAGGAAAAATAAAACCTCGGATGAGAGGTCCATAGGCCGGTCAATACATGACGGCCCTCAAGAAAATACAAACAGGCCTATGGACCTTCCATCGGAGGTCGTGGGCTGCGCATGTTAAAAATGAAAGCCTAGACATGGCAGTCCAAAACTCAGCTGATACTTGCTGCCCCAGTGATAATAAATGATACCTGCCAGCTCCCCGGCTTCGTTGTGAATTTATCTCCTATAGTAACTATGTTGAAGCACCTAAAAAAATGTAACTATGTTGACAAACCCGTGGGCCCCAATGTCAGTATAGCATTAGGAGGAAGTATTTTTTCGATGAGGCACTTGCTTGCGTACGACCATAGACTTGGTGGGCCCCGACTGTGTGCCTCTCCACGTACAGTCCTCTCTAGATTCCATTCGTTTGTTCAGCATGTTCACAACGGCAGACAGCGGCGTCGCGGCGAGCGCACAAAGGCGCAGGAGGGGATCCGACCACCTGAGGAAGTGCCTTATTATTAACGAAACTACTGAACTAGCCTAGTGGCCAAGTGACACTACCCGACAGCTGTTCCGCCCGGGTTCGATTCCACCTGTGCAGGGAAAATATCTCCAAATTTTTTGCCTCTGCCTTTATTGACATGTGGGTCCCCATTGTCATCTACGCACACCACGTCCAACACTTGCCAAAACTTCGTCCCTCGTTTACTCTGTGTTTCGAACACTCGACATTGTGTGGGCATTTTGACTGTGCATCATATGAAGATGTGCTATGCATGAATGTTGATCAGCATTGATGTTAACTGGCTGGTAGTTCCATTTTCGACCATGAATAAAACTTCCAACATGATGTTAACCCTGTTTGAAAAGGCCGTGTTAATATAAATGCTCTGCCTCTAAAAGTTGCAGTTTCTTATCTGAAACTGAACTCGCAGTTTCTTATCTGAAACTAAAACTTGCAGTTTCTTCTCTGAGAATCACATCGTCTGCACTTTTATAGTCCTATGAAACTACATTTTTAAGTGCTAAAAATAGATCTCTAGAATTCATAAAATACTTCATATGCTCAAGACTGCAAATCTGAAATTCAAAAGACATTCATATCTGCAAGTACTCTCAAAATACACAACACAAAACACAATTCACAACCTGCAAATACTGACAACCCTAAGCTCCTCCTGACAATTCACAACCTGCCCGACTATTGGGCTGGGGGGTGCAGTCCCCTCCTATTCCTCGGCAGCAGACAGCCGCCCCGTGAGACGATGTGAACGGCGGGGGAGAGGATGGCGGGGAAGCGTCGTCGAGCCAACTGCTTTTCTCCTCTTGCAGTTGGGTTCAGTCGACGAAGACTCCACCGGCTCGCTCTGGCAGGACACCCTCACAAACGGCACCCTATAGATGCTCGATCCTTCAATCTCTGGTGAATGCTCCATCTAGGATCGATACTCCCACCACCGCTCCCTCACGATCGGATTCGGTGAATTTGTTTGCTCCATGGCCTGCAGGAGCAGCTCTATGTACTCGGCGCGACTCCTCCGGGAGTATCACCGCCTTTTCGCTCTGTTGCAGATATTTGGCCAAGGATGTCGCCGTCGCCACTAGTTGGTCCTTGTTGTCAAACCAAGACTGTATCTCCAACATCCTAGCTAGCTTCACAGGGTCGCCGTCTGTGATCCTCACGTATCGGTAGTACTCCTCCATCGATCTACTTGTCCACAACACCTTCACTCGCCGGCGGTGGTTTTTGAATGAAAGAGGAGAGGAGCAGCGTTGGTTTTGGATTAGAACGGGAGAGGAGCGACGCTGGTTTTGGACTAGAACAGGAGAGGAGGGGTGGTGGTTTTGAAATGGAAGAGGAGAGGAGCGGCGCTGGATTTAGACTGGAACAGGAGAGGAGCGGCGATGGTTTAAGAGGAGAAGAGCGGAAGAGCGGCGCTGGTCTTGGAAGTATTTTGTTTGTTCTTTTGCGTATTTTGGGTCAAAGTTTGACCACGTACTGTATTTGACAAGCAAAATACGAAATGCATGTCACCAAAAATTGTATAGTTTGGTTCGTATCTGAATGTACTTTCAAATTATATTATTTTTGCAACGTATAACATATATTTTATGTGCAAAAATCATGGTCAATTATGACCCAGAATAAAAGGGAGACTAGTTAATGTGGGGTCGCTTTCTTAATTGAAGGGTAAATTGATTTTGATTTTGATCCAGTCACAGCGCGCCGGCCCTCTCGTCCAATCCTAAATCGCTGCCACACGCTCCTCTCCCTCTTCTCCATTTCAAAACCACCTCCTCTCCTCTCCATCATCTCCATTCCAAAACCACCGTCTCGCCTCTCCCTCTTCTAATCTTCTCCATTGCAAAACCACCTCCTCTCCTCTCCATCATCTCCATTCCAAAACCACCGTCTCGCCTCTCCCTCTTCTAATCTTCTCCATTGCAAAACCACCTACTCTCCTCTCCATCATCTCCATTCCAAAACCACCGTCTCGCCTCTCCCTCTTCTCTATTGCAAGACCACCGTCTCTCCTCCCATCTTCCAAAGCTAGCACCGGACCACTCAGAAGACATCTATGGAGAGGATGCAAGAAGAATCAGGCAGACGGTGGCCATGCGACTGTGCAAAGTTAGCTAGGTTCAAGGAGATCCTTCCTTGGTTTGACAATGAGTGGGAGATTTCGAGGACAGTGCGGGCCATGTGGCAATGTATACGAAAGAGCGAGACATCGGCGATGTACATGTACTCCTCGGCGGCAGTCACGCCGCGGTCCTCCGAGTTCATCGAGTATCTCCTCTGGGAGATAGAGCAGACAGATTCGCCCGAGGCGACAGTCAGGAGGAGGTGGTGGGCGTACAAGTCGAAGGTCGAGCACCCTGAGGATAACGAATCGATCGAGTATGGTGTGTCGTTCATGGGGGTGCAGAGCTAGCTGGAGCCTCAGGAGTATTCGTTCTCCCACCGCAAGAGGAGGCCGGATGGCGTGACGTCGCTTCCCCACTGTTCTCCACGGTTCCCTCGACGCTCGCCTCGTTTCAACGGCGGCGGTAGGGTTTAAGGTAAGCTTCGCACTAACCTAATCTTCCACCTGCTCGTGCTTATAATCAGTGTGACACCTAATGAAAATCATGCTTACAATCATTCTCCGAGTACTACGCCAATCACCCTAAAATAGCTATGGACCTTTGGGTCAAAGTTCTGACACAGTGTACAAATAAAGAAAAATAGATTGGTGCTTCTTTTAGAAAAGAGTAGTCCCTAGAAAACTGCCAATATAAGCTACTAGTATTTGGTTAGAGGATTTGCTGCCGAGAAAGATCCGTCCACAGAGAGCACCACACATCCCACTATTAAGTCAGCCGACTTGCGGGGCCGGGGAGTGTGCCTATGGTCGGTTCTCAATTGCGGTCCCACATGTGTGTGCAAACGCAATACGAAGAGCGTTTCATTCGGAGAGCAGCGTGCCAGACCGACCGATCGTTTGGGGTGCGACGCGAACGCGATGGGCATGTTGTATACCCCGTACATGTGTACCGCCGTTTTCTAGAGGCTTTGCTCCATGGCGCAATCCATGGATACAAAATTAGTATATTGTACTATTTAAAAGTCGAGGGCGGGGCTTTTCTTGCGCGGTAGGCGGGGCAGTTCCGCCTAGTCAGTACGACAGAGACGCGAAAAGACGAGGGAGTAGGCTGCTGCAAACGTAGGGTTGTGTGATTTGACAGCGAGTTACTGCTGGACAGGTGGGGCCACGTGATTTGACTTGCCATTATCATTTTAACTGCGGCGCTACGACCGGCGTGAGTGTCCCGATTCCTGACCACCTCCATACAGGTGCCTCTCCCAATGCTCCACCATGTAGACTGTAGTAGAGGCTGGCTCTTGCATGAGAGCCCACTTCTCCACTTTTTCCTTGCCTCTCTTTCCTCCACATATGCAAAAATGCCATGTAAAGCGCACTATTGTACTTAGGTTGGTCGTAATGGAGAGTATCATATACTAGTATCATGAATATGATACTTTGTATGATACTACATCCGTAATGCATAGTATAATGTGTTGGTATCATAGGATAGTTTATTTATTGTCATGCATGACACATAGTAGCACATCATTTAATATTATACTACAGTATCATATTATAATACTCAACTCTCTCTTTTCTTCATTTAATTCGACGTCACCTCATCAAGATTGCATAGTTGGCATGCATGATACTACTCCCATTACAAGCAGCCTTACTTTCTCCTACAGGTGCTAAGCTTGCCACATAGGCATAAAGTCTGATGTGGCAAGTTAATCAAGAAGAGAGAGACTAGTTTGGTGATCCAAGGAAGAAACGGTGCTAAGCGCGTGTACCTAGGTGAAGACAATTTTGAGTCTATAGCTAATTAAATGAAGCAAACTTAGCAACAAAAAACTAATAAGCACACCATTTTATTGGAAGAGGTCACTCCGTGGCAAATGCAATAAATACTAGTACTCCTTGTGTCCCATAATATAAGAATGTTTTTGGCACTACACGGAGTACGAAGAAAGAGATAGAGAGAAGTGAAAAAAAATAAATGCACTTATAGCCAACCTTATAGCTAACCTTGTTGTAGTATGAGTGACGAAGTGATGACTATGTATGATATGCCAACATCAGATAGCCTAACGCACCGTGTTAAATCTCCAAGGGCGCGACTGGCGTCTGACGCGATCGTCGTGGTAGGCGCGACCATGATACGGGCTGTCGACAGCCCATGGATCTCGAGATCAAACGGTCGCATGCTAAGTTGCTGAAAATTTGCAGAATAACCCTCCAGGATAGGATATTCACCCATAGGTCTACAATCACGCCATGCAACCGTTCAATCTCAGATTCAAGGGCTCTCAGAAGCCGGTATCATGGGAGAATGGAAAGCCACTACCCTGCCGTTCGCAGGCTGGCTGTTCGCTCCTACTCGTCCCAGCACGTCCTTTAATACTACGGCGGTTCGCTCCTAGTCGTCCCGTCCTTTCACATTCACTACTGGAGTCAGAGGATTTGCCATCAGCCCCTTCTTTGCCGTCTGCTAGCGGACGACAAAGGAGGTCTTTGTTGTCCGTTTCCAAAAAACAGACGGCAAAGAACTGGCTGATGGCAAAGAGGGAGGGGGCCCCACTAACGAGCTGCTTAGCAGACGGCAAAGAGCAAAAAAGCGGACGGCAAAGGTGGGCGGACGCCAAAGATTTAACTTATCTAACGGCGGCCGCGCCCCACTCCGCCCCTCTCTCTCTGTTTCTCTCCCTCTTCACACGCGCGCTGCCGCTCCCACCACTCGCCGCCGCCCCATCGCACCACCACCCGCCGCCCATCGCCCCGGCCCCGGCCCCAGTGTCACCTGTCTGCCGCCCCGCCGCCCACCGTCTCGTGACACCGCGCCTGCCCCCTCGCGCCTGCCCCGCTCCGGCCCGTCGCCAGCCAGCGCCGTCGCCCCACCACCCGGCGCCCACCAGCCCCTTCGCCTCGCCAGCCTGCCGTCTCGGCGCCGCCCCCACGCCCCACCGCCTGCCCGGCACTGCTGCACGCCGCCTCGGCCGCCCAGCCTCCTCCACCAGCCACCTCCTCCACTGGCCCTGCCCTAGGTGTGCTCTACCTCCTCTGTTTCTGTTTTTTGAGTTTTATGTTTATGTTTAGTTTAGATTTAGTTTTAGTTTTAATTTTACTTTTAGGTTTAGTTTTAGGTTTAGGTTTAGTTTTATTTTAGTTTTAGGTTTAGATTTAGTTTTTTCCTTTTTCTGTTTTTTTAGTTTTAGGTTTATGTTTATTTTAGATTTAGTTTTAGTTTTAGTTTTCGTTTTAGATCCAGGTTTAGTTTTAGGTTTAGGTTTAGGTTTAGGATAGAAGAAGAAGAAAAAAAGATGAGAGGAGGAGAAGAAGAAGAGGAAAAAGGAAAGGAAGAAGAAGAAGAGGAGGAGGAGAAAAAAAAAAGAAGAGGAAGAAGAAGAAGAAAAAAGAAGAGAGGAGGAGGTGAAGAAGAAGAGGAAAAAGGAAAGGAAGAAGAAGAAGAAGAAGAAGAAGAAGAAGAAGAAGGAAAAAAGGAAGAAAAGGAAGAAAAGGAAGAAGAGGAAGAAGAAGAAAAGGAAAAAAGAGGAAAAAACCCCGACCCGACAAGGCACCCCGACCCGGACCCGGCACCCCGACACGACACCCCGACCCCGAGACCCCGACCCCAACCCCGACACCCCGATCCCGACCCCGACCCCGACCCCGACCCTGACACCCCGATCCCGAGCCTGACCCGATCGACACCCCGACCCCGACACAGACACGGCACCCCGACGTCGACCCGACACCCCGACCTGACACCCCGACCCCGACACCCCGACCCAGAGCCTGACCCGACACCCCTACCCCGAGCCCCTGACCCCGACTCCCCGACCCCGACACGACAAACCCCGAATTTCAAAACATCACCTGACCCGACCACGGCACTTTAACCCAAACAGCACCCCGACCCGACACGGCACCCCGACACCGACGCGACACTCCGACCCCGACACCTCCGAAAAGGTGTTCTTTGGCCTTCCGTAAGCCGACGGGTCATATATTTGTGAATTATTAGTTAGGTCATATATTTTTCGATTTTGTTATGAAAAACATCATATATAATTGTGTTGGTCGGGTAGTTTTAAATGTGCAGTTGTTTCATCGCTGCGAGGTTTGGTGTTCGACGACCTCGCCGTGCGTTTGACGAGCTCTGCCCCTTCGTTCGTGGGTGAGCAGAAACGACATGTCCTCATCCCCCATTAATTATTTGATCTATTCCGATGAAACTGGATAGCTAGCTATATATGTGTCTTGAATCATCAGTATGCGTAACCAATATGTGTCTCCCGTTCGAAAGCGTCATAGTTAGAAATATGCATGCATTTGCATATTTATAACCTTGATTCTTTCGAATTGTCCAACGCTATCCATGGACAGCCCGAGTATGTGTAGATTGGGTTCGTTTTCCCATATGCTTTGCTCCGGATCCGATGCATAAGTATCGTCAGTGCCTCCCCTGTTGTTCTCCGGGTACACATCCTCTCTGTTTATTGCAGAGACATGTATCAGGAGAATAGCGGGGAGGTGCTGCCGAAATTTAGCGTCGGATCCGGAGCATAGCATGGGAAAATGAACCCAATATACACATACTCGGGTGGGATTAGGACGTATCATTACCTATTAGAGTGTAGGTTGCATGGACGTAATAAAATTGACAAAGTAGATCAACTGATGTATGTACATGGTGAATTAAATATATAATTGTTGTGTGTCCAGTAGCTCTGAAAGTCAAGATGAGTGATCGTGCGTGGATGTATACCGGTCACACTGGTCAGAACAAATGGAGCGTTGAATGGTTCACAAAAACCAAGGGGTTTGTGCAAGCCGCATTTGCAAATGGCCAAAGGAAAACCTAGTGCCCCTGTTTCCGATGCGGCAATTGGGAAAAGAGGACAGAGGCTGAAATGGGTAAACACCTACAGAAGAATGGTTTTACGCCTGATTATACGGTGTGGACATTTCATGGTGAGTCCGCCCAACGTGACCGAAGCTAAGGTGGATCATCGTCGCACCGATGAGCATGGTACCGGGATGGAAAACATGGTGCAAGACTATGATGATGCTCGGGATTCGGACGAGGAGATGGAGGAATCTGCAAAGGCCTTCAATGAAATGTTGGAGTCTTCAAAACGTCCGCTCCACGAGCACACTGAGCTTTGTCAGTTGGATGCCAACTCACAAGTAATGGCTCTGAAGGCTCAGTTCAACTTGGGCAGAGAATGCTACGACGCAATTATGACAGTATTTGGACGCTTTCTACCCCAAGGTCATGTAATGCCTGCAAACCTGTACCAGTCGGACAAAATCCTCCGTGCACTGAAGATGCCCTATGAGAAGATACATGCCTGTGAGAAAGGATGTGCCTTGTTTAGGCTTGACTATGCGGACTTGAACTATTGTCCCATTTGCAAGTCTTCCAGGTATATTGTGGTACACAACGGTATGGTGAGAAGACACAGAGCAAAATCCTCGTTAGTGTTCTTCGGTATATGCCAATCGTACCAAGACTTCAACGTCTTTTCATGGTCGAAGAGACGGCCAGACAGATGACATGGCACAAAACAGGCAAAAGAACCGAACTAGATGCAGATGGGAATCTGATGATGGTACACACATCGGATGGTGTTGCGTGGAAAAAGTTTGATGAATTACATGTTGACAAAGCGGCAGATCCGAGGCATCCTCGAGTCGGCATCAGCACAGATGGGTTCAGTGTGTTTGGTATGACGGCAGCCCAATACAGTTGTTGGCCTGTATTTGTCTTTCCACTCAATCTCCCCCCCCGGACAGATTATGCAAAGAAATAACATTTTCCTGACGTTGATAATTCCAGGGCCCAACTATCTGGGGAAAAATATGAATGTGTACACGCAGCCGCTTAAGGACGATTTGCAAGAAGCCTGGGATAATGGGTTCAAGACATACGACGCCTATAGCAAACGAAACTTCATAAGGCGTGTCTGGTACATGTACTCGACGCATGACTTGCCGGTGTATGCGCTATTCGCTGGCTGGTGTGTGCATGGAAGGTTCCCGTGCCCCACATGCAAGGGAGCTCTTGAGTTTCGTTGGCTTGGGCGGTCGCAAGTTTTCTTGCTTCGACATGCATAGACAGTTCCTGGATCCTCGCCATAAGTTCAGGAAAGACAAGAAGAACTTCATCAGAGGTAGAGTTGTCAAAAACTCTGCACCACCTGCATTGACAGGCCAACAGACCCTGGATCAGTTAAACGCTCTCGAGCCAGATCCACAGCGTCCAGGGTACTTCAAGGGGTATAATAATAAGCACGCGTGGACTCACAAAACATGCTTATGGGATCTCCTTACTTCAAAGACCTCCTCTGCCCACACAACATCGACGTGATGCATACTGAGAAGAATATCGCCGAGGCACTTTTTGGTCCATTGTTCAGCATAGATGGGAAGTCAAAGGATAATACAAAGGCTAGAGTCGATCTAGAGGCGCTATGTGATAGGCTGTTACAAAACATGAAAGAACCTAAAGGAAAGCAGAACTGGACGAAGCCAAAGGCATGGTTCAATCTTGGAAGGCCAGCTATGAGGGAAATTATCTTGTGGGTGCAACAACAGTTGATGTTCCCCGATGGGTATGCAGCGAATCTAAAGACGGGAGCGAATCTTGATAAATTGAAGATATTTGGTCTCAAGAGTCATGATTGGCACATATGGATTGAGCGGGTAATGCCGGTGATGTCGCGTGGCTTCATCCCTAAGGATGAATGGCTAGTACTGGCAGAACTCAGCTATTTCTTCCGTGTTCTTTGTGCGAAAGAACTATCGCCTGGCGTGCTAGAAGAAATGGAAGAGTTGGCACCGGAGTTGATCTGCAAGTTAGAGAAGATCTTTCCACCGGGCTTCTTTAATCCAATGCAGCATTTGATTTTGCATCTCCCGACCGAGGCAAGATTGGGGGGGCCCATGCAAAATCGTTGGTGCTACCCAACTGAGAGGATGCAGAAGACGCTTCGAGAAAAATGTAAAAATAAACGTAGAATTGAAGCATCGAAGGCTGAGGCATTCATCACAGAGGAGGCGGCAAACTTCGTAGCAGCACACTATGAAGCCAAAAATCATCATTTACATAATCCGGTGCCTCGGCACAATGCTAACGACCCTAAAAAGTGTGGATCCAACCTCAGCCTATTCAAAGGGAATCTCGCACCAGCTAGTGTTGTATCTTTGGATAGCGAAGAATGGCAGGCCATTTTGTTGTATATCTTCAACAACCTGATAGAAGTGTGGCCGTACATCGAGTAAGATCTCGGTACATTGTTTCGCAACTTCTATTTCCTTTGAACTGCTCTTATTCCTGGATATGTCATACAGTCGATACATCCCCATATTCTCGTATGGAGCGGAGATCCAAAAGGATTCCATCGAAGAGTATGAGCTTCTCGCAAAGCAAGGAGGCGGCTATCCCGGTTTCACCTCTTGGTTCAAACAAACGGAATTTCTATTAGACAATTTCATTTCATTCGCTAATTTGTGCGTAATGCAACAAACCTTTCATATTAAACTTGTAGGCTAATTCAGAGTCTACGGACGCCGAATTGAGACAAGTCGCTAATGGTTTTGACTATAAGGTCCGTTCATTTGACAAGTACGACATCAACGGGTAACGCTTTCGTACCTATGGCAAAGAGCTATCTATGGTCAATCGAAAGTCTACAAATTGTTGTGTATCTGCTATCGGCGAAGGAGGTACCGAGTATTATGGGAAAGTTGAAGCAATTTATGAACTTCTGTTCTATGGTGAAAACCCACCGAATGTCGTAGTCTTCAAATGTTATTGGTTTCATCCGAAGGAGACTAGAAGGACTCATGAACATATAGGGCTAGTTGAAATCAACCAAAGCACCCATTTTAGATGTTCCTGATGTCTATATTATGACTCAACAGGCGACCCAAGTATTCTATCTACCGTGGGCCTGCCAAACTAATCCAAATTTGAAAGGTTGGGATGTCGTTTTTGAAGTGCCGCCACGTGCTAGACTTTCTCCCCAAAGGAAGAGGATTATGAACCTAACATTAACCCATACACATTTGAAGTAGAATTCTTCCAAGAGACACGTCTTTCCAAAAAGCGTTTCAAGAACCGCTATACTTCACCCCAAAACATTGAAGTAGACAGCGACAGTGAATCCGACATCAACCCAGAGGAGGAACAAGAAGAGCCGGAACAAGAAGAGGTTACTGCTGCGGATGACCTGTCAATGCTTGAACGATTACGTCAAGGTGGCCTTGCACATCTTGATGCCAATGAACCCTATGAGCCCATCATTGATTATAGTGATGATGATGATTATGCATTTATTGATGATACTGATCGAGGTTATTAGTAGTGTTAGGTATTCAATTTTTTTATGTTGTACTTGATGATGATACACTTAAGTGATATACATAATATTATTCATGTCGGTACTTTTTTTAATGTTGTATGAATTTATTTTATTCTTTGTCATGGCAGGTGTTGAAAGATGGTGGGCGCTGGTCGGGAGCGCGCCGAGGCCCCTTCTTCGTCGGCGCGTGGTGCGATGTCTTCCATTGCACACGCACCTCTCCGCCGAACGTCGCTGGACAGTATAGCGACACCACTGGGCCCTTCTTCGTCGACTGCGGTGCCCAGCAGGGGACGAGGTAAGATGAAGAGAGGAGGTGGAGCACGTGGTCGCGGGAGAGGAGGTAGGGTGACTCTTACGGCGTCTTCCTCGCTGCCACCCATAGCTGTTTCACCCGAGCACGTGACTTCTAGGGTGGACTCGTCCGAGGAGGAGGCTACACGGACTCGGGTCGACGGGCCTTCGGCCCACGAGAGTTGGGCCCACGAGACCCCGGAGGAGCACACGTCTGGATGGGTTACCTGGTCGGGTCAGCCTGAGGAGCCGAGTGGCCATGCTGATGATGGCGGGGAGCCGACTGATATTGAGGAGGAGGGTGGCAACGTCTACCAGCGTGGTGCTACACGCCTCCCGTCCGTGCCGGCGACCCGCGAGCAGCGGTGGTTGATTTTCCCTGATGGGGAGAGGTAAGTGCATTTAATCTTTTTGTACCTTCTGCATTCACGTTTCTTCAAATAATTAATGCGTTGGCCTTGTCATGCTGCAGGGGTTGGGACCACCACGAAAGTGTCCGCCGGCCCAACTCCGTCCTTGGAGTTCTGATTCGGCAAAACTTCTCGGGGTTTGTCACGTTGCCTGTTGAGGGTCAGCTTCCAGAGGTTGGATTGAGTTGGGAGCACTACTTGGCTGCCCCGGCCCCGCCGGGTGAGATTATCGACGGTGTCTTGTGCAAGACGAGGGCATATGTGGTGATCAGAAAGTTCTGGGTAATTTCTCCTTTACACAATTCAAAATCTTCAACTAGCTAGTTATTAATTGCACTAATCAATATTGTCTCATTTGATTGCAGACATTCTACAGGTGTGAGGAGGGATACGAGGAGGAGGCGGTAGATGTTATCGTCAAGGACTGCAAGCGCCTACTTCAGAACTTACGGCATGAGGTTTGGGTGCAGGTTGTTCGAGACTACTACGCCGGGCGTGGTATCAAGAAGCCCAAGCAGGAGTGCCGCGATAAGTTCTTGAGTAAGGAGCAATACATGAAGGTAATTCTTAAGGCCTTGTACTTACTTCCTCCATTTAGTAATTTATAGCCGTAGCGCTCAAGTTTCTATTTGCTAACTTAGGCCCCTCCGAGATGTTGTGCGGATCGGATGGATTGTTGGGAGGTGTTGGTCAATGCGTGGTGCTCAAAAGATTGGCGGGCCACCCACAATGAGGCCAAGGAAAAACGTGCCCAAATGGAAGGTGTGCCACACCACCAAGGCAGCTCCAACTTATTTCAGTATGGGCGGAACTGGGTATGTGGTTTGCTTCATGATTCATGCAATTAATTCATCATGCTAGCTTTATCCCTTTTTTTACTAATTTACTTTGTTTCTCTCTTTCGTGCACGCTACAATAAGGCGGATAAGGTGCGAGAGGTGTACGACCTGTATGCCATGGCCCACACCGCCCTTACAAGAAAGTCAAGGAATTCTCTGCGTCGACCTCGATGATCCAAAGAACTTCACCAACATCTCCGCCCACGACAAGCTCGTGCAATATAGAGATCAGGGGAAGGCAAGGAAAGGGGAGGACTTTAACCCGAGCCAGGGTCCCATTGATACAGAGCTGCTGATGATATCTGGTGGCGGGAGGTCCCATGGCTCCATAGCCATGGGAGATGGACTTATCTGTTGTCCTAGCACTCTCCCGGGGATCAAGGCGCGCCAGCCGAGCTCCGCTCCTGAGATAAGGCCTCGTGAGCGGCCAGTCCAACTCGCCTTCAAGGTTAGTTATACGTACTCATCTATCCTTCTCCATTACATTGTGTGCGCTTCCATCAATGATTACAAATGGTCATGTGAGTGGTGTTGCAGGCTGCTATACAGAGTGAGAGAGATAGAACGGAGAAACTTCAGGCGGAGGCAGCGGGAGTTGGAGGAGAGGACGACAAAGATGTTGGAGGAGGAGAGGGCACGAAATGACATGCAGGCAAGGGCCATGTACGAGATCCTTGTGGTAAGTTTCTTCTGCTGATTACTTGCTAGTCTTAACATTTGAGTCTCATTACTAACTAGTATGACTCTCTTGTGAAAACCAAATGTGCGATGTGCGAGAAGTCCGGTCAGAAGCTCGCCGATGCTGTGATTGCTCCTGGGAGCACGATGAGTTTAATTAGAATGGACATTACTTGCTAGTCTTAACATTTGAGTGTCATAATGCTAACGAGACATTGGAAATGATCTTTGGTGCAGCTTAACTCCAGAAACGCATCGCACGATCCTTCTCCAGCTACCGGCGCGAGCCAGCCCGCTCGTACACCTCCCTGATCACGGTAAGTTTCTCTAGTATTTTGCTTAAAAAATGCATAAAGACCTAGACTTAGCTTTATTTCCTCCAATATGCTTACCATAATGACCTAGAGTTAGCTTCTTTTCCTCCAAAATGACTTAATAAGCTTACTAACCTCATAAACCATCCATTCTACCTAAGTTAGCTCTAGAATGATATGTGCTTAGCTTACTTATGTCAAAAATTGCATAATTAGCTTAGTTAGCTCATAAATGATCCATTTTACCTAAGTTAGCTCTAAAATGACTCATTTTACCTTAGTTAGATTACAAGTGATCCAATTTATCCAAGTTAGCTCTAAAATGACCCATTTTACGTAGATTAGCTCCTAAATGATCCATTTTACCTACATTCGTTTTAAAATGACCCATTTCACCTAGGTTAGCTCCAAAATGACCCATTTCACCTAGGTTAGCTCCAAAATGACCCATTTCACCTAGATTTGCTCCTAAACGATCCATTTCACCTAACTTAGGTAAAACGATCCATTTCACCTAAATTAGCTCTTAAATGATCCATTTCACTTAAGTTAGCTCAAAAATGATACATTTCACCTTAGTTAGCTCAAAAACGTGGCATTTCACCTTAGTTAGCTCATAAACGACCCATTTCAACTAAGTTAGCTCATAGAAGCTCATAAATGATCCATTTCACCTAAGTTAGCTAAAAAACGATCCATTTCACCTTAGTTAGCTCAAAAACGTGGCATTTCACCTTAGTTAGCTCATAAACGACCCATTTCAACTAAGTTAGCTCATAAATGATCCATTTCACCTAAGTTAGCTCAAAAACGATCCATTTCACCTTACTTAGCTCAAAAACGATGCCCTTCACCTTAGTTAGCTCATAAACGACCCATTTCAACTAAGTTAGCTCATAAATGATCCATTTCAACTAAGTTAGCTCATAAACAAGCCATTTCAACTTAGTTAGCTCATATATGATCCGTTTCACCTAAGTTAGCTCATAAATGACATATACTTCTTGTTCTAGTCCTCTTCTTGTTCTAGTCACCTATTTCTAACTTTCTTATTTACCATTTTGCAGATTTCATTCACTTCATGGAAGCTAGCTTGCTATGATGGAGTGCTTGCTTTTCCTTTGATGAAACTTTGCATTGTATCTAGCTTGCTATGATGGAACTTGCTATCTTGATGAAACTTTGCATTGTAATATGTATATGGATGGAACAATGTGTATGGATGGAACTTGCTTATGTATGAACAATGTGTATGGATGAAACTGATGTGATATGTGATATGTGATATGAAACTTATGTGTTGGATATGTGATATGGAAATATATCTATATATGTCATATATTTGCTGTGAAAATTGTTGGATTAAAAAAACAGAAAAAAGAGATAATATGCAGGCTCTTTGCCATCTGCCATCGACGGCAAAGGGCTCTTTGCCATCAGCAGCAGACGGCAAAGAGGCCACATGGCAGGCAACTGTGCTTCCTGGGAGGCTGACCAATTTTTTCAGTTTTGCCTAAAGTTGCTGTCGGCAAAGGCTTTGCCGTCCGCAGCGGACGACAAAGAGAAAAAAACTTTGCCTACAGCGGCGGACGGCAAAGGCCTGCCGTGTAGTGACGTCGGCTGACATCATTCGGCGGACAGCAAAGGCCTTCCGAAGTTTGCCGTCAGCGGTGGACGGCAAAGGCCTGCCGTTAACCACCTAACGGAGTAACAGCGCATTTATTGCCGTCTGCATTCTTTGCCGTCCGCTGCTGATGGCAAAGGCCCCTTTGCCGTCAGCCGCCCGAAGTAGACGGCAACGTAGCTCTTAGCCGTCCCGTACTTTGCCGTCCCCTTTTGCCATCCGCCATCAACGCCTTTGTCGTACGCCGTGGCAGATGGCAAAGTAGCTGATTCCTTTAGTGATTACGGCAGTTCCACTAATCCTAACCCTCCTCCCAAATCCATGGTGTCCCAAATCTCCACGATCGGCGGTGAGTACAAGGTTAGAACCATCACCGGCGATGAGTTCGACGTCATCTGCACCCGTTCTTCCGCGACGGTGAAAGGATGCCTTTCTCGCTTCAGGCGCATGTTCAAAGTCTCAGATGATGAGTGGGTCGCTGTGCTAGATGTTGAGTACACCACAGTCCTGGGACGAGAGAAGGATCTAAAGGACGAAGAGAGGAAGAAGCCCGCCGTGATCCAGGTTTGCGTGCATGACTTATGCTTGGTCTACCACATATGCCATGCCGACGTTGAATGCCTGGATTTGAAGGACTTCCTCGAGAGCAACCTAATCAAATTCGTTACTGTAGACTTTGGTAACGACAAAGAAGTCCTGGGTCGGATAGGCCTCGTTTTAGGCAACACCTCCGACCTCCAGAAGAATCGGCTGGTGTCCTCTCGTCAACCTTCAATGTTGACCCTGGCAGGAGCCATGGTTCATCCTTCGTACGGTAAACTTGAGAAACCTCCACAAACGTTTCATTGTTATGCATGGCAGCGGAATGTACTAGATATAGACCACATCCACTACGCTTCAATGGATGGCTACCTTTGTTTCAATATCTACAAGGGTTGGATGAAGAGCAACAACCAAGTGTCCGTTTCAAGCAAAGAAATATCGGCCAAGAGGAAGAGGGACAAGGACGAAGTCGAGGACGTGGACGAGGACTCCGACTAAGGTGGCAGTGTCGTTGCTCATGGAGGTTCTAATCCAGTGTCTACCGGAATAGTTGCAAAGTTTAATTTCAGGTGTGCTTAATTTAAATTGAGGGGTGTGTTGTGTTGAGACCCCAGCAGAACTATGTTATGTTTTAGTTGGTATAGTACCACCACTCGTTTCTTCACATTATATACGTAAAATACTAGTATTTCTTACATTTCATCTTTTAGTTGGTATAGTACCACCACTCGTTTCTTCACATTATATACGTAAAATATATATAGCCAACATCATATAGAGAGCAGTTTAGTTGCAAATAATTTTAGGGTGCTTAGTTTTGTCAAAGAAGTCCAGGATGCTTAGTTTTATTTGAGGGGTGGGTTGGGCTGGACACCATTATTGTGACTAGCCTTTTTAATAGTACTATATGCATATTTTGGCGATGAGCGCTCTCCATATGTACCACCTTTTTTTTAATTTCAAGTTTTGCTCCATGGCGCAATCCATCGATACTACTACTGTACAGAAGTATACATTTTTTAAAAGGCTAGAGGGCAGGGCAGTCTAGCTTGGTCGGTTTCACGAGAGGCGAGGGCCTTCGTGATTTGACGGCCCATTACTGTTGGAAGGCGGGGCCTTGTAATTTGACTGCTCGTATAAATGCGCCGACGACCTGAGGAGGAGCAAAGAACCGTGCGGTATACTCAAGTTTTCCATTGGAGTACTATTGCGACGGAGGAGCACGAAACACGGCAGCCCAGTGCAATATGGCGATAAAAAATGATCTAATTTGCTTGTCATCTCATTGTTAGCATTGTTCTATTCATTCCCTAAAAAAACATTGTTCTATTCATGCCTCGTGTCACATCCCTAGTTCTGGTCTGCTCTGGGTTAGCTAGTCTTGTGTTGCATCATGTTTAAATTTCTCTTAAACCTGAAATGGGGAGCAACAAACCCCAGCACCCCCCCTGAAAATACCAGGTTCAACTGAAAAACATTTCAATGAACCCAGAATGCCCTTCACAAAAGTTCATCATTTTTGAATTGGTCTAGAACCTCTCCCAAAAATGGTGCACATTTTCCTAGGCCATTCTGGATTTTTGAATTAAATCATTACTTATTTGCATTTGGGCATTTAAATACTATAAAATATTTTAAATGCTCAAATAATACCAAACTTAAATGTTTACTGTAGGATATATTTCCAACAGTGGTCATGAGCAGTTGCATGATTTTTGGAATTGATTTAGTATTTTTAGAAAAGCCACAAAGATTACAGAGTAATAGAAAAACTTAAATAAAAGAGAGGGAGAGAGAGAACGGAACTAACCTGGCAGCAGCCCACCTGCCTGTGCGGCCCAGCACCGCAACAGACCGGCCCAGCCCACCACCGCCGTCGTCCTCCTGGCGCCAGTCGGCCAGGCGTGTGGCCGACGCGCGCGCGGGCAGAGCGCCACGCCACCAGCTCGCCTGCCTGCCTCCCTTGCCAGCGCGACGTCGTGTTGCTTCTCCTCGGCGCCACCCTGACCCCTCTGGCCTATCCACTCCTCCTCTCCCCTCCTCTGCTCTCTCCCCGCAGCGCACCCGAGCGCGCTCGTCGCCGCCGCTCGCTGCTGCCACGGCCACCGTCACCGCCTCGCCTCACCATCGTGTCCCAGAGCTCCGCCGTGGTCTGATTCATCCAGAAGACCCAGCCCCGAGCGTTCGCACGCTCTGCACTGCCTCCACCGAGCTCCTCCCTGACCGCCGTCGCTGGAGATCCACTCTGCCGCCCCGTTCGCTCCGGTCCTCCTTCGACCTCGCCGTTTGCACCGCTGAAACCGCCTTGAGCTTCTCCCTCGAACCACCCTCTCCATTTTCTCGTTTGCACGCCGTAGCCACCACGCCACTCGCACCCGTACGCGCCGCCGCCTACGCTCACTGCTGACCTGATCCCGGTGACCAAATGGTCCGGCCGTCGTGCCTAACACGCTCGCCGCCTCGCGTAGTTTCTGTAAGTGCTAATCGCGCATCGCCTAGGCCACCGCAGCCGCGTTCCCGCGCATGCCCGAACGCCGGCCGCCGCTGCCGAGCTCGTAGCCGTCGTCTCCCGCCACCCCAGCTCCCGCCGTCTGCTCCATCAGTTGTGCGCTAGCAGCAGCTCTTCGTAGAGCCTCCCCACGCCCAAAACCATCACCTATGGGCGATTTCCGAAGCCCTCCGCCGTCTCTATCATCGCCGGCGACGAGCCATGGACCAGGTCTGGCGGCTTTGACCCCGCTGACCAGGGTTTGACTCCCCCCCCCCCGTGTGTCACTGACGCGTGGGCCACCCGCCTGACACTTTTAGTTAGTATTAGTTTAACACTAATTAACCTAGGTTAGTTAGCTAATTAGTCGCTGACTTGTGGGCCCCGACCCCACAAACAGTTTAGTTAGAACTAACTTAAGGCTAATTAACTTGGTTAATTAGTTGTGCCACCGACTGATGGGACCCATCGGTCAGTTTGACCTGACGACCTCACGACCTGCTGACGTCACAATGGTGTCGTGCTGACGCAATGACTCTTTTCTGGAATTTCAATAAGTCTCAAATGATTTATTTATTTCAGGAAATATCCAAAACTTTGAAAAATCATATAAATTCAACCGTAGCTCAGAATGAAATAATTTATATATGAAAAATTATCAGAAATATTATCATATTGTGCATTGCATTGATTGTGTTTACTCTCTGTTTGCCGGTGCTTGTCCCCTCTCGGTAGGCGTATCCCGATGATGAGTTCGATGACACCGATGAAGATATATACTATCTTCAAAAGTGCCAGGCAAGAAAAACCCCCTTTTTCATTCCGATACAATCCCACTCTCTCGCTCCTGCTCTCTTTTACTGCATTTGGACAACAGCGATTCAACTGTTACATGCTGCGGTAGTTGAACCCCTTTCCTCTGCATGACCTATCATTGCCCCAGTAAATAGATGAAACCCACTAGCATGAGTAGCAGTTGTTTGAGCTCTGATGTGCCTACTCATTCATGCTTGTTTGACATGCCTGCTACTGCTTAGAGTTGAGTCAGGTCTGATTCATCGGGGATGAATTGGAGGTGTGTGAACATGTCCTACTGTGTGTGGTCTAAATGTGTGAACACGATTTGGTAAAGGTAGCGGTGAGAGGCCATGTAGGTGTACATGGTGGGTTGTCTCTTTGAAGCCGTCCTCAGGAACTGAGTTCTGTGTTTGTGATCCATGAACAGTTACTACCACACATTGGGCTCCGGGCACTCCAAGCTCTCTCGACTTATTAATCAACTCGATCTCTGTCAAGGGAGTTGCAACTAGTTTCTGGTGTTTGTAGGTTGTGTTAGTAGTCTACCAAGTGGCACCCGATACAGGTGGGCTTGGGACAGACTAGGCACCATGGCACGGTGTACCAAGTGTAGATCCACCCGTCGATGTGGGCTTGGGAACCCTGCACACATCGTTTGGGGCCGTGAGCGACACCCCGGCCGGATCTCCTTGCGGATGGAACCCGAATAGGCGATAAACCTGAACGAGAGACTTGTGTGGTTAGTCAGGTCGTGGCCGACACCCTCGCCAGGCTTCTGCTTGAAGCTTGCCGAGATACATGACGTGTACATGGCAGTAAGTGGCAAGAGCGTGTGTGAAGAAGTACACCCCTGCAGGGTTAATATGATCTATTCGAATAGCCGCGTCCGCAGTAAAGGACCTCTGGGTTGCCTATACAGTTCATAGACAAGTAATATTGGATACTCGAAAATGCGCAAGATAAGCGTGAGTGCTATGGATGGCGTTTTCGTAGGGAGACGGGAGCGGATCCATAGTGGTGTATTGATATGGTGAATATGTGGACTCGTGTGCGCCACCTCGAAAGAGTTACTTGCATTCGTAGTTCAGGATAGCCATCGAGTTAAAGCTGGCTTGGTGTAGTCAAACCCCACCAACCCTTTGTTGATATTGATGCATATGTAGTTAGATCTGATGTAAGTCTTGCTGGGTAAATTTGTACTCACGTTTGCTTAATTTATGTTTTTTCAGAGAGTCTTCAGCCTCGCTAGTAGTTCCATGTGGACTTCGACGTCTAGCTTGTTACGTCAGCTACGATCTTGTGCCTCAGCAGGATCTGGTTGATAGTCAGGCTTCTCAGCCCTTTTCTTTTGTAGATGTCTGTACTCAGACATGTTAAGCTTCCGCTTGTGCTTTGACTTGTATGCTCTAAATGTTGGGTCATGAGACCCATGATTGTAATATATCGCTCCTCGGAGCCTATTGAATAAAATACTTGAGTCGTAGAGTCATGTTGTGATGCCATGTTGTATTTGCACATATCGAGCACATTGTGTGTATGTTATTGAAATGCTAGGTATGTGTGGGATCTGACAACCTAGTTGTTTATCCTTGGTAGCCTCTCTTACCGGGAAATGTCTCCTAGTGCTTCCACTGAGCCATGGTAGCTTGCTACTGCTCCGAAACACTTAGGCTGGCCGACATGTGTCCTTCTTCGTTCCTGTGTCTGTCCCTTCGGGGAAATGTCACGCGGTGTCTACCTGAGTCCTGTTAGCCTGCTACAGCCCAGATTCTCTGGAGTCCCGCTAGCCCAGCTGCTACAGCCCGGATTCACTCGCTGTTGACCGACACGTTCGTTGTTGGGTCATGTATGCCACTTTGGGTTCATGACTAGTCATGTCAGCCGGGTTCTTTGTCATATGGATGCTAGCGACACTATCATATACGTGAGCCAAAAGGCGCAAACGGTCCCGGGCCTAGTAAGGCGACAACCGTGGGAATACCGTGCGTGAGGCCGCAAAGTTATATGAGTTGTTACATGCTAGATCGGTGTGACATTGGATCGGGGTCCTGACAGCTTTGGTATCAGAGCCTCACTGCCTGTAGGATTACCAAGCCAAACTGGTCGAAGTTGAGTCTAGAAATGCTTTAGTTATATAAGGGAATTGATTGTGGGATGGAACGTAAGGCTCTTTTTACTCCTTATACTTTATGCCTTCTGATCCGAGCCATCTTATCTTTCCTACGGGACTAAGAACTAGGCTTTCTCCTCCTTTTATCAGGATCACGTGTTACTAATCCGTAGACCTATAGGATTGGTGGTTCTAAACTTGAGTTCAGCTCCTACTATCTTCTGTATGTTCATAGTTGATCTTAGAACCTTGATATTATGATGATCGAGTGGTTATGCCACCATTTTTGGCATGTCTTGAATCTTTTCGAGCATTTACAGCCGTTATGTTGTCCGAGTCACCCCAGGATTTTAAATAGTCTGATGCATTTGCAAATCCCTTCCTCCATTTCCCGATGTCCCTTTGGGCCAGATTAACCATACTAATCAGTGAGTTCAGGTACTCTATTGCCTCGACGTATATGTTGGAGCTATTATTAGGACCCCAGGTGTCTAGAGTATCACCTAGTAATCTAGCCATGTTTTGTGTTTCCGATGTGATGATTCTGGCCTTTATTCTCGAAAGCATCCCGTAATGCCACTTAGTAGTAGGTATTCTACTCCTGGGTTTCTGAACCCAAGATTTCCCTACTTACTTCTTGTTGATAGCATTTGATAGTTCCTTTAGGATATTAGCAACCTTTGCGATAGTCCTCAAGGTCCGTGGTATTTCCTTCTTCCAATACCATGAACTATTTATCGCAGAAGTTCCTCATTGAACCGAAAGATCACAACCAGAGTGCTCTCGATGAGTTCATGATTCTATGCTATAACTCTGCCAGTTCTACCTTCTCCGCATGGGTTATCCGGAAGAAATATGTTGAACTCGTTCGACATGCTAATCCATGCATCCACAACTCCAAAAATCATAAGTTCCTTTGAGTTGTCCCTCTTTAGTTGTTTTCTGGCCCTCGTCTATCAATTGATAGTCAAGAGTATGCATGCATTCATTCATCGATGCCTTTTACTCTTGTGGTCCGTCAAATCATTCTATTCTGGAATGACTAGGAGAAACAAACTACAGAACCCCATCCACATCCAGGATTGGGTCAAAGCAACTGTAATCTGCAAATCAAAATGCCAATCCAGCTTTTGGTCTGTTCTACCCTGAAGTATTACCCACTTTATGTCAAGAATGTCATGGAAATTGCACACATCCTATGAACTCTTGATACAATGATACCTCTTGCCATCGTTATTCATTCCTCTGTCCCCGTGTTGTTGCAACCGGAATGCCGACAAGTAAATCGTGATGTGTGAAATATATACTCCTAGCAACTCTATTGCTTGGTAGTTAAATGGACAATAATTTCATTCTTAGCCTGTTGGTTTTCGAATCATCACCTAAGGTTGCTCGTGCTACATTGTCTTTATTTCCGGTGCACTCTTCGGTCAATGAGTTAGGATTGTGTCAATCCCTCGCGCTTTTGATCATATCGTCTTGCCCAGAAAAGCAAGATTGTTCTCGAGCTTAGTAGCATATTGGTGGTTCGTGATTTTCCGAATATCTTCTCGGGAGTATTACCAGGTTGTCACTTGACCGCTATGTTGAGTTCGTGATCATGTTGGTTTCCTCAAAACGACCCATTCTCCAAGATTCGGTGTTGGGTACTCCTGAGCTAGTTGGTTGAGCTAAACAACAACTTGGAGAGTTGGAAGATGGAAGCTTGTCTTACTTAGTTCATCACTAGGGGATATTCTTGTTTGTGTGTGTGTTGAAGAGAGATGATATCTTCATCGATTGTTCCTCGTGATCGGTTGTTGAATCTATCATCTTGTCCAAACTTTGATTTGAGTGTGGGCTATCGTCAAATCAAGTTAGTACCAACGATATTTGTAATGTTGTCTTACTCGTGGTTGTTCCTCGAGCATACACCATGACATCTTTTGGTCTGTCCAATACTATCACATTGTTCACATAATGGTGGAAGTCCAGTGATATGGAAATTCCGATGAGTTGTTGTTGAGCCCATCAGCGGCATTTTGTCTCGACCATGATTTGTGTTGAACATCCAGCTGGTGTTGGAAACTTGTGTAAGCATTTTCTTCATGCCCCATTCACTAAGTATATGCATGGATGGAAGAAGTGACTTCCTCTAATTCATGTGCATTTGATGCAAGTTGCCGCCGTGAATTCGATAAAGTC
This sequence comes from Aegilops bicornis, assembly GCA_021605145.1. Classification (NCBI taxonomy): domain Eukaryota; kingdom Viridiplantae; phylum Streptophyta; class Magnoliopsida; order Poales; family Poaceae; genus Aegilops; species Aegilops bicornis. Next base: position 19,735,474 of record CM038670.1, on the reverse strand, counting down.
AATGTTGCTTCCCTGGAATCATCCCAAGTTAGTCACACATGTGCAAAGTATACTATGGTTTGGTAGATTAATTACCTCCACTCCATATGTATTCCGTAGCACACCAAGCCACTGATTGATTTGTTCAAGGATAATAAGTTCTACGTGCTCATGTTTTGGAGATTACGACCGTAGTTCATTCCCCGAGAATCTCGCAACGTTATCTCGTCCATTTGTGTTGCAAACTTTCATTTTTCTTTCTAGACTCGATGAGTCTGGAATATCCTGACACCAACCAGATCTGAATCTCAGGCAGAAATGATGGTTGGAACAATTCCCAATAACTACTCCCTCCGTTCCTTGATATAAGGTGTACAGATTTTTGAGAAAAAGTCCAAAATATAAGGTGTATTGCGTTGTACCACTCATTTGGATAATTTTTAAGGGATTTGATTACATTTCATTATATAGAGCAAGCTCCTCTATTTTCTCATGTCAATTAGTCAGGTGTAATCTCTCCCAAAACTTGTGAAATTTTCCCTCCACGTGTGTTCTTTAATTTCTGTGCCAAAAACTATACACCCTATATTTAGGAACGGAGGGAGTATTATATTGGTCTCTATGTAATCGGTAACGTGGATGTCGTGGCCAACACACCTAGCTGGAAGGCCTATTATTGTAGTATCTTGGTTGAAGAAGTTGGTCACCTCCCCATAAGGATCTCGCAGGATCTGCCTCTGTAGTTATTCCTTATGGATTTTTGTGTTCCCGAAGTGCGACCTTTTACTTGATGTTCTAGATATAAAACCATATTTATGAATGGATTACGCTAGCACATCAAGGAGAACATTAGAAGCAGAGTGCTAAATGTCTCTCGGTCAATCATCAAGATTTTGTTTCCTTGGCCTCGCTAAGGTGAAATCTGAGAAGGTGTTATCCTCCTTGCATCATCATCCTCCCCCAATATCCATCATGGTGGAATGTTGAGTTGCCAGGATCCTTGCCATGGATGTTGGTAAAACCTTGATGAATATGGAAATGCTCAAGTCCTTGAGACCATGCGCAAGCAAAATCACCCCTTGTGTTGTCTTCAACAAGGTAATCCACATCATCCATTCTAATCTGAGTATGCCATTCCTTCGAACTCCTTCGAACGATCAATTGTGAATTTTCCCTAGGCTGGTATAGAGAATTTCAATGATCTCTGTATCAAAAGTAATTCTTTTTTCCACTTAAGGGAATAATTCTACGAGTCACCTCCCCTAAGGTGCCCCGTTATGGTATCATGGCAACTCAATTCCTCGCTACGTTGACAACCGTTCACCATCTCCTCAAGCGTGGAATTGTTTCCTACCAAATTGAACCCCCGTCATCTGTTCTTCCATCCCTCCCGAAGTGTGTTTGAACATCTCAGCTCAAGAGGTGTTCTATGCCTCATCTCGTGAGTTGATCGTCAGTTGCTCGATCCTTGAGAAGATTGATTCTTCTAGAGTTTTCATTTTCTCTCGTGGTCATGTTGAATGGAGTTCTCAAAGCAAGATGTCAAGATCAAGATGATGCAATGAATCAAATGTTTTCGAGAAGAGCAATTGGATCATGAAGATTGTGTTAGTTTGTGTTCCCCTTTGACCTCTTACCTCACGTCTTGAATCTCGGGACGAGATTCTTGTTTAGTGGGGGTGAGTTGTCACATCCCTAGTTCTGGTCTGCTCTGGGTTAGCTAGTCTTGTGTTGCATCATGTTTAAATTTCTCTTAAACCTGAAATGGGGAGCAACAAACCCCAGCACTTCTAAAAATACCAGGTTCAACTGAAAAACATTTCAATGAACCCAGAATGCCCTTCACAAAAGTTCATCATTTTTGAAATGGTCTAGAACCTCTCCGAAAAATGGTGCACATTTTCCTAGGCCATTCTGGATTTTTGAATTTAATCATTACTTATTTGCATTTGGGCATTTAAATACTATAAAATATTTTAAATGCTCAAATAATCCCAAACTGAATTGTTTGATATAGGATATATTTCCAACAGTGGTCATGAGAAGTTGCATGATTTTTGGGATTGATTTAGTATTTTTAGAAATGCCACAAAGATTACAGAGTAATAGAAAAACTTAAATAAAAGAGGGAGAGAGAAAGGAACTAACCTGGCAGCAGCCCATTGATGTGTACTACGCAACCTTCTTCTTGTAGACGTTGTTGGGCCTGCAAGTGCACAGGTTTGGAGGATAGTAGCAAATTTCCCTCAAGTGGATGACCTAAGGTTTATCAATTCGTGGGAGGCGTAGGATGAAGATGGCCACCGGTGAGGGTTCCCCTCTCCGGCAGGGTGCCGGAACAGGGTCCCGATTGGTTTTTGGTGGCTCTGGAGGTTTTGCGGCGGTGGAACTCCTGATCTAAACTCTGTTCTGGAAGTTTTACGATATGTAGGTATATATGGGTGCAGGGGGTACGTCGGTGGAGCTACGGGGGCCCCACGAGGCAGGGGGCGCGCCCTAGGGGGGTGGGCGCGCCCCCCACCCTCATGAGCACCTCCCGTATCTCCTGACGTAGAGTCCAAGTCTATCCGGTGGCTTTCCTTCCAAAAATAACTTCTCCAGTTGATTTCGTTCCGTTTTGACTCCGTTTGACATTCCTTTTCTTCGAAATACTGAAATAGGCATAAAACAACAAATCTGGGCTGGGCCTCCGGTTAATAGGTCAACTACATGATCGTGCTAAGCAATATGACAATGATGAATGTGTCATGAAGAACGGTATGGTGGAAAGTTGCATGGCAATATATCTCGGAATGGCTATGGAAATGCCATAATAGGTAGGTATGGTGGTTGTTTTGGGGAAGATATAAGGAGGTTTATGTGTGAAAGAGCGTATCATATCACGGGGTTTGGATGCACCGGCGAAGTTTGCACCAACTCTGAATGTGACACTAGTAGAAAAAAGGGTCAAATGTGAAGCATAATAGTGCCGGTTTGAATTTCAGCCGCCACTAATGTGTACACTAGTGGCACTTCGTGGTGGCGATCAATAGCACGGGTTCGTGGCGAACCTTTAGTACCGGTTCATGCCACGAACCGGTACTAAAGAGGCTGTGTCAGCCTGAGGTCAGGCTATGGCCCCACCATCACCATTTAGTGCCGGTTCGTACCACGAACCGGTACTAATGAGGTTATGGCAAGCTGTTTTTAGTCCCACCTCGCTCCCCTAAGAAGCCTATTACCACCTTAAATATGTTATTTCTCAAACTATCACAAGCACTTGGTCTTCATTGAACTCTATGTGTAGAATTTGTGGCCGCAATATGAGTCTTCATCGGTTTATAAATCGTTGATGACTCGTATTGACAATACAGATTGTACACACAAAGATCATTGATGATCAAAGTATTTTGTTATAAGATCATATTGACAATTTAAATTGTAAAGAAATATAAGATCATGATCTAAATGCTCTTATATTTTTTGCGTTAAGTATGCACCATTCAAAGCGACGTCATCAACTTTCAACCGTTTATGCCTTTATTTGCTATTTTTCATGCATTTAATGATTTGTTTTGAGAACTAAATGACCTGGAAATTGAAAAGCACTACGAATGAACTCTGAAAAAGTTGAAACTTGGCATGGTATCATCATTTTACCCACATATCATGTTCAAAAAAATAGAGAGGGTTACGGCAAAAACTTGATGCACTTCGTTTACAAACTGGACAATCTCTTTCGAAGTATTCGGGTTTATGACGAAATTAAACTCATCTGTTACAAAGGAATTTCATTTTTTTTAAACTTATTACAAGTCCAGACTTTTTGTGCATTCAGTATGCACCATTCAACTGCTAGGCGGGAGGCTCTTAAGTACCGGTTCCAACTGCTAGGCGGGAGGAGCTCTTTAGTACCAGTTCCAACTGCTAGGCGGGAGGAGCTCTTTAGTACCGGTTCGTGGCGAAGCTTTAGCACCGGTTCGTGCCACGAACTGGTACTAATGAGGTTGTGTCAGGTAAGGCTGGGGCCCCATGAGCACCTTTAGTACCGGTTCATGGATGAACCAGACGTAAGCTGTTTTTAGTCCCACCTCGCGAAGTGAGAGGGACTAGGAGCGGTTTATAAGCCCTGAGTGCAGAGACGATGAAGAAGAGGCTCAATGCTCACGTTGCTTAGTTTCAAGCCTTCAGGAATACGGTAGACTGCACTGAGCTATGCGCAGTGCAGTTTACACTATTCCGAAAGGCTTGAAGCAAATTAACAAGCATTGCACCTCTTTTTTATTTTTAATAACTTATTACAACTCCGGACTTCTTCTGTTATGGCAAAATCTAGTTGCACGTCGACATTTCTTTTTTTTAAGTTATAACTCCAGACTTTGACCATCAAGTTTTGCAGAAAAGAAAAAATAGCAGAAAAGAAGAAAAACTATAGCTGAAAAGAAAAAAACTATATAAAAAAACTACTCAGAAATAAATAGAAGAAAATAAATGACTGTGAAATTATATTTTCTATTTTTCAATCGTTTACAAAATGACCGTGAAATTGAAAATCACTACAAAATGAACTCTGAAAATGTTGAATTTTGGCAAACTAGATGAATAACTACTCACAAATAAATAGAAGAAAATAAATATAACAGAAAAGAAAATACTATACAAAAACTACGAGAAATAAATAGAAGAAAATAAAGCAGAAAAGAAAAAACTATAAAAAGAAAAAACTATACAAAAAACTACATGAGAAATAAATAGAAGAAAATAAAGCAGAAAAGAAAAACTATAAAAAAATTGGGGCGCTGCCCTGTGGGCCTGATAGGCCACAGGTGTGTAATTACAGGCCTTAAAGGCCTAGCAGACTCACAGGGCAGCGCGCAGAGTTTAGGCCCACAAGCCTGCTATATAGAGGAGTTCGAATGGGTAGCCATGGGTTTATAAACCAGTGCGGCTGCCTTCGCCCGGCGAGGTGGGACTAAACTTTGGGGTGGCATTGAGGCCTTTAGTACCGGTTGGTGGCTCCAACGGTGCTAAAGACCACCCTTTAGTACCGGTTGGAGCCACCAACCGGTACTAAAGGCTGCTCTTCACTCCTCTTGGGCTGGCCAAAGTTGGCCTTTAGTACCGGTTGGTGGCTCCAACCGGTACTAAAGGCCTCTCCTATATATATAACACTTACGAAAATTTCAGTTACATCTCCCCACTTCTTCGCGTCTCGCTCCAACCTCTCGCGACGCCGTGCCGCCGAGTCCCGTCGTCGCCCGGCCGCCGTCGCCCATCGCCATCGTCGCCCGTCGCCCGTCGCCCGTCAGCGCCCGCCGCCCGTCACGCCCGTCATCGTCGCGCCGCGGTCCGGCCCCCGTACGGACTCTCTCGCTCTCGCGTACCAGCGCACTGGCACACCATCGTCGCCCGCCGCCGCCCGTCACGCCGCCGCCCTTTCAGACGTGCAGGCGGCAGTGTCTGAGGTCACAGACTGCAGTGTACGTATACGTACACAGACACACACATATATACACACATACACACACCTATATACACACACATACACACACATACACACACACATACACACATACACACACACACATACACACACACATTTTTTTACTAATTTTCTGTTTTCTGTTTTTTAGAAAATTTAATTAGATATTAATTAGCTAGGTATGTGAGATTTGAACTAGTTGAATAATTAATATAACTAGTTTATTTTTAGTAAGAAAATTGTCAAACTAGTTTATTTAGGTATTTGAGATTTGAACTAGTTGAATAATTAATATAACTAGTTTATTTTTAGTAAGAAAATTGTCGAACTAGTTTATTTAGGTATTTGAGATTTGAACTAGTTGAATAATTAATATTACTAGTTTATTTTTAGTAAGAAAATTGTCGTATCTGAGATTTGATGATCTAATTAAAATATTATTTGTTAATGAGTTTTTCTGTTTATTTAATGTTTTTATATATTTTGAGTTTATATAAATGTTAGATTAATGTCGAATGTTAGATGAATATAGTTAGATATATATTTGAATTGGCTAGATATTAATTAATGTTAGATAGTAATAAGTGTTTAATGTTTCACCTATATGAACATATAGGAAATGTCATCTGAATGCAACTTATTATTTGAATGCAAAACTTATGCTTCATTTGCTTCAACTTATAATTTTAAAGCATGACTTATGCTTCATTTGCTTCAACTTATAATTTTAAATTTTCACTATTCTACTAGCGCATCCCCTGCCATGCAAGAATTTTTGTCTTGGATAAGATAGGTTTTAGTGCTATAGATGATATGGAGGTAAAGATAGTTTACTTGAAGAAGGAGCATGGGTATACTTTCAACGTCAAATTATATAATGGAGACACATACACCCATTTTGAATGCAAAACTTGGCAAGCACTATGCAAGGCTTATGCATTTGAGCCTGATATGGTTATCACCTTTGATATTCGTCCGGAAGATGATATTGAAGGTAATATAGACATTGGGTCGATGTGCAAACGCCTCCAGTTCTACCATTATGTGAGTTTTTCTCAACCATGCATGCATATGTTTATGTCTTTGATACAATTTATTCAAAAATAGTTGACAACTAATTTGTATTGTCAGCTTACTTCGGTTCAAGCAAACATGTCCGACGCTTGGTAGACAGGACCTACTACTGCCCCGGGGCTCAACTAAACTGCGAGGAGATAAGTCATTATGTTTCATGGCTTGAGGATCTTAATACTGTCAAGACAAATGGTGATCAATGGTAGTACTCAAAACGTGCCACCAACGGTGATCGTATTGAACTACGGTCACATCTATAATCGAAAGATGGTAAGATTTTAACTATTTGTCCTTAATTAGTGCATCTTTGCATACATTATTTTTGAAGCTAAACTTTTATTGCTTAGTATATTAATTACTATACGATGTTCTTTCATCAACAGGGACTTTCGATGAAAGTTGTGCCTCAGTGGATCGAGACAAAAGGTCGCATGTCAATGGTTAGCTTACGACCAAGATTTCTGAAAGCGAAGAATGCTTAATAGTGAAAGATTGGAGCAAAATTGTAAACGATCGCAGAGAAGTACTAGGGGGCAGCAAGGAGAAGCACAACCCAAGATTAGGGACATATTCATCTGCATGCTCCAGTATGATGAATCAGGAGAGCTATACATGTTTTATGCTATTCTACCTGAGAGGGAGCAGCAGGAGTAGCTAGTTCATGCTCTTAATTAATTAGTACTTGTCCTCTCTCATGCATGTCCGTATTGTCCTGAACTTGATGTTGGTGATGATTATGTTGAACTCGATGATATCTTTGCTTCTGTTACAAAGTGAACTCGATGATTATGTTGGTGATTAGATAGCTAAGCGGTAATGACTATGATGATTAAATAGTGGTAACTAATGACGACTATGATGATTTTTAGCTAGCTAAAGTTTATTTATTTATTAATATGGGATGATGATGATGATGATGATGATGACCACTACAACTCACTATAACATAAAACAATCCTAAATTAAATTGATAACACAAATTTAATTGAAAAATAAAAAATAAAACAAAAACCCACAAACATTTAGTACTGGTTGGTGTTACCAACCGGTACTAAAGGGCTCCCTGAGCCCGGAGCTGCCTCGTGCCACGTGGTTGGCCTTTAGCACCGGTTCGTGCTGAACCGGTACTAAGGGGGGGGGGCTTTAGTGACCACACTTTAGTGCCGGTTGTGGAACCGGCACTAAAGGGCCTTACGAACCGGTGCTATTGCACGGTTCTGCACTAGTGTGAGAAAGGGCAATGCGCGGTACCGAAGAGGCTAGCAATGATGGAAGGGTAAGAGTGCGTATAATCCATGGACTCAACATTAGTCATTAAGAACACACATACTTATTGCAAAAATCTACAAGCCATCAAAAACCAAAGCACTACGCGCATGCTCCTAGGGGGATAGATTGTTAGGAAAAGACCATCGCTCGTCCCCGACCGCCACTCATAAGGAGGACAATGAAATAACACCTCATGTTTCAAATTTGTTACATAACATTTACCATATGTGCATGCTACGGAACTTGCAAACTTCAACACAAGCATTTCTCAAATTGACAACTACTCAACTAGCACGACTTTGATATTATCACCTCCATATCTCAAAACAATCATCAAGCATCAAACTTCTCTTAGTATCCAACACATTCATAAGAATTCTTACAAATCTTTTATGCTTAGCATATTAGGATTATTTAAGCAAATTACTTGGTTATTTAAGACTCTCAAAATAATCTAAGTGAAGCATGAGAGATCATCTATTTCTTCAAAATAAAACTACCACCATTGTGCTAAAAATATAAGTGAAGAACTAGAGCAAATGACAAACTACTCCGAAAGATATAAGTGAAGATCAATGAGTAGTCGAATAATTATACAACTATGTGAAGACTCTCACATTTAATAATTTCAGATCTTGGTATTTTATTAAAACAGCAAGCAAAGCTAAAGAAAATAACACTTCAAGGATAGAACAAATCATGTGAAGAAGCAAAAACTTAGGTTCAACCGATACTAACCGATAATTGAAGAAGAAAGTTGGGATGCCTATCGGGGCATCCCCAAGCTTAGATGCTTGAGAATTCTTGAAATATTATCTTGGGGTGCCTTGGGCATCCCCAAGCTTGAGCTTTTGTGTCTCCTTAATTCCTCTCATATCACGGTTTCCTAAATCTCAAAAGCTTCATCCACACCAAACTCAACAAGAACTCGTGAGATAAGTTAGTATAAACCAATGCAAAAACCTTATCATACTATATTGTAGCAAACCACTAAAATTATAATTCAACATTGCACTCTAAATGCCTCTGCATATTTAGAACTCCCATCATCAAATGGAATCATTAAATAATCAAAAATATGCAAACAATGCAAACATAACAGCAATCTTCCTAAACAGGACAGTCTGTAAGGATTGCAAGATTCATCATACTTCCCTAACTCTAAAAATTATGAACTAAAATTACCACTTTAATAAATTTATCAGAGCTCAATATGCAAAAAGACTCAACATTATACCACTCTCTGACTTTTCTAGGGAATTTTTGTAACAGCGGTAAACTTTCTGTTTTCAAACAGCAACATGTATACTAGCAAAATAAGCATGGCAAAGGCTATCCTTGAATTTTTTATTGAAACTAAAGATGCAAAACATTAATATAAATAAAAGAAAGCAAATACTAAAAAAAATGACACTCCAAGCAAAACACATATCATCTGGTGAATAAAAATATAGCTCCAAGTAAAGTTAACGATGAACGAAGACGAAAGAGGGGATGCCTTCCGGGGCATCCCCAAGCTTAGGCTCTTGGTTTTCCTTGAATATTACCTTGGGGTGCCTTGGGCATCCCCAAGATTGGGCTCTTGCCACTCCTTATTCCACAGTCCATCACATCTTTATCCAAAACTTGAAAACTTCACAACACAAAACTTAACAGAAAACTCGTAAGCTCCGTTAGCGAAAGAAAACAAAAACCCACTCCAAGGTACTATAATGAACTCATTCTTTATTTCTATTGGTGTTAAACCTACTGTATTCCAACTTCTATATGATTTATAAACTATTTTACTAGCCATAGAGTCATCAAAATAAGCAAACAGCACAATGAAAACAGAATCTGTCAAAAACAGAACAGTCTGTAGTAATCTGTAACTAATGCAAACTTATGGAACTCCAAAAATTCTAAAATAAATTGTTGGACCTGAGGAATTTGTCTAGTAATAATCTGCAAAAAGAATAAACTAAATATCACTCTCCAGTAAAAAGTTCTAGCTAATCTCGTGAGCGCTAAAGTTTCTGTTTTTACAGCATGATCATAAAGACTTCACCCAAGTCTACCCAAAGGTTCTACTTGGCACAAACACTAATTAAAACATAAAACCACATCTAAACAGAATCTAGATGGATTATTTATTCCTAAAAAGAACCGAAAAGTAAGAAACTAAAATAAAATTGGGTTACCTCCTAACAAGCGCTATCGTTTAACGCCCCTATCTAGGCATTATGATTTCAATGATGCTCACATAAAAGATAAGAATTGAAACATAAAGAGAGCATCATGAAGAATATGACTAGCACATTTAAGTCTAACCTTTAAGCACATAGAGAGGAAACTTGATATTATTCCAATTCCTACAAGCATATATTCCTCCCTCATAATAATTTTCAGTAGCATCATTAATGAATTCAACAATATAACCAGCACCTAAAGCATTATTTTCATGATCTACAAGCATAGAAAATTTACTACTCTCCACATAAGCAAAATTCTTCTCATGAATAATAGTGGGAGCAAACTCAACAAAATAACTATCATGTGATTGAAAATTAAGATGAAGATGACAGGTTTCATGGTTATCATTATTCTTTAAAGCATACGTGTCATCACAATAATCATCATAGATAGGAGGCATTGCTTTCATCATAGTACTTTTGCTCATGAAAGCTTGGGGGACAAAAAATATCATCTTCGTCAAACATAGCTTCCCCAAGCTTGTGGCTTTGCATATCATTAGCATCATGGATATTCAAGGAATTCATACTAACAACATTGCAATCATGCTCATCATTCACATATTTAGTGCCAAACATTTTAATGTGTTCTTCTTCTAACACTTTGGCAATATTTTCCTTTCCATCATACTCATGAAAGATATCAAAAAGATGAAGCGTATGAGGTAAACTCAATTCCATTTTTTTGGTAGTTTTCTTTTATAAACTATACTAGTGCTAAAACAAGAAACAAAAAGATTCAGTTGCAAGATCTAAAGATATACCTTCAAGCACTAACCTTCCCGGCAACGGCGCCAGAAAAGAGCTTGATGTCTACTACGCAACCTTCTTCTTGTAGACGTTGTTGGGCCTGCAAGTGCATAGGTTTTTAGGACAGTAGCAAATTTCCCTCAAGTGGATGACATAAGGTTTATCAATCCGTGGGAGGCGTAGGATGAAGATGGCCACCGGTGAGGGTCCCCCCCTTCGGCAGGGTGCCGGAACAGGGTCCCGATTGGTTTTTGGTGGCTCTGGAGGTTTTGCGGCGGCGGAACTCCCGATCTAATCTCTGTTCTGGAAGTTTTACGATACATAGGTATATATGGGTGCAGGGGGTACGTCGGTGGAGCTGCGGGGGCCCCATGAGGCAGGGGGCGCGCCCTAGGGGGGTGGGCGCCCCCCCCCCCCCTCACACTCGTGAGCACCTCCCGTATCTCCTGACGTAGAGTCCAAGTCTATCCGGTGGCTTTCCTTCCAAAAATAACTTCTCCCGTTGATTTCGTTCCGTTTTCACACCGTTTGATATTCCTTTTCTTCGAAATACTGAAATAGGAATAAAACAGCAAATCTGGGTTGGGCCTCCGGTTAATAGGTTAGTCCCAAAAATAATATAAAAGTGGATAATAAAGCCCAATATTGCCCAAAACAGTAAATAATATAGCATGGAGCAATCAAAAATTATATATACGTTGGAGACGTATCACCCACCTGCCTGTGCGGCCCAGCACCGCAACTGACCGGCCCAGCCCACCACCGCCGTCGTCCTCCTGGCGCCCGTCGACCAGGAGTGTGGACGACGGGCGCGCGCGGGCAGAGCGCCACGCCACTAGCTCGCCTGCCTGCCTCCCTTGCCAGCGCGATGTCGTGTTGCTTCTCCTCGGCGCCTCCCTGATCCCTCTGGCCTATCCAATCCTCCTCTCCCCTCCTCTGCTCCCTCCCCGCAGCACACCCGAGCATGCTCGTCACCGCCGCTTGCTGCTGCGACGGCCACCGTCACCGCCTCGCCTCACCATCGCGTCCCAGAGCTCCACCGTGGTCTGATTCATCCAGAAGACCCAGCCACGAGCGTTCGCACGCTCTGCACTTCCTCCACCGAGCTCCTCCCCGACCGCCGTCGCCGGAGATCCACTCTGCCGCCCCGTTCGCTCCGGTCCTCCTTCGAGCTCGCCGTCTGCACCGCTGAAACCGTCGTGAGCTTCTCCCTCGAACCACCCTCTCCGTTTTCTCGTTTGCACGTCGTAGCCGCCATGCCACTTGCATCCGTACGCGCCGCTGTCGTGCCTAACACGCTCGCCGCCTCGCGTAGTTTCTGTAAGTGCTAACCGCGCATCGCCTAGGCCACCGCAGCCGCGTTCCCGCGCATGCCCGAATGCCGACCGCCACTGCCGAGCTCGTAGCCGTCGTCTCCGGCCACCCCAGCTCCCGCCGTCTGCTCCATCAGCTATGCAAGAGCAGCAGCTCTTCGCAGAGCCTCCCCGCTCCCAAAACCATCACGTGTGGGCGATTCCCGAAGCCCTCCGTCGTCTCTGTCGTCGCCGGCGACGAGCCGTGGACCAGGTCCGGCGGGTTTGACCCCGCTGACCAGGGTTTGACCTCCCCCCTTGTGTCACTGACGCGTGGGCCACCCCCCTGACACTTTTAGTTAGTATTAGTTTAACACTAATTAACCTAGGTTAGTTGGCTAATTAGTCGCTGACTAGTGGGCCCCGGCCCCACAAACAGTTTAGTTAGAATTAACTTAAGGCTAATTAACTTGGATAATTAGTTGTGCCACTGACCTGTGGGACCCACTGGTCAGGTTTGACCTGCTGACGTCACAGTGGCGTCATGCTGACGCAATAACTCTTTTCTGGAATTTAAATAAGTCTTAAATGATTTATTTATTTCAGAAAATATCCAAAACTTTGAAAAATCATAGAAATTCAACCGTAGCTCAAAATAAAATATTTTATATATGAAAAATTATCAGAAAAATTTAATCTATGCATCTGTACTAGTTTCATGCATGACAAACATACCTAAACCTGCTGTATGGATGAAAACACATAAAGGACATTTAAAATGCTTAAGTTTGGAGTTGCATTTGAATCCTTGATTCAAATGAGCTCCATTGAACTTGTTGCTATTTGCATTAGCACAAACAACATCACATATACATGTCATGTTCATGCATCATATTGTGCATTGCATTGATAGTGTTTACTCTCTGTTCGCCGGTTTTTGTCCCCTCTCGCTTGGCGTATCCCTCTCGCCGGTTTTTGTCCCCTCTCGCTTCTGCTTGAAGGTTGTCGAGATACATGACGTGTACATGGCGGTAAGTGGCGAGAGCATGTGTGAAGAAGTACACCCCTGCAGGGTTAATATGATCTATTCGAATAGCCGCGTCCGCGGTAAAGGACCTCTGGGTTGCCTATGCAGTTCATAGACAAGTGAAATTGGATACTCTAAAATGTGCAAGATAAGCGTGAGTGCCATGGATGGCGTTCTCGTAGGGAGACGGGAGCGGATCCATAGTGGTGTATTGATATGGTGAATATGTGGACTCGTGTGCGCCACCTCAAAAGAGTTACTTGCAGTCGTAGTTCAGGATAGCCACCGAGTCAAAGCTGGCTTGCTGCAGTCAAACCCCACCAACCCTTTGTTGATAATGATGCATATGTAGTTAGATCTGATGTAAGTCTTGCTAGGTACATTTGTACTCATGTTTGCTTAATTTATGTTTTTGCAGAGAGACTTCAGTCTCGCTAGCAGTTCCGCGTGGACTTCGACGTTTAGCTTGTTACCTCAGCTACGATCTTGTGCCTCGGCAGGATCTGGTAGATAGTCAGGCTTCTCAGCCCTTTTCATTTGTAGATGTCTGTACTCAGACATGTTAAGCTTCCGCTTGTGCTTTGACTTGTATGCTTTGAATATTGGGTCATGAGACCCATGATTGTAATATATCGCTCCTCGGAGCCTATTGAATAAAATACTTGAGTCGTAGAGTCATGTTGTGATGCCATGTTGTATTTGCACATATCGAGCATATTGTGTGTATGTTATTGAAATGCTTGGTATGTGTGGGATCTGACAACCTAGTTGTTTATCCTTGGTAGCCTCTCTTACCGGGAAATGTCTCCTAGTGCTTCCACTGAGCCATGGTAGCTTGCTACTGCTCCGGAACACTTAGGTTGGCCGACATGTGTCCTTCTCCGTTCCTGTGTCTGTCCCTTCGGGGAAATGTCACGCGGTGTCTACCGGAGTCCTGTTAGCCTGCTACAGCCCAGATTCTCTGGAGTCCCGCTAGCCCAGCTGCTACAGCCCGAATTCACTCGCTGTTGACCGACACGTTCGTTGTTGGGTCATGTACGCCTGTCCCTGTAAGTTAGCGCCACTTTGGGTTCACGACTAGTCATGTCTGCCCGGGTTCTTTGTCATATGGATGCTAGCAACACTATCATATACGTGAGCCAATAGGCGCAAACGGTACCGGGCCTGGTAAGGCAACAACCGTGGGAAAACCGTCCATGACGCGGGATTTCTCAACGTGAGCTGTCATCATTTGTTCCACGGCCTCATTACGTACCTTGACAGCAGCCGGGTGCTCGATGCTGCTTCTGTTCCATGACGAGGGCCTGCAGCATCTTCATCGAGGAACTACTATTCTCATGCAGCTTCTTCCAGCCGGCGTTCTTCTCCTTCAACAGGTCAATCTCGTGGCAAACCTTCGCCTTGTCCTCCTGAAGTCGCAGGTCTCCTTCTTCTCCGAGGCAATGCTCTTCTTCAGCAGCATCACCAAGCCGGCGGTCAACTCCCCCTGCTTATTGAGCTCAGCGGGCTTGTCGTCGAGGCTCTCCTTCAGCAACTCCATCAAGCCTTGGATGAACTCCTTCTGCTTATTGAGGTGCTTATTGAGCTGATCGGGCATGCCGTCGAGGGATAACGACTCCAGCACCGCCGGCTCGGCATGTTTGCCTCCGTGGCTAGGGCGCTCCTGGGAGCCATCGCCTGCCCGTGAGAGATCTTTTGAGGTCTCTGCGTGGCGGCGAGCCCTCTCTTTTTTTCCACAGCGTTGGTTGCCGCTCCCTTGTTACGAGTAGTTCTCGACCTAGAGCTCTGCTCATCGTCCATGGCAACGACGGACGAAGAAGAAGCACTTATGAGGAGGAAAGGTAGATTAATTTTCGGTTAGGTAGTTCCCCTTTTTATAACCTAAGTACTAGCACTAGTATTAGTACCTGCATAGTGGGAACACGTTCAGGTTTGGTACGTACTAGTAGGTGTGAGCAGGCTTTCGAATGTTATGGAACAAGGTAAAGATTAATTGATGGTTTTGGTTTCGAGGCCCGAAACGGCTCCCGATGAGTTTAGCGGAACATAAATTTCAAGTAGACTACACTGCTCAAATGCGTAAATATTATGTTACTGTCAAAAATTGGCACAAAATACGAAGGAGACCAATGGAAGTACTACTAGTAACACATGATTTAACTACTCGCATGCGCGCAGCGGAGTAATAATGTCTTTCTTCCACCCTCACATCCACTCAATTTGCATGCGCTGTATTAATTGACCATCAATGAAGTGAACGACTTTACACGCGTCAAATTATCACATGGGGTGGATCTTGGACAAAATTGCGTCCGCCCGTGTACCCGCGTGTGTGTGTGAGGGAATGAGTGCGTGTGTGGCGTGCGTGCACATCTTCGCTTCATGCATGTACCGCCAGTATGTCTCAGGGAGGACGAGTACATTCTTCTGGAACCAGCAGCACGTCACTGTGATCAATCCATGCAAGGAGGTCGCGACAACGCCTCCACATGTGCCACATGGCTTCATGAACTGTAAGAGACAACGTAGCGTGCCATTGGTATTCTAATTTACGTGTTTTGCACATACTCGAAGTACTAGTAAGGTACACGTGCATTGCACGCATCAGATTTTGCAACCAAATTATGAATAAATACCACACTATAGCATGTAAGCTCTGAGTCATATATGCCTGATGTAGACCTTTGTTTAATTCTTATAGTTCATCTCATTCAAAATCAATTAGTTTTTATAAAAAAGCTAGGGCCTCTTGGATTCGTAGGATTTTCAAAATGCGGGAATAGGAAAAACGTGGGATTATAGAGGAATGTCGTCTTGAATCCTACAGGATTGTACAAGTGTTTGATTGTGCATAAAAAACGCAGAATTCTTTCAAAGAGGTTTGAGTGGATGGGATGTTTCATATGAAATCTAGTGCAAATGAATCATTTGGAAAAATTCCTATGGTTTACAATCCTACGAATCAAACAACCAAGATAGGAAAAATTCCTAATGATTAGAATCCTCCAAAATTCCTTTGAGAATCCTTTGAATCAAAGAAGCCCTTAATATATTTTATGATTCCCATTAATATTAATGAGGATGATGCCAATATCTTTGCACAAATACTTGGTTGCAAATTGAGTGAGTTCCCTATTAAATATTTAGGTGCTCCTCTACATCATAGAAAGCTTAAAAAAAGTGAACTTCAACCTACTATTGATAAGATTATCAAGAGAGGGGCTGGGTGGCGGGGGGACTTTTGTCTTCGGGCAAAAGACTCACTTTAGTGAGGACTTGCCTGTCCACTATCCATAGCTATCTTACGGGGATTATTAAATTCCCTAAATGGGCTATCAATCTAATAAATTCTCAACTAGCCCACTGCTTTTGGGGACGACTATGAGGGACACTTTAAATATCATCTTGCTGCACTGGGTAATGTAACCCTGCTAAAGCAGCATTGGGGTGCAGGCATCCCTAATATTGCTGATATGAATCTATGTCTCTTAGCTTCTTGGATCAGGAGATATTTCCTGGATGAGGGCAAAATTTGGAAACAAATTGTTGATGCCAAGTATAAGACTCACATTCCTAATATATTTACTTGCCCTGAAAATGGTGCTTCCCCTTTTTGGAAAGGAATACTACGGGTTGCTAAAGCTGCCAATCTAGGATATTCATGGATAGTGGGGAATGGCAAGAGTATTAGATTCTGGGAAGACCAGTGGTTGGGTCATACTACTCTAGCTACCCAGTATTGGGAGCTATACTCTATTGCCAATGACCACAATGTTTACATTCGAGGTCTGGGATGGCACCAATCTAAAGATTACTTTTAGAAGGTGTTTCACCCAGAAACTACTAGCAGAGTGGGACAGTTTGTTCAGCCGCGTAGCTGGTATAATTTTAAATGACATTGAAGACACCGTTCGCTGGAACTTTGAAGCCAAAGGTGTCTTTACCGTAAAATCCTTTTACAAATTTATCAACTTTAGGGGGATTGATCCAGAAAACCTTACAATTATCTGGAAAATTAACATTCCCCTTAGGATCCAGATCTTTCTCTGGCTTGTGGCCAAAAACAAACTCTTAACAAGAGACAATCTACAAAAAAGACAACACGTAGATGATCCTACCTGCCTTTTTTGTGGAGAATCTGAATCTATTGATCATTTATTTTTTGGCTGCGTTGTTGCGATAGAGCTATGGAGAGGGATTTTTGATATATCCACAAAACAAGTTGGTATGTCCATTGAGTGCATGCTAGCTTGGTGGCTTAAGCACAAAAATCTCTCAGCGGACTGCTTGCTTCATTCTGCTGCCCTTTGGGCTCCGTGGAATCATCGCAATGACATTTGTTTCAATCATGTTCCCTGGCTTGGGATGCAGGTGTTACGGAGGAAAACTGCTGCTATTCTAAGCAGCTGGATGATTCGATGCCCAGGTGCTGCTAAAGAAAGAGGGATGCACTTGGTGAGAAAGATGGAGCAGGAAGCACGTGCGCGCCCCCCTCCTGATGTGGCCAGACCCTGACTAGGACTCAGAAAGTGCTCGGCGCTGCTGTTCGATTGCGGCAATGCATGAGATCTGGACGAGCGCTATTACAATTTCGCCCTCTCATTGCGAGAGTTAGCTCTCTTGTGTTTCTTTGGAGCTTAGTGTCTATCTCTGGTAGTTGTTCACCGGCACTTTTATGTGGAGGCTAGAACTTCTATCTTCTTTGGGGCAGCGTATGTTGTTGTTTTATCCCAGCGTGCTTGTAACAGGATGTCTGAATACTGGGGTTTCATTTTGGTAATGCAAAATGGGGCCGGGGCCAAAAGCCTTTTTTCTCTAAAAAAATATTTTATGATTCATGGAATTGTGCGTTGTAAAGAATAAAGTAAAAACAAATAATGGCAATTCAACTAGAAAAAAGTTGGGGCAGTTATGATACGGAAGATTCTAGAACAAAAGAGAACCACTGTTGTTTTGAGGTTTGTGCATTATGCTTAAGTTCAACCATGGAGTCTGCTAGATTGTACATGTGGCAAAAATCCAGTGGGGGGCTAGAAGATGGTGCGAGGGGCCGAGTGGAGGGAGACTATGAAGGAATGCACAAGTGCGAGATCGATATTTAGAGAGAGGGGTTGAGAACGTGCGCTTGTATGCGCGATGGCGTGAGCCATGAAAATAAATGAGCTAGGGGCCAAGCATTACTAATCCGTTACGAGGAGGGTCAATTCATGAACTTACACCATGTTTAGCAGCAAGTGTCTAATGATCACATGCATATTAGCGTTGATATATAGTGATGTTAGGGGGGAGGGGCCCTTATCGCCTTGTCTTCGCCATTGTGCACGCGTTCGAGAGATGAAGCGGAAGGCATGGATGATGAGAGGGGGACGTTGGATATATAATTAATGTGGATCTATTAGCTATATATGTTAATCCTATATAGAGAGGTATAGATTGATCGATGTGGACGTGGGAAAGAGGGTGAGACCTCACTGGATATATCGATTGATCGGTTTGTGTGGAAAACCATGAAAGACCTAGCTATATACACACATACATAGAGGAACATCGATCGTTACGCATGCACGCGTGAGAGATAAAGAATGCCTGATATGATGGAGAGGGGGATGTGTGTGGGTGTGTGCCTTCATGGGAGACCGACCTGAAGAAAAAGATTGCATGTGTGCGATGGATAATGCCGACTGGTAGTGTGTGTGAATGCATGCACGAGAGAAAGTTAGTGGTACAATTATAAAGAGAAGACGACTGTGTGGGTGTAAAAGACTAGGTGAGGTCATAATCAATGTAAAGTTGAATTCAAATATTTGAATAAGAGATCCTGATGTTTGAAACCCATGCATGCATGAATATAACGGAGATCTGCGCGGTGTGGTTTGGAAACGAGCATGTTGTAATGTATACACATTGAACAAGGTCAGACTGATTTGAATTTGAGATACCGATGGCAGACATCATTTGGCCACGTCGCATCCGTGCATGAACACACTATTCTAATTGGAGATGATGGGCGGCTTTCGCATCACATATCTATATCTATACCCCTATATATATATTATATTTTATATTTTTTTATATTGTGTGCGGGTAACTTTAACTTTGAAAGATGGTCGTTGGGTGAGGGGAATCCGTGATGGTACAAAGATGGAAAATTCGAGCACTACTGGCCGTTTGATATCATCTATTTTCCACCAGATTTCGCCACATGTATAATCTAGAAGACTCCATGGTTGAACATAAGCATAATGCACAAACATAAAACACAAGCACTTCTTATTTGTTCTAGAATCTTCCGTATCAAAATTGCCCAAATGTTTTTCTACATGATTTGCCATTATTTGTTTTTACTTTATGTCTTACAACGCACAATTCCATTAATCTTAAAAAAGATTAGCTTTCTTATAAGAAGTAGATGATTTTGAATGAAATGAACTATAAGAATTAAACGAACATCTACATCATGCATATATGACTTAAAGCTTACATGCTATAATGTGGCATTTATTCATAATTTGGTTGCCAAATCTCATGCATGCAATGCACGTGTACCTTACTCTAGTCTAAATGGTGTTTGTGTGTGTGTTGTGCGTGTTGAGGTGCAAATTGTCTTTTTTTGTACACGTTAAGCTTGTTCTTCCGAAATTTCAAGCCGCGCCTTATTATGCCGAAAATTCAAGCTAGCGTCTCTGTCTATCATGCTGCGAAACTCCCGCCTCTTCAACCCGCGCCTTGTTAGCCCGAAATATTTAAGATATATCTTTGTCTTGTTGTGCTCCGACAACTCCCTCCATCTCAACCCGCGCCTTGCTATTCCGAAATTACAACGCGCGCGAAAACTCCCACCTCCTGTGAAATCCCGACACGCGAAATGCCCGTGGTACCCCTGAACCAAAAGAACCGCTTCAAATCGGTGGGGGTACTTTCGTAACTTACCCCACATTTCGGACAAGCGCGTCCCTAAGCCATGGTTACCCACTGCCATCCCATACGCACCACCCATTCGTACACCGAGGCCGCGAAAACCCGCGACGAAACCCCACACCCTGCTCCGTCCGCCACCCAGCCGGAGCCTCTTCCCCGACGACGTCGTCCATAGCAACACCTTGATGTCCCTCATCCACCGTACCAGATGAGGATCCATCGTCGATCTTGTCGTCCCGCCGGTTCAGCCACCCCGTCCTCCACCTCCAAGGAGCTGCCTCGATGTTCCCCTCGTCTTTCGCGCCACCTCCATTCCCACACCGCCGTCTTCAACTGCACTACCGGAAGAGCATCATCATCACCATTTCCTCGGATGAAGCTGCGGCCTAATCGGCGCCACCAAAGAGGTTGTACACTAATCGCCACATTTTCTTCTTGATTCGATCTCACGGTGCTGCCGGCGCTCGGTCCCGAGCCGACACGGCGCGGCTCCATCCACGGCGGTGTCGCCGGCCACTTCCTCCATGGCGTCGCTCCCTCGGCGGCGACGTCCACATCAGTAGGAGCTACTGCTGCTTTAGCTCTCGCTCGCGCTGCTGCTCTGCTCTTGCTCTCGGTCCCTGCACAGTACGCTCTTGCTATTGCTCTTGCTCGTGCTACTGCTCTCGCTCTTGCTCTTGCTTGTGATGCTGCTCCGATTTAGCTACACTTCAGTCGACTGAATCGACTTTTGGGTCAGTCAATTTTCAGGGGGTGGGGGGCTCGCCGGAGTTAAGGAAGAACCAGCCGCAGCGGGGAGGGGGGCTCGCCGGAGAGGTACCCCACTATCTATCTTCGGGTACAGGTGGGGGGCAGGGGTCGCGGGTGGGGGGGGGGGGTTGGCGGGGCGGTGGCGTGGGGATCGCCAGAGAAAAAGCTCGGCATGGGGAGCCTAGAGGGATGGCAGGCGGCGGACCGGTGGTGGGGAGTGTTTTGGCGAGGCGGGGTGGCGCACCCGCCCATGTGAGCGGCTGAGACTACTGTTTGGTCGGTGGTGGCTGGCGGCTCAGGGGGGTGGAGGTTGAAGATGAACCGCAAGCCCTTGATTTCGTATCCAACGGCTGCAAAATCGACTGACCAGAGATGAAAAAGTCAGTCGACCGACGTGTAGCCTCACCTTGCTAGTGCGTTCAGTTTCGACAGCAAAATTCAGTTTCGACAGCAAAATTCAGTTTCGACAGTTAAGTTCAGTTTCGACAGTTAAGTTCAGTTTCGACAGTTAAGTTCAGTTTCGACAGTTAAGTTCAGAGATGAGCGGCTGATGTATTTTACATCTAGCACTTTGTGGTTATGTATTTTGCATCATGTATTGGAGATGCTATTAGAATTCCACTCAGGTTAACGTTGTTCATTGTCTCTCTTGTCCTGCTTCAGCCTCAGCGTCGTACAACTCACCAGTGCTGCTCCCACGACGAAACCCTCCATCACCGTGGAGCAGTACCTCGGGCTCCATCTCCAGACGCATAAGATCTTCTTCCCCTCCTCCGACAGCCAAGTCAGCCGGAGCATCCTCACCGGCCAACCCAATCACGTTGAGATCGACATGGCTTCGCCAAAGATGTTGTATAATTGTTACATCTCTTTTTTACTCTACATGTTATATATATTGTCCACTGAGCACTCGTAGTAATGGGAAATACGATTATTTTATCCTACTATATGACAAGCAGTGAGGTACCAGGAAACTTAGCTATCCGTGATGGACTCTCTTGAACGCCATCATTATTTATCTCTACGCATTTGAGTTGTGCATTTGTCGATGGGCCTGGGAGTTGAGCTAGTATGGCAGTGGCCTGGATCCAAAGTAATAGAAGTAGCACAAAAACATTTTTAGTGTACGATTTTCCTTGCTCAAGCCTGCCTACTAGAATCACCAGTGCTTTAAAGGAAAAGTGAATGAAAAACATAGGAATTGGAAAGTTTCCTATGGTTCTACTTTTCATGAATTTGGTGCAAAGGAATGGAGCAAAGGAAAACTATAGGATTTGTTCCTTTAGTGTCTCCTTGAAAGAAAAACCGTAGCAATTCTAATTTCCACTTCTCCTCCTTTTCATATTCTTATTCATCAAGCACAATACTAAGAGATAGTAGCATAATAGCATTATAGCCGTACATTTTCTTGTGGTTTGACTTGATCTCACCATGCTTTTTTGCATCCTGTGATCTTCCAATTGTTGTGAATCAAACACCCAGGTTGGCAGAAATCCTGTGTTTTTAAATTCTCTGTTTTGCACGTGCATTCCTATCCTATTCATGTCTATTTCCTATCCCTGCATTGTTAGAATCCTCAAATTCAAACAAGCCCTTACTCAATGTGACGCCCGGGTAATCAAGCTACAGTAACCCCTTGGTAATGATGTCACGTCACCACGATTACTGTTGCTAATCTCGTGTTAGTTTAGAACCGATCCAAATTCAAATTTAAGATCAAGTCGAACAGTTAAAAATTTCAAAAGTGAAAACTAAAATGTTGTAAATGTGCTAGATAAATCATGGGTAATAATGGTGGAGAAACCTAAATTTAATAACATGTTTAAGTGTCAAAATAATTAAAACTGTGGGTTAAATAATAAAATAAAAGCCTTTTGAATTTTATAAAATATTAAACTATTTTAATTGGGATGAGAATTAATGTGGCAGTAGTTTATTTAAAAGCACCAAGTTAGGTGTTAGTGATAATTTTTATAAAAATAAAATAAAAGAAAACTAGAAGTAAAATAATGAAAGGAAAATAAAGAAAAGAAACAAACACAAAACATAAAAATAAGAAAGACCCCCTCGGGCCTCGGCCCAGCTGGTTGCAGCCGGCCGGCCCAGCCGGTCGCACCCCCCGGTCGGCCTACAAGGCCCCCCTCGCTCCCCACCCCAAACCCTAAAAATCCCCCCGATCCCCTCGCTCCCTCCGATCCGATCTGGATCGGGGCGCTTCGCTCGTCGCCCGCGCCCCCCTCGCGGCGACGCCCTTCCCTGCCGGCGCCTCGCCGTCTCGACCACGTCTCCCGGCCGCTCCCCGCGCCCCCGTCCCCGGCGCTGCCCAGACCGTCACCGGACTGCGCCTCCGTCCCGCACCTTCTTCACTGCCCTCGCGCCGCGCCTGCAGCACCACCAGCCGGTGCCGTCATCGCCACACCCCGCCGAAGCTCGCCACCACCCCTCGTGCGGCATCCTCCTCGTCGCCCGTCTTGGCCGACGCCGCCAACCACCGCCACCTCACCGACGCTGCCCGGCGCTGCCCCGCCGTGGCCCGCCTCCTCAACCCTCTTGCGTGGATCCGGTCGGGGGCAATCGATGCCCTGACGCGCCTTGGCCGATGCCGGATCACCTCGCGAGCCATCCGCCACCCGCCGTCG
The DNA here is from genome assembly GCA_021605145.1 of Aegilops bicornis. NCBI lineage: Eukaryota > Viridiplantae > Streptophyta > Magnoliopsida > Poales > Poaceae > Aegilops > Aegilops bicornis. The sequence continues at coordinate 19,712,084 of CM038670.1, read as the reverse complement.
TCGGCGCCGCCTCCCCGTCTACGTCGCTCGTCCCCATCCTCCTCCTCGCCGGACACCATCGAGCCACGCCGCCCTCTTCCCTACAACGAACGTGAGAACGCCTCGTGCTCCCTCTCTGCCCTCCTGTGGTGGCCGCGCCCCGCTCCTACCGCTGGCCGCCCCTGTCCCGCGCGCCGTCGCCTTCCGGTCGCCCCCTCATCCGTCTGCGGCGTGCCGGCACTCTGCCATCGCTCGATTCGCCAAGCAACCGCACTACGGGCGCCGAGCGCCCGTAGCCCGTGCCGCTTTGGCTCCCTTCAAAGCCATCGACTGCTGGGGCCCAGCGCCTGCCTTTAGAACAAAAAAGAAGAAAAACAAAATAAAAATAATAAAATTAGTAAAATAATTAATTAATTAGCTTAATCATCTAGTTTAGTTAACTAAACTGTTAGACTAGCCTAATGAGTCTATGACAGGGGGACCCCACCCCCTGTTGACAAGTCAAATGTTGACTGGTCAACTGGGACCGCCTGGACCCACATGTCACCCTCTGGTACACTTATGTGTACACAGATCTGGGTGCACCTAGCATTTACTCATTATTTTCGAATTAATTAAATTGCAAAATATCATTAAAACTTTAGAAAATCATAGAAAATAATCCGTAACTCGGATGAAAATGTTTTCTACATGAAAGTTGCTCAGAATGACGAGACGAATCCGAATCGCAACCCGCTCGTCAGCCACACGTCCCTAGCATAATGAACCTGCAACATTTCACCTCCGGTTCATTTGTCCAAAACGTGAAACACCGGGATACTTTTAGGATGTTTTCCCCTTCATCGGTATCACCTCCTACCGCGTTAGGGCACTCCTAGCACGATTACTTTGGACATGTCATGCATCGTTATGCATCTGTTTGCATTGTATTCATTGTTTCTTCCCCCTCTTCTCTTCGGTAGACTACGAGACTAACGTTGCTGCTGGTGCCCCGATCGACTACGTTGTTGACGACCCCTACTTGCCAGAGCAACCAGGCAAGCCCCCCCCCCCCTTGATCACCAGATATCACCTATTCTTCTCTATACTGCTTGCATTAGAGTAGTGTAGCATGTTACTGCTTTCTTATTCCTATCCTGATGCATAGCCTGTCCTTGCTACTACTGTTGTTACCTTTACCTGCAATCCTATTTGCTTAGTATAGGATGCTAGTATTTCCATCTGTGGCCCTACATTCTTGTCCGTCTACTATGCTATACTATCGGGCCGTGATCACGGGTATATACTTATACTTATACATGATACATGTGGTGACTAAAGTCGGGTCGGCTTGTGGAGCACCCGCGAGTGATTCGCGGATTGGGGGATGAAAGGACCTTTGTCCCGACGGCCCTCTGGATGGATCTTTGTGGCGGAGCGACATGGCAGGTTGGGACCGCCTAGGAGAGAGGTGGGCCTGGCCCTGTTCGGCGTTCGCGGATACTTAACACGCTTAACGAGTTCTTGGTATTTGATCTGAGTCTGGCCATTTGGTCTATACGCTCTAACCAACCACGTGGGAAAGATATGGGCACTCGACGTCGTGGTATCAGCCGGAGCACTTCGTGATGCTGGCCGATCGAGCGGCGCGCCCGGATTGGAACGTAAGCCTGCTCTTGTATTAAGGGGCTAGTTACGCTTCCGGCCGCGTTCATAACGTCTTGGTGTGCTAAGGGCGATGGGCCCGGACCCTGTGCGCTTAGGTTTAGACCGGCGTGCTGGCCTCTCTGTTGTGCCTAGGTGGGGCTGCGACGTGTTGTTCTTCCGCGGCCGGGCATGACCCAGAAAAGTGTGTCCGGACAAATGGGATCAAGCGTGTTGGGTTATGTGGTGCACCCCAGCAGGGAAGTTAATCTATTCGAATAGCCGTGATCTTCGGTAACAGGATGACTTGGAGATGTACCTTGACCTTATGACAACTAGAACCGGATACTTAATAAAACACACCCTTCCAAGTGCGAGATCGACCCGGTGGTCGCTCTCTCTCAGGGTTACGAGGAGGGATCGCCAGTAGGATTATGCTATGCGATGCTACTTGGAGGACTTCGATCTGCTCTCTTCTACTTGTTGCAAGAGGGAGGCTCCGTGTAGCTTAGTCTTCGACAGGATTAGCTATCCCCCTCTTATTCTTGCATTCTGCAGTTCAGTCCACTGATATGGCCCTTTACACATATATCCATGCATATGTAGTGTAGCTCCTTGCTTGCGAGTACTTTGGATGAGTACTCACGGTTGCCTTGTTCCCCCTTTTTCCCCTATCTCTACTCGATTGCTGCGACCAGACAATGGGGCCCAGGAGCCAGACGCCACCGTCGATGACGACTACTACACCGGAGGTGCCTACTACTACGTGCAGCCCGCTGGCGACGACCAGGAGTAGTTAGGAGGATCCCAGGCAGGAGGCCTGCGCCTCTTTCGATCTGTATCCCAGTTTGTGCTAGCCTTCTTAAGGCAAACTTGTTTAACTTATGTCTGTACTCAGATATTGTTGCTTCCGCTGACTCGTCTATGATCGAGCACTTGTATTCGAGCCCTCGAGGCCCCTGGCTTGTATTATGATGCTTGTATGACTTATTTATGTTTTAGAGTTGTGTTGTGATATCTTCCCGTGAGTCCCTGATCTTGATCGTACACATTTGTGTGTATGATTAGTGTATGATTGAATCGGGGGCGTCACAAGTTGGTATCTGAGCCGACTGCCTGTAGGAATCGCCCTTCCCAACTCCTTGGCCGAAGTCGAGTCTAGACATTGCAAAACTTTGACTAACATGGTTGTGTGCCTTACGAGCCCACGTCGCCATTTGGGTGGTACTAGGATCTTTTACTCCTCGACCTTTACTCTGGGACTCTAAACTCTCTTCTACTCGGGTTAAATGATTTTACTAAATCTGACTCTAGGTTCTCGTAACTACTTCCTCCCGGAGAGCCCCTTAATACAGATGATCGCCGATTGCACCAGAAGATTGTGAAGTTACTCTCCGATACCCTCTCGAGACTTTGTGCCCGTTGCTTTTGCAATTCCCTACCACTGCAATATCCCTATGGATAAATACTTACACCCGTCGTTCTTACTTTATGCCCAGTCGATCTTGTTATTACAAGATACCTCGAAATTCTCTCTAATGTTCCGAGAATACTTTGTGCCTGCTGCCTTGCAGTTCTTTGCCACCTGAATACCCCTAAGAGTAATTTCTCGCACTTTCCGAGTATCCGCTCATCCCCAGTTGTTCAGGTGTTTCACAAAAGTCGTTGAAATACTATTCAATCCTTCGAAAATCCTTAGCAGCTTTATTGCTCTGCAAATACTTGTCTACTTGCATTATGGATGCTTCCCATATATCTGGCAATATTCGCTAGTATCTTTTGACACCGTCATTTTGATCCTATTGATTCAACATGTGTGCGAATGCACACAATCGTCATCTATCAACCCTTCTAATTATGTTTCCGGCTCAGACATCATCTTGAACATGAGCTGGTTCTCGACCAAACTATTTGTCGTCAATTGTGCCTCTGGCCTGTCCAACTTATCCATCCTTGATCAGAGCGTCTACTTCTGATTCTTTTTTTTGGAAATCATAATTCCTTTGTTATCTAAGCATCGAATTATTCAGATGTTCTATAATATGATGCCTGTGCATTCTTCTTCCTCTAGTTGAGTACCGATGCTCACATCAGATCCCTTGTGGACCATCGGTTCCTTTGTTGGATTCTATCCGGCGGTGTCCTTCATATTGAATAACCTTGAGAGCCTTTCCATGGGTATATAATGCCTTTGGTAAATTGTATCATCTGCTTTTGAACATGCTCTACTATCGAGTTTGTGTTATTTACTCCTGAAGTTTGTGGTATATGTTCCTAAGATGCCCTGATGGGTTGAACCTACGCCTTCCCTAATCCGTGTGAACCCGAAAGATTACACGGGTCATACTTATCTGGTATTGCACCAGGTAAAAACTTTCAACAACTAATGTCATTTTCGAAATACGAGAGGTGAATGAAAGGTTATGCGTTGAACAAGTGGGAGTCGACCTTGAACCCTGTGTTCATGCCCATGGACACGATGTATACCTTATCATGGAAGCTTCTCTTAAAATAATTATCCCTTGTTATAAGTTCATCTTGTATCCGTGGACGTGGTTCTGACCATGTTTCTCCTTGATTCCGTTTCTCGTGCAAGTTTGAGCACTTGTCTTCTGCAGAGCAATACCCTAGTCCAACCACTACCTTGATCTGTCGTCCAGTATTACCCCCTGGTATCTCGATATTATTATGGAACTGCAAAACTTCTTATGAGTTCTACATCAAGTGCTACCTTCCCACTGATTCCAATTTTTCACGGGCTCTGAGTTATTAAACACTCATAGACACCGATAACTGAACCGAGTCCGCACTGCGGTTCAACAACTCTTCAGTAAGCTTCTATAAGTACGAGTTTGTACCCGACCACGCCATTCCTAGCCTGTTTTGCTATATCATTGTCGTGATGATTCTAACTGTGCTACCTGGTCCTTATTCTCGGAGCACCAATTTGCGACGATAGCTAAGCTTACGTCGATTTTCCTCGTCATACCCTTTCACCTTACACAACAAGCTTGAGTTCGAGTTTGTGTCGTAACTGTGGTTCCAATAACCTTTCACTTCATCATTACTTTGACTTGATGTCGTCGCCGATCGATTACATCTTCATGAACTCTCGCGACAAAGGTGTCGTGATCATCAACATTCTGAGCTCATCCAGGATATCAATTGAATTCATGATGAGAAATACCATCCTTGCCCTCGATGAATTGTATTATCATCGACCACTTTATTGCCTTCCCACCAACACAAGCTTGTTCATGTTTGGTGTTATACCTTGAGTTCCTTGCTATCCAGCAATTGTTCTTCTTTACCTTGGAGTATTACCATCCTTTATGTCAAGAATGTTACGAGATTTGTTCCACCTCTTGGGAATTCTTGACATAGAAATACTTCTCACCATCACCATTCTTTCTTGGTCCCCGTGTTAATTCCAACAAGTGAACGGTGTTGTTTGGATTCTTTCCTTCTAGCAACCCTATTTCTTTGAAGTTAATGGTCGAAATTTCATTCTTAGGCTATTGATTATTGAACCACCATTCTGACATTGGTCGTGCAACCCAACCCATATTTCGGGCACACCTTTCAACCAATGTTTAATTGTGTATGTTTTCCTCGAGCATACTTCCTTATATCATTTGATCTGACAAATGTTATCTCCTTGTTCACTTAATTGTGGAAATCCATCTTTTTGAAATCTCGATGAATTGCCGTTGAGTTCACCAGACACCTCCTTGTCCTCTCCTTGGGTTAATGATGGACTCTTGTTAACGGAAATCACTTCATAGTTCATTTCCCCGAGAATCTTACAATGTCATCTCGTCAATTTGCGTTGCACCTTTTCTTCTCAGGTATCCTAAGTCTGAGGTATCGTGACACCAATCGGATCTGAATCTCGGTCAGATATGATGGATGGGACATATTTCCAAGAGTTGTAACATTGATCTCTACGTAACCCGGTAAGGTGGTGTCTTTGCTTAGCACCCTTGGCCAGAGGACCTATTGTTATAGTTTCCTTTTTAGCAATGTTAACCATTCTTCCAAGAGGAAATTGAAACACTTATTCTATAAGCTGTTCCTGATGAATCCATTGAGTATCTAAAGTCCGACCTTTGCTTGAAGACCATGTCAATGCTATCTCGAAGCATGTCTGTGGTACTCCGATTTTCAACAAGAACATTTGAAGCCCAATGCTAAATGTTTCTTGCTCAATTATCCAAACACCGATGTGTGGGTAATGTCATGAAAATTCTCTCCCCTACCTAAAGAGTTTTCTACATTATATCCTGTCATGGATATCATGCTCGCTTATCCTTGGGAAGGATATACCCACGAAATATGTGTTTAAACACATTTTCCTTTCCATTGTTCTGTTTAATCCGAGAATATAATTTTCCTTTCCATTGGTTTGCTTAACCCTTCTTGTGATCTATATGTAAAACACCTTGGTGTACAAACCGTGTCAGTAAGACCCTGTTTCTATTGTTGATGACATTCTGGTAGCCACCGATGGACGAGAACCTTGCCTACTGGTCCGCCTCGTTCAACGAGCGGGAAAATGGTTCTCTTCACCCCTCACCCTTGGTACCAACGATGCTGTCCACATAACTGACCGGTTATTCTCCGACATGCCTTGCTTACATGATCGTGCAAGACGTCACCACACTTCCTACTTTTAACCCACATGGTGGGCCCATAATCCACAGGTCCACTGGATCGAAACCTGACTCTTCTTTACAACCTGAATTCTAATGTATCCTTGCACCTGGCTTCGTATGTGATTGACGAGCTAAATGCTATACCATTATTCATCCTGGAATCGAATACCATGTTATTCTCATTGTTCAAACCAACATTCCAGCTTCTGTCTAGTCATCGGATGATTGCTTACCCATTTGAAACTTTGGTACCATCGTATATTGCACTCAACGAATTCACTGAAATACAACTCGTGTGGTACCTTGTGTATTTTCCATTGAGTTCACCGTCAGATGACCAGCTTTGTGGAGATGCGTTCTTCCGGAGTTTTTCCCCTTGGTCACGTTTGTAGGACGATGGAGATCCCGAAGAAAGGATAACGACTTGATCATGGTGACTTGAAGTAGAGAAATGAAGACATCAACGGAAGGGATCAACCTCTTCGAAAGGGCAGCCAAGACCAAGAAGACTCGATAGATTTTCACTACCAGCACTCGTCCCCCCCCCCCTTACTCCACCGCTTAAATCTCGGGACGAGATTTCTTGTAGTGGAGGAGAATTGTGACGCCCGGGGTAATCAAGCTACAGTAACCCCTTGGTAATGATGTCACGTCACCACGATTACTGTTGCTAATCTCGTGTTAGTTTAGAACCGATCCAAATTCAAATTTAAGATCAAGTCGAACAGTTAAAATTTTTAAAAGTGAAAACTAAAATGTTGTAAATGTGCTAGATAAATCATGGGTAATAATGGTGGAGAAACCTAAATTTAATGTTTAAGTGTCAAAGTAATTAAAACTGTGGGTTAAATAATAAAATAAAAGCCTTATGAATTTTATAAAATATTAAACTGTTTTAATTGGGATGAGAATTAATGTGGCAGTAGTTTATTTAAAAGCACCTAGTTAGGTGTTAGTGATAATTTTTATAAAAATAAAATAAAAGAAAACTAGAAGTAAAATAATGAAAGGAAAATAAAGAAAAGAAACAAACACAAAACATAAAAATAAGAAAGACCCCCTCGGGCCTCGGCCCAGCTGGTTGCAGCCGGCCGGCCCAGCCGGTCACACCCCCCGGTCGGCCTACAAGGCCCCCTCGCTCCCCACCCCAAACCCTAAAAATCCCCCGATCCCTCGCTCCCTCCGATCCGATCTGGATCGGGGCGCTTCGCTGTCGCTCATGACCCCTCATGGCGACGCCCTTCCTGCCGGCGCCTCGCCGTCTCGACCACGTCTCGGCCGCTCCCGCGCCCCTTCCCGGCGCTGCCCCCACACCGTCACCGGACTGCGCCTCCGTCCCGCAGCTTCTTCACTGCCCTCGCGCCGCGCCTGCAGCACCACCAGCCGGTGCCGTCATCGCCACACCCCGCCGAAGCTCGCCACCACCCCTCGTGCCGCGGCATCCTCCTCGTCGCCCCGTGCTGACGCCGTCGCCAACCACCGCCACCTCACCGACGCCGCCCGGCGCTGCCCCGCCGTGGCCCGCCTCCTCAACCCTCTTGTGTGGATCCGGTCGAGGGAAATCGATGCCCCTGACGCCCTGCGCCGATGCCGGATCACCCCCGCCGGAGCCATCCCGCCACCCGCCGTCGTCGGCGCCGCCTCCCCGTCTACGTCGCTCGTCCCCATCCTCCTCCTCGCCGGACACCATCGAGCCACGCCGCCCTCTTCCCTACAACGAACGTGAGAACGCCTCGTGCTCCCTCTCTGCCCTCCTGTGGTGGCCGCGCCCTGCTCCTACCGCTGGTCGCCCCTGTCCCGCGCGCCGTCGCCTTCCGTTCGCCCCCTCATCCGTCTGCGGCGTGTTGCCGCTCGCTGGCTCGATTACGCCATAACCGCACCGCTTCAAGGCAGCGCCCGTAGCCCCGTGCCCGCTTTGGCTCCCTTCAGGCCACTGACTGCTGGGGCCCAGCGCCCTGGCCTTTAGAACAAAAAAGAAGAAAAACAAAATAAAAATAATAAAATTAGTAAAATAATTAATTAATTAGCTTAATCATCTAGTTTAGTTAACTAAACTGTTAGACTAGCCTAATGAGTCTATGACAGGGGGACCCCACCCCCTGTTGACCAGTCAAACGTTGACTGTTCAACTGGGACCGCCTGGACCCACATGTCACCATCTGGTACACTTATGTGTATACAAATCTGGGTGCACCTAGCATTTACTCATTATTTTCGAATTAATTAAATTGCAAAATATCATTAAAACTTTAGAAAATCTTAGAAAATAATCCGTAACTCGGATGAAAATGTTTTCTACATGAAAGTTGCTCAGAATGACGAGACGAATCCGAATACGCAACCCGTTCGTCCCTAGCATAATGAACCTGCAACATTTCACCTCCGGTTCATTTGTCCAAAAACGTGAAACACCGGGGATACTTTTCCGGATGTTTTCCCCCTTCATCGTTATCACCTCCTACCGCGTTAGGCACTCCTAGCACAGTTACTTGACATTTCATGCATCGTTATGCATCTGTTTGCATTGTATTCATTGTTTCTACCCCCTCTTCTCTTCGGTAGACTATGAGACTGACGTCGCTGCTGGTGCCCCGATCGACTACGTTGTTGACGACCCCTACTTGCCAGAGCAACCAGGCAAGCCCCCCCCTTGATCACCAGATATCGCCTATTCTTCTCTATACTGCTTGCATTAGAGTAGTGTAGCATGTTACTGCTTTCATTATTCCTATCCTGATGCATAGCCTGTCCTTGCTACTACTGTTGTTACCTTTACCTGCAATCCTACTTGCTTAGTATAAGATGCTAGTATTTCCATCTGTGGCCCTACATTCTTGTTCGTCTGATGTGCTATACTATCGGTCCGTGATCACTCGGGAGGTGATCACGGGTATATACTTATACTTATACATGATACATGTGGTGACTAAAGTAGGGTCGGCTTGTGGAGCACCCGCGAGTGATTCACGGATTGGGGGATGAAAGGACCTTTGTCCCGACGGCCCTCTGGATGGATCTTTGTGGCGGGGCGACATGACAGGTTGACACCGCCTAGGAGAGAGGTGGGCCTGGCCCTGTTCGGCGTTCGCAGATACTTAACACGCTTAACGAGTTCTTGGTATTTGATCTGAGTCTGGCCATTTGGTCTATACGGACTAACCAACCACGTGGGAAAGATATGGGCACTCGACGTCGTGGTATCAGCCGAAGCACTTCGTGACGCCAGCGACTGAACGGTGCGCGCCGGGTTGGAACGTAAGCCTGCTCTTGTATTAAGGGGCTAGTTACGCTTCCGGCGCGTCATAGCGTGCAGGTGTGTGCTAAGGGCGATGGGCCTGCACTGCGGCGCTTAGGTTTAGACCGGCGTGCTGGCCTCTCACAGTGCCTAGGTGGGGCTGCGGCGTGTTGATCTTCCGCGGCCGGGCATGACCCGTAAAAGTGTGTCCGCCAAATGGGATCAAGCGTGTTGGGTTATGTGGTGCACCCTGCAGGGAAGTTAATCTATTCGAATAGCCGTGATCTTGATGGCAGGACGACTTGGAGTTGTACCTTGACCTTATGACAACTAGAACCGGATACTTAATAAAACACACCCTTCCAAGTGCGGATACAACCCGGTGGTCGCTCTCTCTCGTGGTTACGAGGAGGGATCGCGGGTAGGATTATGCTATGCGATGCTACTTGGAGGACTTGATCTGCTCTCTTCTACATGTTGCAAGGCGGAGGCTGCGAAGCATAGTCTTGAAAGGATTAGATATCCCCTCTTATTACGGCATTCTGCAGTTCAGTCCATCGATATGGCCCTTTACACATATATCCATGCATATGTAGTGTAGCTCCTTGCTTGTAGTACTTTGGATGAGTACTCACGGTTGCCTTGTTCCCCTTTTCCCTATCTCTACTCGATTGCTGCGACTGCACGATGGGGCCTGTGAGCGACGCCACCGTCGATGGCGACTACTACACTGCAGGCGCCCTCTGCTACGTGCAACCCGACGACGACCAGGAGTAGTTAGGAGGATCCTGCAGGAGGCATGCGCCTCTTCGATCTGTATCCCAGTTTGTGCTAGCCTTCTTAAGGCAAACTTGTTTAACTTATGTACGTACTTTCAGGATATTGTTGCTTCCGCTGACTCGTCTATGATCGAGCACTTGTATTCGAGCCCTCAAGGCCCCTGGCTTGTATTATGTTGCTTGTATGACTTATTTATGTTTTAGAGTTGTGTTGTGATATCTTCCCGTGAGTCCCTGATCTTGATCGTACACATTTGTGTGTATGATTAGTGTACGATTGAATCGGGAGCGTCACACTCAATTACTTCTGTTACAGATATGTGTCAAAGAAAACCTTGTGTGGTTTGTCCTGCTCCTGCGGCGCTGTGTTCCACCCCAGCTCAGCTGCTCCAACGATGGAAGGGTTCACCACAGCAGGGATCCGCTCTCCAGAGTGTTTTTCGCCGCCTCAAATCTTCTTCCCCGCCACCGGCAGCCACGACAACTGCATTACCATCATCAACTGAGCAGATGACCTTGAGGACTACACGGGTCCGCAAGAGAGGTCGCACTCTTACGTGGTTCCGCCACGTTATGCGCCGCTAATATGATGACATGCTACATTATCGTCATGTTCACCTATTAGACTCCGAGTCAGGTCCAAACTAATGCTGAAACTTGAGTTTTTAAATGGTTGTGGGGTACATATTGGGGCAGCAATCAGTACTATTTGTCTACTATCTGGTTAATCTTCGGTGTCTACTATGAGTTTCATGTTGGGTGCAAAGAAACATTAAAGGAGCCATTATCTGTATTTTTTAACTAAAGCTATTATCTACCTGCTATCTTTGGTTTTGGGTCTATCCACAGTTTGCTACCATCACTTTGGATTTGTGCATGCACTTCTTACATAATCTCACTATGTTTTATTCCTATGCATGCCAGTTATTGTACTCAATGGAACTGATCATGTAGAGCAAAAGAGACGAGCCTTGCGTGGCAATAAAATTTCATGCAGACGTCGTTCCATGGTGGGCACAAAGGCAGCCCCCCCTCCACCCATTTCGGATCGTAATCAAGAGGAAGATAACTGTTCTGAGGGGGATTCAGATGGAGAAGACCACTCCTATTTACCCCATGAGGTCTTCGCTCTAACTTGGCATGCTGATGTTGTTAATATCATGCATATGGTGCCTTTCATTGCTTACTGTATGCATTAAAGATGTCATCTGCTTAGTTTATACATGCTTTGTGTCAATGCCATCTGTTTAGTTTCATTATCGTATATGTGAATCATGCAATGCCATCTTGTTTAGCCAGGCATCATATATGTGAATTTTGCAATGCCACCCTGGTTAGCCAGTCATCTTATATGTGAATTATATCATGCCATCAATTTTTTATTACGTGTTAAATTTGTCAACAATTTTAGTACATTCAATTACTCTTCCTGTGCATCAGCCATTCGGCACGGTCATGGAAAAATCTAGAGTGGAAACATGGTCTTCAGAGCAGACAATGTTATCTGACGAAGCGCATGTCTTGCTGGTTACCGATAGCTCCTCAGAGGAGGATTCAGAGACAGATGATCAGTCATATCCCCCCCTCGAGGTGCATGCCCTAAATTGGTAGGGTTATGTTGCTCATATCATGCGTATGGTATCTTGCATTGCTATGTCATTTGCTTAGTTTAGACATGCTTTGTGTGAATGCCACCTGTTTAGTGTCTAATTACCATATATGTGAATTATGCAATGCCATCTTGTTGCAAGACATTATACATGTGAATTATGCAATGTTATCGTGTTGCAAGGCATTATTTATGTGAATTATGCAATGCCATGCTGTTTAGACAAGCGTCATATATGTGAATTATATCATGCCGTCCTTTTTTTTATATTTCTCATTGCTATTGTCGACAATGTTTGTATATTCAACTGATCTTCTTGTGCATCAGCCATTTGAATTGGTGATGGAGAAATCTGGTGTGAAAACAAGGTCTTCAGAGTAGACAATGCTACCTGCTGAAGCAGATATCTTGCTGGTTACAGATAGCTCTTCAGAGGACGATTCAGAGGCAGATGACCAGTCCTATTATCCCCCTGAGGTGTATGCTCAAACTTGGCAGGGTTATATTACTCATATAATGCATATGTTGTATTGCAATGCTTAGTTTTTACATCATATACACAATATTGAATACCATCTCCTTAGTTGACACATTATATATGTGATTGCCCTCTGCTCACTTTCTTAGTATATAAATCATATATTTGAATTATGTCATGCCATGATGTTTACATATACAGCATGTATCTGAATTATGGCATGCCAACCCATTTTCTAAAGATATAATATAGTTATATCATCTCATCCTATTTACATAGTCATCATATTTTAAATTATGTCATTCTATCCGTGAATTATATCATGCTATCATGCTTCCATCGACGTCATGTTTGTGATTTATGGCATGCCAACCACTTTAATAGACACATCATATAGTTATATCATGTCATCCTGTTTACATAGTCATCATATTTTGAAGTATGTCATTCTATCCTGTTTAGTTAGCCATCATATATGTGAAATTGTGTCATGCTATCTTGTTTAATTAGTCATCATATATGTGAAATTATGTCCTGCTATTCTGTTTGCTTAGACAACACAAATGTGAATTATTTCATGCCTTGTTTTCTTCCCTACTATCCATTGCACCTGTTTATCTTACAATATCTCTACATTCAATTATTTTTCTTGTTTATCAGCCATTTCAATTGGAGGGAGTGATGGCAGTATCTGTGGGAGTAAAAACACGGTCTTCAGAAAAGATCATGCTACCTGTCGATGCAGATAGAACCACGGTTGTACTTGCCCAAGAACCAACCCCACCACACATAACCCACACTGATGCAGATTGTACCCCTACCCAGTTGGACAGAGAACCAGCTACACCCCTTCTAACCCCAACCCCAGCAGATGGACACCCAGTTCCCTGCTGACACGGTTGCCTCGACCACGAGCACCCAAACACGAGCAGTTAGTAAGGCAACTGCAGTGCCCAAATCACGAGGACCACCACTCCGAACTCAAGTCAACGCTAAAAGCAGAAGAAGAATTGTTCTTAGGTCAGGTTCCGTAGCTATGGTTCATACTACTTTGCTCTTGCATCACTGTATTTACTGATACCAACTAATTTCAAATTTGAAGGATGCAATTGAAATTCCAATGGCGCGACAGGTATGTTTTAAACTTGTTTCTTCAACATGTTTGGCTGTTTGCTGTTGTAACTTGCTCTATGTTGATTTCAGTTTCAATTGGATAAACAGTTATGTTCTCATGCCATGCACATTACAAGTGTTGTTATTGCTGTGTAGTTTCCCACACTTATATTCTGTCTATACTGCTTTGTCTTAAATAGATATGATTCAAACTGTATCTATCTTGATTTGACAACATAAACTAGACTGATATAGACCATACAGTGACCATACTACATAGATATATGTTTGTTTCATGTTGTTATCTTGTCCACCTTACTACTGAACTGGTTTACCAAAATGAGTTTCATATACTACATTGTAAACCTGAGATGTGTTTGTTTGTTTCTCTTTTAGAACAAGGATAAAATATTGGAGAAGAGTACCCCGTTATGCAATGGTAAAGGAAGTAATGCAGATAAGGTTCAAGATAGTGAGACATCCCTGTTGGTCTCCAAGAAAGCTGATAAAAACTATATTGAAGACACTGAGACAACCCCAAAGTCTTGTCTTGATGTAGTGTTTGAGTTACTGGCTACCACTGCTGGCACCAGCTCTTCAAACTCGTTGCCTGAATCAGTTCGGCTTCTTGAGTCTCAACTTCAAGTTGAAAGACATCAATCAGATGTTATGCGACAGGAAGTCAAGGACCGAGGAAGTCCTCGCAGAATTCAGATGCATACTTTTCGTGCAATGACAAGTCTTTGGAGGACTTAAGTGCCAAACAAGAGAAAGTTAATAAGCTTGCTAAGCATCTTGCCAAAGATTATGGGTACCAGGATATTGTTTCTTGAGCTCTTGAAGTGGTTTCGATTACGGACATGTTTTGCTCTTGGCGTTTATATGCTGCTGTGTTCCCTATATTTGCACCGGTGGCGAACTTTGATGCCCAGTGGATGTAATATGTGTAAGAGTCGTGATAGCCTAGCGTAAGTTGCTTGCTTATTTATTTCCTTATTGTCTTGTTTATTTATTTGCTTGTAGTCAGTGCAGTTCTTTTTCCGCGATTTGCTAGTGGCCGCAATAACCTATTTTTTAAAACTTGGCCACAATAACCATGGACTACATATTTACTGTAGTTACCATTTCACTCCTACGGGCCGTAGAAACAATGGGCCTTCTACTTGTCGTAGACACAATGGGCCTTCTACGGGTTGTATCATCAATGGGCCTTGTACGGGACATATGATCGGTTGGCCAAACATGGGCCAATAACAGACCGCATTATGGCCGTAAACAGGCTAGAGTTGGAATCGTCTGTTCATGGGACGACCATAACGGGCCGTCGTTAATCGGTCGTATTTTATGACGCTATGAAAACGGCCCAACGTATTAACGGGCCACAAAACGGGCCGACTGTAACCTCGGGCTGAATTTAGCCCATAACAGAAAATGACAGTAACGGGCCGTAAGTAAACGAATGCTAGAAATGAGCCCAAGAGTAAATGGGCTCTGAGAAGGCCGAAAGATAACATAGGCTGGAAACGGCCCAACGGAATAACGGGTCGTTAATGGGTATAAAGTGATACACTGTTCATTACGGGCCAGTTTCACCACGGGCCGTTAATGGGAATAAAGTGATACACTGTTCACTGTGGGCTAGTTTCATCACGGGCCGTTAATGGGTCAAGAGTTATAAAGGGCCTCATATGGGCTGAAAGACGTCGTGGGCCATACATGGGCCAGAAGTGAAAACGGGCTGGAATCATATTGGATGGCCCAGATGACGCTACTAGGCTTAATTCGGATAGAGCGTAACGGGCCTTGGCTTAGCGGGCTATAAATGGGTTATATGCAAACATGCCGTTAACAAGCTTTCCATGGGCCGGCCCGCCACCTTTTGACCAAGTCAAACGGGTCGGCCTTTTCACAGGAATAGGCCTCTATTGGGCCGTGCCACGTGTCGACGTATCATAGGCGCCTTCTGTCCAATGAGTGGATGACATCTGTCCCAACGATGAGCCGACACGTGTTTCCTCCAGCCAATGATGATTTTACACGTGAAAAATCCCCATTGGTCGGGGCTGTTAACGGGTTATCGGATCCAAAACCCGACCCGATAGCTTAACGGTGTTCCGTTACGGTGGATGCCACGTGTCGGTTACCCTTGACGAAAGCATTTCTGTGACGCGCGATTTATCGTCATGGAAGTGGACACTTCCATGATGATAATTTTGGTAATGTCATGAAATACTTCTATGACAGCACAGGTATGACTATCTTGATTCTGTCATAAAATCGTCATGGATTTACATGCATGACAAAAAACACGACCTACTGTGACAAACACGTATCATCATGGAAGTGTATTTTATTTTGTAGTGGTGGGTGGCGGCGTGGCGGGTGGAAATGCGGCCGATTCGCAGCGTGTGGGCGGGACGGCGGTGTGGTGATGGCTGGGTGGAGGCTTGGCTGCCGGGTGGTGGCTGCGGTGATGGCGGACACGGCAATGGTGACGATTCGGGCAGCGGCGGCGGTGGCAGAGGAAAAATTGCCCGATTCATGGCGGGTGGCAGCCGAAACGCACTGGAACAAGCGGCGGGTGGTGGAGAGGCCGAATCTGGCGCGGTGCGGTGGGCGGGCGAGCGGCGGCAGCAGTGCGGCCGAGCGACAGGAGGAAGACGAAGTGGGTAGGGAAAGGAAGTGAAACCGTGGTTGGCGGTTGGCGTGCCACCAACCGTTTTACATCTTCTATGGGTGGAGATTAGAGTTTGCACCACAAGGTGTTGTCATTTACATCCCGGGGAGGCGGAGATGTAATTTTTTTTAATCTACACCATCATTTGGACAGGTATTTTTGGCCCTCGGAGATGCAAAAGTTTGGTATTTTTGCATCTCCATCTTCTATTCTAGATGCTCTCAGGGAATAACTCTCCCACTGAATCAGTTGATGAGTTGATCAGAGGTTTACATATAAGGAGTAACAGACTCTTGTACCAACGCACACACTACATTACAACAGTATATGTACAACTCAATATATTGGTCCTTCTCTTTCCAGGTTGAGCCCGAGCTTCTCTAGCGAGAAGAAAAATTTACCGAGCCCCTCACCCGAACCAAAGACACAAAATGGAAGCTAATGGCTTCAGAGTTGGAGGCTTGGAGCCTTTTCATCATCGCCGCTGCGTGCAGGGTGATCAACGTCATGTTCTTGTCCAGGATTTGCGATGCTTGTGGCCGCCCAGCATCGAGCATATGCGACACGGTCGAACTGCTCATGTGGAAGCCGGCAACTGGCGACTGTGTACAGATCCCACATGACACGCCCATCTGCCACCGGTTTTCTTGGATGAGACTTGGATCGTCGTTTCATTCAAGGGAAGAAAAGAGGACGAGCTACCATGTATTGTGCCTGTGGAAACAGGCATGGCAGAGCGCATCAGACTGAATCTACCTGAAAGGAGAGGAACGTGGTTATAGTCCTTTTTTAGGAAACGTGGTGATGTCTTGTTTCTTGTGAGATCTGCATGGAATCTTGTAATTAACGTTGTTCAACTCCTAAAACATTGTTCGTTTTGGAGATTTTATTTGTTGAATTAGGGCAATTTCTAACCTATCCCTTATAACCGGTTAGAAGAGTAAAATTTTGATCTTGCTCCTCTAACTGGCACCTCTCCCTAAACTTCTCCCTAAATTTACTCCAGCACATGGCGGTTGAGTAAAAGATGTGCCTCTCTCGTCGCCTCCCCCCCTCCCCTACACTTTCGCCGGAGGGACTCCCGGCGACCCCCCATCGGCCCTGCCGCTACCTCGTTGCCTCCCGCGCCCTCGGCCGCCCTTCTGCCTGACGTCGAGAACGTTGGGCCCTCGTCGCCATTGTCAGAATCCGGTGAACTACCGCCGCCGTCGCCATTGTGGAACCCGGCCACCGGCGACTCTGTGCAGTGCAGCTCCCACATGGCACGCCCATCTGCAGCATCAATTGCGTTAGCTACCACCGTTTTCTCTTGGATGAGACTTGTATAATGGTCTTATTCGAGGCAAGAAAAGAGGAGGAGCTACCATGTATTGTGGCTGTGGAAACAGGCATGGCAAGAGCGCATCAGATTGATTCTACCTGAAAGGAGAGGAACGTGGTAATGGCCGTTTTTTAGGAAATGTGGTGATGCCTTGTTTCTTGTGAGATATGCCTAGACTCTTATAATTAACGCTGTTCATTTTCTTGTGAGATCTCAACTCCTATAACCTTGTTTGTTTAGGAGATATTTTTTTTGAGTTGGTGTTTAGGAGAATATTGATTGGTTTTTTCTGATGTTAATTATGGGCCGATTAGGTCTGATCTACGTCCAGATCAGATATTTTTGGGCCTCAGGGATAACGTAAATCGGAGGGCTAAGGTAGATCAATTACATAGATCGAATGATAAAGAATGGTTAAGATATTTTCAAGAACGTGGATTAACATGGCGCTCCGAGGGTAGAGTTGTTCAACCCAGCTCCAGGCCCAGAGTTGGAGGAGTCCAGAGATGGAGAGCTACCAAACATTCCCTTAGCAATGCTCCTCTGGAGACCCTGCTCCTTTTCAGCCATTTTTAGCTGCATGAATCAATATGTGGGGCAAATTTTAACATGGTTCCTCTTAACTGCTCCTTTTACTTGAGAGGTAAGAGCATATACAAAATTTAAGCTGTTAATTTCATTAACTAGTTGGTCCGAGTAACTTTTATCTTCTTATCTTCCACGTGAAAAGAGGAGATAAGAGGGGCCATCATGTGGATGCTGCCAGCTGGGCACGTAAAGTTACTCGTGGCTATTCATGCACGGTCAGAAATTTCGAAATTTGTGGTTTTTGGTAAACAAACAAGTACGACCATGCAAGCAAAAGTTAACAAACACATCCGAGATTCAATCAAAAATACAAAAAGCTCACACTAACTAGCTAGGAGTAATTGAGAGACGACATACACAAGGCACATTATTATGCCTGTGCGCTTATTTGCAGAACAGGCTTGCTAGCATGACCTGGGAAAGTAAGTAGTACGTAAATAATGTAGCATGCGCCTAGAGGTCGACGACCTTGAAGTGGTGTCGGTTCTTGACGACGATGTCGTACATGGTGGAGCGGAACCGTGCAAAGTCGCGCGGGAGGGCGATGAGGTCGACCCCGCCGTCGCGACGGTGGAGCTGCACGATGTCTCCGTTTTCGTAGTAGCGCTCCCAACCCAGAGACCCCAGCCGCCGCTCCAGCACCTCCAGCGACCGCATCGGCTCGTTCGCCGGCAGGTACACCAGCGCCTTATTGTGGCCGCCCACGCTCCGGCCCGTTGACGACCCTCCGGCCGCGCTCTGCAGCTCCATCACCCCGTCCTTGCGGAACACCCACACACACCCCCCGCCGCCATCGATGAAGTATATGTCGGTCTTTCTTTGCCCTGCGTGGCTAGAGAGAGTGGTACTCCTATATGGATATATGTATATGTGATGCGTGCGCGCTAAAATAGTCGGTGATCGTTGCTGTCGTCCCACTGAACAGTGGGTGCCAATAATGCATGCGAGGACACTGGGACTTCACGTGGAGGCAGGGGCAGCAGCAGCAGGCTGGTTATCTCTCTCCTGCTGCTGCCAGATTTTGGGTGCGATAATAAGGCAAGTCGGCGATCAATAATAGTGTTCCGTGTGCCGACGAATGTACAGGGTCGCGGTTGAGGGCGACACCTCAATTGGTCGCTCCGGGCAAGGGTATGATTTCCAATTGGAGCTTGCACCACGTGGGGATATGGGGGATGACAAATCAAGGTTGCTGTACGCCAAATCTGTCCCAGCGCGACGTGACTGCCAGCGTGTGGCTGCCACATATATCCAAGCGTGTATTTCCAGCCAACATCTATGCTGTTCAATAACCTCCGACCGGCAACCGCGGTTTTCGTCTGCTTTTTATTCCTTTGGATCCGCAAGGCACACGAAAATATCCGGAGCTGTCCGGCTTGCCTTAGATGCGTCCACCAGCCAACAAATTTAAAATTTTTGAAAAGTTAATGCAAATAAAACATTTAAATATATAAGCTTAATAGATAAAACACGCCGCTCACAGTCCACTTACATTAAAACTTAATTAAAACAGTAGATAAAACTTAGAGAAATACCGCAGCCTGCAGCCCTAGGCGTCGCCGTCCTTGGCCTCCTCGGTCAGGTCGACAAATGTCGGTGCCTACACGCAGGGGAAGGACTGCTGGTACGTCGCCAGCGCCGCATCCGAGGCCGCACTCACCTGCATGGCGCGCTCTGCGGCCTCCCGCTCGCCCGCCCCCGCATGACCCTCCCGCTCGTAGAGGGGATGCCGCTCCTCCTACATCGTGCCCAGCCAAATGGGCGGGCACGATACGTAGGTTGGCAGCACGCCACCCACAAGTAGGTCTCAGGCACGAGCACGGCTGCAGGAGGGTGCAGTGGCGGTGCCTAGGGCTTAGATGCTGATGAGTGAAATGTATACATACTTTTTAGAGTATATTTTAGTGCCAAAATCCCTCATATCATATTCATCCAAGACTTATACACGTCCCCAATGCATAGTTTTCGGTATTTACCTTTTTTAACCATGTGCCGTTGCATAATTTTTATTGTTATTTAGTTTTTGTTAGGTTTTCTTTGTTTTCGGTTCTTTGTAGGTCCATTGACACATCCATGGACTTGGGACATCAAAAGAACTAAGTTGGGGGTCAAATCGGAGAAGTTCCAAGCACCCGATTAAGTCCCTCTGGAGTACTTGATATATTTTCATTTATAAAAGTGTCAAAATTTACGATCCAAGGCCGAGCCAAAGAATGTCAAAATCGGAGTTCGTATAAAGAATTGGCGACCAAAACACCAAAGCACCCGAAACTTCCGGAGCGCAAGACGGGGTCTGGTACGAGCGGTCATACCTGACTGTGATAGCTTCTTAAATGTGCCATAACTACTACGATTTTTCTCCAATTTCATCACCATTTTTACAGGATTCTTAGCAACCAAGGCTTCTATTTGGTGTGGATTTGGCTGCCCTAGAACCTTTGTATGAAGTGGAGGAAGACACATCAACAAAGGGCACCCTATGAGGCCTCCTATATGAAGTCCTCCAACCCTAGCCACGCCACATTATTCATCTTTCATCGTCCACAAGCTCCATATCCTGCCGCCACACCTCCATAGCAGCAAACTCCACCATAAAACAGGGTCAAGACAAGGAAGGGAGGAGGAAGGAGGCGCTTCCCACGTCCGGTGTCGGTCGGAGGGCCGACCTCACTCTTCTTTACCGTCAGCATGACTCTCTCCATCTTGATCTTCGTGTTGCTTGTAATTTGTTCCTAACCTCTATGTATTCCACCACCATGTTTGAGTAATTTATTTAGTCTTGGGGAATAAGATGACCTCTAGTTTCTACTAGTACATATTGCCTTTAAATGATTATGTTAGTAGCCTTATTTAAGTTTGGTGAAGTCGACCATATGACATATGACAATTTTGGATGGAATGTTATTACTGTTGGCGACCCAGCTGGTTGAGGAGTGAGGTTAATGACAGAGCCTACCCTCCCCCCCCCCCTTTCTTCTCGAATCGTTGCAACATGGGATAAACGGAGATCGCTTTTAGCTTGCGTCTATGGGGAACTTTCCCTTTAATCACCAATTGAAAACCGGAGTGGAGAAGAACCGTCGTGGCGATGTGATACGAGAGGCAAGTATGAAGCGGAACATGTGAAGTGGCTTAGTATTCATAGAACATACGAGTAGTGACCACTCGGAACACCTTGAGAATGCCCTACTACTCAAGCGTCAGCTCTTAATTGTATGTGTTGTTTTATTTACGTTTTTACCTCCGCATAGTTGTTTAGATAAAATCAACTTTATTATCAGTTTTTTCTAACAACTAGCGAATATACTATTTCTAGAGAACACACTTGGTGTGAACGTAGCCACGTAAGTGTAGATGCGTGTTTGGTAGTTGCCTGTGCAATTGCTCAATGTGGGATCGACATACTCTACTTACCGCGAATTGTAATAGCCATGTGCCCTTGCAGGTCAACAAGCTTTTCTGGCGACATTGCCGAGGAGCAAAAGATCTATGTTATGACCTTCCCGCTCACACATAGTTTATTCTGTTAGTTGTTATTTATCTTTTAGTTTTTTCCTTCAATCAAAACGAAAAAAATGCTAAACATGCCTTCTGAGATGACTATCCAAGAACATATGAAAATAGCGATGAAGGAAAAGAGATACAAGAGTCTACAGTTTTTGGTTGTTGGTCAAGCAAAATTGAAGAGGTTGATTGAATTGGTAAAAAGATACTCATCCCTTATATTTCATTCATATCTCGCATCATGCATAGAGTGTAGATCCAAAGAGAACCTATGATATCAATACAAGTATGGAGGTCCTACAATTTGAACTTCTTGCAGGTGTCGATAAGGTTCTACATTACATAAAGGCAATGAAGATTAGAGATGCTATCCTTGATACAAATTACATTGAGTTGCAACCTATCCATTCTTTTTTGTAGATAATTTTTGTGATAATGCATTAGTTGTCAATGAACAAGAACACATTTCATCCATCTTGCAAGCAGAAAAATTCTTGCAGTGCTCACAGGAAGATAAAGGAAAGGATGCAAAACGATGAAGAGTGGCTGCAAGAATTGGTAAGATATCATGAATTAAATATTTATGGAATTAACATGCAGCAAAATAATGGGGATCACAAAGAACAATAGAACTTCGACGAGCAAGTGTGCTTAGAAGAAAAGGAAAGCATCGAGGAAGAAGAAGAGAAGGAGCAAATTCACCCATGCCCACCTCCCACTTCTATGTTCTATGTTGTTTCTTTGGTTGTCGGACGTGCTATGATGTGGAGCCACTAACTTGTACTCTAAAAATCATATCCTTTATTAATGAATGAGGCAAGTCTTTTCCCTTTGTTTCAAAAAAATAACCACTGCAAATGTTAAATAAATGTGCATTTATGTTATGTTCTTGGTATCAAGTTGCTTGCAGAAGTTGCCAGTCTGTGTAATACCTTGACTTTCAGTGCACAAATACATATGACGAGGTGGTAGCACACCACAACAGTAGTAAGATAAATGCCACCTAGAAAATCATACGGTATGTGTTATCCTCAAGTGCATGGAAGTTGTCTGCAGGATTGAAGTTGGTCAAGCTCGAAGGAAGGATGAATTGCTTGAGTAGATGTATGGTTTTGTGAATTCTAGAAATTATTATTGTCAAGGACATCTTTCCGATGATAAAAAAACACAAGATGATATGCATGAATAGGTGAGCTCCCAAGAAGAATGCATCAAGGAAGAAGAGGAGAACCAATGGTTTGACCACCTTCTCACAACTACTACTTTTGTTTGTAATTTTGTGCAATTATTTGAAACGCGCACTGATGAACATATGGCTTCTTTGAATATGTGGGAATTGACAAAATTATTGGATAAATGTGCATTTATGTTATGCTTCTCATATCCAATTTCTTGCAGAAATTGTAATGGTGAAACCCATCTTGAATTACAGTGTGCAGATGCTCGTGACGAGATCAATGCATCTTACAACAAGGGTTGTGACTTGTGAGATAGATGACACTGAGGAAATATTACATTATGTTTTATGAACAAGTGTCTGGATGTTACTTAATGAAATTAAACGGGTTCAAGCCAACAATGAGAGTGCCATGCTTACAAATATGTAGCGTGCGGTGACCATACCATGAGAATAAATATTGTGGAAATTACCTTTGCAATTATGATGTGTTGCAAGAAAGGGGTTAACAATAAAAAGAATGACTTTCTACTCCCCATTTATGCAGACTCTTTGAGATGCCAGAATCAAAGTATGATAATCCGAGATCGATTAAACTTGATGCGAATGAACAGGCCATATGTGCATGTGCTGCGTGCATGAGGTGATTGAGGTTGTGCGTCTAGCACCATTAGGGGCGTGTGACGGTATGTGCGGTGGAACTGTTTTTGTGGATCTGCATGGACCTCGTCGTTGTTCATCTACGTTCGTGTGTCTTCAGGTTTCGATCAATGCAACTCTTCATTGGTGGCGCTTCTTGCTCTGGTGCGCCGATCCTATCGGGTCTTAGCACGACAACTTCCCAGCTGTATACTACAAGAAGGTTTGCCCGGCTCCGATAAGAGAGGGGCGATGATGGCGGCGCGTTTTCGGCTCACTTCAGTGCTTGTATTCATTGCTAGGTGGTCTATGATTCATATGTAATTTTATTATGCATGGTTTTTGTTGTACTAACATATTTGAAGGTAAATATATTGAAAGTTTTTCTAGAAAATAGGTGTCCGCACTAAAATAGTCGGTGCTCGTTGTTGTGACCGCACTGAACAGTAGGGGCCAATAATGCGAGGACACGTACATGGGCCTTCAGGGGCAGCCAGATTTTGACGCCAATAATAAGGAAAGGCGACGAGCAATAATAGCGTTCCGTGTACCGACGAATGTACAGGATCACGGTCCAGGGTGCTGTAGGCACGTGAAGGCAATTTGGCCACTCCGAGCAAGGGCATGATTTCCAATTGACGTATGCAGCACGTGGGGATATGCGCATGCCAAATCGGGATTGCTGTATGCCAAATCTGTCCCTGCGCGACGTGACACACCGTGTGTGCTCAGTGCACGTTATTGGCTGGTCAGCAATGCATATCATACATCAATATTAATATTATGCATATGTCCTGTCCACATCTGGGCTGGTCACCCTGAGGAATATTGTAGTATTATGCATATGTTTTTTTCAAAAAAAATCACGAATACGTAAAGCTTGTGTATCTTTTCTTTGATAGAAGAAAGAGAATGAGTACAATAGAGGGTACAACACATGGCATGAACGCAAAGAGGCATAATCATAGAACCCGGAGCAGAGAGACAAGAGGTGCTCAGCCCGAACATGGGAAATGACACAACTACACCCACAATCCTAAATGGAGAGGCAGGCCGAATAAGCACGACGTCGAACATTTCAAAATCCAACACCGGGGGAAACCGCAAGAGCGAACAAGATAGCGCCTTCAAAAAGGGATGCAACGTCGTGACACTGCCGCCATCCGATCCGAAGAACCGGACCTAGGGTTTCCCCCAATGCTCGAAGAGGGGCACGGATAAAGGCCATGGCAGCGCCTCCGGGATGGGAAACAACACTCACGAGTGTCGCCCCTGCCAGCATCGGCAAGCCGAACATGGATTTTTCCTGGCCTTAGTCCGAGCAATCCCATAGCCGCCAGATCAGGATCCAAAGATGAGAAAGACAATCGGCAGGTCGACCACCATCCCAGCACGGAGGTGGTGGGGCTGCACCTGCTGCCAAAAGAGCACGAGCTTTGGAAACGACATGCCGTGGGTGTCGACAGGGTCGGGAAGGCAGCGTGGTAGAAAGTCGGCATGGAGGGTGGGATGGTGACCGGCACCGCCGACGAGCTAGAGCTGGAAGGGAGCATAGCTCCCAGCTACCAAAGGCGGAGCCGCCAGAACACCGGCAAACCGAAGACGCTAGAAGGGGACCCAGCGACCGGAGTGTTGGGGCCGAAATCACGCAGGTAGGGACGCCGACAGGCCATGGACGCCTGAGAACGGGAGTCTGTGGCCGCTGGGACCAGAGCAGTGTCGGCAAGGACCCGTCGCGAAGCTTCGGCCCGCTGCCCAAAACAACACCTTAACCACACACGGGCAGAGGTCGCCACCGTAACTAGAAGCAGATGCCGTCGGAGATGAAGGGTGGTATGCAACACGGGGCAAGACCGAGCCTTGGCCAGCCTATGACCTCCACACGAGCCCTCGCACGCCCAAGCGAATAGCAGCAAGAAGGAAGTTGCACCAGCAGGGGGAAAGAGGCGGACGGGGGGAGGTGCACAACGGGCACGACCCCGCCACCTCGCCGGATAGGCAGCAAGAACACGGCATCAGTTGGAGGGTAGGGGAGCCTGCGGAGCACCAAATTGGATCGGGGGGGAGAGGAGGTTGGGGATTAGGAGTTGTAGCACGAAGGGAATGACGCCGCCTAGCCGCCCGCATCCACAGGCGAGGCGCGGTGACACTGGCCGGCCCGCCGATGGTGGCGGTGCGGCGAGGCGATGGCGGCGGAGGGGTTGTTGGCGGTGGGGGGTGTCCTGCGGGAGGGGAAGGACAAAACAGCCCCGCCGCTTGTTGGGGAACGTAGTAATTTCAAAAAAAATCCTACGCACACGCAAGACCATGGTGATGCATAGCAACGAGAGGGGAGAGTTTTGTCCACGTACCCTCGTAGACCGAAAGCGGAAGCGTTAGAACAACGCGGTTGATGTAGTCGTACGTCTTTACGGCCCGACCGATCAAGCACCGAAAGCATGGCACCTCCGAGTTCTAGCACATGTTCAGCTCGATGACGTCCCTCGAACTCCAATCCAGCCGAGTGTCGAAGGAGAGTTCCGTTAGCACGACGGCGTGGTGACGATGATGATGTTCTACCGTCGCAGGGCTTCGCCTAAGCACTGCTACAATATTATCGAGGAGGACTATGGTGGAGGGGGGCACCGCACACGGCTAAGAGATCAATGATCTGTTGTTGTCTCTGTAGGTGCCCCCTGCCCCTGTATATAAAGGAGCAA
Organism: Aegilops bicornis; assembly: GCA_021605145.1. Taxonomy (NCBI): domain Eukaryota; kingdom Viridiplantae; phylum Streptophyta; class Magnoliopsida; order Poales; family Poaceae; genus Aegilops; species Aegilops bicornis. The sequence goes on along the minus strand of CM038670.1, from coordinate 19,686,008 downwards.
GGGGGGAGGGGGCAGCCGGCCAGGGAGGAGGCGCGCCATGGGGAGTCCTACTCCCACCGGGAGTAGGACTCCCTCCTTTCCTTGTTGGACTAGGAGAAGGGGGGGAAGAGGAGGGAGAGAGAGGAAGGAAAGGGGGGGCGCCGCCCCCCTATCCTTGTCCTATTCGGACTAGGGGGGAGGGGCGTGCGGCCGTTCCCTGGCCGCCTCTCCTCTTCTCCACTAACGCCCACTATGGCCCATTAAGCCCCCGGGGGGTTCCTGTAACCCCTCGGTACTCCGGTAAAATCCCGATTTCAGCCGGAACACTTCCGATATCCAAATATAGGCTTTCAATATATCAATCTTCATGTCCCGACCATTTTGAGACTCCTTGTCATGTCCGTGATCACATCCAGGACTCCGAACAACCTTCGGTACATCAAAACTCATAAACTCATAATACAACCGTCATTGTAACTTTAAGCGTGCGGACCCTACGGGTTCGAGAACTATGTAGACATGACCGAGACACGTCTCCGGTCAATAACCAGTAGCGAAAGCTGGATGCTCATATTGGCTCCTACAAATTCTACGAAGATCTTTATCGATCCAACCGCATAACAACATACCTTGTTCCCTTTGTCATCGGTATGTTACTTGCCCGAGATTCGATCGTCGGTATCTCAATACCTAGTTCAATCTCGTTACCGGCAAGTCTCTTTACACTACTAGAAAAAGGGCTATAGATGGGATTGACACTAATGGCGCACCAGACAAGCGGTGCGTCATTAGTATATACTAATGGCGCACCACCTTCTGATACGCCATTAGAGTTGAAACTACTAATGGCGCACCTGGCCCAAGGTGCGCCATTAGTATCAAAAAAATTTGAACTCGTGCGCCTGTCCAAACATACTAATGGCGCATTCAGACTCGATCGCGCCATTACTAGTTGTAACTAGTAATGGCGCACCTGTCGGAAAGTGCGCCACTAACGTTGTTTTTTATTATATTTTTTATTCCTTTTTTGGCAAAACTACTAATGGCGCACTGTTCCACCGTTACATTGTGGAACAGTACGCCATTAGTATGTTTTTTTTTTGCAAAACTACTAATGGCGCATCACCAGAAGGTGCGCCATTAGTAACCTGGATTACTAATGGCGCATTTAGAGTTGGTGCGCCATTAGTAAGTGGGCAGCAATAAGATATTTTGGACAGCCTCTCCTACCCACACTCACTTTCTCCCCACTTCATTCTCTCCACCTCCTCCTTGTCTCGGGTGCCTCCTCTTTTTCACCTCATTTCCACCATAGATTCATTCAAATTAAGTGGTTAAATTACCTTGTTTTCATAGGTAAGTAAGGGGGGAAGCTATATTTATGTTGTTCTCCCTACAACAATGTGCACATGCACTTTTTATGGCATAGCTAGATCTATGTATGTTCGTGGTGTTGCATATGTTTGTGGTGTTGCATATGTGTTTGTGTTTGGAGGTGTACCGGTATTTGAAATGCGATAGTTGCCAATATTTTGCTGGAATGTTGATTCATTTCCGTTTAATGAGAATTTTGGCATTAAGCATTCTTTTTGGTCCTATTTTTAGGGAAAGTCATGCCAAATTTTTTCTTGGTTCTAAAATATCGTTTTGCTCTACCCCGCAGGCGACCATGGTCCGCACGATGATCGAAGGCATCGTGAATAGGTTTTTGAGGTCCGCGAAGGCCGAGATGCTTCAAAAGAACGAGACAGAGAAAAGATGTCTGTGTCGAAGATGCAAGCTGAAGAGCCTTATTGCGGACCCGGATTCCGGGCAGGTGCGGGACCACCTGATCTTGCGTGGTTTCATGGATGGCTATCGGTGGCAATGAGATGAAGATCACTCCGAATTCGTCCAAGGCCGCCGGGCAAGAAAAGAGGACGGGCAGCAAGACAACCACCGCGGCTCGGGCGGACGAGAAGACGAAGAATTCCGGGAGATGATCACGACGGTGATGTTGTACACGATCATCATGTAGAAGATGCAGGACATGATGATGAGGAAGATGCGGAGCAGACGACGGGCATGATCATGAAGATGATGATGCGGCGGAGCGACGACGCTGGACCATCGATGGGCTGGGTGCAGGATACTCATATTCAAGAGCTGCTTCTCAAGTAGACGGATAACGCAAGAGCTGCCGCCCGAGAGAAAGCCAAGATGGATCAACTTGAGTTAGACGCGGTTACTCCATTGTATGAAGGATGCAGGCCCGAGGATACCGCTGAAAGTAACGCTCATGGCTCGGAGATGAAGGTAAAACACAAAATGACCGACGCATGCTTCAACGAGAACATGTCATTCTGGCACGAACGTCTTCCCAAGGGGAACAAGTGCCCGACCAGTTTGGAGGAGGCGAAGAAAATCGTGTGTTCTCTGGATTTACCGCACGTGAAATACCATGTGTGCATGAACAATTGCATCATTTGTCGGGACGAGCACGTGGAGTCTACCATATGTCCGGTGTGCGGCGTCACTCGATACAAGAAGAGGAAGAAAGCTCCTCGAAAGTGGTGTGGTACTTTCCGATCACTCCTCTTCTGCAGCGGTATTTCGCGGACCCTAAGGTAGCAAAGCTCCTGCGTTGGCACGCGGATAGGGAGGAGAAAAAGCGAGAAGATGATGCAAATGATCCGGAGATAGATAAAAAAGACAAGATGCTGAGTCACCCTAAGGATGCGAGCGATGTGGCAAGCGTTGAACTTCAAGACCCAGAATTTGGGAACGATCCAAGGAACATCGTGGCCGGGCGCGAGCACCGATGGAGTCAATCCGTTTGGCAGCCAGAGAAGCACACATAGCACCTGGCCTGTGTTTGTGTGGATGTACAACCTTCCCCTGGTTGTGCATGAAGAGGAAGTACATTCACATGAGTATGCTAATTGAAGGGCGAAACAACCGAGGAACGACATCAATCATGTCTGGGGCTGCTGAAAGAGGAGCTTGACACGCTGTGGAAAACGCCAGCCAATACGTGGGACACCGCAGAGAAAGAATATTTCCTTATGAGAGCCGCACTGCTCACGGCGGTGCACGACTATCTCGGTTACGGATATCTCGCGGGGCAGGTAGTCCACGGATTTTCTGGATGCGTAAGGTGCATGGATGACACAACGTATCGCCAGCTAGATAGAGATCCCAGGTCTTCGAAAACCGTGTTCATGGGACATCGAAGGTGGCTTCGCGACGATGACCCGTGGAGGAAACGCAAGGATCTGTTCGATGGTGAAACCGAACCCCGAAAACGCCAGTGTACGAGGAGCGGCGAGGAAATAGACAAGCTGTTGAAAAATTGGAAAGACCGCCCATTGCGGGAAAGAAGCAAAAGGCGCCAGAGCCGCTGAAGGTATGGAGAACGAGGTCTGTTTTACGGGACTTGCCGTCTTGGAAGATCCACCGTGTGCCTCACAGCCTTGATGTCATGCATATCACGAAGAACGTGCGAGAGTCTGCTTGGTACCCTACTCAACATGCCGAGAGGACCAAAGATGGGCGAAAGCAAGGGCAGACTTGAAATCAATGGGCATCGGGCGGGAGCTTCACGCTAATGATGATGATGATGATGATGATGATGATGATGATGATGATGATGATGATGATGATGAAGCGGGACACAATAAGTCGTCGCAAAGGCAAAAGGCCAAGAAGACCGGAAATGACTACCCTCCCGTGTGCTTCACTCTAAGTCGAGGAGATCGAGCAGTTTTCACCTGCCTCCTAGGAGTAAAACTTCCTTACGGTTCGCGGGGAAGATAAGCAGATACCTAGACCCAGGTGAAGCAGAAGTTCGATGGGATGAAGTCTCACGGTATCGCGTCTTGATGACGCAGATACTTCCAGTTGCAATCCGTGGGATCATGGACGCGCACGTCCATGAAACGCTATTTGGCCTATGCAACTATTTCGACGTCATCTCTCGGAAGTCGATTGGCGTGAGGCAACTCAGAAGGCTACAGGAAGAGATCGTGGTGATACTATGCGAGCTTGAGATGTACTTCCCGCCCGCATTCTTCGACGTTATGGTGCATCTACTGGTCCATATAATGGAGGATATCATCCAACTTGGGCCGACGTTCCTGCACAGCATGATGCCGTTCGAAAGGATGAATGGTGTCATCAAAGGATACGTTCGCAACATGTCACGTCCAGAGGGAAGTATAGCCAGGGGCTTTCTGACCAAAGAGTGCATCTCCTACTGCATGAATTATCTAGGCATTGAGAACCCCGTTGGTCTGCCCGTCAGCGAGCACCTCGGCAGGTTCGCTGGATGGGGTCACCGTGAGGGTCGCCGCGAAATGCATGTCGACTTAGAGGGTCGACTCGCCGACTTTGAAAGAGCAAACCTAGTCGCGCTACAACACATAGACGTGGTCGATCCTTGGGTGGTAGAGCACAAAACCTTTATTAAGAACTCGTACAATGACCGAGGCCAACAGAGGACGGACGGAGATATAATCAAAGAGCACAACTCATGTTTCACGCGTTGGTTCAAGCGAAGCTTCGCCGTTACCCTTTACATGAGGATTCTTCCGGAAGAACAACTCATATTCTCCTTGTCGCAGGCGCCGAGCACAACCTGATGACCTATGAGGCGCATTTATATCAACGGCTACACATTCTACACCGAGGCCAACCACATGAAGAGCGATGGTTATCAGCACTCTTGGGTAACGATGGAATCCTACACCGGTAATGACAAGGACAGATACTACGGAAGGATCGAGGAGATCTGGGAGCTGAGCTACGCTGGAGAGAAGGTCCCGATGTTCCGTGTCAGATGGGCGAAGAGCGTCCTAAAAGGAAGACCGGTATTTCACCACCATGGTTATACTCGAAGCCAGATCCAAGACCGCGGGCGCAAACGTCACCGCGAAAAATGAGCCATGGGTACTGGCTTCCCAAGTTGACCAATGCTTCTTCATTACCGACCCGTCAGCCCAGTCATGTTGTCGTGAGGAGAGGCAAAAGGAAGATCATCGGAATGGATGGAGTAGCCAATGAGCAAGACTTCGACAAGTACGCCGAGGATCGAACATGGCGCGATGATGAAGTAGGAGCATACACCACAAGAAGAAGCAGGACCACCCTACCTAAAGGACGTCCGTTCCACAGAAGAACTCCATTTGCGAAAAAGAAGGGCAAGAAGATTGTGAACAGATAGCTAGCTAAGATTGATTGTATTTAAATCGTAGCCTTCATTTCTCGATTGTATTTCATGGGCACTTTTTGAACTATCATGAATATTTTTTAATTTCATGGACACTCGATCTCGATCCCCCTCCATCTCGATCGCTATCCCACCTCGCCAGATCCGGTCCCCCTCGCCGCCGAGCACCCCCCGGTCCACCGGCCGCCGCCGCCGACCCCCCGCACCCTCGATTCCCCTACTCAACCGCCGCCGCCGACCCCTCGCACCCCTCCCCTACTCAACCGCCGCCGACCCCCCGCACCCCGCACCCTCCCCCGCTCCTAAAGGACGTCCCTACCTAAAGGACGTCCGTTCCACAGAAGAACTCCATTTGCGAAAAAGAAGGGCAAGAAGATTGTGAATAGATAGCTAGCTAAGATCGATTGTATTTAAATCGTAGCCTTCATTTCTCGATTGTATTTCATGGGCACTTTTGAACTATCATGAATATTTTTAAATTTCATGGACACTCGATCTCGATCCCTCCATCTCGATCGCTATCCCACCTCGCCAGATCCGGTCCCTCGCCGAGCACCCCAGTCCACTGCCGCCGCCGACCCCCGCACCCTCGATTCCCCTACTCAACCGCTGCCGCCGACCCCCGCACCCTCCCTACTCAACCGCCGCGCCGACCCCCGCACCCCCGCACCTCCCGCTCCACCGGCATTCTTGATTGATGATATTTTTAAAAAATTATTACTGTCTTATAAAAAATATTACTGTTATGATTTAAACAAGTTTGAACATATTTAAACTCAAATAAGTATCAAACAGCATTTTAAATGCATAAAAAATTGTGGAGCACAGGAATCGAACCAGAGACCTCCTGGTGTGAGAATGGCTGTGACCAGTCAAGCTAGTAGAGGGAACTTGATGTGGATCAGGTCAGGTGGAAGATAACCTGTTGGCTCGAGCAGAAATAAAAAATTACTAATGGCGCACTAGGCGAGGTGCGCCATTAGTATGGATGTACTTATGGCGCACCGAGGGTGGTGCGCCATTAGTATTGTGCCGCCCCATCCATATTTCCTCCCGGCCCAAACCTATCCCTCTCTCTCCTCGCCCTCGCCCTCGATCCCTTCCCTCTCCTCTCCCGAAACCCCAAATCCCCACGAAATCCCTAGGGCTTGTGGCGAAGCTAGCCGGCGAAGAGTCAATTGACGGAGAAAGGAGACGCCCAGCGAAGGATCCCGCCCAGCATCCGACGGGAGAGCAGCGCGCGCGTGCCGGAGAAGGAGGAGAAGGAAGTAGCAACGGGGAAGGAGAAGAAGGAATCGACGAAGCTCTGCGCGGGCGACGGACGCCGCAGAGACGCGAGATCCTGCAGATTCAACGCCCCGAGGTCAGTTTAACCTACGCCCCCCTCGTCCGCACATCTCGTGGTTGCTGGGGTTTCGTCGTCGACGCCCTCGTCGTCATCAACGACCGCACGAGCAAATCAAATGGAGAGATAGGGTCGGGGGTAGGGGGAGGGGGATGTGCCCCAGTGCTTTTTTTTCATGCCATTTGGGATGCGGCATCCTCTGTTTTCCTTTTCCAAAGATGTAGGCACAACAGTTTTGAGGATGTTTTTTCTGTAGGCAACTAGACACAGATAAGTACGCAAATACGCGTTGTGTTTTTTGCAGGCAAATCAGAAATAGAGAATAGGCGATACTGTGTGTTTTTCGCAGGCAAATCAGATAGAAGAGTAGGCCAATAAGCAGTTTGGAATGATGTGTGTTTCTGTAGGTTTTGAGATAGAGGGTAGGTAGGCAATAATCAGTTTAGAGAATAGGCATTCCTGTATTTTTTTTGTTTTAGGGAAATAAGATAGAAGGTAAGTAAGCAAACCTGAATTCTTGGTGCCATTTCATGGTTCATTGTCTGCATAGTGCATACAGTTTCAGGATTTCCACCATTTTTTGGTTTGTCTCATAGCCTTTGCAATTTTCTGTCTGCTATGTTTGTTATGCTGCTATTTTGCAAAATCGGTCTTTGTTCACCATTGCTAAATCGGTTTCCGTTAGCTATGTGTATGTAGCGCCTTTACTACTTCAGTAAGGAGTCGAAACCAGCATTAGCAGAAGCCCTCCTTGTGAATGGATGAACAAGCAATAATGAGCTCTGGTTAAAGCATGAGCTGCTGATGAACTCAGTTGCATAGAACATATATGCATGTAGTAGCTAGTTAGATTTAATTAAAGGGAGCTACAAATGTGATTCACTGCCGCAGTATCTATTGATGCCAGGTATATGATTATTTCTGTTGCAGGATCAAGTGAAAATACAGCCTGATTTTCAAAGCTCACTCATGTGGTAAATAGATGAGGAACAAATGATGTTGTATGTTTAGACTTGGAACAACCAGATAGCTGGGCACACTTGTAAATTTACAATAACAGACACACCATAGATATTGATTTTCCCATTATGATCTCAAGGCTTGCGCTCACAGGTTGGTCACGGAGTTGATACTACACGATCACCGGCTGCATGGAAGTGTTTTTGTAAGGAACTGCATGTAGGTATTGGTGCTGAGGCTGAATGTAAAGAGTTATTCAGTCTTAGGTGTTGTCTTTCCCTGAAATGTTTAGATAAGGAATACACATAGAGCATCAGTAACATCTGACCCAGTGGCAGCAAAGTCAAACAAACCCAAAATTGGTTCAGTTGCAAACCATGTTACCCACATTGACCCAAAATTGGTTGAATTGCAAACCATGTGACCCAGATTGACCCAAGAATACAATGCTTGAATTGTGGCCAAACCGAGAACATGTGGCCATGTTACCCAAAATACCGTGCACCTAGTTTTCCCAATGCCTTTATTCTTCTGCTTGCTCACTACTAGATGAAATGTCAACCTGCATTTTCCATTTCCGTCTCCATCTAGCTGACCCTCGTGTCGTCTCTGCTCTGCAGGTAGAGCGCGCCGGCGAGCGACCAGGACGAGGACGACGCCGGGAGAGGAGGGCCACGTCGCCTCGGCTCTGACTGGTGGTGCTTCAGCCTCGCCACAGCAAACATAGGTGAGTCCCCACCCCTTCTATTCTTCCTCCTCTCTGGTCTGGGCTGGGTCAAATGCAATGGGAAATAAGTATCAATCTTTCTCAACTTCAAAATTTGTTTGTGGCACCAAGGTTCAGCAGCACATCAAATCGAACATTTTTTAGCCTAGTTATTACTGTATGTACAGTGGCAAGATACATGCTCATCCTATTTTAGCAGCAAGTTTTCTAAATCAAACAAATCTTATTTTTTCTTTCAAGATACATACATACATACATACATACATACATACATACATACATACATACATACATGCTCATGAGTGAGCAGCGAGTTCTTCAAGATACGGATTTTTAAATCATGAGCGAGCAGGGACTTTCTCAAGATGCTCATGTATATATCAAATCAAAGGTCCAGAATTTGGTGCACTGCAGTACTTGCTTTTCCACTGCACTCTCTATACACCTACTAGTAACATGTACCAGTTTTACTCTTGTCGGTATTACAATCTCAAATGCAATATTACCCTCTGCAATTTCCAAATTTACACAGTACTAGTCTGTTAATACTTGTTTTGAGGGTACTTTTACTTCTTCTTTCCTGAGTTTTATTAGTGTACTTTTATTGTCCTTTATAGGTTTGCACTATGTGTTTTTGTGCCACGTCGCACTTTGGGCATTAGAGGATCTTTTGATTGTGATAGTTTCTCCTGGAGACCATTTCTCTTTTGATAAAAAGTACGGGTGGGTGGGCCTGTGTCGATGATTCCTTATAGCCCAGCAACCACACTATCTTATACCACTAGGGCAATATATCCATTCGAGGGGGCAGGAGAGGGGCGATATGTAGGCCCATCTCTGATATCCATTTCCACAATGCTCAGCTCGGGAATTTATTAGACATAAATATTAAATGTTGCAACATTTCAAACACACTGAAATATCTTTTTGTATGCATGCAACATCATTCAAATATTTTTCCCATAGTTTGTCAAAAAGGCTGCAAAAATATCACTATATTTTTAAAAGACAAATGCAACAAGAAAAAAGTCAAGACAACGTAAGATGACCAAGGCAACAAAAAGTCAGAAACATCCCATGGTTTCCAGCAATTTAAAAAGTAGTTCATTTGGTTCAGTTTCTATAGTGCAGTTAAGAGTATTAGTGCTTACCGTTATTGAGTAAAAAAGGAAAAGACAAGCAATGTGAAAGAATCAGATTACGTGTGGTAGAGAGAAGTTCCTTCATTTTTTTCTAAGTGCACTGCAGTACTTGTTCCTTTGTGCACCATAAGTAAAACTAGCTAATTTTATGAAAATGTATCATGTCACTGTCCGTGACTCTCTCTTTTAAAGTCCACATTCTGTTGGTGGCTCGGTTAACTCCTAGGGTTTTAGCAGTTATGTATAAAAACATTACGATCCGGTATTGCTTGTAGTGGTTTGTCCAAAATGTTGAATGATACTGCTTGGAGATGCATATATTGTTTCACCTCTTCACATGCCAATGTATTTTCCATGTTGTGATGGAGGCCTTTTTTGCCTTGTGCACCCGAGAGGCCCTTGAGTTTGCTGGAATGTCGATTAACTTCTGTTCCAGCAAATTCGGGTACTCGATATGTCCTATTTTCAGCAAAGGTCATGCTGAAATTTTCCGTGAATTTTAGCATGACTTTGCTAAAAATAGGACATATGGGGTACTTGTGACTAATGCATGGGCCGGGTACTTGTGACTAATGATGAAAGCTTAGGCTTTTAGGGTGCCACGGCGTCGAAAAACCCTCAATGATAAAAGCTTAGCTTTTAGGATGCCTCGGTGTCGACAAACCCTAAATGATGAGACCATGATCTTGTTCCTTGACAAAAACCAACTTTTTGACCAAACTTTGTTCCTATTTAGAGAGAAACATGGACAACAACGATGAGGCCGGGGGTTCGGGCGGCAAGGCATTCTGGGAGCTGATCAAGGAGATGGAGGAACAACCTCACTTGTATGAGGACGCCGCCTTCCCCACCGATCCTGAGACCACTGATGGTACCGCCGAGGATGACCCCACTGATGCCACCACTGATGGTGCCGCCGAGGATGCCACCACTGATGATGGCGGCGCATGCACAGATGGCAGCCAACAGAAGAGGCAACGGAAGGACCGGCGCCTGACCGTGCTCCGCACCCTCAAGGAGGAAGTTACTGAAGTGGACTCCGACGGGAATCCAACGGCGCCCGAACGAATAGTCAAGGGGTACTCGCTTTAGCTCGGGTGCATTCTCCGGAGCACCGTCTCGATCAACACCGAGAACCTGAGGCATCGACCGAGGGAATTTGGGCAACCTCCTCTTCACGAAGCTGCACGAACGATACAAGTTCCCCGCTGAATTTGAAAACACAAGCCTCAAAGGGAATAAAGTGAACAATGCTGACCTCACGAAGATGAGCAAGGCCCTGTTTACTTGGAAAAGCAATGTGAAGAGAATGATCGAGAAAGGTGAGAGTTATGAGAAGATCAAGGAGAAAAATCCTTCGATCACCGAAGATGACTACAACGACTTCAAGATCAATTGCTCGAGCACCGCAAACTCCCAATCTAGTCAGTGGGGGAAAGAAATGCGGGAGCTGAACTTAGGGGAACACACACTCGGTCCCGGCGGTTCTGAGTGGCGGAGCCTATATGGGACAAGGAGGAGGCGGACCGTGCCGAGCAAGGCCTACCGCCCTCTTCGATAAATACGGTGACAAGCGGACCAGGAACTTTGTCGGGGCCCGGTACAAGAAGGACCCGAAAACAAAGGAGCTTACCACGGATCCGAAGACCAGGCGCTTGAGCTTGTTCTCGTAAGGAATACACCCAGCGTAATTGGCTCCATATGGTTGCATTCTAATTAATGAAGCCAAATATCTAAATGGTTCACATTCCTTCCGCAGCATTGAAAGCGAGCAGCGGGTCGACTAAGAGCAACCCTTGGGACACCACTCTAAATAGGGCGTTGAATGTAATGAAGAACAAGGATAAGCTCGATGGCCCGACGTCAGCTGGTCGTGTGGCCGGCAAAGGCTTGTCGACAAAATGGTCGTCATACTATAACACTGGTGGGCGAAAGGAGAAAAAGACTAGCTCGGAAAGCCAGGCGCGCGAGGTTCAAGAACTCAAGGCACAGGTGGCGCGGATTCCGAAGATTGTCCAAGAGCAAGTGCAACAACAACTCGGAGCGACGATCACCGCCATTGTGCCTACCTTGATCGAGGGGTTGAGTGCGTGGATTGCGGGCGGCCCCTCCGATTCCTAGCTTCACGGCCAGCAACTCGCTGAACGCGTTGGCGGGGCCATTGGTGTCTCCGGCGGAGGCGGCATTGGTGTCTCCGACGCCGGCACGGGAGCTTAATGCACCCGGGTGTACGCCGGCCGCCACCTCTGCAGCAAGCGGCCCCTCCGTCAACTACATGCCCGTTGTTGGCGGTTCCTCGACATTAGCCGAGCTCGACGCCATCATCACGGTAACTAATTAAGCCTCTCTCGGCCGAGGACTTCATCTCCTTGCCTTTGACTGGGCATCCCTGATGCCCTACATGTTCGGGCGCGCCCGACGTTCCGTGCACTCTCCTGCGCCGTGAACAACGAGTTGGTCGATGTCGCCAAGGGAAAAATCGTTCAACCGGCAACCTTGTTCCACGGTACCCAGATGCCACCCAACTTGTTTAGGGTTCAACTGGTTGGTGCTGCCGAGCTGTGACGAGTTGTTACCTCCGATTCGACCCGTCGGGGCCGGCGATGATGACGTGATGACCCTCGGCGCTGCTGAGCTGGCCCTGCTTTGGCCGAAGAGCCAGATTCGTTTGGGGCGGGGACACCACCCCAAAGACAACACCGCCCGGTCGTGCGGCGCCAAGTCCGCCACATGGCAAGACCGCCACAACGGTGCCGGACATCCCTATGCCACTGGATCCAAACATGCATATGGCACAGGATCAGAACGACGACGACGACGATACATTTGGCAATGTCGATCAGTACTTTGCCGATCATGGGTACGGTGGTGACTTCATGGGGCCTCCTTCTCAAGAACCCAACCCAACAAAAGACGTGCGCGATCTAGCTGGTACCGCGGAGAAGCCAAGTTGGTTGCAGGCGTCGTCTGCCGTTCAGCTCTCGGAGATGCCTCCGGCTGCCGACTTCACCGAGCCTCGGATAGGCGAGGTGCGAAATATTATCAGCCCCAACACACTCAAGAAGGCGTTACGTGAGCAGAACTTCGGTCCCATCTGAGGAGAAGAAGAAGGCACGCAAAAGAAAGACTAACAAGGGTGTGGGCCAGCCGGCGCAGGAAATGCGATCTGTGCTCGGGACAGGCCACCTTCACTGAGGATATCTCGAGGAGGGTGCATGTGGCGGGTAGGCGATGCTACCGACAAATATGCTCAATGCTGCAACCGGTGCTATGCGGAGTCTGCATGACAGTGTTCTTTCTTTGGAGAAGCGGCGTCTCAGAGAGAAGGATGTGGCATACCCGGTTTTTGCGGCCAAGGTGCCAGAGTGTAAGGGCATATTTATCCCGTAAGTGTTTTGGTGATTGATGACGATACTTTTGCGGACTAATCGCATGCTTTGAGTTCCTCAGATGGTTCATCTCTAGGCTCGAGACGATTCGGTGCCCCTCGGAGATTATTGAAGACGGCGTCGTCCTACATTTCTTTTTGGTGGATTTGAGTCGTAGGAGAGCTGTACTATTAAGAGGGGGTCCGCGTCGGAAAGGTTAGGGCGGAATCAACACGTACACTTGTCCCTCCTTTCCCTGCACTTTGGAGCTTCCCTTCGTTATCTTGGTTGTGCGGAAATCTGACAATTGCCACCGTACTTGCGGTAGTACCGCGGGTAAATGTGGTAGTACCGCGGGGTGCCATGGTAGTACCGCTCCTTAGGAGCGGTAGTACCGCGGCTCCCAGGTCTAGTGCCGCTCCGGTGCGGTAGTAGGGGCGGATGTAATTTTTTACATCCGCGCCCACCACGGTAGTACCGCTCGTCCAGCGCGGTAGTACCGCGGCCGCCCACGGTAGTACTGCTCCCTATGAGCCGTAGTACCGTGGCCCTCCTACCAAGTACCGTAGATTTACGGTAGTAGGCACGCGCTACGGTAGTACCGCTCCTGATGAGCGGTAGTACCGCGTCGGATTTTCGCACTACCGCAGTTTCAGCGGAAGTTGGCACGGATGTAATTTATTTCATCCGCGCCCTTCTCAGGTCGTGACTCCCCTGCCTTGCGGTAGTACCGCAAGGGGGAGCGGTAGTACCGCGCAAGCGGTAGTACTTCCCTTGGTCAGGCTAGTCCCGGCTTGTGCTGCTGCCGCGGTAGTACCGTGGTTCGCCACGGTAGTACCGCGCGGCCCCGCCGTAGTACCACGCCACTGGAGCGGTAGTACCGCGGGTCGCGGGCTGAATAAGTGGATAACGGTTTGATGTTTTCCTCGACTATATAAGGGGCTTCTTCAACCTCTAGTTGACCACCTCTTCTCTCTCTAAGCTCCGTTGTTGCTCCAAGCTCCATTTTGGCCCGATCTCTCTCCCTAGCCAATCAAACTTGTTGATTTGCTCGGGATTGGGTGACAAGGGCCCGATCTACACTTCCACCACAAGATATTTGATTCCCCCACTTATCCCTTGCGTATCTTGTTACTCTTGGGTGTTTGAGCATCCTAGACGGTTGAGGTCACCGTGGAGCCATATTCCATTGTGGTGAACCTTCGTGGTGTTGTTGGGAGCCTCCAATTAAGTTGTGGAGATTGCCCCAACCTTGTTTGTAAAGGTTGATCGCCGCCTTCAAGGGCACCAATAGTGGAATCACGACTCTTGCATTGTCTTGGCGTGAGGAGATTCTGGTGGCCCTAGTGGCTTCTTGGGAGCATTGTGCCTCCACACCGCTCTAACGGAGACGTACTTCCTCAAAAGGAAGGAACTTCGGTAACACATCCTCGTCTCCACCGGCTCCACTCTTGGTTATCTTATCCCTTTACTTGTGCAAGCTTATTTGTGTTCCTATACTTGCTTGCTCGTGGTGCTTGCGTTGTTGCATCATATAGGTTGTCCACCTAGTTGCACATCTAGACAACCTTTATTATTGCAAAGTTTAAATTGGTAAAGAAAAGCTTAAAAATTGTTAGTTGCCTATTCACCCCCCCCTCTAGTCAACCATATCGATCCTTTCAATTGGTATCAGAGCCTCGTCTCTTTTTAAGGACTTTACCGTCCGTAGAGTATGGTTGACGTCGTAGATGATGTGGGGGAGCACTCCGGTGCGAATCCGACATCGTCTACGGGAGATGGAGTACCTCGATCTCGTGAGGAATTCAATGTGGCGTTGGACACATTGAAAAACTCCATGACGAGCGAGGTCAAGGACATGTTTAAGGAATTCCTAGAAGGGCTTAAAATTTCCACCGCACCCGTGAAAGTGGGTGATCCCGCCAACACGGGAGCGGATGCTAACTCCGATAAGGGGAAGCTACTAGTGAGAAAGCCCCTCGTCTAGTGGTAAGAATGGCACGGCATCTTCGCCCATGTGCAACCTCCCGTTTATGGTGGACCGATTCCTTCCACTCATTTGAATCATGCCGGTCCACCACCTAAGATTGATAAAAAGGAGGATTTTGATTCTTGGGTTTATCGTTTTAAGCGTCATTTAAATCATGTGAACACTAACCTTTGGAGAATCATTGAAGAAAGTTTCTATCCGCATGATCCGAGCAACTTTTCTCCTAGAGAGGTCGTGGACCATCAATTCAATGAGAATGCTCTCTTCATCATCCAAGAAGCAATCCTTCCCGAAGACCTCCCTCATCTCCGGCCTTACACCCGTGCCAAAGATGCTTGGCTCAAGGGGGTTTCCATGTATCGAGGAAGTGCAAGCATTCAACGTTCCAATTATGAAGTGGTCCAAGATGAAGCCGATGAGTTTGCAATGAAGGAAGAAGAAGAACCTCGTGAGCTCTATCGGAGAGTAACCAAGCTTGCCGTCTCCCTCCAGGATCATGGAAGTAAGGACACAGATGACAACTGGATCAAGCGCCAAATTTCTCAAGGCAATGATGCCCTACCACAAAGCCATGTCCTCGTCATCCGTCAACGACGGACTTCCACACCTTGTCCACAAGTGATGTGTTGGATGATTTTGTGGCTATGAGCATATTGGACAAGACCGCCCGACAATGCGGTGCTTCGCTCTCAAAGAGCAAAGAAGCCCAACCTCGCTTTGAAGGCCAAGATTTGTGTCGAAGAAGATGGAGAGGAGGAAGAAGAAGAGAGCAACCTCGAAGATACTAAGTATGATTATCATGAACACATGGCCCTTGCTTCAAGACAATTTTGGAGCAAGAAGAACTCAAGGACCAACTTCAACAAGAGCAATTCAAGTGGCTCTAAGGGCAAGCAACGAGTGAGGACGTGTTTCAATTGTGGAAATGTGAGTCACTTTGTTGCGGAGTGTCCATATGAGAAGAGGGAAGACAATGGTGGAAAGCTCATAGACAAGGCCAAGTCTTTTCCCAACAAGAGAAACTTCCCAAAGAAGACTCCTCACAAAGCCTTGGTGGTTCAAGAAGAGTACAATGAGGATGATGATGATGATGAGGATGGTGAATCGGTTGCCATGGCCTCCGTGGCCATTGCAATGACTCCTCGGGTGTCTCTCTTGGTTCACCCAATGAAAGCATCACCGCCAAGTGCCTCATGGCTAAAGCCACAAACAAGGTAACCCCAACATCAAAACTACCATCATCAATCATTCTTCTTTGACGGATTGCATTGATGAACATGAGGGACTAATGTAGAGGAAAATGAATTTGAGATCTTTATGAGTAAACTCAAAGGGAAATCCAAGAAGCACTTCGTTGCTCTCTTGGAACAACTTGGTGAAGCCAATGTCATGATCGAGACTCATGAAGAAACCATTTCTAAGATAGAAGGGCATAGTCGTGACTATGCCGATGAGATTTTGGATCTTTCCAATGCTCTTGAGGAAGAGCGTGGTCTTCGTTTGGATCTTGAGGAGTCACACAACGATGATCACGCTAAATTAAAGAAAGACCTTGATCATGCTCTTGTTGTGTCTCGTGTGCTTAGTTCCGAGAAGGCAAAGCTTAGAGTTGATCTTGCTAGACTCAACGAGGACTTTGACACTCTCGACAAGGCTCACAAAGTCTTGCTAGTATCAAAGAGTCTCATGATCAACTCCAAGTGAAGCTAACCAAGGAGAAAGCCACCTTTCCTCATATGATATTGATTGATAATGCAAATGCTACTAACCCTTGTTGTGAGCATGTGCATCTTGTTGAGGAGAATGCTAAGTTGAAGGAGCAACTTGAAAAGGGCCTTGTCACACGCATTCAAGGTGAGAAGAACCTTAACGACCTTTTGAGTAATCAAAAGGAAGTTGTAACCAAGGAGGGATTGGGTTCGCCCAAGCCCAAGAGCAGAAAGAAGAATGACAAGACCAAGCAACCTCCCCTCTCAAGCAAACTTTTGTGAGGGAGGGAGAGGGTGCTTCAAGAAGAAGAAGAACCGTGCAAAGGGTGGCAATGTCAAGAAGGACAATGTCATCCCCATGAACATAGCCGGCGACTTTAACCCCTCTTATGTGTTGTGCCGTGCTAGTGATGGGCATGTTTATGCTAAATTTGTTGGTTCTTCTTATGAGTACATTGAATGGTCTATTTGGGTTCCTAAGACCCTCGTTACTAACATCAAAGGACCCATTACCAAATGGGTACCTAAAACCAAGCATTGATCTCTTGTAGGGTTTGCTTCGGTGGGGATCATGGTTGCTCGATAGTGGAGCAACAAATCATATGACCAGGAGCAAGGACATGGTGGTGGGCGTGCAAGAGATTCCATCTATGCCCACCGATGTCGAGTGGGGTGATGCATCACATTCTAAGGTATTGGGTCTCGGCAAGGTTGTCATTTCTCATGATCTTACGATCGAGAAAGTCATGCTTGTTGAGTCCCTTGCATATAATTTGCTTTCCGTTCGTCAACTGGCAGTCATGGGTTTTGCTACTTTCTTTGACATTGATACCGTGGCCCTCTTGTGGAGCAAGACTCTTAAAGTAGCCTTTGTTGGGCATGTCTAAAACGGTCTCTATGTGATTAACTTTTCGGAGCAACCCACTAAGACCGCGACATGCCTAATGGCTAAAGTTGACGTGGGATGGCTTTGGCATCGCCGTTTAGCCCATGTCAATATGAGATCTTTGCAAAGTCTTCTCAAGGGGGACCATGTCCGTGGACTAACAAATGTTAGTTTTGCCAAAGACCGTGCTTGCGATTGCTTGTATTGAAGGAAAGCTTCATGAGAAGGCTCACCCTCCCGACTATCATATACTCAAAGAGACCCTTGGAGCTCCTTCACATGGATCTCTTTGGGCCACCATCATTTGATAGTCTTGGAGGAAGAAAGTATTGCTTGGTGATCGTGGATGACTATTCGAGATACACTTGGGTATATTTCTTCAAGAGGAAGAGTGAGACCCAACAAACCTTCATCGACTTTGCAAATGAAGCTCAACGTCAACATAATGCAAAGATCTTGACTATAAGAAGTGACAACGGCACCGAGTTCAAGAACTACACCTTGGATGAGTTTCTTAGTGATGAGGGAATCAAGCATCAATATTCTGCACCATATACCCCTCAACAAAATGGTGTGGCGGAGAGAAAAAACCGGATGTTGATGGATGCGGCAAGGACCATGATGGCGGAGTTCAAGTCTCCATACAACTTTTGGGCCGAAGCCATCAACACTGCTTGTCGTACATCCAATTGGCTCTATCTCCGCAAAGGCTTGAACAAGAGTCCATATGAGATACTCACCAGCAACAAGCCCAACCTCAAGTACTTCCGGGTGTTCGGGTGTAAGTGTTTCATTCTCAAGAAAGGTGTTCGTTTGTCTAAATTTGAAGCTAGATCTCATGAGGGCATATTTGTTGGTTATGCTACAAACTCTCATGCTTACCGTGTCCTCAATAAATCCACGGGACTTATTGAGGAGACGTGTAACGTGGAGTTTGATGAGAATAACGGCTCCCAAGTGGAGCAAAGTGGCACTTGTGATGTAGGTCATGAAATTCCTCCCCAAGCCATAAGAAGAATGGGAGTTGGCTTTATCCTACCCATTGAGGAACCCCTTGTGGCGAAGGAGAAGGACAATGCTCCACTCAAGTGGAGCCATCACCAACCCAAGGCCCTGCACGCTTCCGAAGAACAAAGTGAAGGCCCTCAACCTCAAGAACAAGACCAAGGGCAAGATCGTGCTCAAGATGATGATATCACCTTAAATGATGCCCAAGGTCAAGTTCTCTCCCCCGAGCATGCTCAAGATGAAGGTCATGCTCAAGACGGCGCTCAAGATGATCAAGTGACCCCTCGTCATCTCACCTCCGAGGAGGAATTAGAGCGTCGTGCCGCCAAGATTGCTTCCAAACTCACTACCAAAGGCCATCTCATGGAGAATGTGGTTGGAAGCCTAAGAAAAGGGGTAAGCACTTTCGTAGACAATTGGCAAACTATTGTGAACATCACGCGTTTGTCTCTTATGTTGAACCTCAAAAGGTCTATGAGGCGCTCGAAGACTCGGATTGGCTCAATGCCATGCATGAAGAACTCAACAACTTTGAGTACAACAAGGTGTGGAGATTGGTGCCAAGGCCATCGGAGAACCACAACGTCATTGGAACCAAGTGGATTTTCAAGAACAAGCAAGATGCTCATGGGAACATCATTACGCAACAAGGCAAGATTGGTAGCACAAGGCTACTCCCAAGTCGAGGGTATCGACTATGGTGAAACCTTTGCTCCCGTTGCTCGTCTTGAATCCGTTCGTTTGTTGATTGCTTATGCTTCCCATCACAACTTTAAGTTGCAACAAATGGATGTAAAAAGTGCTTTTCTTAATGGTCCCATTAATGAGTTGGTCTATGTCAAGCAACCCCGGGTTCGAGGACCCCTACTTCCCGGATCATGTGTATCAACTCGATAAGGCACTCTATGGACTTAAACAAGCCCCACGTGCATGGTATGACCACCTTACGAGTTGTTACAAGATTTTGGTTTTGAAGTGGGGCAAATCGATCCCACTCTTTTTTACTAAGAAGGTCAATGGGGAGTTGTTTGTATGCCAACTATATGTTGATGATATTATCTTTGGTTCTCCTAACAAAGCTTTCAATGAGGAATTTGCCGCTCTCATGACCTCCAAGTTCAAGATGTCTTCGATGGGAGAGTTGAAGTTCTTCCTTGGTTTCGATATCAAACAAAGAAGAGAAGGAACCTTCATCAACCAAGCCAAATACACTCAAGACATGTTCAAAAGATTCAAGCTAAGTGATGTCAAGCCAGCTACTACACCAATGCCCACCAAGTGCCAACTTGACATTGATCCCAATGGTAAAGCGGTGGATCAAAGGTATATCGCTCCATGATTGGTTCCTTGATTTACCTTTGTGCATCTAGACCGGATATCATGTTGAGTGTGGGAATGTGTGCACGGTTTCAAGCCGCACCGAAGGAAAGTCATTATGTGGCGGTCAAGCGAATCTTCCGATATTTGGCTAATACCCCAAACTTTGGCTTATGGTACCCAAGAGGAGCAAACTTCAAGCTTGAAGGATTTACGGATTCCGATTGGGCGGGAGACAAAGTGGATAGGAAGTCCACTTCCGGAGGGTGCCAATTTCTTGGTTGCTCCTTGGTAAGTTGGTCTTCCAAGAAGCAAAGTTGTGTGTCTCTCTCGTCCACGAAGCGGAATATGTGGCGGCGGTAGTTGTTGTGCTCAACTCCTATGGATGAGGCAAACTTTAAAGGAGTATGGTGTCATTTGTGACAAAGTTCCTCTTTGGTGTGATAATGAAAGTGCCATCAAGATTTCTCTCAACCCGGTGCAACACTTCAAGACGAAGCACGTCGAGATTCGGTATCACTTCATCCGGGATCACATTAGGCGAGGAGAGATCGAGCTCAAGTATGTCAACACTCAGGATAACCTTGCAGATATATTCACGAAGCCCTTAGATGAAGCAAGATTTTGCGAGTTAAGGCATGAGCTAAATATCATTGATTTGAGCAATGTGACTTGAGCCCGTGCACTCCCCACCACACTCAACTTGCTGTCTAGTTTAGGTGTAGGCATGGACATAGGGGAAGTATTGTTCTCTCAATGAACTCTCCCTCCCCCCATTATGCATAAATCGATCACCTCTTTCACATTAGCCATTTTTGATGGTACTTGTGTGTAACACCCCGGATGTAACTTTCCATATTTGTAACTCCAACTCTTGCCATTTTCGGCATTGTGATATGATTTTCCCTCCGTGGTTGGGTTTTTGTCTTTTGTTTTGCATTTTTTTTCATGTCATGCATCTCATATCATGTCATCATGGGCATCTCATTTGCATACGTGTTCGACTCATGCATCCGAGCATTTTCCCCGTTGTCCGTTTTGCAATCCGGCACTCCTATGTCCCCCGGCGTCCCCTTTTACATTTTTTCGTGAGCGGGTACTAAACTTTCTCGGAATGGACCGAGGTTTGTCAAGTGGCCTTGGTACACCACCGGTAGACAACTTGTCAAGTTTCGGGTCATTTGGAGCTCGTTTGGTACTCCAACGGTTAACCGCACTCTCGCAAAGGCCTCTTTTAAGTTGCAGCCCAACACCCCTTCAAAACAGCCCAATAACCCATCTAAGTCATTTACATGCTCTCCGTCGTTCGATCACGATCGTGTGGGCGAAAACTACACCTCATTTGGAGCTTCCTAGCTCCTTCTACCTATAAAAACATCCCCTCCCGCGAAATCCCGGATCAACTCCACCCCTAACCCTAGTCCGCTCCTCTGCGCGCGCGGACACGTCCGGAGGCGAGACAGCGTCGCCGCCGCCCGGACCAATCGCGGCGCGCCACGTGGCAGCGCCCACATCACCGCCGCCCGCCCAGCGAAACCGCGGGAAACCCTCCGGCCCAGCGCGCCCGCGCCGGCGCCCCGTCGCCGCCGCCTCGGGTCCCGCCGCCTCGCCCTCGACCCAGCGGCCGCCGCCCGCTTCCATGACCCTCCGCTCCGGCGCGGCCTCCGGTCGCCGCCCGGCCGCCCGCTTCGCCGTCGGCCGCCGCCTTTGCCTTGCCGCCCGGCCCGCCTCCTCCGCCCGGATCCGCCGCCCCACCTCGCCGACCCGGCCTCGGCCCCGGCTCTCCTCCGGCGCCCTCTCCCGCTCCGGCGAACCTCGTCCCGTGCCGGATCTGGATCCAGATCCACCGAGGGTTGACCTCTTCTCCCCCGAAATTTCCTCTAAGTTTTTATTCTGTCAGTATTTTGTTGCATATTTATCGTGCCATAACTTTGCACCCTATGATTTTGAGCCCTACATGTGTTTTGTAATATGCCATGCCATCTTTACAGGGGTGTATGCCATGTATTTTTGTGATCTCTGTGGTGACTAGCACAAGCATGCAAACTAGGCTTCATGATGTTGCTGATTTCAGCCCCTGTTTTGCTGATATTTTTATGCCATGTTAACTTGATGCTACCGAGAGATCCATGCATATTTCGAGATACTTCAGTAAGGATTTTTTGAACATATGGTTATGCTCTATCCATCCATGCCCTTGTTTGCAATTATGGAGTGCCATAGCTTGAGTCAATCGAGCTCTACTTCTGCTATGAAATGTTTCCAGGCAGATTGTTTACGTGTTATTCAATTTTGCCAAGGTTGTTGTAGTTGATCCGTGTATGCTATGATGTTGTTCTTGCCATGTATAGCTTCTATGCCATGTCTTCTTGATGGATGTATTCTTAGTTTATCACGAAATGCTCTGTAGTGAGTGCATCGAGCTCTTAAACATGCCTACTTGTTATCTGTTTTTGTCATGCCCTGTTGCTGAATCTGTTAACGTAACTTGCTATGTTGACATGGGTGCTATTGCATCTTCTGACCCCTTTTGGCTCATGGTCAGTAAGGGACTTTTGTTCTATGCTTTGAGTATATTCATGCCATGCCTTTTTTTTGATATTATAAGTTCCTGTAGCATGTGGTTTGCTTGCTCTGAACATTGCTATGATGCCTATCACTTGCTATATCATGCCACCCATATTGCCATGTCAAACCTCTAACCATCCTTTCCTAGCAAACCGTTGTTTGGCTATGTTACCGCTTTGCTCAGCCCCTCTTATAGCGTTGCTAGTTGCAGGTGAAGATGAAGTTTGTTCCTTGTTGGAACATGTTTACTTGTTGGGGATATCACAATATATCTGCTATAATTAATGCATCTATATATTTGGTAAAGGGTGGAAGACTCGGCCTTATGCCTGGTGTTTTGTTCCACTCTTGCCGCCCTAGTTTCCGTCATACCGGTGTTATGTTCCTTGATTTCCCGTTCCTTACGGTTGGGTGATTTATGGGACCCGTCGGCGATTCGCTTTGAATAAGACTCCTCCAGCAAGGCCCAACCTTGGTTTTACCATTTGCCACCTAAGCCTTTTCCCCCGGGTTTTCGCGAGCCCGAGGGTCATCTTTATTTACCCCCCCCCCCCCGGACCAGTGCTCCTTCGAGTGCTGGCCCGAACCGGGCAGACTGCGGGGCCACCACGGGGCAACTCGAGGGCTGGTTTTACTTGTAGGCTGACCTATCCGGTGTGCCCTGAGAACGAGATATGTGCAGCTCCTATCGGGATTTGTCGGCACAGTCGGGTGGCTTTGCTGGTCTTGTTTTATTGCTGTTGAAATGTCTTGTAGTCCGGGATTCCGAGACTGATCGGGTCTTCCCGGTAGAAGGAATATCCTTCGTTGACCGTGAGAGCTTATTATGGGCTAAGTTGGGACACCCTGCAGGTATTATCTTTCGAAAGCCGTGCCTGATTTATGAGGCAGATGGGAATTTGTTAATGTCCAGTTGTAGAAAACCGAAGTTGACCTTAATTAATACACATCAACCGCGTGCGTAACCGTGATGGTCTCTTCTCGGCGGAGTCCGGGAAGTGAACACGGTGTTGGAGTTATGTTTGACGTAAGTAGTTCAGGATCACTTCTTGATCGCTACTAGCTTCATGACCGTGCCTTGCTTCTCTTCCCGCTCTCTTTTGCGAATGTAGCCACCATATATGCTAGTCGCTTGCTGCAACTCCACCTCACAACTCTGTCCTTCCTATAAGCTTAAATAGTATTGATCTCGCGGGTGTGAGATTGCTGAGTCCCCGTGACTCACAGATTCTACCAAAACAGTTGCGAGTGCCCGGCGATGCGGTCACGAGATGGCGCAACCGAGCTCAAGTGGGAGTTCGACGAGGCGTGAGTCGTTACTATGTGTCTTTTCCTAATGATCGGTAGTGGAGCCAGTTGGGACGATCGGGGATCTGTGTAGCATTTGGGGTATCTTCTTTATTTTGGTTCCGTGAGTCGGACCTTGAGTGTAATCTGGATGATGGATGTTTATTTATGTATTGTGTGAAGTGGCGATTTGTAAGCCAACTATGTATCTCTTTCCCTTATGTATTACATGGGTTGTGTGAAGATTACCTCACTTGTGACATTGCTTTCAATGCGGTTATGCCTCTAAGTCGTTAGCCCGACACGTGGGAGATATAGCCGCATCGAGGGCGTTACAAGTTGGTAATCGAGCCATCGACTTAGGAGCCCCCGCTTGATTGTTTCTTTGGCGTTGTTGAGTCTAGAACAAAAATGTTTTGAGTCTTAGGATTATATATATCGGAGAGTAGGATTCTTTTTACTCCCCGGTCCTTAAATCGCTCTGGTGAGGTCTCGGCGTAGAAGTTTTGACTCTCCTCTCCTCAAATTTCACTAAAAAAAATTTAGGATCACGCGGGTATCTTGGAATCGTTCCGATGGTTTTGTGATGAGAACATTGTTCTTGGTGCCTCCTGACATTTAGGGGTGTTGTCGTCACAATTTTATCGTTGCAGTTCTGGAATACTTGAGCTTTGCCGACATCGAAAATCTCTTTTGTGCAGTTGTTGGTGAGATAACCCGATAACCCAGTATTAGAGGCGAGCTCGGGAGTATTGCCATGACTTCGTATAACGGATGCTTTTGAAGGTCGAGGTACCACGATTTCGAAGTTTTCTTGGTTATGTGTTGTGAGATGGATACAGATGGATCTAGGTATTATTAGTTTGGGTGATATATTTTGTGTCCCCTGTATCCCCAACACCAGATTGCATAACCAGAAAGTTTCGGGAGTTTATAGGTGGGATTCAAGTAGCTCCTAGCATTTCTTCCCGCAGATATTTGGTTTGCGATTGGGTAATCCTTACCACTTATTTGTTCCAGTCGTACCTTGTTATTTTTTTTCAATCAACCCTTAATCAAGTGGTTTCTCTCCTTAATGGACGTGTGATGTTAGCTTTTGGAATTCATTCGTTCATCCTTGTTCGAATGGTTATTGTGAAGACTATATGTTGCAATTTCTATCCGTTGATTCAACTTGTCTATCTGTCTATCAAAGTGCTAACGGATGTCACCCTCTTCAGGATGGCTCCGTCAACGCGTCTGAATCCGGATCGCAATGATGAGAGTCAGTCGAACCCTCCACCTCCACCTCCACCTCCGGAGGCATGGCAAGCTATCATGGCAGCCACCAATGCCAATGCTCAGATGATTTTGCAACTCTTGCAAGAGCGTACCCAAGGGCAAGGCAATCAAGCAAATCAAGGACAAGGAAACAACCAGCCGCACTTTGCTACCCTCAATCAGTTCCTCGCTAATCAGCCGAAGTCTTTCGGTTTTACGTAGCCGAGGCCACAAACGCCGATGATTGGCTTGTGGACATCTGCAAACATTTTGAATGCAACAATGTCAGACCTGAGGACTTTGTCAAGTTTGGTTTGTTTCAACTCAAGGATCAAGCTGCTGAGTGGTTCCAGCAATACAAAGATTCCAGAGGAGGTCGTGTCATTACAGGATGAGTTCATGAGACTCCAAAGCTCACCACATTTGAAAAGTGTTGTTGAGAGCAAGCGTGAGGAGTTCCGCAATCTCAAGCAAGGCAACATGTCGTGTATCAATACAATATCCAGTTCGAAACTTCGCTCGCTTTGCTAAGCAAGGCGTCCACGATGAAAAGAGTATGATCTATCAATTCGAGAGGTGGTCTCGAGAGAAGATCTGCAATTAGCTCTCGTGCTATTTGAGCCAGAAAAGAATGATGAATTCTACAACATGCAACTGAAGCAAGAAGCTCCCCAGCAAAAATGTGAGCCTTCTAAGAAGAGAATAAGGTATGCAGTACAGACTTCTTCTACCACTCAAGTGGCAGCTAAGCAGCAAAAGTTCTACCTTCCTCCTCCTCCGTTCCGTCGGCCTTATCGGCGAGAAGAACTTCGGTGGTCGTGGATCTTCCCACCCGCCCAACCCAGGCTATTAGTACAAGTCTAATTCTCAAGCTCCAAGGGCAAATGCTCCTTATCACCGTCCGCTCTCAGAGGTGACTTGCAACAAGTGTCAGCAGAAAGGTCACTATGCGAACAAGTGCTTCAACCAAAGGCGCCTTCCGCCTCCTCCTACTGTGAGATCTTCCAGCAATGCAGTGGTCAAGCATAATCCAAAGCATGCCAAGGTGAATATGATGAATGCAGCATAAGCGGAAGGATTCTTCGATGTGATAATGGGTAATCTCTCGACTAATGATATTCTGCAAAAGTCTTATTTGATCTTGGTGCATCGCATTGTTTCATGTCAAGACCGTTTTTTGCCAAGCATGATTTCACTTCAGAATTTTTGGATAGACCTCTAGCAATTGTTTCCCC
The DNA here is from genome assembly GCA_021605145.1 of Aegilops bicornis. Lineage (NCBI taxonomy): Eukaryota > Viridiplantae > Streptophyta > Magnoliopsida > Poales > Poaceae > Aegilops > Aegilops bicornis. Next base: position 19,660,021 of record CM038670.1, on the reverse strand, counting down.
GGGCAAGCACATGAGTTCTAGTTTGTTGGTTCCAAATGTCGGTATCAAGATGGGCGACTATAAATTTCTGGCTAAACCAATTGTCCTTGGTGACTCGGATATTGATCTTATTCTTGGGATGGACTGGCTTTCTCAGCACAAAGCTCGGCTTGATTGTGCTGCTGTGGAAATTCAATTGACTCACTCTTCTAATGATGTGATCATCTATGCCGCTCGTGATGAAACCATTCGGTTGTTTTCTCTCAATGAGAAGGGCGAGTTGGATGCTATCTCTCGATTCGATCGTTTGTGAGTACCAAGATGTCTTTCGGAAGAGCTTCGGGTATGCCTCCTCACCGGCGATTGAGTTCGTTATCGATCTTGAGCACAACTTGAACCCGTTTGCAAGCGTCCATACAAGCTTGGACCTAATGAGCTGAAGGAATTGAAGAAGCAGCTCGATGAACAAGAGCGTCTGGGTTTGATCGGACCGAGTTCATCTCCTTGGGGTTGTGATGTTCTTTTTGTCCGGAAGAAGGATGGCACGGACCGACTTTGTGTCGATTACCGTCCATTGAACAAGAAGACTATCAAGAACAAGTATCCACTTCCCAACATCAATGAGCTTTTCGAGCAACTCAAAGGTGCTAAAGTGTTCTCCAAGCTTGACCTTCGTATGGGTTATCATCAGATTCGCATTCGTGAACAAGATATTCCCAAGACAGCATTCAGAACAAGCTTTGGTTCTTATGAATATACTGTCATGTGTTTCGGCCTTGTCAATGCTCCTCCAACTTTCTCTTGAATGATGAACTTCATCTTCAACCCCTACACCAATGAATTCGTCTTGGTCTATCTTGATGATATTTTGGTCTTCTCCAAGAATAAGAAGGATCATGCCAAACATTTGCGATTGGTGCTAGACAAGCTCGAGAGCATCAATTCTATCTGAAGTTTTCCAAATGTGAATTTTGGCTTGATGAAGTGCTTTATCTTGGTCACATCATCTCCGCCAAGGGCATCGCTGTTAATCCCGAGAAGGTGTCTGCGGTTGTGAATTGGGAACCTCCTCGAATGTCAAGCGACTTCAGTTTTCTTGGACTTGCAAGCTATTGCGAAGATTCGTTGAGAACTTCTCTAAGATTGCAAAGCCTCTTTCCAACCTCCTCCGAAGCATGTGAAGTATGTATGGTCTCACAGGTGTGGCGTTGCTTTCAATACTCTCAAAGAGAAGCTAGTCACAGCTCTGTCTTGACTCCTCTGATGAATCCAAGCCATTCGAAGTTTTCTGTGATGCTTCTCTTCAAGGTCTCGGTGCTGTGTTAATGCAAGAGAAGAGAGTTGTGGCCTATACCTCTCGTCAGCTGAAGCCCAACGAGAAGAACTACCCCACTCACGATCTTGAGTTGGCGGCAGTTGTCCATGCATTGATAACATGGAGACATCTCTTGTTGGGAAGGAAAGTGGACATATTCACCGATCACAAGAGTCTCAAGTATATCTTCACTCAACCCAACCTCAACCTCAGGCAAACTTGATGGGTCGAGATGATTCAAGAGTACAACCCAAGTATTGAATATACTCCGGTCAAGTCCAATGTCAGTGCAGATGCATTGAGCAGGAAGGCTTCTTGCAACAGTTTAATCCTCAAGCCCTTCCAACCGGATCTCTGTGAAGCTTTTCGCAAGCTGAATCTTCAAGTTGTTCCTCAAGGCTTTGTTGCCAACCTCATAGTCTCTCCTACTTTGGAAGACCAAATTCGTGAGGCTCAACTCCTGGATGACATGGTGAAAAAGGTGAAACGTGGTATCGACAAGGGCATTTCCAAGTACAAGTGCTTCCACATTGATGACAAAGATACTCTTTTCTTCGAGGACCGGATTGTGGTTCCTAAGGGTGATCTATGTAAATTCATTATGAACGAGGCGCACAATTCCCTTCTATCCATTCATCCTGGAAGTACGAAGATGTACCATGACCTCAAGCAGTCACATTGGTGGACTCGAATGAAGCGAGAAATTGCTCAATTCGTCAATGAGTGTGATGTCTGCAGAAGAGTGAAAGCAGAACACCAACGACCAGCTGGTCTCCTCCAACCTCTTGCTATTCTAGAATGGAAGTTTGATCATATCGAAATGGACTTCGTGACTGGATTTCCAAAGTCCAAGCGTGGAAATGATGCTATCTTCCTTGTCATTGACAAGCTTACTAAAGTGGCTCATTTTCTTCCTATCAAGGAATCTATCACAGCAGCTCAGTTGGCAGAGTTATACACCTCCAGGATTGTCTCCTTGCACGGCATTCCTCAAGTGATCTCTTCAGACCGTGGCAGCATCTTTACCTCCAAGTTTTGGGATTCTTTTCAGAAGGCCATGGGCACCAACATTCGTTTCAGCACAGCTTTCCACCCTCAAACAAGTGGCCAAGTTGAGCGAGTCAATCAAATCCTTGAAGATATGCTCAGGGCTTGTGTCATTTCCTTCGGTATGAAATGGGAAGATTGTCTTCCATATGCCGAGTTCTCCTACAACAACAGCTTCCAAGCGAGTTCGGGCAAGGCCCCATTCGAAATCCTCTATGGCAGAAAGTGTCGTACTCCTCTCAATTGGTCCGAGACAGTGACGCCAACTTCTTGGCAACGACTTGATATGAAGCGAAGAAATGTGCAAAGTCATTCGTGAGAATCTCAAAGCCACGCATAATCGCGAGAAGAGCTATTATGATGACAAGCACCGTGATGTGGCTTTTGAAATCGGAGACCATGTCTACCTCCGTGTCTCTCCAATGAAAGGCACTCGTCGCTTCCGTATCAAAGGGAAGCTTGCCCCTAGATACGTGGGTCCTTTCAAGATCATTGGCAAAAGAGGCGATCTCGCCTATCAACTTGAGCTTCCCTCCAACCGCATAGCGTGCACGATGTGTTTCACGTGTCACAACCGCATAAGTGCTTCAAGACTCTGGCGCACTATCAACTTCGAAGAAATTGACCTCCAAGAAGATCTCTCTTATCATGAGCACCCGTTGCTATTCTTGAGGAAACCGAGCGCAAGACTCGCAACAAGTCAATCAAATTCCTGAAAGTGAAGTGGTCACACCATTCCGACCGAGAAGCCACCTGGGAGCACGAGGATCACCTCCGTTCCGAATATCAGGAGTTATTTCAGTCCTAGATCTCGGGACGAGATTCTCTTGTAGTGGTGGAGTGTTGTAACACCCCGGATGTAACTTTCCATATTTGTAACTCCAACTCTTGCCATTTTCGGCATTGTGATATGATTTTCCCTCCGTGGTTGGGTTTTTGTCTTTTGTTTTGCATTTTGTTCATGTCATGCATCTCATATCATGTCATCATGGGCATCTCATTTGCATACGTGTTCGTCTCATGCATCCGAGCATTTTCCCCGTTGTCCGTTTTGCAATCCGGCACTCCTATGTCCCCCGGCGTCCCCTTTTACATTTTTCCGTGAGCGGGTACTAAACTTTCTCGGAATGGACCGAGGTTTGTCAAGTGGCCTTGGTACACCACCGGTAGACCACTGTCAAGTTTCGGGTCATTTGGAGCTCGTTTGGTACTCCAACGGTTAACCGCACTCTCGCAAAGGCCTCTTTTAAGTTGCAGCCCAGCACCCCTTCAAAACAGCCCAATAACCCATCTAAGTCACTTACATGCTCTCCGTCGTTCGATCACGATCGTGTGGGCGAAAACTACACCTCATTTGGAGCTTCCTAGCTCCTTCTACCTATAAAAACACCCCCTCCCCCAAAATCCCGGATCAACTCCACCCCTAACCCTAGTCCCGCTCCTCTCCGCGCCGCCGGACACGTCGGGCCAGGCAGACGCGTCCGCCGCCGCCCGGACCAATCGCGGCTCGCCACATGGCGCGCCCACGCCGCCCGCCGCCGCCCGGCCGCAGGAGCCAGCGGGAAACCCTCCGGCCAGCGCGCCCGCGCCCGGCGCCCGTCCGCCGCCGCCTCGGGTCCCGCCGCCTCGCCCTCGACCCGGCTGGCCACCGCCCGCCGTCGCGGCCCTCCGCTCCGGCCGCCGCCTCCGTCGCCCGCCACAGCGCCCGAGCCGCCGCCGGCCGCCGCCGCTACGCCGCCCGGCCCGCCTCCTCTGCCCCAGATCCGCCGCCCCACCTCGCCGACCACAGGCCTCGGCCCGGCCCTCCTCCGGCGCCCTCTCCCGCTCCGGCGAACCTCGTCCCGCGCCGGATCTGGATCCAGATCCACCGAGGGTTGACCTCTTCTCCCCCGAAATTTCCTCTTAAGTTTTTATTCTGTCAGTATTTTGTTGCATATTCATCGTGCCATAACTTTGCACCCTATGATTTTGAGCCCTACATGTGTTTTGTAATTTGCCATGCCATCTTTACAGGGGTGTATGCCATGTATTTTTGTGATCTCTGTGGTGACTAGCACAAGCATGCAAACTAGGCTTCATGATGTTGCTGATTTCAGCCCCTGTTTTGCTGATATTTTTATGCCATGTTAACTTGATGCTACCGAGAGATCCATGCATATTTCGAGATACTTCAGTAAGGATGTTTTGAACATATGGTTATTCTTTATCCATCCATGCTCTTGTTTGCAATTATGGAGTGCCATAGCTTGAGTCCATCGAGCTCTACTTTTGCTATGAAATGTTTCCTGGCAGATTGTTTACGTATTATTCAATTTTGCCAAGGTTGTAGTTGATCCGTGTATGCTATGATGTTGTTCTTGCCATGTATAGCTTCTATGCCATGTCTTATTGATGTATGTATGCTTAGTTTATCACGAAATGCTATGTAGTGAGTGCATCGAGCTCTTAAACATGCCTACTTGTTATCTGTTTTTGTCATGCCCTGTTGCTGAATCTGTTAACGAAACTTGCTATGTTGACATGGGTGCTATTGCATTTTCTGACCCCTTTTGGCTCAAGGTCATTAAGGGACTTTTGTTCTATGCTTTGAGTAGATTCATTCCATGCCTTGTGTTGCTAATATAAGTTCCAGTAGCATGTGGTTTGCTTGCTCTGAACATTGCTTCCTGATGCTGATTCTGCCATGTTCAGTATTTTCTCCAAGTCTGTGAATCTGATATATTTTGCACTTTTGCCATGCTTGTTTGGCCCTGTTAATGTGTGAATTAGCCGTAGCTCAGTGTTCATCTTTTGTCAAGCATCTTGAGTAGATTACTACCATATGCTTTTCTGGTACGTTTGGGTGCAGTACCTTAATTTCTTGTTGCTTGCTAAGTGGTATCATGCTGTTAATGGCAGATTTGTGTCATTCTTGTTTTGCTTGTCATTTGCAAACCGTGCATCCGATTCCGGTGATCTTTATATCGATTTCAACCGAAATCATCTCACCTTTCCAGCAGCATACTTGGTTTGCCAAGTTGATTCCTGGTTCATCTTTTTCCTTCCGGAGCACGCATACGCATTGCATATCACATCTCGCATATCATGCCATGTTTTGCATCATGTTGCTTGTGCATTGCACCGTGATTTATTGTGGTTCCATTGTTTGTGTTCTTGCTTTGGGTAGAGCCAGGAGACGAGTACGTGAACGAGGAACCTGTTGAGAACGCTTACGAGGATCAAACTTTCGACAACTCTGAGAACTTTGCAGGCAAGATGACCATACCCTCGAAATCATTTCTATCTTTGCTTGCTAGATGCTCGCTCTTTTGATATGCCTATGCTACGATGCCTATCACTTGCTATATCATGCCACCCATATTGCCATGTCAAACCTCTAACCATCCTTTCCTAGCAAACCGTTGTATGGCTATGTTACCGCTTTGCTCAGCCCCTCTTATAGTGTTGCTAGTTGCAGGTGAAGATGAAGTTTGTTCCTTGTTGGAACATGGAGATGTTGTTCCTTGTTGGAACATGTTTACTTGTTGGGGGTATCACAATATATCTGCTATATTTAATGCATCTATATATTTGGTAAAGGGTGGAAGACTCGGCCTTATGCCTGGTGTTTTGTTCCACTCTTGCCGCCCTAGTTTCCGTCATACCGGTGTTATGTTCCTTGATTTCGCGTTCCTTACACGGTTGGGTGATTTATGGGACCCCCTCGACAGTTCGCTTTGAATAAGACTCCTCCAGCAAGGCCCAACATTGGTTTTACCATTTGCCACCTAAGCCTTTTTCCCCCGGGTTTTCGCGAGCCCGAGGGTCATCTTTATTTACCCCCCCCCCCCCCGGACCAGTGCTCCTTCGAGTGCTGGCCCTAACCGGCAGACTAACGGGGGCCACCACGGGGCAACTCGAGGGCTGGTTTTACTCGTAGGCTGACATATCCGGTGTGCCCTGAGAACGAGATATGTGCAGCTCCTATCGGGATTTGTCGGCACAGTCGGGTGGCTTTGTTGGTCTTGTTTTATTGCTGTCGAGATGTCTTGTAGTCCGGGATTCCGAGACTGATCGGGTCTTCCCGGTAGAAGGAATATCCTTCGTTGACCGTGAGAGCTTATTATGGGCTAAGTTGGGACACCCCTGCAGGGTATTATCTTTCGAAAGCCGTGCCCGCGGTTATGAGGCAGATGGGAATTTGTTAATGTCTGGTTGTAGAAAACCCGAAGTTGACCTTAATTAATACACATCAACCGCGTGTGTAACCGTGATGGTCTCTTCTCAGCGGAGTCCGGGAAGTGAACACGGTGTTGGAGTTATGTTTGACGTAAGTAGTTCAGGATCACTTCTTGATCGCTACTAGCTTCACGACCGTGCCTTGCTTCTCTTCCCGCTCTCTTTTGCGAATGTAGCCACCATATATGCTAGTCGCTTGCTGCAGCTCCACCTCACAACTCTGTCCTTCCTATAAGCTTAAATAGTCTTGATCTCGCGGGTGTGAGATTGCTGAGTCCCCGTGACTCACAGATTCTACCAAAACAGTTGCAGTGCGGCGATGCGGTCACGGATGACGCAACCGAGCTCAAGTGGGAGTTCGACGAGGAACGTGGTCATTAATATGTGTCTTTTCCTGATGATCAGTAGTGGAGCCTAGTTGGGACGATCGGGGATCTGTGTAGCATTTGGGGTATCTTCTTTATATTGGTTCCGTAGTCGGACCTTGAGTGTAATCTGGATGATGGATGTTTATTTATGTATTGTGTGAAGTGGCGACTGTAAGCCAACTATGTATCTCTTTCCCTTATGTATTACATGGGTTGTGTGAAGATTACCTCACTTGCGACATTGCTTTCAATGCGGTTATGCCTCTAAGTCGTGCTTCGACACGTGGGAGATATAGCCGCATCGAGGGCGTTACATTGTGTTCCAAAGACGAGTTTTGGTCATGGGCCCAAGGATAATTCTTCGCGGTGCCATACCATCCTACTCAAACATAGGTGGCTTCGGCCACCGCCCTCTCTCCTTGAGAGGCCTTGTCGTTTGGTGGTTTCTTGTTGTCTTTTGCCTCTGGTTTGTGGTTGAGTTTGTGGTTTCTTGTGTGTGAAAAAAAAAATTCATTGCAAAGGCCCTTTTTCGTTTTTGAAACATGCGGTAACTTGAGTTTCACGGTACTACCGCGGCCAGCTGCGGTACTACCGCAGCCAGCCACGGTACTACCGCTTGCGGGAGCACGGTACTACCGCAACCTCACGGCAGTAATTTTTTACTGCCGCCCGGTTGAGCGGTACTACCGCCTCGGTGCGGAACTTCCGCCCGAGCGGTACTACCCTTGATAATCTGCGGTACTACCGCTGACGGTTATGGCGTGGGGTTAGGGCAGGCAGGGGAGTTCTAACTCCCCATACCCATTCGTAGCCTTAACCCCACATCGCCTCCTTCTCACCCTTGCTCAAGAACGGAGCCGGCATCTCTCGCGGATCTCCTTCACCGCTGCCCTCCGTGATTCCGACCGGTGGGATCGTTCCCCACCGCATGCTCTTGCTATGGACCCAGGTTTTTCCCCAATTCCCTCTCATTGTTGTTGGTGTTTGGCGTTTCTAGGTTTTGGGGAGGCTTGTGTGTTCTTGAGATTGATAGGCCTAATCTCTGCAAGAATAGGATGAAGGAGTGTAGTATTGCATAGGATTTATATGTGTATTGCTGTCATGCGCTAGATCTGATCACTGTAGCACCGCCGTTGTTTCGCGGTTCTTTTCAGATTCAAATCGATAGTTGGATCCGCTGCGACGCGGTACTACCGCCCCTATGGCGCGGTACTACCGCATGCACGGTACTACCGCCCCTCGGGTGCGGTACTACCGCGCTCTGTGCGGCACTTTCTCTACTTCCGCTCCAACCACGGTACTCTGTGACCCGCATGGTACTACCGCGTTTGGAGCAAGATACTCTGCTTTAGTACCGCAGGCGGTGGCGATCCTACCGTGCCTCACACCTATCGCATGCCAACTTTCTCATATATACGCTATGTGTTTCTTGTGCTTTTTGTGGCCTTTGCATTGATCTTCTTGCGTTTTTGGTGCTTTGCGTGTGTGGTTCAGGTGGTGGCTCTCGCGGTCCAATCCCAGCCGTGACACCGGCTCCAAGCGTCTGCGCAACCCGGTGACGCACTGGAGGGCTCCTCTTACGCCCCAAAGCGCCATGTCAAGACAACTGCCACCAAGTTCAAGGAACCCGCCAAGAGCATGGATGAGATGCCCCATTCTGACTACGTCCGCCTCAGGAACATGGATCCGTACGTGACCCCTCTTTCCTCAGTCAGGGGCTGTGAGCTGTTCTGGAACAAGCATCAAACCAACGTCTATCTGGACGTCATTAAGAACAAGCAGAATACCTATGTGGATGTGAAGTGGATTGACATGCATCACTTGAGGAAGGAGAAGTTTCGTGCCTACTTTGGAAAGGCTCTGGACTTGGTGGAGCAGTTTGGCATTGAGCATATAATCTCTTTTCACCTTGACTATGATCCTGAGTTCATTGGTCAGTTCTTTGCTACATCTACTTTCACCCCAATGAGGAAAGGAGGATGACCTGGATGACAAATGACCGTAAGCTGACTGCTACAGGAAGGAGTTCATGGATCTGCTCCAAGTTCACGATGTGGGCTTGACTCCCCGTGGGTGTTCGTCCCCATGCCAACCCCGACTCGCCAACAAGGACAGGCTTGCACCGTTCTATGTTGAGAAGACACTTCCAAGTGGCAAGATAGGTTTGGTGCTCAACTCTTTTTGGATATCATGTACCGCATCTTCCGCAACTCCTTGTTCCCCGCATTGGTGACAAGGACAAGGTTCATGCCTATATAGTGGATATGATGCTCATCTGCGAGGAGGCTCGTGTGTCTCAGACTCAGCCACTTGATATCTCACACATCATGTGGTGTGAGCTTCGATTTGCCGTGTTCTACCGCAAGGTGCCTATATCTGATGCATGTCTGTTTCTGGCGATCTCGAGGACTTGGGACAAGATGTTCCCTGGTGAGGAGTTCCTTGCCTCGACTGGATTCGCCATGACCCCATCTGTCTGCGTGTCAAACCCAACTGGGCCAACACTACTACTCGTCTTTGGCGTCTGCGCTGCTAGGGCTGCTTTGTTGGAGAGGAGGATCTTTGGCGTCGAGAATGTTGATGAGGGCCATGCTGCTAGGCCTTCCCAGGGCTCCTCTATGCCTTCTTGGGCCACGAAGCTGAAGGACAAGATGAAGACTCTTTTCTGCATGCAAGCCAAGGGGCAGTACAGGACTCACGTGGCATCCAAGGAGAGTCATTGCCGGGACAGGAAGATCATGAAGCTCTATGGTGAGGATCTGTGCATGGCGGATCTGAGAAGCACATCACTCCAGAGGCCGAGTGGATGGCGAAGCAAGGCTACAAGTGGACTGATTCTGAGGAGGACGTCGAGGAGTCCATCCCTGCTGCTGAGGAGTCTGACGGAGAGGGTTGGGACGAGTTCCCTTCTACTTGAGCCACCGCTTGTGTGTAGGTGTCCTCTCTGCCTTTTTGGCGTCTCGATGCCAAAGGGGGAGAGAGCGTAGGGATTTGCGAGTCGTGTGTTCGTGTTTGGTGTGTTTCTTGCTGGTTTTTTTTCGGTTGAACCTCGTTTTAGTTACTTTTCCTTCTTATGGTGTAAGACATATGCACTCTATCTATCTTAGCAAGCTTATGTTATATCGTGCTATACGTTGCTTAGATGTTATTCTTCGGACCTTTGTCTCCAAAATATAGGGGGAGTGGTGATCCTAGTTCGTGTGCTATGCAGTCCAAAGCATTCATCCAGTGCACACGTCTAGGGGAGCCCGTCTATATTTTGGAGAGGAGGGGTTTGCTCTTGCTCTATATTATTGTATCTTTGTGCAAATCCGTATTGTCATCAATCCACCAAAAAGGGGAGATTTTAAGGGCATATTTATCCCGTAAGTGTTTTGGTGATTGATGACGATACTTTTGCGGACTAATCGCATGCTTTGAGTTCCTCAGATGGTTCATCTCTAGGCTCGAGACGATTCGGTGCCCCTCGGAGATTATTGAAGACGGCGTCGTCCTACGTTTCTTTTTCGTGGATTTGAGTCGTAGGAGAGTCGTACTATTAAGAGGGGGTCCGCGTCGGAAAGGTTATGGCGGAATCAACACGTACACTTGTCCCTCCTTTCCCTGCACTTTGGAGCTTCCCTTCATTATCTTGGTTGTGCGGAAATCTGACAATTGCCACTGTACTTGCGGTAGTACCGCGGGTACATCTTGATAATACCGCTGGGTGCCACGCAGTAGTACCGCTCCTCAGAGCGGTAGTACCGCGGCTCCCAGTCTAGTGCCGCTCCGGTGCGGTAGTAGGGCGGATGTAATTTTTACATCCGCCCACCACGGTAGTACCGCTCGTCCAGCGCGGTAGTACCGCGGCTGCCCACGGTAGTACTGCTCCCTATGAGCCGTAGTACCGTGGCCCTCCTACCAAGTACCGTAGATTCACGGTTGTAGGCACGCGCTACGGTAGTACCGCTCCTGAGGAGCGGTAGTACCGCGTCGGATTTTCGCACTACCGCAGTTTCAGCGGAAGTTGGCACGGATGTAATTTATTTCATCGCGCCCTTCTCAGTCGTGACTCCACGCCTTGCGGTAGTACTTGCAAGGGGAAGCGGTAGTACCCATGAAGCGGTAGTACTGCCCTTGGTCAGGCTAGTCCCGGCTTGTGCTGCTGCCGCGGTAGTACCGTGGTTCGCCACGGTAGTACCGCGCGGCCCCGCGGTAGTACCGCGCCCCTGGAGCGGTAGTACCGCGGGTCGCGGGCTGAATAAGTGGATAACGGTTGGATGTTTTCCTCGACTATATAAGGGGCTTCTTCAACCTCTAGTTGACCACCTCTTCTCTCTCTAAGCTCCATTGTTGCTCCAAGCTCCATTTTGGCCCGATCTCTCTCCCTAGCCAATCAAACTTGTTGATTTGCTCGGGATTGGGTGACAAGGGCCGATCTACACTTCCACCACAAGATATTTGATTCCCCCACTTATCCCTTGCGGATCTTGTTACTCTTGGGTGTTTGAGCATCCTAGACGGTTGAGGTCACCGTGGAGCCATATTCCATTGTGGTGAAGCTTCGTGGTGTTGTTGGGAGCCTCCAATTAAGTTGTGGAGATTGCCCCAACCTTGTTTGTAAAGGTTCGGTCGCCGCCTTCAAGGGCACCAATAGTGGAATCACGACTCTTGCATTGTGCGAGGGCGTGAGGAGATTACTGGCCCTAGTGGCTTCTTGGGGAGCATTGTGCCTCCACACCGCTCTAACGGAGACGTACTTCCCCTCAAAAGGAAGGAACTTCGGTAACACATCCTCGTCTCCACCGGCTCTACTCTTGCTTATCTTATCCCTTTACTTGTGCAAGCTTATTTGTGTTCCTATCCTTGCTTGCTCGTGTGCTTGTGTTGTTGCATCATATAGGTTGTCCACCTAGTTGCACATCTAGACAACCTTTATTATTACAAAGTTTAAATTGGTAAAGAAAAGCTTAAAAACTGTTAGTTGCCTATTCACCCCCTCCCCCCCCCCCCTCTAGTCAACCATATCGATCCTTTCACAGAGGGCAAGGGCTTTGTGGATAACTCCATTGGGCGTACGATCGTCCTGCGGTTTGATGACATCCACGCTATGTTGAACCTTCATCCGGTGCACTACACCTTCGCTTGGCTATTTTCGCTGAGCAGGGAGATGCGGATCATTCGCGACAAGACCCGGACATCGTGATAGTCGACCCCTTCTACATGTGTGCCAAGATCTTGGGCAGCGCTTGGGGACCGGCAAGTCGCGAGTTCTTACATCGAAGGCGTCATTATGGCAAACCAAGATAAGGATAACTTCATCGTGCCTTACTTTACCGAGTAAGTCCACCCCTCAACCGGCCCGTAACATATGAATTCTTAGATGTCGATCGTTTTTTTAACATTTCGTGTTTTCTGCAGTGACACACATTGCACTCTCATCCTCCTAAGCCCCAAATATTCCATGGCCACGTATTTCGACCCGAACCGTCGATCGAGCGTAGACTACACAAATGTCAAGAAGGTTCTTGATGATGTTCTCCCGGCTACGCCAAATCTGGAGGCACCTTCACCAGGCCTATTCTTAAGTCGGCAAGCACGTGTTCTCCCTGTCTGACGTTTTGCTGCGTCAAGCAGCCGCTGTGATCGGAAGGGTGCCTACTACGCCATCCATCACATGCGGGCGATCGTGGACCGTCATCAACTTCTGCTACCGAGTAAACTCAAAGATTGGGCCGCGAGCGTGTCGGCAATCCAGGACGCGGACATCAGACAAGAATTCTTTCGCATCCAGTCGGAGTTTGCGGAAATCATCCATCAAGATGTCCTTCGTACCTTGGGGCAGTTCTACCTCAGAAATCAACCGTCCAACAGTGACATCGACACAATGCTACAAATGCAGGCTGACAACGACCGTTATTTCATGACTCCCACAGTAGACGGCGGCTTCATCCACGCTCCGGTCCCTTGAGTCGAGTCGAAAGCAGTGATGCTGTGTCTAGTTTTGAAACATCGATTGGCTCATGTTGTAATTAAACTTTAATGAACTTGTAGTATGTCTCTTTGGTTTCGAGAGTCGTTCAACTTAGATGTAATCGATGCTATTAATGTCTTGCTTTTCTCTTCCGACCGTTCTGTTGCATACTTATATATTGCTTATGTATTGTCTGTGAATTGGTACTAACGTTTCGTTTGGCTAGTGCATAGCGATGCCGTCGTATGTCGTGTACAAGGGTAAGGTTCCCGGAGTCACTGACGATCGGGAGGAGTGTCGGAGACAGGTTCACCGATTCAGCGGTAACAGTTACAAAGGGTACACCACTAGGGCCGAGGCGAATCTAGATCGCCCGCTATCTAGCGGGAGAGAGGAGGCGTTGGAGGAACCGGATGAAGACGAAGTTTCATCGTGATGATGCTCATCGTGATGACCGCAGCTCTCTTCTATGTGATGGTAGTTTAGATGATCGATATCGACTTGTAATGTGAAGACAAACTCGCTACCCGCGGTCTCGAGACTTGTAATATAATGTTCTATCTTTGTTCGGTCTTTTCAATTCAGAGACTAATATGATGAATTGTATTCGGAGACTAATATGATGAATTGTATTCAGAGACTAATCTTTTATTGTATTCGATGAATCTGTTGTTGATGTGTGCTGTCTATATTTTGTCCAATTATACATTTTGTAACCTGTGCAAAAAACAGAAAATTAAAAAATAAAAAAAAACCTAATATTCATACTAATGGCGCATCACATCACAGTGCGCCATTAGTAATGCCAAAGGATACTAATGGCGCATCATTAAACAGTGCGCCATTAGTATGCCGAAGTTACTAATGGCGCATCTTGTTGTTGTGCGCCATTAGTATATAAAGCACCTGGGTATACATGGCCCCACAGGGAAATATACTAATGGCGCACTGTTGTATATACTAATGGCGCATCTGAGGTCCGCCATTAGTATACCAGATACTAATGGCGCACCAGTGGTGCGCCATTAGTAAAATATACTAATGGCATGGCACTAATGGCGCACCACTAATGCGCCATTAATGGCCAAATTAGGTGCGCCATTAGTAGGCCTTTTCCTAGTAGTGTTACTCATTATGTAATGCATCATTTCGTAACTAACTCATTAGCTACATTGCTTGCAAGGCTTATAGTGATGTGAATTACCGAGAGGGCCCAGAGATACCTCTCAGACAATCGGAGTGACAAATCCTAATCTCGAAATACGCCAACTCATCATGTACCTTCAGAAACACCTGTAGAGCTCCTTTATAATCACCCAGTTACGTTGTGACTTTGGTAGCACACAAAGTGTTTCTCCGATGGCAGGAGTTGCATAATCTCATAGTCATAGGAACATGTATAAGTCATGAAGAAAGCAATAGCAACATACTAAATGATCAAATGCTAAGCTATCGGAATGGGTCAAGTCAACCACATCATTCTCTAATGATGTGATCCCGTTAATCAAATGACAACTCATGTCTATGCCTAGGAAACTTAACCATCTTTGATTCAACGAGCTAGTCAAGTAGAGGCTTACTAGTGACACTTTATTTGTCTATGTATTCACACATGTATCAAGTTTCCGGTTAATATAATTCTAGCATGAATAATAAACATTTATCATGAAATAAGGAAATAAATAATAACTTTATTATTGCCTCTAGGGCATATTTCCTTCACCGCCACCATCCCTGGGCGCGACGCGGCTTCGCCGGCCGGCCGTCTGGCGGCGGCGATGCAGGGAGCCACTGGCGGAGGAAGGCTACCAGCGGCGACGAAGGTTTCCCTCGTGTCACCTGTTGCGGGCGACGCGGGGGCAGGGGTTGTGTGGACTACCAGCTTCTACGGCCCTTCTCATCTAGCGTTCCTCCGTTATATTTTTCCGCAAAAATCATGCATGCAGTACTAATGTATCATACTACGTTCATAACACATAATATTATATGTTGGTATGTTAGGTTACCTTATTTGTTGTTTTTGTATGGCTCATAGTAGAATCTCATTTGTTAAGATATGTACAGTATCATGACATGATACAAGTATCATCTAGCTTGTATATCTGGGCCACTTTTTATCCATTGATATATTGACAACGGATTCTAGCTATACTTTGAGCTTTCCGGGTGTCTACATTTTCCAACTGAGAATCGTAGCAAAACTGCATGGTAAACATCTTTTGGTGGGGGCGATGGAATTAATTCTCGGGCAGCACAAGCACCTGCATTTCATTGTTTTTTTTTATATGAAAGCAAAATTTTTGCCTCATCCCATTAATTAAGAAGAGGGAACATAATATGGTTGGTACATCGCCACAAAGGCCAGAAATATAGAAAGGTATTACTCTCCCGGCATAAAATTACCCAAACTTTTCGCCCCTGCAAGTACCCAGAGTTTCGCCTCCCCCCTAATCGACCTAACCATATGGGTGGGCAGGGAGGCTTTTCTACACTCTCGCATTCCTCTCGTTTTATATTGCCCAGCATACTAGCATCTTCAAAGAAGTCAACGCCTTCTGGTTTGCTCCTACCAGCGCAGCACAGCCATTCCACCACAAAGCCACCGAAGAAAAAGCAACCCAGTCGCTAGACTGAGATTGCATCCCAAGCCAGTCGCTGATCATGTTCCAAATTCTGATAGAGTAGCAGCATTAGAAGATAATTAAGATGTGCCGTTTCCGGTGCTCTCTTACATAATTGGCAAAGGCCACAATTTGGCCACCCCCTCTGCGTTAATATGTCGGCCATCCACACTCTATCATGCAGGATGAGCCATGACAAGATGGTTTTTTATTTATGCTTATTTGGAACACACTATTGGAATTGGCAACTTCGCCAAGTCCATGAGCACTTGGCAATGACCGAAACCAATTCGGCGAAGTGTTTGCCAAATTCATTTTATCAGGACACTCTGCAAGGGAGGGGATTTTGGCACGCAGGTGTGCCGAGATGCAGATTGTGGGCCGCCGATCTATGCCAAGATTTGCACATCTGTCTCGGTATTTCTTATATTCAGCTTCGTATAACAGTTCGTATAAATA
The DNA here is from genome assembly GCA_021605145.1 of Aegilops bicornis. Classification (NCBI taxonomy): domain Eukaryota; kingdom Viridiplantae; phylum Streptophyta; class Magnoliopsida; order Poales; family Poaceae; genus Aegilops; species Aegilops bicornis. The sequence goes on along the minus strand of CM038670.1, from coordinate 19,644,061 downwards.
TGTATTAACATGGTAAAGGTAAAGTATTATACTTATTTCTGTGGGACCGCTATAGGAGGTATAGATATTTGGTGAACAGTTCCGATTAAAAGTCTCTACTAAAAGGTTATACCCGTCACGGATGCATTCGGTGTGTGCTTCTTTTAGTCTCTATGTTGTTCAAACACCCTCTGCTTATCTTCTTAGAAATCTTGAGTTCTATCAGCACTGCTGTAGACAAAAACCGAATCCATAAGTTTATCTGACATAGGTTAGTCGATGTTGTATGTGTTGCCTAATAAACTGCATGTTCTTCGAATGTTAGTTCCGGACAGTGGAACTTAAGCGATTAATTTAATTAAGGAAACTAAAACTTACAACACATAGCACATGTATTGTCTTATACGCTTAGAATAATTCGGATCCCATAGTTACTAAATACTTGTACAATTAAGTCTCAAATATGGGTCATTATATCGAGAATAATGATGCATGTACTTAGACATGTATGTAAGGAATATTTAAGTTCCATTAGCTATAGAAAATAGTGTTGGATATGTATAATGCAAGCACGGTATGTCGTGTGTTTTTCAAATAGTTGATCGCATGAAATGTTGTTTTAATTAATCAAGAATCTGTATTTTACGTCACTTTGTAGATTGAAAAACCTGACCTTTGTATGTTATATGAGGAACATCATTGTCACCCGCAAAAAAAACTGAGGAGCATCATTGAGAAGAAGACAACCAATTTTTTTAATGAAATCTCCAAAAGGCAATGGTTCCAGAGAAATCACACATAGTTTGATGTGTTGGTCATATTCCATCTAAAGAATCACTAAAGAACAATGCGGATATCAAAAATACCTAAAGCTGCTTGAAAGAACATGCAGTTTTGCTTACCCTCATCAAATGCTAAACACAACAATTCAAACTGATGCATGATAAAAGAATTCATGAATGGAATATGAAGAAGGATGATATAATTAGAGAATTATAGACATAGTGTTCTTATTGTTAAAGAAAACTTGCATGTGTTGCACCCGAAGAGGTATGATCCATGTTTGCATGAACGATCAAACAAAGTGACAGGGATTAGCAAAATAAATGAATTATGTATTATACTTCCCTTTCACCATTATTGTTCATTGATATGTATCTTACTTCATTGTCTTGGATAATGAAAATCAGCCAAGTATTTTGCAGCACGTTTCTATTGTCAGTGATAATGTTGCAAGATCAGACGGTAATATTTGTTCAAACACTTGTTGACTTTAGTCTTTTCCCATGATTTTGATTCATTATTTTCTCGATATACAGATGAAGGTTCTACTTGTAATGATGCAACTGGTTTTATGAGAAAATTTATGGACAAAATGCAACCAAATATCGAGGGAACGATCGAAGGGGAAAGTATACGATAAGGGTGAAAGATGGTAAGAGTCTTCTAGGCTATAATTATTACTTACTCTATTACCAATTATATTATCTTATGTATTTCTTGAATTTCATGTCTAACTGCTGAGACATCAGTTTCTAAGTATGATCCAAGTAAAAATCTAAGTATCGAAATTGGTCAGGATGATGTTGGCAATTCTGATACATGAAGTGTGTCAACTATGGACCAAAATGTTTACCATTTTGGTTTAGACTTTGTACAAGAAACTTAACATGCATTACAAGGACTTTGAAATCACTCGAGCACATCATGTTGATTTTGGTGATTCATCTGACTGTGAGATTATGCAGAGACAAGTTAATTCTATTCAACTCATATGTAATATAATGTTCGATACTATGAGGTCAAACCTGCCAACTAAATTACAATGAGAATCTCTCGAGGAATCAATTGTTGAAGAGAAAGATTAATTTTACAGGAAAGTTAATATATTTTTTCATTATATCATACTTTATAATATTAAAGCGAATGTTATCTATCGTTGTTCTTACAGCTTATGGATAAAACATTATGAACTGAGGTATCTGGATCTTTATGGAACTGATATAGAATGGCAACTAGTTTTCCCAAACACAATGAATCATGAGGTATACACCTCATATATTCGAAGGATATCTCAAATGCATAGCAAACATTATACATAGACAGATCTAGATTGCACAAGGATCTTCATTGAACCAGAATTTGATGCAACTATTCTTGTTACAATATATATGTATTTATCAAAAATATTTATTATCCAACTTATATATGAAAGACTATGTAGACTTTGGCTTTTGCTAAGATTGATGTAACGAAGGTGAAGTCAATAGAAAATGTGTTTATTGGAAAGAATGTGGACTATGATATTACATCTGCAAAAATGGCATTTCCTTTGATATGTTCCATTCATATGAAAAGCTGGTTTAACCTATTAAACTGTAATGAATATTTCTCGTTTTGCAAAATAATTTCAGTTCATAAATGGTGTACTGATGCACCATGGTAGGATATGAAGGAGAAACTGATTAACATTTTATATCCACAATGTCTAAATGGTACTGCATCATACATGAAAGAAAAAGCATGAAACATGTGCTAATACATTACACGGCGCATTTTTTGTCTGTATTGAAAAGTTCTTTAGTACTTGGAGTTGCTTTCATCATCGTGGATGCTCAAAGAAGTTTCATCAGCCAACTCATGCACCCTTGTAGAGGTACATTCTGTTATTTATGTTTATCTGCAAAAGTGATCTATTGCTTCTAAATTGAGTTCTAATAACGAAAAATATAGGGAAGATTTAGGAGTTGCATCTCTGATGATAGCAATGTAATTTGATGGTATTGAAGTAAAATACAAACTAAACAATGGTAGGTACCATGTTAATCTTTCTTTTAGGTTTGTTTATCATCTCTATTGCTACATATAGAATTGCACTTTTTTCTTGTAGTTTACAGTTCCTATTTAACGAGCACTAATGTTATGGCATTTGATGAAACTTAACCGCAATAAAGGAATGTTCCCTTTGCATCTACAACTAATGGTGGATAAATTGTAGATCAATGGCTTATGTATGAATAAAACATTTAATATTTGTAATAAAAATGATGGTGTTGCATGTTTACACATATCATTATGTATTGGAAGTTTAAAGTATATGTAATGGTTGTATCTTACAATGATAGTGGCCATTATAGTTGAATTGTAATTCGTAGCAATGTCTTTGAACAATTGACGAATTTATTGATCTTGTCCTAATCATATCAATGAGTGTTAATTGAATGAGTTTTACAGGTGTTAAGTTAATAATACGATATAGAGTAGTAATTATTAGTAAATATTAAAAAATTGTAGGATGACAAAGTATTGAATTAGTACAAATTCTTCAATATCATGTGTAAAACTTATATATTTATCGGAAGATCGGTCAATGAAATAATTGTTGATTGAACTAAAACTTTCATAAAAAGATGTGAAAACATAAGATAGCCATATAACTGAAAGAAACAAATATGTACTGAATCACACATTTGAATCTGCATTGCTGCAACAATTTAAATCTTTAGTAACATATCTCATTATCCCTACTACATTGCACATGCATTTCATTATTTGCATGTAGGCAGCGGTTTAGCTCCTCTAGGTTATTCTGAAGAAATCTTCTAGAAATTTTTTGGACCATCTGGTGTATTTTCTGTCCGTTCCGGAACTTTTCTGGTTCCCTGGTTTTACTCGATTTTCTTCCAAAACCTTCGGTTTTCTTTGGAACACTTCTGGTTCTCTCTTGAAAAAATTTCCTTTATCTCTGAAACTTTTCCACTGATATTCTCTAATACTCCTAGCTTAGTTACTACTCAATTGATCAAAAGTTTCTTCGGTGTGTGACCCTACACGTTCGTGAAATATAGACATGAATAAAACTTCCTTTTGTTCAATGATCAACAGCGCAATCGTGGACATCCATGTTGACCCTATACTCACGTCAATGCATGATATTCAAGTGAACCATTGGTTATCATATGCTATTTCTCTTGCTTCGTTATACTTTACCAAACCCGAGGTGAGATAAGTCGGTATCCTCTTGAGTTATTCTCATGCTCACTATACCGGTTTCATTGTTCCCAATTTTGTTTTCTTCTTTCTTGTTGTCATGTTGTGGCATCCCTAAGAACAAGTCACTGTGTCTGGCTATACGATGAAGGATGACGTCACGCCGAGAGGGCCCTAAGAATGTCTCTCCATCGCTGGAGGAGAAAATCCCAGTGTCGAGCTATCTTGCCCCTTGTCATACTTTCCAATGAAGTTGTAAGTTTCCAGTATGATCACCCTGTTACAGATAATGTTGGAACAACCTCAAAGCGCATCGTCCAGTATGAAGTGACTCGATACTCTCATGGTCTAAGGAACCGAGCATACATTAACTCTCTGTGTTATAGACTATAGACTTGTAATGATGCCATTTCTTAGCGTAACAAACAAGTTGGTTCAATTCAATACGATTGTTCATCTAACATCATATTCTCAAAGTTGTCGACATCCTTATTACACTTAACTTATGCCTATGATCAGGAAAACATAACTATCATGCAACACTAGAGCTAGTCCTAGAGGCAAGACTAGGAATCACGTTTTACCCTTTATAACTCTACACGTGCTTATGAGTTTTCCTCTGAATCACATATCCAAGAACCATAGCAGTTATTGCATAGAATATAAACATTTAAATATAAACTTGAAAATAAATAATACAATTCTTATTGCCTTAGTGTATATTTTCAACAGTGCAAACATATTGTACATTTAACAAATATCTTGGAAAATATAACAAACACATTTTTGGAACTTGTGGTTTTTGTGAAATGCAACATACATTTTTTTCATCCTAGAAATATTTTAATGTCATGTGCATATTTTTTGAATTGTGTGACATTTGGTAATTGCCAAAAAAAATCATACAGATGATTAATTATTTTCTACTTAAATATTATATATTTTTAATATATCTCAGACACATTTTTCTATACATGTTTTAGCATTTATCAAATGCATGATTAACATTTTCAAAATATATGTAATTTCTTCTTCTAATATATATATATATATATATATATATATATATATATATATATATAGGGATTGACTATTCGTCACCCTGGGTGAGGAATAGTTATTCTTCACCCTCTATTTTACCATTAATGCACGTAATTTTACGTTCCGTAAGTTTTGTCTTATTTCCGGCGTAAAAGAGATTGTAAGAAAATATATAGTCGTAAGTAAAAAATATTTTATGTTATGTAAAATTACAAACATAAAAACATAGTGTAAAATACACATAAACTGCAAATTTTCTTGTCTTATAACCTATATTTTTTATTTTTTATGCCAAATTTTACATAGTGAATCAATAGGAATGTAACTATTTGAATTCCAAACGTAATTTAATTATGAAATGATTGTAAGATTACCTCATGTGAAGAATAACTTATTCTACACCCTGGATGATGAATAGCATCACTATATATATATATATATATATATATATATATAGAGAGAGAGAGAGAGAGAGAGTGACGATTCGTCGTTACTAGGCCGGCCTAGTTCCGGCTCCCTGCAGGCATGTCGTGCGTAGGCATCGCTGCAGGCAGCACATAGCAGTTGTGGGTGACGACGTCGAAAATGTCAGCCCAACGAAGCAGCTATGCAGCACCTGCCAATTTTATCTTGAAATGTAGTCCCGCCAGACACAAAGCATGGTACTCATGATCCTTAAAGATTTTAATAATGAGTACCTAATTTTTATTTTTGATGATTAGTACCACTACACATCAAACTTGATACTCAATAAATGGTGAAACCCTTGTTTATTAAACCCGAGTGATTAGTTTGCATAATGGTATATCTAACAACTAATCTAAGGTATGCACAACCTAAGCGAACGCGGATGTTTTGTTCCTGGGTGATGGAAAAAAATTAATAATTACCAAAAAAAAATAAAAAAATAGAAGTTCTTTCTGGAATAAACTTGACTTTCTTCTGCACTAGTATGTAATTTTCCGCCAATAGAAACCTAGCATCGACTTCAGAGCAAAAAAAAATTATTGCTATATACAAGACACTATTCACACTACTTTGATCAATTTTTTTGTTTTTCGCCCTGAAGTCGGCACTAGTTTTTTGGTGGCGGAAAACTATATACTAGTGCAAAAAAAGTCATGTTTAGTCAAGTTTATCCAAAATATACACCCATGAACTAAGAGGTATTCCCCAAGCTAAACTAGATATACTTGTGAAACCGTGTAAGACAACACTAATGCCCACACGTGTGATGTAAGCCAAACCGACCCACACGTCCTACGTCACCGCATGCATTCATGTGAGAATATTTTTGGATTTTCAGTTTTTAAAATGTTTTATCTATTAAACGGAAAACCTGATCGAAGATCCGTTTTCACCATTAAATCCCTCACGACGAGATCCTCGAAACTAGATCTCATACCAATATATTTCGATGATATTTTTTTGGTTAAAAGTTGACATGTCTTTTGCACATGAATTGTCATGATGATACACTGAAATTGACATGATATGTTTCAGCTATTTTCTTGTACATTTAAAAGTAAATTTTGAGATATTATAAAACGGAGAATTAAGAAACTAGACTTGCCATGAATAATAAACTAAAATTGCCATGATACATGCACTTAAAATTGGCATGGTTCATACAAAAAATAATTTTCATTGTCAAAGTACTGGAATTGCCATCATCAAAAAACTAAAATTGCCATGCTCTACAAACTAAAATTGCCACATGGAAACTTTAGTTTTACCACTATGGCAACTACAGTGTATACATCATGGCAATTTTTGGGCAAAAAAAAATTCGTCGAAACATATCAACATGGGGTCTAGTTTTGAAGATCTCATCGAGACGGATTTTATGATAAAAACTGATTTTTAATTCAATTTTTTAATTAGGACATAAAATATTTTTAAGCCAAAAACCAAAAAGATTCCTGCTGATGTCATCTGTTCATACGTGACAAAATGAGTGGTGATGGAGGCTTGTGGGCAATGTGCAAGATGCCACGCATGTGGGCATTAGTTTTTTTGAAGCGCATATCGATCTATGCCCCTAGACCAGATTAGTCAACGCGGACATGCAGCCCCCTGTTATTGGTCTTGGTCTTGGTCAAGCGAGCGAGCAACCGAGCAGCGCAGTCGCTCTCGCTAGCTGTACGTACGTTGCGGGGGCTGCTATGCCAAACTTGTGGAAAGCTCTAAAATGGTGCGGTCATTGGAGAGACATTCAATCATCTGCGTGCTCCAGCTCCGCGACAACGATTCCGGCAGCAGCATTTACGATGGTGCTGCTCCAGCTCCGCCTATCCACGGCGGCGTCTCCTATTATGCCCGGTGCAGAGCAGCCGCGCTGCCCGACCAGCTGCAGCGTCGTGAAATTGCCCTACCCGTTCGGCATCGGCGACGGGTGCCACTGGCCGGGGTTTAACCTCACATGAGACCGGACGCGCAGCGGGGAGCCGCGGCTGCTCGTCGGCGTCGATCTCCAGGTCGTGGAGATCTCCCTGGTCAACTCCACGGTGCGGATCGTGGACATCGTAGGCCAGGTGAAGCTCACCTTCTCCGGGGGCCTCCACGGCAATGGCACGTGGGGCGGCCTCGGCGGCGCCGGCCCTTATGTGTTGTCAGAGATGCGCAACCAGTTCGTCGTGAATGTGCAGGCCACGCTGGCTGGGAATGGCCGTGGCGGCAACGTCATCTGCTGCTGCTCCTCCTTCTGCTTCACCAACGTCAAGTCCCTCCTACGGCGCTCCCCTGGCTACGGCGGTGCCGGCTGCAGCGATACATGTTGGCTTTTGATCCCTAGATCAATTCACCAGGAGCTACAACGAGTACGTGCAACAAAGCTAGCTAGCAAGGAAGCTAGCATCTCAATCGATTTTGCATGCATGTAGCGACTTAGCTCTCTCTCGGCGGAACAAACACGAAGGCATGAATCGATGTGATGGCCACAGGACCCTGTCGGTCCTGTTGAATACTTCTTTATTTCTTTGAACTGTTTCGTTGTTGTTTACAAGGGGCCTTACATGGCTATATATAACAGCCAGGACTTAGTACCAACTAGCTACCCTACTCCTACTCGGTTACACGTTGGAGCAGGACTCGGACACTACACGTCCGTGTTTAACTCTCACAATACACCCATCCCCATCGGTCGCCTCTCCTACCGGTGGAGATCACACTAGTAGAAAAAGGATCAAACGTGAAGCACATTAGTGCCGGTTTGATTTTGGCCCGGTACTAATGGTACCATTAGTGCCGGTTCGAACGGATTTGCATTAATGCCGGTTCGTGTTGAACCTTTAGTACCGGTTCGTGGCACGAACCGGTACTAAAGGGGTGGTGGCAGGCTGGCGTCAGGCCGGGGCCCCGCGATCACCTTTAGTACCGGTTCGTGGCACAAACCGGTACTAAAGGGCTAACCTTTAGTACCAGTTCGTGCCACGAACCGGTACTAAAGGGGTTTGACCTATAGTACCGGTTCTTGCCACGAACCGGTACTAAAGCGCAATTTTCAATCCCTACCCCCCCCCCCCCCCCCGCGTCGTATATCGCCATTTCAGTTTTGAAAAATACAAAAGAAAATGGTAAAAATTTCAAAAAATAAAATTCTTCGAGATGTAGTTATATTACTACATCTACTAGTTAGGAAAATTTAAAAACTTAAATATGGACATGTTTTGCAAAAAGTGTAGGGAAAATATAAAATGGCTATAACTTTTGCATACGATGTCGGAAAAAAACGTATAATATATCAAAAAATTCAGCACGAAATTCCGCATCCGATGGAGATGGCCTACGGCCTATTTGGAATTTTTTAGAATCCTCAAATTCCAAAAGGAAAAAAAGATATGGTCAAATTTCAGTTTTTTTTAAAAAAATTGGTTAAATCTGGTCAAACTACTTATTCAAGAAGTATTAATGTTACTACATAATTATTCAAGAATATTAGTGTTACTAAATAATTATTTCAATTTTTTGAATTTTGGTCAAATCTGGTCAAACTATGGTCAAACTTATTCAAGAAATATTAGCGTTACTAAATAATTACTGTTTTTAGAATAATAGTTTCAAAAACTCAAGCGGTGAAATGTGTGACTTCATGCTCAAGCTAAACTCCTGAGGGTTAATAGGATTGACATCTTACTATTGTCAGGAAAACAACAAGTGCAGACTCGGAAACGAAGGAGAATAGAACCCGAAAGTTAAGCGTGCTCGGGCTAGAGTAGTGAGAGGGATGGTTGACCGGTCGGGAAGTTAGATGATTTGGAATGAGTGATCCACACTTGAGCAGTTAAGAGAGGTGATTAGAGACTAAATCATCAAATAATTCAGAAAAATAAAAAATCGAAAAAAAATCAAAAATAATTCCAAAATTTTCAAAAAAAATTAAAAAGAAAATCTTTAGTACCGGTTGGTAACACCAACCGGTACTAAAGGTCCCCCTTACCAGGGCGTGAGCTCACGCCACGTGGTGGCACTTTAGTGCCGGTTCGTGCCGAACCTGTACTAATGGGGGGGGGGGCTTTAGTGCCCACCCTTTAGTGCCGGTTATGGAACTGGCACTAAAGGCCCTAACGAACCGGCGCTAAAGCTCCGTTTTCTACTAGTGTCATGTCGCTCGACTTGAGCAACGAGTACGCCCACAGGCTGCCCATCGCGGTGCGCATCACCGAGAAGGGGTGGTTTGAGGGCGCCTACGCCATGCTGCTCAACGACTCGCCTGGGTACTTGGCCTCGCGCTGCCTGGCGGTCCCTGTCGTCCTAGATTTTGCGGTGGATTCCAAGATGGTGCTGTTGCCAGAGATGCCACGTCGGGCAGCCATGTGGACGCGCGGAGGAGCGCATGCCGGAGCAGCCATAACTCCTGTCGCAACGTCTCCGGCAAGTATCGCAGTGGCTACGTGTGCCTTTTCCTTTGCCTTTTTCGGTTTGTCCGCCGCTCTTCGCATTGTTTGAGTCTTCGCCGATGTTGCGCCTTTCTTTGCTACTTGGGGACTCCCAATCTGCTGGCAGCAGTACATGAGATGGTCACCACCTCCTCCTTTGCCTTTCCGACAACCACGAGCATTCTCTTCCCATGTCCGCAAGCATTCGATAGCCTCCGTTATGGTCATGTCGTCGATGTCGTAAAGCTGCTCGAGCGTGCCGATGATGTACGTGAATTTATCAGTCACCGAACTGAAAAACATCTCCAAAATCTCGATCTCCTCGAGCTTTGCACCAAGCGCGTGGATATCTCCCACTAATGTAGTCAGACGCATGGCATAGTCGTTCACCAATTCAGTTTCCTCCATCTGCAAATTGTGAAATTGGCGCTTCAGTACTTGTGCCCGAGCCTTCGTGACGTGATCTTTTCCGATCCTCATCTCTTTAAGTGTGTTCCACGCCTCTCTTGTTGTCTCAAACTTCGCCAATGTCATCAACACGGAATCTGGCACAGACTGGGCTATGGCGGACATGGCACCTACGTCGCACTCCACGTCGACGTCGTCGTTCGTGATGGCGTCCCACACTCGAAGGGTTCGGAGAATAATCTTCATCTTCACCGCCCACACGCCGTAGTTGGCGTCGGTGAGCATCGGGTACTGGACGGGGATGTTGCGATGTGCCTGTACGTTGGCGTTGCCCGTCCCACCACTTTATAGTTATGGCTTGCCACCCTTCTTCACCTTGTTGCCGTTCTTGTTTGCCTTGGAACCGCCGTCGCCGGACTTGTTCGCCTTGGAACCGACCGACTCATGATCACTGTCCGTCATCATAAATCATAGATCATCGAGGCTTTAGATACTAATTGTTGCCTTTTGATCCCTAGATCAATTCACCTGAACCTACAACGTGTACGTGCAACAAAGCTAGCTAGCATCTCGATCGATTTTGCATGCACGTAGCGACTTGGCTCTCTTTCGGTGGAACAAACACGAAGGCACGAATCGATGTGATGGCCACAGGACCCTGTCGGTCCCGTTGAATACTTCTTTATTCCTTTGAACTGTTTCGGTGTTGTTTACAAGGGGCCTTACATGGCTATATATAACAGCCAGGACTTAGTACCAACTAGCTACCCTACTCCTACTCGGTTACACGTTGGAGCAGGACTCGGACACTACACGTCCATGTTTAACTCTCACAATACACCCATCCCCATCGGTCGCCTCTCCTACCGGTGGAGATCACACTAATAGAAAAAGGGTCAAACGTGAAGCACATTAGTGCCGGTTTGATTTTGGACCGGTACTAATGGTACCATTAGTGCTGGTTTGAACGGATTTGCATTAATGCCGGTTCGTGTTGAACCTTTAGTACTGGTTCGTGGTTCGTGGCACAAACCGGTACTAAAGGGCTAACCTTTAGTACCGGTTCGTGCCACGAACCGGTACTAAAGGGGTTTGACCTATAGTACCGGTTCTTGCCACGAACCGGTACTAAAGGGCAATTTTCAATCCCTACCCCCCCCGGTATATCGCCATTTCAGTTTTGAGATATACAAAAGAAAATGATAAAAAATTCAAAAAATAAAATTCTTCGAGATGTAGTTATATTTACTACATCTACTAGTTAGGAAAATTTAAAAACTTAAATTTGGACATGTTTTGCAATAAGTGTAGGGAAAATGTAAAACGGCTATAACTTTTGCATACGATGTCGGAAAAAAACGTATAATATATCAAAAAATTCAGCGCGAACATCCGCATCCGGTGGAGACGGCCTACGGCCTGTTTGGAATTTTTTAGAATCCTCAAATTCCAAAAGGAAAAAAAGATATGGTCACATTCCAGTTTTTAAAAAAAAACTTGCTTAAATCTGGTCAAACTACTTATTCAAGAAGTATTAATGTTACTACATAATTATTCAAGAATATTAGTATTACTAAATAATTATTTCAATTTTTTGAATTTTGGTCAAATCTGGTCAAACTATGGTCAAACTTATTCAAGAAATATTAGCGTTACTAAATAATTACTGTTTTTAGAATAATAGTTTCAAAAACTCAAACGGTGAAATGTGTGACTTCTTGCTCAAGCTAAACTCACGAGGGTTAATAGGATTGACATCTTACTATTGTCAAGAAAACAACAAGTGCAGACTCGGAAGCGAAGGAGAATAGAACCCGAAAGTTAAGCGTGCTCGGGCTAGAGTAGTGAGAGGGATGGTTGACCGGTCGGGAAGTTAGATGATTTGGAATGAGTGATCCACACTTGAGCAGTTAAGAGAGGTGATTAGAGACTAAATCATCAAATAATTCAGAAATATAAAAAATCAAAACAAATCAAAAAAAAATAACAAAATTTTCAAAAAAAATAAAAAATAAAACCTTTAGTACCGGTTGGTAACACCAACCGGTACTAAAGGTCCCCCTTACCAGGGCGTGAGCTCACGCCACGTGGTGGCACTTTAGTGCCGGTTCGTGCCGAACCGGTACTAAAGGGGGGGGGGGGCTTTAGTGCCCACCCTTTAGTGCCGGTTATGGAACCGGCACTAAAGGCCCTTACGAACCGGCGCTAAAGCTCCGTTTTCTACTAGTGTCATGTCGCTCGACTTGAGCAACGAGTACGCCCACAGGCTGCCCAGCGCGGTGCGCATCACCGAGAAGGGGTGGTTTGAGGGCGCCTACGCCATGCTGCTCAACGACTCGCCTGGGTACTTGGCCTCGCGCTGCTGGCGGTCCACTCGTCCTAGATTTTGCGGTGGATTCCAAGATGGTGCTGTTGCCAGAGATGCCGCGTCGGGCAGCCATGTGGACGCGCGGAGGAGCGCATGCCGGAGCAGCCATAACTCCTGTCGCAACGTCTCCGGCAAGTATCGCAGTGGCTACGTGTGCCTTTTCCTTTGCCTTTTTCTGTTTGTCCGCCGCTCTTCGCATTGTTTGAGTCTTCGCCGATGTTGCGCCTTTCTTTGCTACTTGGGGACTCCCAATCTGCGCGCAAGTACATGAGATGGTCACCACCTCCTCCTTTGCCTTTCCGACAACCACGAGCATTCTCTTCCATGTCCGCAAGCATTCGATAGCCTCCGTTATGGTCATATCGTCGATGTCGTAAAACTGCTCGATCGTGCCGATGATGTACGTGAATTTATCAGTCACCGAACTGAAAAACATCTCCAAAATCTCAGTCTCCTCGAGCTTTGCACCAAGCGCGTGGATATCTCCCACTAATGTAGTCAGACGCATGGCATAGTCGTTCACCAATTCAGTTTCCTCCATCTGCAAATTGTGAAATTGGCGCTCAAGATTTGTGCCCGAGCCTTCGTGACGTGATCTTTTCCGATCCTCATCTCTTTAAGTGTGTTCCACGCCTCTCTTGCTGTCTCAAACTTCGCCAATGTCATCAACACGGAATCTGGCACAGACTGGGCTATGACGGACATGGCACCTATGTCGCACTCCACGTCGACGTCGTCGTTCGTGATGGCCTCCCACACTCGAAGGGTTCGGAGAATAATCTTCATCTTCACCGCCCACACGCCGTAGTTGGCGTCGGTGAGCATCGGGTACTGGATGGGGATGTTGCGATGTGCCTGTACGTTGGCGCCGCCCGTTCCACCACTTTATGGTTATGGCTTGCCACCCTTCTTCACCTTGTTGCCGTTCTTGTTTGCCTTGGAACCGCCGTCGCCGGACATGTTCGCCTTGGAACCGACCGACTCATGATCACTGTCCGTCATCATAAATCATAGATCATCGAGGCTTTAGATACCAATTGTTGGCTTTTGATCCCTAGATCAATTCACCAGAAGCTACAACGTGTACGTGCAACAAAGCTAGCTAGCATCTCGATCGATTTTGCATGCACGTAGCGACTTGGCTCTCTTTCGGTGGAACAAACACGAAGGCACGAATCGATGTGATGGCCACAGGACCCTGTCGGTCCCGTTGAATACTTCTTTATTCCTTTGAACTGTTTCGGTGTTGTTTACAAGGGGCCTTACATGGCTATATATAACAGCCAGGACTTAGTACCAACTAGCTACCCTACACCTACTCGGTTACACGTTGGAGCAGGACTCGGACACTACACGTCCGTGTTTAACTCTCACAATACACCCTTCCCCATCGGTTGCCTCTCCTACCGGTGGAGATCACACTAATAGAAAAAGGGTCAAACGTGAAGCACATTAGTGCCGGTTTGATTTTGGACCGGTACTAATGGTACCATTAGTGCCGGTTCGAACGGATTTGCATTAATGCCGATTCGTGTTGAACCTTTAGTACTGGTTCGTGGTTCGTGGCACAAACCGGTACTAAAGGGCTAACCTTTAGTACCGGTTCGTGCCACGAACCGGTACTAAAGGGGTTTGACCTATAGTACCGGTTCTTGCTACGAACCGGTACTAAAGGGCAATTTTCAATCCCTACCCCCCCCCCCCCTCCCCTGTATATCGCCATTTCAGTTTTGAAAAATACAAAAGAAAATGTTAAAAAATTCAAAAAATAAAATTCTTCGAGATGTAGTTATATTACTACATCTACTAGTTAGGAAAATTTTAAAACTTAAATTTGGATATGTTTTGCAATAAGTGTAGGGAAAATGTAAAACGGCTATAACTTTTGCATACGATGTCGGAAAAAAACGTATAATATATCAAAAAATTCAGCGCGAAAATCCGCATCCGATGGAGACGGCCTACGGCCTGTTTGGAATTTTTTAGAATCCTCAAATTCCAAAAGGAAAAAAAGATATGGTCAAATTTCAGTTTTTTAAAAAAATTTGGTTAAATTTGGTCAAACTACTTATTCAAGAAGTATTAATGTTACTACATAATTATTCAAGAATATTAGTGTTACTAAATAATTATTTCAATTTTTTGAATTTTGGTCAAATCTGGTCAAACTATGGTCAAACTTATTCAAGAAATATTAGCGTTACTAAATAATTACTGTTTTTTAGAATAATAGTTTCAAAAACTCAAACGGTGAAATGTGTGACTTCATGCTCAAGCTAAACTCCTGAGGGTTAATAGGATTGACATCTTACTATTGTCAGGAAAACAACAAGTGCAGACTCGGAAGCGAAGGAGAATAGAACCCGAAAGTTAAGCGTGCTCGGGCTAGAGTAGTGAGAGGGATGGTTGACCGGTCGGGAAGTTAGATGATTTGGAATGAGTGATCCACACTTGAGCAGTTAAGAGAGGTGATTAGAGACTAAATCATCAAATAATTCAGAAAAACAAAAAATCGAAAAAAATCAAAAAAAAAATCCAAAATTTTGAAAAAATAAATAAAAAGAAAACCTTTAGTACCGGTTGGTAACACCAACCGGTACTAAAGGTCCCCCTTACCAGGGCGTGAGCTCACGCCACGTGGTGGCACTTTAGTGCCGGTTCGTGCCGAACCGGTACTAAAGGGGCTTTAGTGCCCATCCTTTAGTGCGGTTATGGAACCCGGCACTAAAAACCCTCTGAACCGGCGCTAAAGCTCCGTTTTCTACTAGTGTCATGTCGCTCGACTTGAGCAACGAAATGCGCCCACAGGCTGCCCATCGCGGTGCGCATCACCGAGAAGGGTGGTTTGAGGGCGCCACGCCATGCTGCTCAACGACTACGCTGGGTACTTGGCCTCGCGCTGCTGGCGGTCCTGTCGTCCTAGATTTTGCGGTGGATTCCAAGATGGTGCTGTTTCCGGAGATGCCGCGTCGGGCAACCATGTGGACGCAGCGGAGGCGCATGCCGAGCAGCCATAACTCCTGTCATAGCGTCTCCGGCAAGTATCGCAGTGGCTACGTGTGCCTTTTCCTTTGCCTTTTTCGGTTTGTCCGCCGCTCTTCGCATTGTTTGAGTCTTCGCCGATGTTGCGCCTTTCTTTGCTACTTGGGGACTCCCAATCTGCGCGCGAGTACATGAGATGGTCACCACCTCCTCCTTTGCCTTTCCGACAACCACGAGCATTCTCTTCCCATGTCCGCAAGCATTCGATAGCCTCTGTTATGGTCATGTCGTCGATGTCGTAAAGCTGCTCGAGCGTGCCGATGATGTACGTGAATTTATCAGTCACCGAACTGAAAAACATCTCCGAAATCTCAGTCTCCTCGAGCTTTGCACCAAGCGCGTGGATATCTCCCACTAATGTAGTCAGACACATGGCATAGTCGTTCACCAATTCAGTTTCCTCCATCTGCAAATTGTGAAATTGGCGCTTCAGTACTTGTGCCCGAGCCTTCGTGACATGATCTTTTCCGATCCTCATCTCTTTAAGTGTGTTCCACGCCTTTCTTGCTGTCTCAAACTTCGCCAATGTCATCAACACGGAATTTGGCAGAGACTGGGCTATGGCGGACATGGCACCTACGTCGCACTCCACGTCGACGTCGTCGTTCGTGATGGCCTCCCACACTCGAAGGGTTCGGAGAATAATCTTCATCTTCACCGCCCACACGCTGTAGTTGGCGTCGGTGAGCATCGGGTACTGGACGGGGATGTTGCGATGTGCCTGTACGTTGGCGCCGCCCGTTCCACCACTTTATGGTTATGGCTTGCCACCCTTCTTCACCTTGTTGCCGTTCTTGTTTGCCATGGAACCGCCGTCGCCGGACTTGTTCGCCTTGGAACCGACCGACTCATGATCACTGTCCGTCATCATAAATCATAGATCATCGAGGCTTTAGATACCAATTGTTGGCTTTTGATCCCTAGATCAATTCACCATAAGCTACAACGTGTACGTGCAACAAAGCTAGCTAGCATCTCGATCGATTTTGCATACACGTAGCGACTTGGCTCTCTTTCGGTGGAACAAACACGAAGGCACGAATCGATGTGATGGCCACAGGACCCTGTCGGTCCCGTTGAATACTTCTTTATTCCTTTGAACTGTTTCGGTGTTGTTTACAAGGGGCCTTACATGGCCATATATAACAGCCAGGACTTAGTACGTACGAGCTAGCTACCCTACTCCTACTCGGTTACAGGTTAGAGCAGGACTCGGACACTACACGTCCGTGTTTAACTCTCACAATACACCCATCCCCATCGATCGCCTCTCCTCACTCGACTTGAGCAACGAGTACGCCCACAGGCTGCCCATCGCGGTGCGCATCACCGAGAAGGGGTGGTTTGGGGGCGCCTACGCCATGCTGCTCAACGACTCGCCTGGGTACTTGGCCTCGCGCCATTGCATTCCTGATTGGTACTAGCATTGCGAACGGCTAGAGCGCGGTCAATTAATAAACAACTATGTACTTAGTAAACACACATCATCACGCTCTAGCCAACTAGTTTTGTCGCTCTAGCCAACTAGTTTTGTCGCTCAGCGCCAAATAAAAGCGTTTCCGTATACAACACGCCCACTGGAATCAGCGAGTCAAAAGTAAACGGACCGGCCCATCTAGCTCCACCCCTTTTATCAGTTTTGTGAAGCTTCCGGAAACTTTTGGCCAGGTTTTTCAATTCTTGTTTTACTTATGATGGGATTCCGATCGAAATTTTTGTTTAGTTTTTTGATAGGTTTCGTATCAAACTTGACCTTTAGTCTTTTATTCTCTTTTCTTTTTGCTTCGTCATTTCTTTTCCTATTTGCTTTTTCATTTTAAATTCATCAACATATTCCTAATTCAAGACTTTACAGAAATCATGAACCTTTCAAAATCCATGAATGTATTAGCATTTTCTCAAATTAATGAACATTTTTCGAAATCATGATTTGTTAAAATCTGCAATATTTGAAGTGAAAATTTTCAAATCCTTGAACATTTTTCTAATTCACGCTTTTTTCCATATTTGTGAACAATTTTTAAAATGTTTGAACCCTTTTTTCATATTCACAATGTTTTTAAAAAATCCATAAAATGTTTAAATCTACCAACAATTTTCAAATCCATGTATATTATGAAGTTCATGAACATTTTTTAAAACTTGATTTCTTTACAAATTCATGAACTTTTTAAAGATCATAAAATGTTTTCATACTCATGATTTTAGAAAATTCGTGATTAAATTTTAAAATGTCTAAGCATTTTTAAGCACTTGAACACTTTCACAATTCATCATCCCGGTGCAGAAGTAGCACAGGCTCTCCAATGTTTTTATTTTTCATTTTCGATTTATTACACTTAGTTAGATTTCTAATGAGCAAAATTTATTCTTTAAATTAAAAAAAAATTAAATGTTCATCACAGTTTCCAATGTGTGTAAAATCGAAAAATAAAAATCGTGTAATTAAAAATGTACATGCATCTCAAAAAAATGAGTGCAACATTTACGAAAAAATGTTTTGTACCATTCAAGCAATGAGTGTATTTTTTAATTGTTCCCATAATTCAAAATTTTGTTTTGTACTATTAGTACATTAAATTTCGAAAAAAATATCGCAGGATTCAATGTTTATACAATGTAAAAAAAATCACCCGTTTCAGAAATATGTTCATGGTTAAAAAAGTACAATATTAAAAAATGTTTGTGCCATTAAAATAACTTCAGCATATTTGATAAATGTTTAACATGTATTCGAAAAGAGTTGAAACATGTGTATTTGAAAAATGTGCATCATGTATGAAATATGTTCAATATATATCAAAAATTTGTTGCTCATCTATAAGAAAATGTACAGTGTGCATTAAAATAGGTACACATTTGTTCCAAAAATAAAAAATAAAGCACCTAAAGGAAGCCTGTGAAAACCGAACAGAAAAACATGCAAACCGAATAAACAAGAAAAAGAAACAATTAAGTTGAAACAGAAAAAAGAAAAAACTAAGAAAAACTTATGAAAACAGTGAAAACTGGTCAGAAAAAATACGTAGAAAGAAAACTCGTGCCATGGTAGCTACAATACTGGATCGACCCACTAGCCTCGCACCATTAGCAAGGCTACCACAGGTCTCGTATTAGGCGAGAAATAGCCCCGGCGGGACCTCTCTCTCCATCCTCTGACATTGTTCTCATTGCTTAAAGTACAACTCAGACTTACTAATTAGGCTTTATTATTGCTAGAATTAGCTGAAAAGGAGACGTGGCTGAATATTCCTTGCTCTTCTTTCTTTGTCGTGTATCATCCTGAACTAAGGTTGTGCTAATTTCAAGACGCTTTGCGAGTGAGTAGTAGCAAAAATGGCAGAAGAAAACGCAAGTAAAAAATAAAGAAAGGAAAAATTAGACTAGTTGTGCTAATTTCAAGACGCTTGTGATTGCACCTAGGGTGCGCCCCCATGCAGTTGCAAGTGAATGTATGAAAATGTTCCTGATTAAAAAAATGGCCTCATATTCAAAAAATGTTCACAAATTCCATAAATATTTCAAGATTTAATAAATTTTCAAGAATTTGGAAAAATGTTAGCGAATCTGATAAAATGTGCAACATCAGTTTAACACTAATAGCAATATCATATGGGCTATATGTAGTATCATACAGCACAGTTTAAGAACACACTTAAGTTTAACAACAGTCTTATGTTTAACACTTAAACATAATAGTAATAAAATCATACAACATATTCCATGAAGTGTTATACTATAAGTGCAGCATGCCTACAAACTCAGGATCAACACTTAAACATAATAGTAATAAAATCATACACCACGAACCACACATAGGTGCCACCGTCATCATGTTCGCCAAGAAACATCAAGAGCGTGTCCCCAGCTTGCAACATTTATTCTGTTGCAAGGTCTCTCCAACGAGGGCACCCCAAATAGGTTTGGTGTGCCTTGTTGCTGACCACAAATATGAGCTCCTCATCCATGCCACGTTCACCTTCTGCGGGAAGTGAGCCCTTACCCAAAAAGGGATGTACTGAGCAAATTTAAAAGAAACAACAATTATAAATTGTTGGGTGTATATATATATATATATATATATATATATATATATATATATATATATATATATATACTAGTTTTTGACAGTGTAAAAGTTTTCAAAAATCCTGAAAAAAGTACCGAAACAACACACATATAATTGAAAAACAAAACTTTATGTGTCCTGAACAAAAAAAAACAAGTAGTTCAGTATATATTTATGTCGCAGTGAGCTGAGATGCTTGTTTGTTTTGCCGTGGACACATAAATACATATTTTCACAATCACTTTGTTGGAAAATCTTATTACATTAGATATATAGATGCCCCATTATTATTTTCATATTTTTTTATAACTTTTAAACCGTTAAAAACTTAGCGAGTCTGAACAAGTTCTGTGGCAAACGATGTATATGTGTACGTATGAGCTATTGTGTTTCTCTCTAGAGGTGGCAATTAGGGCCACCCATTTTTGTTGGGATATGGACCCAACAACTTTCATTTTTTCCATTTATTTCATTTCATGTGATTGATAGGTATTTCTTCTTATAGATGAATTAAGACCACGGTCCCCTCGTTATAGCCCAGTAGGCTCAGTGGTAGGCTGCCAAACAAAGCCGCAGCGATGTAGCCCTCGGCCCGCGCCCGACACTCCTTAGCCCATGAACGGTTCCAACTTGCTGACGGTGCCTAGCCTAGAACAGGTCCATGCCTTTTTTAGAGTAAAATGTACTGGTGGTCATTGAGCTTGTGCCGGTAGCTCACTTTCACTACCGGACTCGCGGTCTATGCCTACGGCCACGGGCCGTCGGCATAGGCCCAATAGCCGTCGGCATATATCTATGCCGATGGCTGCCGTCGGCATATCCCCGTCAGTGTAGATCACGTCGGCGTACTCTGTCGGACCGTCGGCATAAAAATGCCGTCGGCATAGGCGGCTTATGCCGACGGCTGGCGCAATTGCCGTCGGCATAGATTAGCCGTCGGCGTAGTTTTCCGTCGGCACAGGGACGGCGCCGTCAAAACTGCTGGCGCGGTTCGAGGCGACACGTGGCGAAGATATGCCTACGGCAAAGCCGCCGGCATAGATTTATATCTATGCCGACGGCTTTGCGTAGGCATATCTTCGCCACGTGTCGCTCCCTCAATTTTACTCGGCGGCGGGCTATGCCTACGACCAAGCCGTCGGCATAGATTTATATCTATGCCGACGGCTTTGCCGTGAGGCATAGACCTGCCACGTGTCGCCTCACGGTGGTCCTGGGCGTATCTATGGACGGCTTTGCCGTGAGGCATAGTTTTACTTTTTTTTATTTTCATGTTTCTCTTTTCCAATTCATTTGACAACATTTCAAAAGCAGAATAATATGAAATATGACAGTTCATCAACATCATTTAAACATAGTCAAGATCATCACCGGCGGAAGTCCACGAACATAAGAATAGTGCAAGACATGAAACATCATAAAAGTTGAAACATGAAAGACATTCCACAACGGCCGCATACACCATCGACATCAAGCACCACCGAGTCCACCTCCGCCAAAACCACCACCAAGTCCACCTCCGCCAAAACCGCCACCGCCAAGTCCTCCTTCGCCAAAACCGCCACCGCGACCACCATCACTCTGCCAGATCGGAGTATTTGGGGTCGACGGAGCAGAGTCGAGCCACCGGTCCCCTACATGTTTGAAAGAAGTTTCTAACGGTAAATATGACATGATAGTGCTTTGAATGAGCGAGAACTAGTTTGTCATTAGTTAGGCAAATTTACTAACCGGAGTATCACCGCCTAGTGCCAGCCATTCCTCGAACGTGGGAAGGTGTGGGGCGTCTCCAGCAGTGGTGGTGGGGGTCCAACTTGTGGTGGCTCCGTGCGGTTAGTCCAAGACGCCAAGATAGCACGGATGTTAGTTAAACAAGTCCACTTAGAAACAAGCCATGATCAACAAAGTCGGAAGGAATGAAAGTGCAAATTTGAGCTTGGTTTAAGAGGCAAAACTAACCGCCATCGCTGACGGCTGTAATCATCGTTTGCCTTCACTCGTTGCAAGTACTCCCTCACCTCAATATGCCTATGCTCGAGAAAGGCCTGATATGCCTACAAAATTGAGGTTGTTTCTAAGTGGGCAGTGATGAAAATAAACTAAGAAAGATAGAGACAAAGAAGATAAGGGGAAGTACTTACAGCACGTTGGCGGTCTAGGGGAGGCTGCGAACGCCCCGTACTCTCTAACGGGCTCGGGTTGGTAGCTCGAAGCCGTGTACGAGATCGACGGAGTGATCAAGCCATCGAAACACGGATACCGGCCATGGGACTTACCGGATGGCCACCACCGCCGTGTCGTCGATCCGAGATCGGCGACCTCGAGGCAGGAACATCCGGATGCAACTTCCGATAGTTACGAGTGTAAGACTCCGGTGTTTCTCGGTGTTGCCGTATCTGGCTCTCGCCCTCCTTGCGATCACTACGCTTTCGCGGGCCAGCTTCCACGACTCCATGTCCGAGAGCGGCCTCGCAACTTGTCCTCCTGCAACGTCAAGCAGAAGTTAGCCATACATAAGAACATGACGGTAAAGAAGAACCAAAATGCATCTTTCATATAGATATACCTTCATGGCCTTGAAGCCCGTGGTTCTGTTTCCTTGGCCGTGTGTCCCGTCTTTTCCACGGTTAGCCGGGCCTTGATGCTCTTGGCAACAAACTCGGATCGTCACCGACCCACCTATCCACCAAACACGCCCATCCGTCATGCCTTCCATAGCACCAACGAGGAACAACCTATGCAAATTTTGGAAGCATGACATGTGAGCCTGAAACATATAGTTGACTCCTTGAAACAATGAAAAGTCGGTAATAGTTACCATCATGAACTGCTCCTGCTCATGGTAATTTTGTCCCTCTGTGCTTGAGTTTTGGTCATCTTTTGTTGCAGGTAGATGTGGTAATCTTGTGAGACGGCAACCCAACGCACCTCGTCTCGCAAGAATCGGCGAGCTTTCTTCTTCACTGCAGTAAGTAAGACCACGTCGGCTCTGGCCTTGTGCTCGTCAAGAACTCTATAGAGTTGCTGCAATCATGCATAAACCAGAAGCAAACAAGGCATGAGTTGAGTGATTCAATGATAAACTATGAACGAAACTAAAGACAAGTGATTCAAAATGGAACTTACCCAAAATTTGGTGATCACGGCCTTAGCGGCCGTCCCGTACTCGGCCTCCTCCTCCTCGGCATCAGGAATATACTCCTCCTCCTCAGACTCAGAAGCTGCATCAGCATAGGAGGGCATCGAAGAAGACCCTCCTATTTGGTTCTGACCCGGAGTTTTTGGCACGGTTGCCTCTCCCCCACCTCCTCGTCCTCTAGGGGCTCTCCCCACCCCCTCCTCCTCTAGGGTCTCCTCCCCGACCCCTCCACCTCCCCGTGAGGTGCCATCCTCAGCGTAGTCGGGAGGGAACCTTGTGGGCTCGTCCACTCGAGTAAGTCCTCCTTTGATTTTCTTGAGAAACTGGCACCTTTGGACTTGCCCATGATTAGCAAACCTGCATTGAGAAGAGAATAAACAATTAGTAAGGATATAAAAAAACAAGCATACAGGAAAGACATTAATAACGGAAGAGAACATTATTAAAAGAACATACATTTTCTAGAACCCATATGAATCATCACTATTGTAATCTATTTGTCGACCGGTCTCATCGTCACTATCCCGCATATCTTCTTCGTTTTCTGACGGAGGTGGAGGCTCTTCCTCATCGTCAGCGTCAGCGTCTTCATTTAACTTTTCAAGCATAATTATGTCTCTTTGATTCACAATTGCCTCACCATCAATCCGCAGCCGTCATCGTTTGGGTCCAGTCAACATAACCCAAGTCATCATCCTCCTTGTTTGGACCACGTCATCATGTTCCTCTTGAAAAACACTCCCTCGTATGTCATGGGGTTTATGTTGTAGTAATCATCATCGTTCGGGTCCGGTAGCTTACCATGTGGCGACACCTTGAACACAACTTCCCAACCCTTTAGGTACTCTTTACGGCATGGGTAAGGCGGATAATATACTTGTGTGGCCTGGTAGCGGCGATAAAGAGATCAGCTCCGGCATAGACGGTTGATGGTTTAACTTCAACTAAACCAACAGAAGGCGTATGTCTCGAGACCCTTTTGGGGTCGAACCATCGACATTTGAACACACCGAGACTTAGGTGTTTACGGCCACATTTGAATGTAAGCTCGTATATTTTCCTACCCTTCCGTAGTAATCTACATTATTATCTCCTTCGGTGAAGACTCCGGTATTTATGGTTTTGGGATCAGGCCGACTGTTCTGGTGCTCCTCTGTATGGAAGCGATACCCATTCACATCATACTTTTGGCATGTCATGACGGTAGGGTCAAAACCCATGGAAACCCATCTCAATTCTTCATCCATTGATTCGTTCGGATCATTTCCCTACAAGTTTAATTGAAATTATAGGGTGCATGAGTTTAATTGGAAGTGTGAAATGGGTAATAGGGAAGTGTGAAAAATTACTTTCTCCATGAACCGCATAACGAAATTTTTCCTTCCATCAGCACCCTTTCGGAGAAGAGCAAGTGCCTCCGCTTGAAGAGGAGGCATCATCCCCGATCACTGTTCCTCAACGAATCGACTACAATAAGAAAAGCGGTATAAGAACTAGGCAAAGTGAACATAATGAATTGACTAAAAGAATGGTGCAAAGGTATTACCTCATCCACTCATCCTCAACTTCCTTGATGTTGTGCAAGATATAGAACATGACATCCTCCCACTCATCGTATCCCAAATTTGAAGCACATCTCACATAGCTACTTAACAACATCACAAACTGAAAATAAAATCTTCGTTAACAATTTTATGAACTAAGTGACTCAAGTTGCTTTTTTAACTATGATAATCCATTTTGCCGAGATCCATCCATCTAGCAACCTAACCGTAGCAAAATAATTCCTTTTGCAGAGATTCCTCCATCCATCTAAGATACATACAAC
Organism: Aegilops bicornis; assembly: GCA_021605145.1. NCBI lineage: Eukaryota > Viridiplantae > Streptophyta > Magnoliopsida > Poales > Poaceae > Aegilops > Aegilops bicornis. The sequence goes on along the minus strand of CM038670.1, from coordinate 19,619,320 downwards.
ATTCATCCATTTAGCAACCTAAGAACATCCAACATCCATCCATGCATCCATTCATACATCCAACAATAGCTAAATAATGCAAAAATGAAAAAAGAGTGTTAGCTCACCGGGCAGAGGCGTCACTGTTGGTGGAGTAGGAGGCGGGGGCGGCGGTGGAGGTGAGGGAGGCCGAGGCGGAGCTGGGCCGGGCCGGGATGGCTGGCGGAGCTGGGCCGGCCGGGATGGCCGGCAGAGCTGGGCCGGCTGGGATGGCCGGGACACGGGCGCGGAGCCAAGGGGGCCGGGCTGGTCGGGGTCGAGGAGGAGGGGCGGGCCGGCCGAGCGGGCGCCCACGCACGGCGGCCGGGTCGAGGAGGGAGGGGCGGAGCCACCGGGAGCGAGGGCGGCCGGAGCGAGCAGGCGGCGGCAGGGACAAGAGGTGGGGTGGGATGGGCGGCGACCGGTGGGGGGCGGGCGCGGGCGAGGAGAGTGGGCGGCAGGGGCGGGGGAGAATGCGTGGCGGCATGGTGGAGTGGGCGGCATGAAATGAGGGGGTCGATTTGCTATCGGGCGTGAGTGGTGGAGGTGGACCGGCTGAGGATAAGGGCAAGCTATGCCGACGGCTAAGCCGTCGGCATAGGTACCGATGCCACGTGGCACCTATGCCGACGGCTTAGCCGTAGGCATAGCTATATTTTTTATTTTTTTAATGCTTTTAATAGCTTATATTTTTTCTTCTTTCTGTTTTTTATTTCATATAAATTTTTGATGTTTTTATAGTCATCAGTTATATTTCTATACACAGAGGGGAGGTGAAGGCGCAACGTGGCATATTTTTTTTTGCAACAACTTTTATACATGTTTAACATTTTAAAAAATATTATTAACTGTCTTCAAATATATTTTTAGTGTATATTATTTTCATACGCATTGAAAAGTTTTGTTTACATATAAAATGAGGGACCGACGCGTCCGTTTCCCCCCTCCGGTGCCCGGTGGCGCTTGCTCGTGAGGGGGCCACACACCGGAGGCAGCGTGCCGCCTCTTGGACCTCTCCACCCGGTTGTGTCGGGTCGGCCGAGAGGGACACCAGGGAGCAACATCCGGGTCAGGCCCACATCTACATCCACTCCGTGTAGACCCGACGCGTCCGTTTCCCCCCTCCAGGTGCCGGCGGCGGCGCCGTCCGTGAGAGGGGGGGGCACCCCCCGGAGAGGAGTGCTGGGCGATTGCAACCGCCTCAACACTTTCAGATTTGTGAGAGGCCGCCTACGCAAGATTTGACGGTATGCTACCCCCCGGAGGCCGCCGGCCTGATCGTGAAGCGTCACGAAGAGCAATCCGCGAGAGGGAAGTGTTCAGATACTTCTCCATCACAAAAATTACGAAAAATTACCATCGGTCCTATAGCACATGTGCCCACGTTGTGTAAAAACTCATGATTTTATCGCGCTCCAAGTATTTAATAATATTCACGCTGCATCGTTACGCGAAGCGTCTACTACCGTTTCATTGCCGTCCGTGAGGGCCACACACGGAGGCAGCGTGCGCCTCTTCGGACATGCCACAACACCACCCGCATGTATGAGGGCCCGATCTGACGCTCGGTGGCATTGCTACCCCCAGGGGCCCCATCCCGCTAAACCACATGGCGTTTGACCACGGGATCTAGCCCTTTGACTTTGCAGACGGGCTTTGACGATGGACCTCTCCACCCGGTTGTGTTAGGTCGGCCCATAGGAACACTTTGGAGCAACATCCGGGTCAGGCCCACAGCTACATCCACTCCGTGTAGACCCGACGCGTCCGTTTCCCCCCTCCAGGTGCCGGCGGCGGCGCCGTCCGTGAGGGGGGGGGCACCCCCCGGAGACGCGTGCTGGGCGTTTGCAACCGCCTCAACACTTCCAGATTTGTGAGAGGCCGCCTACGCAAGATTTGACGGTATACTAGCCCCCGGAGGCCGCCGACCACAGTCGTAGACGTGCGAAGAGCAATCCGCGTAGATGGAAGTGTTCAGATACTTCTCCATCACAAAAAATTACGAAAAATTACCATCAGTCCTATAGCACATGTGCCCACGTTGTGTAAAAAACTCATGATTTTATCGCGCTCCAAGTATTTAATAATATTCACGCTGCATCGTTACCGCAGAGCGTCTACTACCGTTTCATTGCCGTCCGTGAGGGGCACACACACCGAGACGTGCGCCTCTTCGGACATGCCACAACACCACCCGCATGTATGAGGGGCCGATGCACGACGCTCCGGTGGCATTGCTACCCCAGGCCCCGTCCGCCCTAACCTGTGGCGTTTGACCACGGGATCTAGCCCTTTGACTTTGCACGGACGGGCTTCGACAAGTGGACCTCTCCACCCGGTTGTGTTAGGTCGGCCCATAGGAACACTTTGGAGCAACATCCGGGCCAGGCCCACAGCTACATCCACTCCGTGTAGACCCGACGCGTTCGTTTCCCCCCTCCGGGTGCCGGCGGTGGCGCCGTTAAATGAGGAGGGCACCGGAGGCAGCGTCTTTGGCGTTTGCAACCGCCTCAACACTTCCAGATTTTTGAGAGGCCGCCTCGCAAGATTTGACGGTATGCTGGCCCCGAGCCGCCGCCACGGTCGTAGGCGATGCGAAGAGCAATCACGTAGATGGAAGTGTTCAGATACTTCTCCATCACAAAAATTACGAAAAATTACCATCAGTCCTATAGCACATGTGCCCACGTTGTGTAAAGAACTCATGATTTTATCGCGCTCCAAGTATTTAATAATATTCACGGTGCATCGTTACTGCGAGCGTCTACTACCGTTTCATTGCCGTCCGTGAGGGCCACACCGGAGACGCAGCGTGCCGCCTCTTGGACATGCCACAACACCACCCCGCATGTATGAGGGCCCGGTCTGACGCTCGGTGGCATTACTACCCCAGGGGCCCCGTCCCGCCAAACCACAGTAGTGTTTGACCACGGGATCTAGCCCTTTGACTTTGCACGGACGGGCTTTGACAAGTGGACCTCTCCACCCGGTTGTGTTAGGTCGGCCCATAGGAACACTTTGGAGCAACATCCGGGCCAGGCCCACAGCTACATCCACTCCGTGTAGACTCGACGCGTCCGTTTCCCCCCTCCGGGTGCCGGCGGCGGCGCCGTTCGTGAGGGGGGCCACGCACCGGAGACGCGTGCCGCCTCTTCGGACATGCCACAACACCACCCCGCATGTATGAGGGCCCAGTACGACGCTCCGGTGGCATTGCTACCCCCCCAGGGCCCCCATCCAGCCAAACCCTGTAGTGTTTGACCACGGGATCTAGCCCTTTGACTTTGCACGGACGGGCTTTGACCAGTGGACCTCTCCACCCGGTTGTGTTAGGTCGGCCCATAGGAACACTTTGGAGCAACATCCGAGTCAGGCCCACAGCTACATCCACTCCGTGTAGACCCGACGCGTCCGTTTCCCCCCTCCAGGTGCCGGCGGCGGCCCCGTCCGTGAGGGGGGCGCACCCGGAGGCGTGTCCGGGCGTTTGCAACCGCCTCAACACTTCCAGATTTGTGAGAGGCCGCCTCGCAAGATTTGACGGTATGCTGGCCCCGAGGCCGCGGCCACGGTCGTGAAGCGATGCGAAGAGCAATCAGCGTAGATGGAAGTGTTCAGATACTTCTCCATCACAAAAATTACGAAAAATTACCATCAGTCCTATAGCACATGTGCCCACGTTGTGTAAAAAACTCATGATTTTATCGGCGCTCCAAGTATTTAATAATATTCACGGTGCATCGTTACGCGAGCGTCTACTACCGTTTCATTGCCGTCCGTGAGGGCCACACACGAGAGACGTGCCGCCTCTTCGGACATGCCACAACACCACCCGCATGTATGAGGGCCCGATGCGGCAGCTCGGTGGCATTGCTACCCCAGGGCCCCGTCCCCGCCTAACGCTGTAGCGTTTGACCACGGGATCTAGCCCTTTGACTTTGCACGGACGGGCTTTGACCAGTGGACCTCTCCACCCGGTTGTGTTAGGTCGGCCCATAGGAACACTTTGGAGCAACATCCGGGCCAGGCCCACAGCTACATCCACTCCGTGTAGACCCGACGCGTCCGTTTCCCCCTCCAGGTGCCGGCGGCTTTGTTCGTGAGGGGGCACCCCGGAGGCAGCGTCTTTGGGCGTTTGCAACCGCCTCAACACTTCCAGATTTGTGAGAGGCCGCCACGCAAGATTTGACGGTATGCTAGCCCCGGAGGCCGCGGCCACCGGTCGTGAAGCGTGCGAAGAGCAATCAGCGTAGATGGAAGTGTTCAGATACTTCTCCATCACAAAAATTACGAAAAATTACCATCGGTCCTATAGCACATGTGCCCACGTTGTGTAAAAACTCATGATTTTATCGCGCTCCAAGTATTTAATAATATTCACGGTGCATCGTTACCGCGAGCGTCTACTACCGTTTCATTGCCGTCCGTGAGGGCCACACACCGGAGACGCAGCGTGCGCCTCTTGGACATGCCACAACACCACCCCGCATGTATGAGGGCCGACGGCAGCTCGGTGGCATTTCTACCCCCAGGGGCCCCGTCCGCCAAACCCTGTAGCGTTTGACCACGGGATCTAGCCCTTTGACTTTGCAGACGGGCTTTGACAAGTGGACCTCTCCACCCGGTTGTGTTAGGGTCGGCCCATAGGAACACTTTGGAGCAACATCCGAGCCAGGCCACGGCTACATCCACTCCGTGTAGACTCGGACGCGTCCGTTTCCCCCTCCGGGTGCGGCGTGGCGCCGTTCGTGAGGCCACGCACCGGAGGCAGCGTGCCGCCTCTTCGGACATGCCACAACACCACCCCGCATGTATGAGGGCCGATGACGACGCTCCGGTGGCATTGCTACCCCGGGGCCCCGTCCGCCTAACCTGTAGCGTTTGACCACGTGATCTAGCCCTTTGACTTTGCGGACGGGCTTTGACGATGGACCTCTCCACCCGGTTGTGTCGGGTCGGCCGAGAGGGACACCGGGGAGCAACATCCGGGTCAGGCCCACATCTACATCCACTCCATGTAGACCCGACGCGTCCGTTTCCCCCCTCCAAGTGCCGGCGGCGGCGCCGTCCGTGAGGGGGGGGCACCCCCCGGAGAGGAGTGCTGGGCGTTTGCAACCGCCTCAACACTTCCAGATTTGTGAGAGGCCGCCTACGCAAGATTTGACGGTATGCTACCCCCCGGAGGCCGCCGGCCACAGTCGTGAGACGTCGCGAAGAGCAATCCAGAGAGGGAAGTGTTCAGATACTTCTCCATCACAAAAATTATGAAAAATTACCATCAGTCCTATAGCACATGTGCCCACGTTGTGTAAAAACTCATGATTTTATCGCGCTCCAAGTATTTAATAATATTCACGGTGCATCGTTACGCGAACGTCTACTACCGCTTTCATTGCCGTCCGTGATGGGGCCACACACGGAGACGCAGCGTGCCGCCTCTTCGGACATGCCACAACACCACCCGCATGTATGAGGGCCCGCACGACGCCTCCGGTGGCATTGCTACCCCAGGCCCCCGTCCCGCCTAACCACAGTAGCGTTTGACCACGGGATCTAGCCCTTTGACTTAGCATGGACGGGCTTTGACCAGTGGACCTCTCCACCCGGTTGTGTTAGGTCAGCCCATAGGAACACTTTGGAGCAACATCCGGCCAGGCGCACAACTACATCCACACCGTGTAGACCCGACGCGTCCGTTTCCCCCCCTCCGGGTGCAGCGGCGCCGTTCGTGAGGGGGGCACCGAGGAGGCAGCGTCTTTGGGCGTTTGCAACCGCCTCAACACTTCCAGATTTGTGAGAGGCCGCCTCGCAAGATTTGACGGTATGCTAGCCCCGGAGGCCGCCGACCACGGTCGTGAAGCGTGCGAAGAGCAATCGCGTAGATGGAAGTGTTGAGATACTTCTCCATCACAAAAATTACGAAAAATTACCATCGGTCCTATAGCACATGTGCCCGTTGTGTAAAAACTCATGATTTTATCGCGCTCCAAGTATTTAATAATATTCACGGTGCATCGTTACTGTAACGTCTACTACCGTTTCATTGCCGTCCGTGAGGGCCACACACCGAGACGCAGCGTGCGCCTCTTCCGGACATGCCACAACACCACCCGCATGTATGAGGGCCCGACGACGCCTCGGTGGCATTGCTACCCCGGGGCCCCCGTCCGCCTAACCTGTAGCGTTTGACCACGGGATCTAGCCCTTTGACTTTGCAGACGGGCTTTGACAAGTGGACCTCTCCACCCGGTTGTGTTAGGTCGGCCCATAGGAACACTTTGGAGCAACATCCGGCCAGGCCCACAGCTACATCCACTCCGTGTAGACCCGGCGCATTCGTTTCCCCCCTCCGGTGCGGCGGTGGCGCCGTTCGTGAGGGGGCACCCCGAGGCAGCGTCTTTGGCGTTTGCAACCGCCTCAACACTTCCAGATTTGTGAGAGACCGCCTACGCAAGATTTGACGGTATGCTAGCCCCCGGAGGCCGCCGACCACAGTCGTAGACGTGCGAAGAGCAATCCACGTAGATGGAAGTGTTCAGATACTTCTCCATCACAAAAAATTACGAAAAATTACCATCAGTCCTATAGCACATGTGCCCACGTTGTGTAAAAAACTCATGATTTTATCGCGCTCCAAGTATTTAATAATATTCACGGTGCATCGTTACTGCAGAACGTCTACTACCGTTTCATTGCCGTCCGTGAGGGGCCATACACGGAGGCAGCGTGCCGCCTCTTCGGACATGCCACAACACCACCCCGCATGTATGAGGGCCCGGTACGACGCTCCGGTGGCATTGCTACCCCCCCAGGGCCCCCATCCCGCCAAACCCTGTAGTGTTTGACCACGGGATCTAGCCCTTTGACTTTGCACGGACGGGCTTTGACAAGTGGACCTCTCCACCCGGTTGTGTTAGGTCGGCCCATAGGAACACTTTGAGCAACATCCGGCCAGGCCCACAGCTACATCCACTCCGTGTAGACTCGGCGCGTCCGTTTCCCCCTCCGGTGCCGGGCGGCGGCGCCCGTCGTGAGGGGCCACGCACCGAGACGCAGCGTGCCGCCTCTTCGGACATGCCACAACACCACCCCGCATGTATGAGGGCCCGATGCACGACGCTCGGTGGCATTGCTACCCCAGGGCCCCCATCCCGCCTAACCACAGAAGCGTTTGACCACGGGGATCTAGCCCTTTGACTTTGCACGGACGGGCTTTGACCAGTGGACCTCTCCACCCGGTTGTGTCGGGTCGGCCAAGAGGGACACCGGGGAGCAACATCCGGGTCAGGCCCACATCTACATCCACTCCATGTAGACCCGACGCGTCCGTTTCCCCCCTCCAGGTGCCAGCGGCGGCGCCGTCCGTGAGGGGGGGGGCACCCCCCGGAGAGGAGTGCTGGGCGTTTGCAACCGCCTCAACACTTCCAGATTTGTGAGAGGCCGCCTACGCAAGATTTGACGGTATGCTAGCCCCCGGAGGCCGCCGGCCTGATCGTGAAGCGTGCGAAGAGCAATCCGCGTAGATGGAAGTGTTCAGATACTTCTCCATCACAAAAATTACGAAAAATTACCATCAGTCCTATAGCACATGTGCCCACGTTGTGTAAAAACTCATGATTTTATCGCGCCCAAGTATTTAATAATATTCACGGTGCATCGTTACCGCAGAGCGTCTACTACCGTTTCATTGCCGTCCGTGAGTGGGGCCACACCACGGAGACGCGTGCCGCCTCTTCGGACATGCCACCACACCACCCCGCATGTATGAGGGCCCGGTGCGACGCTCCGGTGGCATTGCTACCCCCCAGGGCCCCCGTCCCGCCAAACCCTGTAGCGTTTGACCACGGGATCTAGCCCTTTGACTTTGCACGGACGGGCTTTGACCAGTGGACCTCTCCACCCGGTTGTGTTAGGTCGGCCCATAGGAACACTTTGGAGCAACATCCGGGTCAGGCCACAGCTACATCCACTCCGTGTAGACTCGGCAGCGTCCGTTTCCCCCCTCCGGTGCCGGCGTGGCGCCGTTCGTGAGGGCCACGCACGAGACGCGTGCCGCCTCTTCGGACATGCCACAACACCACCCGCATGTATGAGGGCCGATGCGACGCTCGGTGGCATTGCTACCCAGGGGCCCCGTCCGCCCTAACCTGTAGCGTTTGACCACGTGATCTAGCCCTTTGACTTTGCACGGACGGGCTTTGACCAGTGGACCTCTCCACCCGGTTGTGTCGGGTCGGCCGAGAGGGACACCGGGGAGCAACATCCGGGTTAGGCCCACATCTACATCCACTCCGTGTAGACCCGACGCGTCCGTTTCCCCCCTCCAAGTGTCGGCGGCGGCGCCGTCCGTGAGGGGGGGGCACCCCCCGGAGAGGAGTGCTGGGCGTTTGCAACCGCCTCAACACTTCCAGATTTGTGAGAGGCCGCCTACGCAAGATTTGACGGTATGCTACCCCCCGGAGGCCGCCGGCCACAGTCGTAGACGTGCGAAGAGCAATCCGCGTAGAGGGAAGTGTTCAGATACTTCTCCATCACAAAAAATTATGAAAAATTACCATCAGTCCTATAGCACATGTGCCCACGTTGTGTAAAAAACTCATGATTTTATCGCGCTCCAAGTATTTAATAATATTCAAGGTGCATCGTTACCGCAGAACGTCTAATACCGTTTCATTGCCGTCCGTGAGGGGGGCCACACACCGGAGACGCTGCGTGCGCCTCTTCGGACATGCCACAACACCACCCCGCATGTATGAGGGGCCCGCACGACGCTCCGGTGGCATTGCTACCCGGGGCCCCCGTCCCCGCCTAACCACAGTAGCGTTTGACCACGGGATCTAGCCCTTTGACTTTGCACGGACGGGCTTTGACAAGTGGACCTCTCCACCCGGTTGTGTTAGGGTCGGCCCATAGGAACACTTTGGAGCAACATCCGGCCAGCCCACAGCTACATCCACTCCGTGTAGACCCGAGCGTCCGTTTCCCCCTCCGGTGCCGGGCGGCGCGCTTGTTACGTGAGGGGCACCGGAGGCAGCGTCTTTGGGCGTTGCAACCGCCTCAACACTTCCAGATTTGTGAGAGGCCGCCACGCAAGATTTGACGGTATGCTAGCCCCGGAGGCCGCCGACCACGGTCGTGAAGCGTGCGAAGAGCAATCAGCGTAGATGGAAGTGTTCGATACTTCTCCATCACAAAAATTACGAAAAATTACCATCAGTCCTATAGCACATGTGCCCACGTTGTAAAAAACTCATGATTTTATCGCGCTCAAGTATTTAATAATATTCACGGTGCATCGTTACGCAGAACGTCTACTACCGCTTTCATTGCCGTCCGTGAGGGCCACACACCGGAGACGTGCGCCGCCTTCTTCGGACATGCCACAACACCACCCGCATGTATGAGGGCCCGACGACGCCCGGTGGCATTGCTACCCCAGGGCCCCGTCGCCCTAACCTCAGAAGCGTTTGACCACGGGATCTAGCCCTTTGACTTTGCAGACGGGCTTTGACAAGTGGACCTCTCCACCCGGTTGTGTTAGGGTCGGCCCATAGGAACACTTTGGAGCAACATCCGGCCAGGCCCACAGCTACATCCACTCCGTAGACCCGACGGCGTCCGCTTTCCTCCGGTGCCGGGCGGCGCGGCGCTTGTTCGTGAGGGGCACCCCGGAGGCAGCGTCTGGGCGTTGCAACCGCCTCAACACTTCCAGATTTGTGAGAGGCCGCCACGCAAGATTTGACGGTATGCTAGCCCCGGAGGCCGCCGACCACGATCGTGAGACGCATGCGAAGAGCAATCAGCGTAGATGGAAGTGTTCGAGATACTTCTCCATCACAAAAATTACGAAAAATTACCATCAGTCCTATAGCACATGTGCCCACGTTGTGTAAAAAACTCATGATTTTATCGCTACCCAAGTATTTAATAATATTCACGGTGCATCGTTATCGCCAACGTCTACTACCGCTTTCATTGCCGTCCGTGAGGGGCCACACACCGAGACGCGCCGCCTCTTCGGACATGCCACAACACCACCCGCATGTATGAGGGCCCAGACGACGCTCCGGTGGCATTGCTACCCCCAGGGCCCCGTCCCCGCCTAACCACAGCGTTTGACCACGGGATCTAGCCCTTTGACTTTGCACGGACGGGCTTTGACAAGTGGACCTCTCCACCCGGTTGTGTTAGGTCGGCCCATAGGAACACTTTGGAGCAACATCCGGGCCAGGCCCACAGCTACATCCACTCCGTGTAGACCCGACGCATTCGTTTCCCCCCTCCGGGTGCCGGCGGTGGCGCCGTTCGTGAGGGGGGGGGGCACCCCCCGGAGACGCGTGCTGGGCGTTTGCAACCGCCTCAACACTTCCAGATTTGTGAGAGGCCGCCTACGCAAGATTTGACGGTATGCTAGCCCCCGGAGGCCGCCGGCCACAGTCGTAGACGTGCGAAGAGCAATCCGCGTAGATGGAAGTGTTCAGATACTTCTCCATCACAAAAAATTACGAAAAATTACCATCTGTCCTATAGCACATGTGCCCATGTTGTGTAAAATACTCATGATTTTATCGCGCTCCAAGTATTTAATAATATTCACGGTGCATCGTTACCGCAGAACGTCTACTACCGTTTCATTGCCGTCCGTGAGGGGGGCCACACACCGGAGACGCGTGCCGCCTCTTCGGACATGCCACAACACCACCCCGCATGTATGAGGGCCCGGTACGACGCTCCGGTGGCATTGCTACCCCCCCAGGGCCCCCGTCCCGCCAAACCCTGTAGTGTTTGACCACGGGATCTAGCCCTTTGACTTTGCACGGACGGGCTTTGACAAGTGGACCTCTCCACCCGGTTGTGTTAGGTCGGCCCATAGGAACACTTTGGAGCAACATCCGGCCAGCCCACGGCTACATCCACTCCGTAGACTCGACGCGTCTGCTTTCCCCCCTCCGGTGCCGTGGCGGCGCCGTTCGTGAGGGGCCACGCACCGGAGACGCGTGCCGCCTCTTCGGACATGCCACAACACCACCCGCATGTATGAGGGCTGCACGACGCTCCGGTGGCATTGCTACCCCCCCAGGGCCCCCGTCCCGCCTAACCCTGTAGCGTTTGACCACGGGATCTACCCTTTGACTTTGCACGAACGGGCTTTGACCAGTGGACCTCTCCACCCGGTTGTGTCGGGTCGGCCAAGAGGGACACCGGGGAGCAACATCCGGGTCAGGCCCACATCTACATCCACTCCATGTAGACCCGACGCGTCCGTTTCCCCCCTCCGGTGCGGCGTGGCGCTGTTCGTGAGGGGGGGCACCGGAGAGGAGTGCTGGGCGTTGCAACCGCCTCAACACTTCCAGATTTGTGAGAGGCCGCCACGCAAGATTTGACGGTATGCTACCCCGGAGGTCACGCCGGCCACGGTCGTGACGCGTCGCGAAGAGCAATCAGCGTGGGGAAGTGTTCAGATACTTCTCCATCACAAAAAATTATGAAAAAATACCATCAGTCCTATAGCACATGTGCCCACGTTGTGTAAAAAACTCATGATTTTATCGCGCTCCAAGTATTTAATAATATTTACGGTGCATCGTTACCGCAGAACGTCTACTACCGTTTCATTGCCGTCCGTGAAGGGGGCCACACACCGGAGATGCGTGCCGCCTCTTCGGACATGCCACAACACCACCCGCATGTATGAGGGCCCGATGACGACGCTCGGTGGCATTGCTACCCCAGGGGCCCGTCGGCCAAACCTCATAGCGTTTGACCACGGGATCTAGCCCTTTGACTTTGCACGGACGGGCTTTGACCAGTGGACCTCTCCACCCGGTTGTGTTAGGGTCGGCCCATAGGAACACTTTGGAGCAACATCCGAGTCGGGCCCACAGCTACATCCACTCCGTGTAGACCCGACGCGTCTGCTTTCCCCCCTCCGGTGCCGGGCGGCGGCCGTCCGTGAGGGGCACCGGAGGCGATGTCTTTGGGCGTTGCAACCGCCTCAACACTTCCAGATTTGTGAGAGGCCGCCACGCAAGATTTGATGGTATGCTGGCCCCGGAGGCCGCCCGGCCCGATCGTAGACGTGCGAAGAGCAATCCGCGTAGATGGAAGTGTTCAGATACTTCTCCATCACAAAAAATTACGAAAAATTACCATCAGTCCTATAGCACATGTGCCCACGTTGTGTAAAAAACTCATGATTTTATCGCGCTCCAAGTATTTAATAATATTCACGGTGCATCGTTACCGCAGAACGTCTACTACCGTTTCATTGCCGTCCGTGAGGGGGGCCACGCACCGGAGACGCGTGCGCCTCTTCGGACATGCCACAACACCACCCCGCATGTATGAGGGCCCGGTACGACGCTCCGGTGGCATTGCTACCCCCCAGGGCCCCTGTCCCGCCTAACCCTGTAGCGTTTGACCACGGGATCTAGCCCTTTGACTTTGCACGGACGGGCTTTGACCAGTGGACCTCTCCACCAGGTTGTGTTAGGTCGGCCCATAGGAACACTTTGGAGCAACATCCGGGCCAGGCCCACAGCTACATCCACTCCGTGTAGACTCGACGCGTCCGTTTCCCCCCTCCGGGTGCCGGCGGCGGCGCCGTTCGTGAGGGGGGCCACGCACCGGAGACGCGTGCCGCCTCTTCGGACATGCCACAACACCACCCCGCATGTATGACGGGCCGATGCAGACGACGCCTCGGTGGCATTGCTACCCCCAGGGCCCCCGTCCCGCCTAACCCTGTAGCGTTTGACCACGGGATCTAGCCCTTTGACTTTGCACGGACGGGCTTTGACCAGTGGACCTCTCCACCCGGTTGTGTCGGGTCGGCCCAGAGGGACACCGGGGAGCAACATCCGGGCCAAACCCACAGCTACATCCACTCCGTGTAGACCCGACGCGTCCGTTTCCCCCCTCCAGGTGCCGGCGGCGGCGCCGTCCGTGAGGGGGGGGCACACCCCGGAGACGCGTGCTGGGCGTTTGCAACCGCCTCAACACTTCCAGACTTGTGAGAGGCCGCCACGCAAGATTTGACGGTATGCTACCCCGAGTCCGTCGGCCCGCGATCGTGAGCGATGCGAACAACAATCCGCGAGAGGAAGTGTTCAGATATTTCTCCATCACAAAAATTATGAAAAATTACCATCAGTCCTATAGCACATGTGCCCACGTTGTGTAAAAACTCATGATTTTATCGGCGCTCCAAGTATTTAATAATATTCACGCTGCATCGTTACCAGTAAGCGTCTACAACCGCTTTCATTGCCGTCCGTGAGGGGGGGCCACAACCCGAGACGCTGACATCGCCTCTTCGGACATGCCACAACACCACCCCGCATGTATGAGGGCCCGGTACGACTCTCCGGTGGCAATGCTACCCCCCCAGGGCCCCCGTCCCGCCTAACCCTTTAGCGTTTGACCACGGGATCTAGCCCTTTGACTTTGCACGGACGGGCTTTGACCAGTGGACCTCTCCACCCGGTTGTGTCGGGTCGGCCCAGAGGGACCCCGGGGAGCAACCTCCGGGCCAAACCCACAGCTACATCCACTCCGTGTAGACTGACGCGTCCGTTTCCCCCTTCCAGTGCTTGGCGTGGCCGTCCGTGAAGTGCGCGACGGAGAGCGTGCCGCCTCTTCCGGACATGCCACAACACCACCCGCATGTATGAGGGTGATGACGACGCTCCGGTGGCATTGCTACCCAGGCCCCGTCCCGCCTAACCTGGAGCGATTGACCACGAGATCTAGCCTTTTGACTTCCACGGACGGGCTTTGACGGTGGACCTCTCCACCGGTTGTGTTAGGGTCGGCCCGAGGGACACCCGGAGCAACATCCGGCCAAAACCACAGCTACATCCACCCGTGTAGACCCGGCGTCCGTTTCCCGTCCGGTCTGCGGCGGCGCCGTCCATGAGGGGGGGGCACACCGCGGATGTGAGGGGTCACTCTCAGAGGCGGGTGTCGAGCGTTTGCAAGCGCCACAAAACTTCATCGGCATAGCTGTTTTTGATTTTAATAAAATATAAGGATCTATATTTAAAAGAACATGACCGCACATTATTAACGTGCTCGAAAAAATACAAACTATATATATATTCATAATATATGAAAAAAAAACAAACTACATATATATTCATATGTATGTTTATATTTAACATGCTACATGTTAGTTGATATAATAATACACAAAAAAGCATTAAAAAATATGAATGAAAAATATAGCTATGCCGACGGCCCAGCCGTCGTATAGATCCGACCAGCGTGTCATGGATCGCCGTGGCAGATATGCCGACGGCAGCCGTCGGCATAGGCTCTGCATGGTGCGGCCAGGATCGATGACGCGGCCTTTGGACCTATGCCGACGGCCCCCGTTTCGGCCGATGGCATAGGTCTGACGCCGTTAGCCAGGGGTGGCCGGGCCCCACGGGTATGCCGACGGCCGTTGTAAGCCGACGGCAGCTGTCGGCGAGTATGCAGCTAGGCCGACGGCCATTCTATGCCGACGGGTGCCGGGCTGCCTATCTTCGCAGAGCCCGACGGCCTTTTACGCCGACGGCCAGAGCCGAGCTGTCGGCATATCTCCGAAAGAAGCCGGCGGGGCCGTCGGCATTGTTTTGGCCGTCGGGTATGGCCCTGTTCGGTAGTGTTTGGTCATTATACTTAAGAATATGGTCAATACAGTCACTAAATATAACACACTGTTCCACCATATTGCTTTGTATTTTTCCTAGTTAACCGGTCAAAAACAAAATTGCACACCAGCCGGAATTGAGCAAAGAACCTCACTTCAGCTGCCGCCGTAGGCTAGCCAGTTGAGCACACACTTTGTCGTGTCCAGGGATTTGCACCATATTATATACATCACACTGCACGCACACTGCAGCAATCTTGACGGACGTCTACGTCTACGTCCGCACGTCCGGACGAACCGGCCTCTCGGCAGCGACGCGCTCATGCGCCACTCTCGTCGCCAGTTGAACATACGTACGGACAATGGTATGCAGTGGACGCAAATGATCGATCTCTCAATCTCATGTCACATCGCGGAAACTTTTGTCTTGGGGCAAAAGACTCACTTTAATGAAGACTTGCCTGTCCACTATCCCTAGCTATCTCATGGGAATTATTAAATTCCCTAAATGGGCTATTAATCTAATAAATTCTCAACTAGCCCACTGTTTTTTGGGACGACTATGAGGGTCACTTTAAATATCATCTTGCTGCCTGGGGTAATGTAACCCTGCTAAAGCAGCATGGGGGTCTGGGCATCCCTAATATTGCTGATATGAATATATGCCTCTTAGCTTCTTGGATCAGGAGATATTTCCTGGATGAGGGCAAAATTTGGAAACAAATTGTTGACGCCAAGTATAAGACTCATAATCCTAATATATTTACTTGCCCTGAAAATGGTGCCTCCCCTTTTGGAAAGGAATACTACGGGCTGCTAAAGCTGCCAAGGTAGGATATTCATGGATAGTGGGGAATGGCAAGAATA
Source organism: Aegilops bicornis (assembly GCA_021605145.1). Taxonomy (NCBI): domain Eukaryota; kingdom Viridiplantae; phylum Streptophyta; class Magnoliopsida; order Poales; family Poaceae; genus Aegilops; species Aegilops bicornis. The sequence continues at coordinate 19,603,803 of CM038670.1, read as the reverse complement.
TTAGATTCTGGGAAGACCAGTGGTTGGGTCATACTACTCTAGCTACCCAATATTGGGAGCTACACTCTATTGCCAATGACCACAATGTTTCTGTTAGTGAGGTCTGGGATGGCACTAATCTAAAGATTACTTTTAGAAGGTGTTTCACCCAGAAACTACTAGCAGCGTGGAATGATTTGTTCAGCCGTGTAGCTGGTGTAATTTTAAATGACGTTGAAGACACCGTTCGCTGGAACTTTGAAGCCAAAGGTGTCTTTACCGTCAAATCTTTTTACAATTTTATTAACTTTAGGGGGATTGATCCGGGTAACCTTACAATTATCTGGAAAATTAACATTCCCCTTAGGATCCAGATCTTTCTCTGGCTTGTGGTCAAAAACAAACTCTTGACAAGAGACAATCTGCAAAAAAGACAGCACGTAGATGATCCTACCTGCCTTTTTTGTGGAGAATCTGAATCTATATATTGATCATTTATTTTTTGGCTGCGTTGTTGCGATGGAGCTATGGAGAGGGATTTTTGATATATCCACAAAACAAGTTGGTATGTCCATTGAGTGCATGCTAGCTTGGTGGCTTAAGCACAAAAATCTCTCAGCGGACTGCTTGCTACATTCTGCTGCCCTTTGGGCTCTGTGGAATCATCGTAATGACATTTGTTTCAAACATGTGCCCTGGCTTGGGATGCAGGTGTTACGGAGAGGAAAACTGCTGCTATTCTAAACAGCTGGATGATTCGTTGCTCAGGTGCTGCAAAAGAAAGAGGGATGCACTTGGTGAGAAAGATGGAGCAGGAAGCACGTGCACCCCCACTCGATGTGGCCAGACCTGGATAGGACTCCGAAAGTGCTCGGCGCTGCTGTTCGATTGCGGCAATGCATGAGATCTGGACGGCGCTATTTCAATTCGCCCTCTTCTTGCGAGAGTTAGCTCTCTTTTGTTTTGCTGGAGCTTAGTATCTACTCTGGTAGTTGTTCTCTGACAATTTATGTGGGAGCTAGAACTTCTATCTTGCTGGGGCAGCGTATGTTGCTGTTTTATCCCCCCGCGTGCTTGTAACAGGATGCCTGAATACTGGGGTTTCATTTTGGTAATATAAAGTGGGGCCGAGGCCAAAAAGCCCTTTTTCTCTAAAAAAAAACTTTTGGCTAGGTTTTTTTTTTCTTCCTTTATTTTTCTGATTCGTTTCTGATCGAACTTCTTGGTTTTTTATAGGTTTCTTATCAAACTTTTCGTTTAGTATTTGCTTTCCCTTTTCCTTTTTGCCTGTACACTTTAAATTCGTCAACATATGTATAAATTCAGGACTTTTCAGAAATCGTGAACCTTTTGAAATCCTTGAACATATTAACATTTTTTCAAATTAATGAATTTTTTAAATCATGATTTATTTTCTAATTTGCCAACTTTTCAAATCCATGAACATTTTCAAATCAATCACCCTTTTTCCATATTCGTGAATAGTTTTTCAAATGTGTGAATTTTTTTCATATTCATGATATTTTTTAAAAAATTCACAAACTTTTTAAAGCTGCAAACATTTTCAAATCCATATGTATATTATGAAGTTCACGAACATTTTTTAATACTAGATTTATTTTCAAATTCATGAACTGTTTAAAATTCACAAAGTGCTTTCATTCATGTGTTTTTAAATTTGTGATCATTTTTAAAAATTTATAAGTTTCTGAAGCAATTGAACATTTTTACAATTCATGATTTTCTTATCTAATGAAATTTCTCAAAATACAAAAAATCGGCAGGCAGTATTTTAGTAAGCTTGCAGCACGACACAGCCGAAAAATCCAGGGAGTGACCGTTGTGTCGCATGCCACCATCAGATGCCATCACAGCGCCATGAGATCTCTCACCTAAGAGCATCTCCAGCCGTTGGCCACCCCAGGACGCATAAAAATTGCCCCATGGGGGTGAGTCGGCGATTCGTTCGGCGCTGGGGCGGTTTTGCGCTCAGTCGCCCCCAGCTCACCCCCAGGCGTCGATGTTGGCTCACTTTTGAAGCCCCATTTCAGCGAAAAGGATCCATATGGACGAGAATAGGCTCATATTCGACGTGGTTTGTCGTAGCTCGGCGTTCAATTACCAACATAAATATTTTTTTATCACATATCTCATCATAGAAAAATCAAATACTTCAACAAAATAGTACAACAACAAATAGTTCAATACAAATTATATAGTTCAACAAATAAAAACTCATATTTCATCACACGCCGCGCCCCGGCGTCACCCTTGAGCCTCCATAGGTGCTCTATCAGATCTTGTTGTAGTTGATGATGCACCTGTGGGTCTCGGATCTCCTGACGCATACTGAGGTAGGCAGTCCAGGTTGCCGGTAGCTGGTGATCAACTTGGGCAAGAGGACCCTGCCTGTGGTATGGTTCAGTGTCAAACACTGGCTCTTCCTGCTCGCTCTCAATGATCATGTTGTGCAAGATGACACAGCAGGTCATGATCTCCCATATTTGATCTTTCGACTAGGTCTGGCGGGTACTGCACAACAGCAAATCGAGATTGGAGCACACCAAATGCCCGCTCGACATCCCTTCCTGCAAGCCTCCTGAATCTTCGCAAACCAGGCGTTCTTGCCTCCAGGCACAGGGTTTTTGATGGTCTTCACAAATGTCGACCATCTTGGATAGATGCCATCAACTAGATAGTACCCCTTGTTGTAGTGCCGCCCATTGATTTCGAAGTTCATCGGAGGAGAATGACCTTCAACAAGCTTGGCAAAGACAGGAGAGCACTGCAGCACGTTGATGTCATTGTGAGTTCTGGCATACCAAAGAAGAAGTGCCAATCCAGAGGTCCTGTGTGGCCATCACCTCAAGTACCACACTACAACCGCCTTTGGCGCCTTTGTACATCCCCTGCCAAGCAAATGGGCAATTCTTCCATTTCCAATGCATACATTCGATGCTTCCAAGCATCCCAGAAAATCCTCTTGTTGCATTCTGTGCTAGGATCCGAGCAGTGTCTTCCGCATTGGGTGTACTCAAGTATTGCGGTCCAAACACTGCCACCACTGCCCAATAGAACTTGTACACACACTCTATGCTGGTGGACTCGGCCATGCGCCCATAGTCGTCCTGTGAGTCACCGGGAGCTCCGTATCCAAGCATCCTCATCGCTGTCGTGCATTTCTGGATCGAGGTGAATCCAAGTTTGCCGGTGCAATCCATCTAGCATTTGAAGTAGTTGTCGAACTTCCGGATGGAATTAACAATCCTGAGAAAAAGCTTTCTGCTCATCCGATAACGGCGCCGAAATGTTCTGTCGCCGTGAAGTGGAGCATCGGCGAAGTAGTCGGAGTAGAGCATGCAGTAGCCTTGAGACGATGCGGTTCTTTGCTTTCACCCGCCACGGCGCCGAGCCACCTCGCGCGGCTTTTCATTCCTCGCCAGCAGCTGGCGAGGGCGGCAGCACCATGAGATGCTCTTCTTCCTGGGCGTCGGCCTCGGCTTCCTCCTCCAGCAGCGGCGGCGAAGCGCTCGTCATCCGAGTCCATCGCTGAGGCAGGCAATTCGCCGAACACCTTGCGCCCGATGGGCGTGCACCCGCCGCTAAACTGCCCCTCCGCGGCCGAAAACGCCCAGCTGCTGTCGGAGGGGCTGTCGCGACGAACCTCTGCTACCTCTGCTATTTTTTCCGGCGGGAAATGACTATCTAGCGGTGAAAGGCGGCGGGCGGCACCGGGATATAGCTACTGGCGGCCGAGGCGCTGGGAGTGGAGGCGAGTCGGGGAAGAAAATCTTAGACTTTTCACCTGACGGCGTGGGCCAGCCGCGCTTTTCCCTTGCGCTAGAGCCCCCAAGCGCCCCCTAGCGCGCCGGGTTCGGCCTGCGGCCGCCGGGCGGAAAAAAGAGCCGAACCGGCGCTTTCCATCGTCCTGGGGGCGCGGCTGGGGCGTTTTTTTGGCGCCGGCGTCGAAAAAGTCGCTTGGGGGGGCCTATTAGGGGCGCGGCTGGAGATGCTCTAAGCTGCATGTCTGTCCCGCCTGATCTTGCTCGGTGGAACCTCGCAGGAGCCCTCTACATCATCTTCAGGCATCCTCTATGTTGTATTTGTCAACCAAGACAGTCTCCCAACACACCGCAATTGTAATTCAGATATGAAGCATGGGAAATTACATGGAAAATAGCAGACACTCTGTTGTAGATCACGCCTTACTCTATAGAGGAATAAAGGTTAACAGCGGCAGAAAACATTTTGTCACTATAGTAGATCACGCCTTACTATAGTACTTGCATGTTTTCGTTTTACATCAAAGGGCCACATGGTATATTCTTTGGCACTATATAGTAAATAGAGGTGTTCTCACAAGAGAAAAACCTCCCTGGTCCTCATCACTTCCTCTTTCACCAGTGACCTCTTCAAGGGACCTCTTTTGGTTTCTGGTAAGATGAGCGTGAACACCAAGCCAATTATGTTGCAACCAACTAGCACGAAGAGAATAACTGGGAGACCTTTATTTGCATATAGGAACCAAAGCACACCAGTGATAGCACCACCCTTCCCACCAGCACCGGCTATGCCGTGGCATATTGACCCTTGATCTGGCGCTGGGAAGATCTCTGCTGGAAGGATGAAAGTGGTCGTGTTGGGGCGAAGTCAGTGAAGAACATTATTGCCGAGTAAATGGCAATGAAGTAGATGTTCCCATAGCGAGAATCCCATATCGTTTTCGATAACACTTGTGGAATAGCAAGCCCGAGCATGAAGACACTCATCATAATGAATCCTACAATTTGCATCTTGATTCGACCAATTCTGTCCATGAACTTAATTGCAAAGAAGAAGCCCGGCAACGTGCCAATGACGGTAATGAGAGCTTGGGTTCTTGCTATCTTGTATGTTTGCTCAAGCGGGCTCATTGTGCTTGCGTCTTTGATGTATTGAACTTCGGTAAAGATGTTCTTCATGAACAGGTTGAGCAGGTAAAATGACATGTCAAGCATAAACCAACAGATCATGGTGCTAAGGAGGTGGAGGCCATGTCGATGGAGGAACTCCATGGTGAAGAAACCAAACTCATGCTCTCTGTTGAACACATCAGCCTCTTCTTTTTCAGCCACGATGTTGATGTTAAGGACCAAGGCCATGTCTGAAGAAGCTTTCTTGATATCCTTAGCTATGAGCGCCGTAAAGCGTGCCGTCTCGGGCATCCTCATGCGCCAATAATAAGTCAGGATAGCAGGGATGGCGCCCACCATGAGAATAATACGCCACACATAGTCAGCGTGCCAGTGAGGGTGATGGTCATATCCTGGTGCATGCCTGAATGACTGTGAGACGATTATGGCAACTACTCCAGCAGCAAGATTTCCTAGACCCTGCAATTACAAGACAACAGACAAATAAAAATATAATCAAGGGATCTTTTTTGCAAAATGGAGATTGATTGATTCACACAACCAAAATTAAGACACAATCGTGTTGCATGGTTGCACCTGCATGGCGAATACAGCAGCAATGAATGCGCCACGAGTCTTCTTATTTGCGTACTCCGCCATGATTGTAGCAGAGAGTGGATAGTCGCCACCGACACCAAAGCCAAGCCAAAACGAAAAAACAGAGTGTGGTAATGACGCTCTTGCGCGAATGGTGGAAGGAGAGGCCGGAGGCGATGGAGCAGATGACCATGAGCTTCAGGGTGACACCATAGATGTGCCGCCGGCCCACCTTGTCGCCGAGCCATCCGAAGAAGAGCTGCCCGACCACCGTGCCGCATAGTGCAACACCGTTAACAAGCGCCGAGACGCCGACAGGAAGGGCACCGTCCTCATAGTAGATGCGGCCGAGGAGGTCGGTGACGAGGAGATGGAGAAGAGGTCGTAGGCGTCAGTGAAGAAGCCCATGCCGGCGATCGCGATGGCGGTGAAGTGGTACACCTGGGTCGTGGCCACGTCGAGGGCATGGAGCACCTTGAGCTGCTTCCGTGCCATCAGTGCCTGTGTCGGCCGCCGCCATGGCATTTGCACTGCAGGAAGGAAATGGTGAAAAAGGTTGTAGGTGTTGGCGTGTTTGTTCATACTGAGACATTTTGATCGAAAAGTGTATATAAAAGCCACACTTTCTTAAAGCCTCTACGCCTAGTTACTCTACGCGAGCTTCTCAAGGAAACTTCAAGGAGCATATTGTTGTGTCGATCGCCATGTATGGGACAAATTACCGTGAAGTAAGCATGATCCCGTATCTTGGTATAGCCGTCCCCTGATGTGAGAAATGGTGAATTGGTTGTTACTACGTGTGATTTACATGAGGAATATACGGTCGAACATGGATGATACAGAGGGAATTTGGACGTAGCTTCGTGGAATCTAACAATTCCTCCGGATATGTTGTACATTCTCAAAGCTGAATTAATGAATGAACAAAAGTTGAACACCATTGATCAAAGTAAACGCATGTGCTTCATGTACCATAGCTGTATACCCTATATATCCAGACTATTTTATGATTAATTTCAATTTCTTTTTCTTTTTTCGAGAATAAGAAGCTCCTGGCCTATCTACATCGGTTAATATAAATCGCTACCATTTTTATTGCAACATGTCAAGTCTTAAAAATGTGAATATAAAATAAAAGGTTCATCAAATAAGGATGTGACAACCGTAACTTGAATCGAATGCTACACCTATGCAAATATATTGCTAAACAGCCATCCAAATATATTGAACATAACCTGTGCTATCACCTCTAATAGACTGCATCTTGAGACCTGAAAATTCTACACCTTCCAAAGCTAATATAAAGTGCCGACTTCGTATATTTCCAATGTGTAGCCCAGAGGATAAACCTAAGGGAAATAGGAAACTCTTTTATTAAGTTAGATTGACTCTTACTTAGATTTTTTTTATCCAGGAATACTTTAATATCAGTTATTTTTCTCGGTTACCAGATCCATTTCTCTAATTTTGCATTGCATTACTCTACCCCCCCCCCCCCCCCTCCTTGGTCCCTAACATCCCCAAGTTTACTCAGATAAGTCGACTTCCCATTCGACCCATTTTCCTCGGCATCACAGTCGACTTCCCAATCGACCAAATTATACTGAAACACATGATGAAGAAAGAGGCCAACTAGGCAACTACCATTTATGATCTATAGATTTTAAATTGAAAAGAGATTTGTAAACAAATTTATAAAATCTCATATATACAAAAATATTTCATACAAAATAATTTTGAAATCTGTTTCATGCGCTATGACTTTTTTATATAGGTGACATAAAATATCCACATATGTTAATAAATAGGTTCACGTGACTTCTACATTTTTTGAACTAATAAAAACTGTTTCGTATGTATTTTATTAAATATTCCATCATCTATGAAAAAATATGTATATCAAATGAAACATGCATGAATAAAAAAAAATTATAACTCAACTTGTCAATTTTGTTTCAATAGATAAAACACTTAGTAAACAAAACAGTTCTAGATCCATGAATTATGTTTGTGTGTTTTCAAATTCTCCATGTAACCAAATGCAAATGTTTCACAAAAAGAATGTAAAGAAACATCCAAAATTATCATCTAAATAATTTATATGGATTGGTGAATACAAAAAATATTAAATTATTGTTATTGAACTTAATAAGAAACTACAATAGGAAAAAGAGCAAACACAAAATGAACTGAAATGGATTAAGAGAGATGAAAAGCAAAAGTAAACATAAATAGGAATATATACATAAATGACAGAAAAGAAGTTAATAACGGAAATGGAATAGGAGCATACTGGGCGGGCACAATAGGAGGAAGGACATTTCACAAAGATTCTTCGATATTGCAATGAAGCGGATGCTAGGAATCAATAGCACCAAGGCGAAATCGGGTCATATGCCATTCAAAATAATCTCACAAATACTAAGGGCATCTCCAATGCCAACCTTCAAAATATCCACAACCGTCCGGACCGCACGGTCCGGACGTGTTTCGCCATTCGACGCGGTCCTGCATTGATCTGTTCGGGCGGTCCGAATGCACCTTATCCCACAAACCGGAGACAAAGGTGGGGCATGGAGGTTTGCGGTGTCCGGACCGCTACCATATGCGTGTCTAACTAAGATGGCCCACCAAAAAAACAACTCACTCTCCCGCATGCGTTCCCACTCGTAGCAGGTGCCCACATTCATGCTTCTCTAAAGCAGATGGCATTCAAGTGGCTCAGCGGCCGAGGGCACCGTCTGCACTGAGTCCCCGATCTCCATGCATGTTCAATGCAGGAGAGAAGTTTACTGGATGGGACGGGACATATATCTATCAAGCCTATTCAATGCCCATCCCTTCATCTGCAGCTATTAAATGGGCTCGTCGGCCGAGAGACCAACTCTGGCGCCCATGCATTGAAGCATCGGGACTCTTGGCTTCACCGGCATCCACTATTTATAGACGGCCACACACCCCACGACGAGCACTTATCCGCTCCACATCGTCCTTCCGTGCACCACATCCGCCATGACCGCCAGCGGGAACGCTCTATGGGAGAGCCTATCAACAGAGATGAAGCATGGGGTGGCCTCTTATGCGCTCGCATGGAAGATCCGCCATACCAGGCGGATAGAGGCCGGCATGCCGGCCAGCTTTTCTGAGGTCTTCAATGTTGACCCCATGATGAAGACTGGCTCTGACGACGATTGCGCCGGATCCCGCGCCAATGCATGTTGGCTTGACGATGGAGTAGGCATAGGCGCACTTTAACGCCTCCATGGCTGAGGATAAGCCCACACCCGTGCCTATGTTGCTGTTGGCAAGCGCAGGAGGAGCAGCGGTACAACCTGATACTCCTCGAGCAGCACCTGCCGATGGAGGCCAGATCTACAATGAGCGGACAAGGAAGCCGTGGCGGCCATGGCGCGGCGAACCACAACTTCATCGCCGAGGCGCTCTACGAGGCCGCCCGCGCTCAAGCCACCGTCGCAACGCACAAGCTACACAGCTCGACGCGGAGGCGGAGCTAGCTGCGCAGGCGAGTGTGGATGAGAACGCCGCCAGCTGCGCGTCCTACGCGCCCCCAAACACTGTTTGACCCTGCCGATGGGACAATGATGGTGTCGGCCCCTCCATTTCGATCATGGACCTCACGCTCACTGGCGATGGACAGGTGCGGACTCCGCCGAGAATGAGTACGGCTTGGGAGGCGGCAGGGCCTTGTGTCACAAGTGGGCCGGTCTGTCTTTCATATTCTACTCTTCCTCGCTGGCGATATAGCAAACACATCGCACTCTTCGGCATCCTTGGTCCTTCGCCTCAACTCGACCATCTACCTCCTGCTCCGGCACTGGCGACTTCATTACTCCGGCGAGAGGCAGCGCCTTTGTCAGCAGAAACACCATCTTTTAACTTCAAAACTACCACTCCCCCTCTATTAGTATTAAACTCCAAAAAGGTCGTATATTTAGGAAGCTTCCAGCTCAATGCACACTAGTTTCCAACTTCACCTGGCTGCGCTACCGTACAACAGGAGGTGTTCTCGGTCGCAGCTGGTCTCCGTGGTCCGCAGTCACCATCGCTTGCAAGCTGCAGTCAATTACATAGGTAATATCAGCCTAACGGAACCGGAATCTGCACCAGATTCCAGAGGATATACCCTAAGACGCGTGTGACCTCAAACATGTCGCGTCAGTGTGTTACACACCCTCTAATATATTCTCCAGTTGCACCAATCATTTCATCCATGGATGAACAGAAAAATAATAATTATTACTAGTTGGTTCCTGCCGTCCAAGCTAGACTTCGTGGTTCGTACGTACGAAGTTCGACCGGCGGCAGATTCCTGCCAACTTCATCGCTCACATATATATTATATAAAGATCAAGTACGTAATTTTCAGTAGATCCACTGGTTAAATAGTACTAGAGGATACCTCACACGTTGGTGCGAGAATTGATTGATGAAATTTTTGGTTCCAGCATGCAAACTAAAATTGAAAATACATATGACTTATTATATTTGATTATATATAGTTGTAAAATATTTATTGATTATAAGTAGAATAATTGAATGGAAATAATTTTCCCATGTATTGTTGAATGTTGTGGTGATTTTTTTCACATGCAAGATTGCATGTTGAGGTGGGCCTTATCCGATTTATAATTATATGATGAGGTGTCATGCTTACATGTTGAGATAAATGAGTTAGTAAGGATGACCTTCTTAGGGTATATAGGATTCCAGTGACATATTTTTTCCACAATGTCAAGAATACATTCACCATTAGTCTTTCAGTTCTATGAGTTCTTTTAGATTTTCAGTTTCATGAGTTTGCATCAGATAGCGCATGGAGATTTCTGCTGTTTCTCAAATATTTATTCCTCTAAACCTTGTGGCCATCTGGACGATGAAGCTACACATCCAACATGGTCTCGGATCTTGCAGTTAACCTTATGCTAGTGTCTTGGTGCACAATCGTGTTCTAACATCTTGGCAACGCATGCAGGGCAACATATGTCCCTTAGGAGACAACCATGAACTGTCTTAGGAAAATAAACTAAGTAGTAAGACCATGAACTGTCTTAGGAAAACAAACTAATTATTAGTAGCACCAGAACACTAATAATTGAACTAAACCTTAACTGCGTGATAGCAACGTACCATTTCATGTGGGACTGGGCCATTGTATATAGGAGTAGGTATCTACCGGGAAGAATATCACTGCAACAACACCGAACGGCAGGAGAGTAGCAAGGAACCATGGCTCGCAACCAGCAGCTGAGGGTGCTGCAGGCACTGGACGTGGCGAGGACGCAGCTGTACCACTTCATGGCGATCGTGATCGCCGGCATGGGCTTCTTCACCGACGCCTACGACCTCTTCACCATCTCCCTTGTCGCCGACCTCGCCGACCACAGGTACAACCCAGATGGCCGGAGAGGAAACTTTATCCCCGTCCTCATCAACGCCGTCTCCCTCTGCGGCACTGTGCCTGGGCAGCTCGTCTTCGGCTGGCTCGGCGACAAGATGGGCGGAAGCGCATATATGGCGTCACTCTGCTCCTCATGGTCTTCTGCTCCCTCGCCTCCGGCTTCACCTTCGGCAAGAGCACTAACAAAAGCGTCGTGATTACACTCTGCTTCTTCCGGTTCTGGCTTGGCTTCAGCATAGGCGGCGACTACCCGCTGTCGGCCACCATCATGTCTGAGTATGCTAACAAGAGGACACGCGGTGCCTTCATGGCCGCCGTTTTCGCGATGCAAGTAAGAATCTTGTATATTTTTAGATTTATAAAGGAAGAGGATTATGGCCTCCCTGCCTGACTTGACTTACATACGTGTATATGAGTTCTACATTCACCAAACTTTATTTCAAACTAATTCCAGGGTTTTGGAAACGTTGCGGCGGGGCTCGTTGGCACGATCACATCAGCAGCCTTTGTGAACTCATCGCCAGACAAAATTGATTATGTCTGGCGCATTGTTCTCATGTTTGGCGCCGTTCCTGCACTCCTCACCTACTACTGGCGCATGAAGATGCCAGAGACGGCACGGTACACCGCCCTCATAGCCAAGGATGCAAAGATGGCGCGTCAGACATGTCGGCCGTCCTCAACATGCACATCGTTCCTGAAGAAGACGGGCGTCAACGAGCTCGCCAGCCAGGACCAATATGGCCTCTTCTCCTCGGAGTTCCTCCGCCGTCCACAGGCTCCACCTCCTCAGCACCGCAGTCTGCTGGTTCGTCCTCGACGTCACCTTCTACTCCCTCAACATGTTTATGAAGGACATCTTTACTAAAGTCAGGCTGCTTGACATTGACGATGACCTTCGTAAGGTATATTGTCAAATGGCTAGCCCACCTGTGGCGCCAGGGTATCATAAATCCGACAATCAGTTCAAGCGAACGATACGCATCACTGGAGTGCACACGGCCATCGCAGCGGCATGTACATTACCAGGGTACTTCTTCGCGGTGGCCTTCATTGACCGCATAGGACGCGTGAAAATCCAATTGCTCGGCTTCACCATGATGACGGTCTTTCAACTTTGCCTTGCCATCCCTTATCCTAAATGGCTAGAATGCAACAGAAACAAATATGGATTCGCCGTCCTGTATGGCTTCACCTTCTTCTTCGCCAACTTTGGGCCAAACACTACGACTTTCATCCTTCCAGCAGAGCTCTTCCCGCACGGTTGCGCTCCACATGCCATGGTATATCAGGGGCGGTCGGGAAGATCGGCGCCGTCGTCGGCGTGTTTGCCTTCCACTTCTTGAGGAACCAATTCAGGGCCTTGCTGTTTGTCCTTGTTGGTTGCAATCTAGTTGGCATTATGTTCACTCTTCTATTGCCGGAAACCATGGGTAAATCTCTTGAGGAGATTACTGGAGAGACAGAAGAAGGTCAGACTCTGGATGATGAAGCTACAACGGTCAACGCAGACGGCGGCATACACGTTGTGCCTGTTTAATTAACCTTGTTGATTTCATTGATCAATCTAGATGTGTCTTGTTCTCAATAGGTTGCCTTGGGGATGGTACATGAAAGTGTATATTTCATCCTAATTATCTTGATTATTGTGTATAAGAATATAAATTGGAATTTGAGATTAATAACTGAAACTGGGGATCAACGATTTTCATGTCAGGGAACAACCTATGGTTTTTTCTAGAAGTAATAGCCATAAATCTCGACACGAGATGAATCTAGAGGTGTCGGACGAGCGAACGATAATGCCCGACTGTACTGTGGATACCACCAATGTGTCGCTAACCATATCTCGAGTGTGCATAATGAGTGGGTGTATGATGCTTGCCAAAAAACCATGGTCACCAACTGCCCTACCCAAAGTCATGAAGTGTTTGAAATGCTCTTGTCGAGCAAGTATTTTCTAATGTATCGATCCTGCAGCAAATTCGGTTTTTCTAGGGTACACCAAATTCAGTTGGACAAAAGAATTACTATGCGGTCTTTGATCGGTGATCTGTTTGTTGGAATTAATCTATGTCTGGCTAGCCCAATAGCAATTTCAGAAATTCCTAATAGATGCTAGAGGCCAACTCAGCTCATTTGTGCAAGGCGAGAGATGAAACCAAAGTTTAGTCCCACATTACTAGTTTGGTAGGAGTTGGACCTCCTTATAAGGGAGGTTGTTTCCCCACATGTATGAGCATGAGAACAAGAGAGACATTGACGCGCACTTCGCCGCCGCCCGCCAAGGACGCAAACATGGCTACAGTGGACATGTCCGCAGTCCTCAGCATGCACAACGTCTGCTGGTTCGTCCTTGACGTCACCTTCTACTCCCTCAACCTCTGTATGAAGGACATCTTTACTACAGTCGGGCTGCTTAAAGGGAATGATGACGAAGTCTGTAAGGTTAATATTTGTCAAGGGGCTAGGTATCATAAAGCCGACAATCCGTTCCAGCGAACAATCGACATCACTGGAGTGCACATGGCCATCGAAGCGGGGTGTGTCGTGGTTCTAAGATTGACAGTAGAAAGTGGGGTAGGTATGGAGAGGTAACATCTCAGCTATGGCGAAGGTGTACACACGAGATTTACGAGTTCAGGCCCTTAACGGTGGAAGTAACAGCCCTACGTCTCGGTGCCCGGAGGCGGTCGATTGGATTATGTGTGTGATATTACAGGGGGTGCGAACCCTTGTGCCAGAGGAAGAGGGTGGCTTATATAGAGTTCGCCAGGACCTCTCCCGCCCTCCATTACAAGGGAGTTAATGTACATAAAGTGGTGGCGTTACTGGTAACACCAGCCTTAAGTGCTCTTAATGACCTTGAAGACTACCGAGTGAATGCGTGTCCGTTGCACGCTGAGTGACTCCTGGTCTTCGGGAGGTTGAGTGACAGTAGGTAGGGAGACTCCCGAGTGACATGATGTCGAGTATATTGCACTCGTCACCTTTGACCGGGGGTCTCATGGAGTCTCTTGACCTTCTTGCCTTCTTGGGTAGTGACCCTACCCTAGGTCTATATCATCATCAGTAGCCCCCGAATGGATTAAGGTATGAGTGAAAAGTAGGTTGCAGTTGAATCTGCTCTGAGCTTCGTGTCTTCACGAGTGTCTTCTGCAAGACTGAACGCCCGCGTCGATATGGTGTCGACTCAGTCGCCTTGATCCATTCAGTGAGCTGTCGATTGAACTGGTGACCTCATGTGTCGAGTGCTGTGTTGGAGCGCGGGATCTTGGGCGCGATTGTCTGCAGTGTATCCCGGATTTCGCGGGATACGAAATTTCGGGGAAGCCTTGAGGTGGAAGCGCCAAGCAGGGCGGGCGGATAAGTAGCGATGCCTCGATTATCGCGCCACCTTTTTTCGCCACGTCTGTGCGCAGCTTGTTGCGGATTTGACGGGATTGCCTGGTCCCACGCGTCAGTCACTCGCAGGTGGCCCTTTATAAGGCGACGGGTCCGAGGCGCTGGCATTGTGCACGCCTGTTCCTTCTTCTTTCTCCTCTGCTTCTCCACCGCGCCCAGCAGCTCCGCTCTCGACGCCGCTGCTTCCCAGCCATGGTGAAGGACAAGACAGCGGCGCTAGAGCGTGCTAAGAAGGCGACGGGGGCGGCGAAAGGCAAGAAGCAGAACCACGGGTCGTCGTCGCGTGCGGGGCTGCCGCCGGGCTGGATCTAGGGCGATTGGATCCGGGCTTCGGTCCGGCTGGAGGATCTAGCCGAACTGGAGGAGTCGGATTGATCGCCAAGGGAGCGGCGAGGCTGCCGAAGGGGGAGATGGGACCGCAACCTCGACAGGGTGAGTGCGTTCTGCTCGCCACCCACGTCGACCAGGGTTTCTCGCTCCCTCCGCATCCTTTCTTCCGGGGATTCTTGAACTTCTTTGGCGCTCAGCTCCACCATTTTTCTCCCAACACCATCACATATTTAGCTGCGTTTGTATCGATGTGCGAGAACTTCTTAGGGTGTCGACCACACTGGGGCCTTTTCAAACACATCTTCACCATTCGTTCCCAGTTGGTAAAAAAGGCAAAGTCGAGTGACTCGAAAACCCACTCATCCAGATGTGTGGGGGTTTAGGTATCCAAAAGAGGAATAGGAGTGCCTTTCCCGCCATGACTCTCCTTGAATCTGTTAGAGGCTGGCAGTCGACCTGGTTCTACTGCCAGGACGTCGCAGCTCTAGGTCAGTCGACCGGTCTTCCCCCTTTCTCGTTTGACCGTGTTCAGACTCCTGCCCCACTGAAATTAACCGCCGATGAGACCATGGAGACGAGGATGTTGGTGGATAGAGTGGTCCAGCTCATCAACGATGGCGTTACCGGCATGGACTTGTTGGAAGTGTTCCTCAGTCGACGCATCCAGCCTCTCCAGGCCTGCGATCACCCGATGTGGTTGTATTCCGGACCGGACGACACCGCTCGGGTCCATCCAGAAGAAGTGCAGTCTAAAACCGTAGCTTTGTGGCTGAGGAGCATCACATGCAATCAGGACAACCCTAGAGGATCCAGGAGAGTTGTCCCCTTCGGTGACGGAAACCCGCCCGACAAGGTATACTTTTGTTACGATTGTGTCCGCTCACGCTCCATTGTACTTGACGTTGACTGGCTCTCACTCGACCGATTTTGTTCTGCAGGTATTCACTGAGATGCACTCGATGCCCAACGGTGAACAAGCTTTGGAGCAGGGCCAGGAGGGGGAGGACAGTGCGGACGAGAGTGGCGAGTGGGAGTCTCCGGGAGAAGAGGAGGAGGAGAGCGAGGAGTCGGGCAAGGAGGAAGAGGTCGACTCGCCGCCGCGCTCCGAACGTCGATCCAAACAGCAGCAAGATCCGGCTGGCGGGCACGGAAAAAGCATGGGCCAGTGTCAATACTCGAAGCGCTTTTCGGACGTCGACTTTGGAGCCGACGGAGAAGGTGGCCAAGCTGCCTAAAGTTTCTCCTCCCAAGGCCGGAAGGCGTTGCCGCAAATTAAGATGGGCGTCCCGTTCCTTGAGGTGAGTATCTCGTCTGCGTTCTCATAGGTCATTGAAGATTTTCTTGTTACGACCAACCAATTCATGTGTCTTTCCAGTCCCACCTCTGCTGCCATCTGACATGGATGTCGACAAGGCTCCAGAGACGAGGAAGCCACCTCCCAATACGATTCAACCGAGTTCCATTCAGTCGAGTGGGCGGTCAATCGGCTGAAAATTTGATACTTCTCTCTTTATGTAGCTCCGCAAGAGATCGTTGTGCTCCCTGATGACGAAGAAGAAGAAGCGCCTCTACAGGAGAGGAGGAAGAAGAGTGGAGGCTCAAGCAGGAGGAGGCTTGAAATCCAAGTCCCTCAGTCGACACCGGCGCCTGAGGCGGTAGTCGAACGTTCCGAAGGGCCGGTTCGGACCAACGTCACATTCTCCACCCCTCTAACGACTGATCATCCGTCGGGGTCGACTGCAAAGACACCTGCTGCACCGGTGCAACTCCACTCGTCCGACCCGGTAACCACTTCGACCACTCTGGAGCCATCCCTCTATGCTACGTATCAAACTCCAGACGACTCGCCGGGCGCCGCTAGGGAAGCTCTTCGTCAGGTGAACCTTGTCATGGAGCAGGTGAAAGTGATGCATGAAGCTAGTCAGGTAGCTTACAACGCCAGCACTGCCCTTCAGACCAATGTTTCAGGTCAGCAAAATTCTGACTGGACTTTTGAGTGTTTCTTTATCTGATCGCCCAGTGGGTGTTCCTTCGTTTGGAATTTAGGAAATCCTCAACTCTGCTCGCCTCGAGCTGAGTCTCAGTAAAATGTTCGGATCAGTGGGGGCAGGCCGAGTGCACCCACTGGGTGTAGTCCCCGAGACCACGGTCGACTGCTGGCAGTCGACTGAGGTCTAATAATGTATCTCTCTCTTTTTTTTGAACTCACCCTGGGTAACCCTTGCTGAGTATTGATCTGATTCAGTGGGGGCACGCTAAGTGCACCCACTGGGTGTAGTCCCCGAGACTACTGCTGAATATTTGATTCTATAGTAGTCTTAGAGTAATTTTTCTCCGTCACTGTCTCTTATTTCTGTCGACTGACATGTCTCTCTTGCTGGCTGTAGAGGTCTTGTGATCTTGGAGCTCGGCTCACCGAATTAAAGAAGAAACATATCAGCGTTGAACTTGACCTTGAACTCGCGAAGAAGAATATCAAGACTGCTCAAGAAGAAACGGCCATCATGGGAGGTAATCATTCGGCTGTTTTGTCTGCTTTGTAGTTTGCACTCCGCACTGGTTTTTCTTTCAGTCTCTTTGAACCGAGTGGTTTCACACAAGCAGATGTGCGTAGTGAAAATCGCCAACTTCAGTCTCGTCTAAAGAGTGTTGTTTCTTTACAGAGGATGAAGGAGGCTTTGGAGAAGAAGGACCTGGACCTTGCCGCTGCTCAGAAAAGCGGTATAAGAACTAGGCAAAGTGAACATAATGAATTGACTAAAAGAATGGTGCAAAGGTATTACCTCATCCACTCATCCTCAACTTCCTTGATGTTGTGCAAGATATAGAACATGACATCCTCCCACTCATCAGATCCCAAATTTGAAGCACATCTCACATAGCTACTTAACAACATCACAAACTGAAAATAAAATCTTCGTTAACAATTTTATGAACTAAGTGACTCAAGTTGCTTTTTAACTATGATAATCCATTTTGCCGAGATCCATCCATCTAGCAACCTAACCGTAGCAAAATAATTCCTTTTGCGGAGATTCCTCCATCCATCTAAGATACATACAACATTCATCCATTTAGCAACCTAAGAACATCCAACATCCATCCATGCATCCATTCATACATCCAACAATAGCTAAATAATGCAAAAAAATGAAAAAAAAAGTGTTAGCTCACCGGGCAGAGGCGCCACGCTGGTGGAGTAGGAGGCAGGGGCCGGTGGAGGTGAGGGAGGCCGAGGCGGAGCTGGGCCGGCCGGGATGGCCGAGGCGGAGCTGGGCCGGCCGGGATGGCTGGCAGAGCTGGGCCGGGATGGCCGGACACGGCAGGGCGCGGGCCAAAGGGGGCCGGCCGGTCGGGTCGAGGAGGGAGGGGCGGGCTGGAGCGGGCCCACGCACGGCGGCCGGGTCGAGGAGGGAGGCGGAGCCAGTGAGCGAGGGCGGCCGAGCGAGCAGGGCGGCGGGGACAAGAGGTGGGGTGGGATGGGCGTGGCGACCGGTGGGGGGTGGCAGGGGCGCGAGGAGAGAGTGGGCGGCAGCAGGGGCGGGGAGAATGCGGGCGGGCGCTGGTGTGGGCGGGCGGCGACGAGCTGAGGGGGTCGATTTGCTATCGGGCGTGAGTGGTGGATGTGGCCCGGCTGAGGATAAGGGCAAGCTATGCCGACGGCTAAGCCGTCGGCATAGGTACCGATTCCACGTGGCACCAATTCCGACGGCTTAGCCGTGAGGCATAGCTATATTTTTATTTTTTAATGCTTTTAATAGCTTATATTTTTCTTCTTTCTGTTTTTTATTTCATATAAATTTTTGATGTTTTTATAGTCATCGGTTATATTTCTATACACGGAGGGAGGTCAAGGTATAACGTGGCATATATTTTTGCAACAACTTTTATACATGTTTAACATTTTTAAAAAAATATTATTAACTGTCTTCAAATATATTTTTAGTGTATATTATTTTCATACGCATTGAAAAGTTTTGTTTACATATAAAATGAGGGACCGACGCGTCCGTTTCCCCCCTCCGGGTGCCGGCGGCGGCGCCGTTCGTGAGGGGGGCCACACACCGGAGACGCGTGCCGCCTCTTCGGACCTCTCCACCCGGTTGTGTCGGGTCGGCCGAGAGGGACACCAGGGAGCAACATCCGGGTCAGGCCCACATCTACATCCACTCCGTGTAGACCCGACGCGTCCGTTTCCCCCCTCCAGGTGCCGGCGGCGGCGCCGTCCGTGAGGGGGGGCACTCCCTGGAGAGGCGTGCTGGGCGTTTGCAACCGCCTCAACACTTCCAGATTTGTGAGAGGCCGCCTACGCAAGATTTGACGGTATGCTACCCCCCGGAGGCCGCCGGCCACAGTCGTAGACGTGCGAAGAGCAATCCGCGTAGAGGGAAGTGTTCAGATACTTCTCCATCACAAAAAATTACGAAAAATTACCATCAGTCCTATAGCACATGTGCCCACGTTGTGTAAAAAACTCATGATTTTATCGCGCTCCAAGTATTTAATAATATTCACGCTGCATCGTTATCGCAGAACGTCTACTACCGTTTCATTGCCGTCCGTGAGGGGGGCCACACACCGGAGACGCGTGCCGCCTCTTCGGACATGCCACAACACCACCCCGCATGTATGAGGGCCCGATACGACGCTCCGGTGGCATTGCTACCCCCCAGGGCCCCCATCCCGCTAAACCCTGTAGCGTTTGACCACGGGATCTAGCCCTTTGACTTTGCACGGACGGGCTTTGACCAGTGGACCTCTCCAACCGGTTGTGTTAGGTCGGCCCATAGGAACACTTTGGAGCAACATCCGGGTCAGGCCCACAGCTACATCCACTCCGTGTAGACCCGACGTCCGTTTCTGCTTCTCCGGTGCGGCGGCGGCGCCGTCCGTGAGGGGGGCACCGGAGACGCGTGTTGGGCGTTTGCAACCGCCTCAACACTTCCAGATTTGTGAGAGGCCGCCTACGCAAGATTTGACGGTATGCTAGCCCCCGGAGGCCGCCGGCCACAGTCGTAGACGTGCGAAGAGCAATCCGCGTAGATGGAAGTGTTCAGATACTTCTCCATCACAAAAAATTACGAAAAATTACCATCAGTCCTATAGCACATGTGCCCACGTTGTGTAAAAAACTCATGATTTTATCGCGCTCCAAGTATTTAATAATATTCACGCTGCATCGTTACCGCAGAACGTCTACTACCGTTTCATTGCCGTCCGTGAGGGGGCACACACACGGAGACGCGTGCGCCTCTTGGACATGCCACAACACCACCCCGCATGTATGAGGGCCCCAGACGACGCCTCGGTGGCATTGCTACCCCAGGGCCCCCGTCCCGCCTAACCTCAGTAGCGTTTGACCACGGATCTAGCCCTTTGACTTTGCACGGACGGGTCGACAAGTGGACCTCTCCACCCGGTTGTGTTAGGTCGGCCCATAGGAACACTTTGGAGCAACATCCGGGCCAGGCCCACAGCTACATCCACTCCGTGTAGACCCGACGCGTTCGTTTCCCCCCTCCGGGTGCCGGCGGTGGCGCCGTTCGTGAGGGGAGGGGGCACCCCCCGGAGACGCGTGCTGGGCGTTTGCAACCGCCTCAACACTTCCAGATTTTTTAGAGGCCGCCTACGCAAGATTTGACGGTATGCTAGCCCCCGGAGGCCGCCGGCCACAGTCGTAGACGTGCGAAGAGCAATCCACGTAGATGGAAGTGTTCAGATACTTCTCCATCACAAAAATTACGAAAAATTACCATCGGTCCTATAGCACATGTGCCCACGCCAGTAAAGAACTCATGATTTTATCGCGCTCCAAGTATTTAATAATATTCACGGTGCATCGTTATCGCAGAACGTCTACTACCGCTTTCATTGCCGTCCGTGAGGGCCACACACCGGAGACGCTGCGTGCCGCCTCTTCGGACATGCGACAACACCACCCCGCATGTATGAGGGCCAGGTACGACGCTCCGGTGGCTTTGCTACCCCCCCAGGGCCCCCGTCCCGCCAAACCCTGTAGTGTTTGACCACGGGATCTAGCCCTTTGACTTTGCACGGACGGGCTTTGACAAGTGGACCTCTCCACCCGGTTGTGTTAGGTCGGCCCATAGGAACACTTTGGAGCAACATCCGGGCCAGGCCCACAACTACATCCACTCCGTGTAGACTCGACGCGTCTGCTTCCCCCTCCGGTGCCGTGGCGGCGGCGCCGTTCGTGAGGGGCCACGCACCGGAGACGCATGCCGCCTCTTCGGACATGCCACAACACCACCCCGCATGTATGAGGGCCCGGTACGACGCTCCGGTGGCGTTGCTAGCCCCCCAGGGCCCCCATCCAGCCAAACCCAGTAGTGTTTGACCACGGGATCTAGCCCTTTGACTTTGCACGACGGGCTTTGACGATGGACCTCTCCACCCGGTTGTGTTAGGTCGGCCCATAGGAACACTTTGGAGCAACATCCGAGTCAGGCCCACAGCTACATCCACTCCGTGTAGACCCGACGCGTCCGTTTCCCCCCTCCAGGTGCCGGCGGCGGCGCCGTCCGTGAGGGGGGGGGGCACCCCCCGGAGACGCAGTGTCTTTGGGCGTTGCAACCGCCCTCAACACTTCCAGATTTGTGAGAGGCCGCCTCGCAAGATTTGACGGTATGTTAGCCCCGGAGGCCGCCGCCATCGTCAGAGCGTGCGAAGAGCAATCGGCGTAGATGGAAGTGTTGAGATACTTCTCCATCACAAAAATTACGAAAAATTACCATCAGTCCTATAGCACATGTGCCCACGTTGTGTAAAAACTCATGATTTTATCGCGCTCCAAGTATTTAATAATATTCACGGTGCATCGTTACCGCAGAACGTCTACTACCGCTTTCATTGCCGTCCGTGAGGGGGGGCCACACACCGGAGACGCGTGCGCCTCTTCGGACATGCCACAACACCACCCGCATGTATGAGGGGCCCGATGCGACGCTCCGGTGGCATTGCTACCCAGGGCCCCGTCCGCCCTAACCTCAGTAGCGTTTGACCACGGGATCTAGCCCTTTGACTTTGCACGGACGGGCTTTGACAAGTGGACCTCTCCACCCGGTTGTGTTAGGTCAGCCCATAGGAACACTTTGGAGCAACATCCGTGCCAGGCCCACAGCTACATCCACTCCGTGTAGACCCGACGCGTCCGTTTCCCCCTCCGGTGCGGCGGGCGGCGCTGTTCGGGGGGGGCACCCGGAGGCAGCGCTGGGCGTTGCAACCGCCTCAACACTTCCAGATTTGTGAGAGGCCGCCACGCAAGATTTGACGGTATGCTAGCCCGGAGGCCGCCGCCACAACAGACGTGCGAAGAGCAATCCGCGTAGATGGAAGTGTTCAGATACTTCTCCATCACAAAAAATTACCATCAGTCCTATAGCACATGTGCCCACGTTGTGTAAAAAACTCATGATTTTATCGCGCTCCAAGTATTTAATAATATTCACGGTGCATCGTTACCGCAGAACGTCTACTACCGTTTCATTGCCGTCCGTGAGGGGGGCCACACACCGGAGACGCGTACGCCTCTTCGGACATGCCACAACACCACCCGCATGTATGAGGGCCCGCACGACGCTCCGGTGGCATTACCCCCCAGGGCCCCCGGGCCCCGCCAAACCACATAGCGTTTGACCACGGGATCTAGCCGCTTTGACTTTGCACGGACGGGCTTTGACAAGTGGACCTCTCCACCCGGTTGTGTTAGGTCGGCCCATAGGAACACTTTGGAGCAACATCCGAGCCAGGCCACAGCTACATCCACTCCGTGTAGACTCGACGCATCCGTTTCCCCCCTCCGGGTGCCGGCAGCGGCGCCGTTCGTGAGGGGGGCCACGCACCGGAGACGCGTGCCGCCTCTTCGGACATGCCACAACACCACCCGCATGTATGAGGGCCCGATGCACGCCTCCGGGGGCATTGCTACCCCCCCAGGGCCCCCGTCCCGCCTAACCCTGTAGCGTTTGACCACGTGATCTAGCCCTTTGACTTTGCACGGACGGGCTTTGACCAGTGGACCTCTCCACCCGGTTGTGTCGGGTCGGCCGAGAGGGACACCGGGGAGCAACATCCGGGTCAGGCCCACATCTACATCCACTCCGTGTAGACCCGACGCGTCCGTTTCCCCCCTCCAGGTGCCGGCGGCGGCGCCGTCCGTGAGGGGGGGGCACACCCCGGAGACGCGTGCTGGGCGTTTGCAACCGCCTCAACACTTCCAGATTTGTGACAGGCCGCCTACGCAAGATTTGACGGTATGCTAGCCCCCGGAGGCCGCCGGCCACAGTCGTAGACGTGCGAAGAGCAATCCGCGTAGAGGGAAGTGTTCAGATACTTCTCCATCACAAAAATTATGAAAAATTACCATCAGTCCTATAGCACATGTGCCCACGTTGTGTAAAAAACTCATGATTTTATCGCGCTCCAAGTATTTAATAATATTCACGATGCATCGTCACCGCAGAACGTCTACTACCGTGTCATTGCCGTCCGTGAGGGGGGCCACACCCCGGAGACGCGTGCCGCCTCTTCGGACATGCCACCACACCACCCCGCATGTATGAGGGCCCGATGACGACGCGCTCCGGTGGCATTGCTACCCCAGGGCCCCGTCCGCCTAACCTGTAGCGTTTGACCACGGGATCTAGCCCTTTGACTTTGCACGGACGGGCTTTGACAAGTGGACCTCTCCACCCGGTTGTGTTAGGGTCGGCCCATAGGAACACTTTGGAGCAACATCCGGGCCAGGCCCACAGCTACATCCACTCCGTGTAGACCCGACGTCTGCTTCCTCCGGGTGCAGCGGCGGCGCCGTGTCGTGAGGGGGCACCCCGGAGACGCAGCGTCTTTGGCGTTGCAACCGCCTCAACACTTCCAGATTTGTGAGAGGCCGCCACGCAAGATTTGACGGTATGCTGGCCGGAGGCCGCCGACCACGGTCGTGAAGCGCATGAAGAGCAATCAGCGTAGATGGAAGTGTTCGAGATACTTCTCCATCACAAAAATTACGAAAAATTACCATCAGTCCTATAGCACATGTGCCCGTTGTGTAAAAACTCATGATTTTATCGCGCTCCAAGTATTTAATAATATTCACGGTGCATCGTTACCGCAGAACGTCTACTACCGCTTTCATTGCCGTCCGTGAGGGGGCCACACACCGAGACGCGTGCGCCTCTTCGGACATGCCACAACACCACCCCGCATGTATGAGGGCCCGCACGACGCTCGGTGGCATTGCTACCCCTGTGGCCCCTGGCCCCGCCTAACCCTCAGAAGGCTTGACCACGGGATCTAGCCTTTGACTTTGCAGACGGGCTTTGACAAGTGGACCTCTCCACCCGGTTGTGTTAGGTCGGCCCATAGGAACACTTTGGAGCAACATCCGGGCCAGGCCCACAGCTACATCCACTCCGTGTAGACCCGACGCATTCGTTTCCCCCCTCCAGGTGCCGGCGGTGGCGCCGTTCGTGAGGGGGGGGGGCACCCCCCGGAGACGCGTGCTGGGCGTTTGCAACCGCCTCAACACTTCCAGATTTGTGAGAGGCCGCCTACGCAAGATTTGACGGTATGCTAGCCCCCGGAGGCCGCCGGCCACAGTCGTAGACGTGCGAAGAGCAATCCACGTAGATGGAAGTGTTCAGATACTTCTCCATCACAAAAAATTACGAAAAATTACCATCAGTCCTATAGCACATGTGCCCACGTTGTGTAAAGAACTCATGATTTTATCGCGCTCCAAGTATTTAATAATATTCACGGTGCATCGTTATCGCGAACGTCTACTACCGCTTTCATTGCCGTCCGTGAGGGGGCCATACACGAGACGCGTGCGCCTCTTCGGACATGCCACAACACCACCCGCATGTATGAGGGCCGATGCACGACGCCTCGGTGGCATTGCTACCCTCAGGGCCCCATCCCGCCAAACCACGTAGTGTTTGACCACGGGATCTAGCCCTTTGACTTTGCACGGACGGGCTTTGACAAGTGGACCTCTCCACCCGGTTGTGTTAGGTCGGCCCATAGGAACACTTTGGAGCAACATCCGGGCCAGGCCCACAGCTACATCCACTCCGTGTAGACTCGACGCGTCCGTTTCCCCCCTCGGGTGCCGGCGTGGCGCCCGTTCGTGAGGGGCCACGCCGCACGGAGGCAGCGTGCCGCCTCTTCGGACATGCCACAACACCACCCGCATGTATGAGGGGCCCCAGACGACGCTCCGGTGGCATTGCTACCCAGGGGCCCCATCCCGCCTAACCTCATAGCGTTTGACCACGGGGATCTAGCCCTTTGACTTTGCACGGACGGGCTTTGACGGTGGACCTCTCCACCCGGTTGTGTCGGGTCGGCCAAGAGGGACACCGGGGAGCAACATCCGGGTCAGGCCCACATCTACATCCACTCCATGTAGACCCGACGCGTCCGTTTCCCCCCTCCAGGTGCCGGCGGCGGCGCCGTTCGTGAGGGGGGGGCACCCCCCGGAGAGGAGTGCTGGGCGTTTGCAACCGCCTCAACACTTCCAGATTTGTGAGAGGCCGCCTACGCAAGATTTGACGGTATGCTACCCCCCGGAGGCCGGCCACGTCAGAGACGTCACGAAGAGCAATCCGCGTAGATGGAAGTGTTCGGATACTTCTCCATCACAAAAATTACGAAAAAATTACCATCAGTCCTATAGCACATGTGCCCACGTTGTGTAAAAACTCATGATTTTATCGCGCTCCAAGTATTTAATAATATTCACGGTGCATCGTTACCGCATGAGCGTCTACTACCGTTTCATTGCCGTCCGTGAGGGGGGCCACACACCGGAGACGCGTGCCGCCTCTTCGGACATGCCACAACACCACCCCGCATGTATGAGGGCCCGGTACGACGCTCCGGTGGCATTGCTACCCCCCCCCCAGGGCCCCCGTCCCGCCTAACCCTGTAGCGTTTGACCACGGGATCTAGCCCTTTGACTTTGCACGGACGGGCTTTGACAAGTGGACCTCTCCACCCGGTTGTGTTAGGTCGGCCCATAGGAACACTTTGGAGCAACATCCGGGCCAGGCCACAGCTACATCCACTCCGTGTAGACTCGACGCGTCCGTTTCCCCCCTCCGGGTGCCGGCAGCGGCGCCGTTCGTGAGGGGGGCCACGCACCGGAGACGCGTGCCGCCTCTTCGGACATGCCACAACACCACCCCGCATGTATGAGGGCCCAGACGGCCTCCGGTGGCATTGCTACCCAGGGCCCCGTCCCGCCTAACCCTCAGTAGCGTTTGACCACGGGATCTAGCCCTTTGACTTTGCACGGACGGGCTTTGACAAGTGGACCTCTCCACCCGGTTGTGTTAGGGTCGGCCCATAGGAACACTTTGGAGCAACATCCGGGCCAGGCCCACAGCTACATCCACTCCGTGTAGACCCGACGTCCGTTTCCCCCTCCGGTGCGGCGTGGCGGCGCTGTTCGTGAGGGGGGCACCGGAGGCAGCGTGCTGGGCGTTTGCAACCGCCTCAACACTTCCAGATTTGTGAGAGGCCGCCACGCAAGATTTGACGGTATGCTAGCCCTCGAGGCCGCCGACCACGGTCGAGAAGCGTGGAAGAGCAATCCGCGTAGATGGAAGTGTTCGACATACTTCTCCATCACAAAAATTACGAAAAATTACCATCAGTCCTATAGCACATGTGCTTACGTTGTGTAAAAACTCATGATTTTATCGCGGCTCCAAGTATTTAATAATATTCACGGTGCATCGTTCCGCAGAACGTCTACTACCGTGTCATCGCCGTCCGTGAGGGGGGGCACACCCCGGACACGCGTGCCGCCTCTTCAGACATGCCACCACACCACCCCGCATGTATGAGGGCCCGGTCCGACGCTCCGGTGGCATTGCTACCCCAGTGCCCCCATCCTGCCTAACCCTGTAGCGTTTGACCACGCGATCTAGCCCTTTGACTTTGCACGGACGGGCTTTGACCAGTGGACCTCCCCACCCGGTTGTGTTAGGTCAGCCCATAGGAACATTCTGGAGCAACATCCGGGCCAGGCCCACAGCTACATCCACTCCGTGTAGACCCGACGCATTCGTTTCCCCTCCGGTGCGGCGGTGGCGCCCGTTCGTGAGGGGGGCACCCGGAGGCAGCGTCTTTGGCGTTTGCAACCGCCTCAACACTTCCAGATTTGTGAGAGGCCGCCACGCAAGATTTGACGGTATGCTAGCCCCGAGGCCCGCCACAACAGAGACGCATGAAGAGCAATCCGCGTAGATGGAAGTGTTCAGATACTTCTCCATCACAAAAATTACGAAAAATTACCATCAGTCCTATAGCACATGTGCCCACGTTGTGTAAAAAACTCATGATTTTATCGCGCTCCAAGTATTTAATAATATTCACGGTGCATCGTTACCGCAGAACGTCTACTACCGTTTCATTGCCGTCCGTGAGGGGGGCCACACACCGGAGATGCTGCCGCCTCTTCGGACATGCCACAACACCACCCCGCATGTATGAGGGCCCGGTACGACGCTCCGGTGGCATTGCTACCCCCTAGGGCCCCCGTCCCGCCTAACCCTGTAGCGTTTGACCACGGGATCTAGCCCTTTGACTTTGCACGGACGGGCTTTGACCAGTGGACCTCTCCACCCGGTTGTGTTAGGGCAGGCCATAGGAACACTTTGGAGCAACATCCGGCCAGGCCACAGCTACATCCACTCCGTGTAGACTCGACGCGTCCGTTTCCCCCCTCCGGGTGCCGGCAGCGGCGCCGTTCGTGAGGGGGGCCACGCACCGGAGACGCTGCGGCCGCCTTCTTCGGACATGCCACAACACCACCCCGCATGTATGAGGGCCCGCACGACGCTTCCGGTGGCATTGCTACCCCAGGGCCCCGTCCCCGCCTAACCTCAGTAGCGTTTGACCACGGGATCTAGCCTTTGACTTTGCACGGACGGGCTTTGACAAGTGGACCTCTCCACCCGGTTGTGTTAGGGTCGGCCCATAGGAACACTTTGGAGCAACATCCGGCCAGGCCCACAGCTACATCCACTCCGTGTAGACCCGACGCGTCTGCTTTCCCCCTCCGGTGCCGGGCGGCGCGCTGTTCGTGAGGGGGGCACCGGAGACGCGTGCTGGGCGTTTGCAACCGCCTCAACACTTCCAGATTTGTCAGAGGCCGCCTACGCAAGATTTGACGGTATGCTAGCCCCCGGAGGCCGCCGACCACAGTCGTAGACGTGCGAAGAGCAATCCGCGTAGATGGAAGTGTTCAGATACTTCTCCATCACAAAAATTACGAAAAATTACCATCAGTCCTATAGCACATGTGCCCGTTGTGTAAAAACTCATGATTTTATCGCGCTCCAAGTATTTAATAATATTCACGGTGCATCGTTACGCAGAACGCCTACTACCGTTTCATTGCCGTCCGTGAGGGGGGCCACAACCCGGAGACGCGTGTCGCCTCTTCGGACATGCCACAACACCACCCCGCATGTATGAGGGCCCGGTACGACGCTCCGGTGGCATTGCTACCCCCCCAGGGCCCCCGTCCCGCCTAACCCTGTAGCGTTTGACCACGGGATCTAGCCCTTTGACTTTGCACGGACGGGCTTTGACAAGTGGACCTCTCCACCCGGTTGTGTTAGGTCGGCCCATAGGAACACTTTGGAGCAACATCCGGGCCAGGCCCACAGCTACATCCACTCCGTGTAGACCCGACGATTCGTTTCCCCCCTCCGGGTGCCGGGCGGTGGCGCTGTTCGTGAGGGGGGCACCGGAGACGCAGCGTCTTTGGGCGTTGCAACCGCCTCAACACTTCCAGATTTGTGAGAGGCCGCCTCGCAAGATTTGACGGTATGCTAGCCCCGGAGGCCGCGGCCATCGTCAGAGCGTGCGAAGAGCAATCCGCGTAGATGGAAGTGTTCAGATACTTCTCCATCACAAAAAATTACGAAAAATTACCATCAGTCCTATAGCACATGTGCCCACGTTGTGTAAAAAACTCATGATTTTATCGCGCTCCAAGTATTTAATAATATTCACGGTGCATCGTTACCGCAGAACGTCTACTACCGTTTCATTGCCGTCCGTGAGGGGGGCCACACACCGGAGACGCGTGCCGCCTCTTCGGACATGCCACAACACCACCCCGCATGTATGAGGGCCCGGTACGACGCTCCGGTGGCATTCCTACCCCCCCAGGGCCCCCGTCCCGCCAAACCCTGTAGTGTTTGACCACGGGATCTAGCCGCCTGACTTTGCACGGACGGGCTTTGACAAGTGGACCTCTCCACCCGGTTGTGTTAGGGTCGGCCCATAGGAACACTTTGGAGCAACATCCGGCCAGGCCCACAGCTACATCCACTCCGTGTAGACTCGGCGTCCGTTTCCTCCGGGTGCGGCGGGCGGCGCGCCGTTCGTGAGGGGGGGCCACGACCGGAGACGCGTGCCGCCTTCTTCGGACATGCCACAACACCACCCGCATGTATGAGGGCCTGCACGACGCTCCGGTGGCATTGCTACCCCAGGCCCCGTCCCCGCCTAACCTCAGAAGCGTTTGACCACGGGATCTACCTTTGACTTTGCACGAACGGGCTTTGACCAGTGGACCTCTCCACCCGGTTGTGTCGGGTCGGCCAAGAGCGACACCGGGGAGCAACATCCGGTCAGGCCCACATCTACATCCACTCCATGTAGACCCGACAAGGTCTGCTTCTCCAGGTGCCGGGCGGGCGGCGCTGCTCAGGAGGGGGGGGCACCCCGAGAGGAGTCTGGGCGTTGCAACCGCCTCAACACTTCCAGATTTGTGAGAGGCCGCCACGCAAGATTTGACGGTATGCTACCCCGAGGCCGCCGCCTGATCGTGAGAGACGTGCGAAGAGCAATCAGCGTAGAGGGAAGTGTTCAGATACTTCTCCATCACAAAAATTATGAAAAATACCATCACTCCTTTATCACTTGTTCCAACGTTGTGTACAATACTCATGATTTTATAGCTCTCGAATTATTTAATAATATTTACGGTGCATCGTTACCGCAGAACGTCTACTACCGTTTCATTGCCGTCCGTGAAGGGGGCCACACACCGGAGATGCGTGCCGCCTCCTCGGACATGCCACAACACCACCCCGCATGTATGAGGGCCCGGTACGACGCTCCGGTGGCATTGCTACCCCACTGGCCCCCGGCCCAGCCAAACCTCAGTAGCGTTTGACCACGGGATCTAGCCCTTTGACTTTGCAGACGGGCTTTGACCAAAGGACCTCTCCACCCGGTTGTGTTAGGGTCGGCCCATAGGAACACTTTGGAGCAACATCCGAGTCAGGCCCACAGCTACATCCACTCCGTAGACCCGACGCGTCTGCTTTCCCCCCTCCGGTGCCGGCGGCGCCGTCCGTGAGGGGGGCACCGGAGACGTGTGCTGGGCGCTTGCAACCGCCTCAACACTTCCAGATTTGTGAGAGGCCGCCACGCAAGATTTGACGGTATGCTAGCCTTGAGGCCGCCGCCACAACAGACGTCACGAAGAGCAATCCGCGTAGATGGAAGTGTTCAGATACTTCTCCATCACAAAAATTACGAAAATTACCATCACCCTATAGCACATGTGCCCACGTAGTGTAAAAAACTCATGATTTTATCGCGCTCCAAGTATTTAATAATATTCACGGTGCATCGTTATCATGAACGTCTACTACCGCTTTCATTGCCGTCCGTGAGGGGGCCACACACGGAGACGCGTGCCGCCTCTTCGGACATGCCACAACACCAGCCCGCATGTATGAGGGCCCAGACGACGCCCGGTGGCATTGCTACCCCCCTGTGGCCCCTGGCCCCGCCTAACCTCAGAAGCGTTTGACCACGGGATCTAGCCCTTTGACTTTGCACGGACGGGCTTTGACAAGTGGACCTCTCCACCCGGTTGTGTTAGGTCGGCCCATAGGAACACTTTGGAGCAACATCCGGGCCAGGCCCACAGCTACATCCACTCCGTGTAGACTCGACGCGTCCGTTTCCCCCTTCCGGTGCCGGGCGTGGCGCGCCGTTCGTGAGGGGGGCCACGACCGGAGACGCGTGTCGCCTCTTGGACATGCCACAACACCACCCCGCATGTATGAGGGCCCAGACGACGCCCGGTGGCATTGCTACCCCAGGGGCCCTGGCCCCGCCTAACCTCAGAAGCGTTTGACCACGGGATCTAGCCTTTGACTTTGCACGGACGGGCTTTGACCAGTGGACCTCTCCACCCGGTTGTGTCAGGTCGGCCCAGAGGAACACCGGGGAGCAACATCCGGCCAAACCCACAGCTACATCCACTCCGTGTAGACCCGACGCGTCAGTTTCCCCCTCCAGGTGCGGCGTGGCGCCGTCTGGTGAGGGCACACCGGAGAGGAGTCTTTGGCGTTGCAACCGCCTCAACACTTCCAGACTTGTGAGAGGCCGCCACGCAAGATTTGACGGTATGCTACCCTCGAGTCCGTCGGCCAGTCCCTAGACGCATGTAACAAAGAATCCGCCAGAGAGGGAAGTGTTCAGATACTTCTCCATCACAAAAATTATGAAAAATTACCATCAGTCCTATAGCACATGTGCCCACGTTGTGTAAAAACTCATGATTTTATCGCGCTCCAAGTATTTAATAATATTCACGCTGCATCGTTATCGCAGTAACGCCTACAACCGCTTTCATTGCCGTCCGTGAGGGCCACAACCCGGAGACGCGCATCGCCTCTTCGGACATGCCACAACACCACCCGCATGTATGAGGGCCCGCACGACTCTCCGTGGCAATGCTACCCTGTGGCCCCGTCCCCGCCTAACCCTTTAGCGTTTGACCACGGGATCTAGCCCTTTGACTTTGCACGGACGGGCTTTGACGGTGGACCTCTCCACCCGGTTGTGTCGGGTCGGCCCGTAGGGACACCGGAAGCAACATCCGGGCCAAACCCACAGCTACATCCACTCCGTGTAGACCCGACGCGTCTGCTTCCCCCTTCCAGTGCGGGCGGCGGCTGTCCGTGGAAGTGCGCACGGAGACGCGTGCGCCTCTTCGGACATGCCACAACACCACCCCGCATGTATGAGGGCCCGAGACGACGCTCGGTGGCATTGCTACCCTGTGGCCCCGTCCCGCCTAACCCTGGAGCGGTTGACCACGAGATCTAGCCTTTTGACTTCCCACGGACGGGCTTTGACCAGTGGACCTCTCCACCCGGTTGTGTTAGGTCGGCCCAGAGGGACACCCGGGAGCAACATCCGGGCCAAAACCACAGCTACATCCACCCCGTGTAGACCCGACGCGTCCGTTTCCCGTCCTGTGCGTGGCGGCGCCGCCCATGAGGGGGGCACACCATGGATGTGAGGGGGTCACTGAGACGGGTGTCGGGCGTTTGCAACTGCCACAAAACTTCGGCATAGCTGTTTTTGATTTTAATAAAATATAAGGATCTATATTTAAAGAACATGACCGCACATTATTAACGTGCTCGAAAAAATACAAACTATATATATATTCATAATATATGAAAAAAACAAACTACATATATATTCATATGTATGTTTATATTTAACATGCTACATGTTAGTTGATATAATAATACACAAAAAAGCATTAAAAAATATGAACGAAAAAAATATAGCTATGCCGACGGCCTAGCCGTCGGCATAGATCCGACCAGCGTGCCGCGGATCGCTGACGTGGCAGATATGCCGACGGCAGCCGTCGGCATAGGCTCTGCATGGTGCGGCCAGGATCGATGACGCGCCTTTGGACCTATGCCGACGGCCCCGTTTCGCCGTCGGCATAGGTCCGACGCCGTTAGCTGTGGGTGGCCGGCCCCACGGGTATGCCGACGGCCGTTGTAAGTCGACGGCAGCTGGCCGGCGTAGTATGCAGCTAGGCCGACGGCCATTCTATGCCGACGGGTGCCGCCGGCCTATCTCGCAGAGTCTGACGGTTTTTACGCCGACGGCCAGAGCCAGGCTGTCGGCATATCTCCGAAGAAGCCGACGGGGGCCGTCGGCATTGTTTTGGCCGTCGGGGTATGGCCCTGTTCCGGTAGTGTTTGGTCATTATACTTAAGAATATGGTCAATACAGTCACTAAATATAACACACTGTTCCACCATATTGCTTTGTATTTTTCCTAGTTAACCGGTCAAAAACAAAATTGCACACCAGCCGGAATTGAGCAAAGAACCTCACTTCAGCCGCCGCCGTAGGCTAGCCAGTTGAGCACACACTTTGTCGTGTCCAGGGATTTGCACCATATTATATACATCACACTGCACGCACACTGCAGCAATCTTGACGGACGTCTACGTCTACGTCCGCACGTCCGGACGAACCGGCCTCTCGGCAGCGACGCGCTCATGCGCCACTCTCGTCGCCAGTTGAACATACGTACGGACAATGGTATGCAGTGGACGCAAATGATCGATCTCTCAATCTCATGTCACATCGCGGAAACTTTTGTCTTGGGGCAAAAGACTCACTTTAATGAAGACTTGCCTGTCCACTATCCCTAGCTATCTCATGGGAATTATTAAATTCCCTAAATGGGCTATTAATCTAATAAATTCTCAACTAGCCCACTGTTTTTGGGACGACTATGAGGGTCACTTTAAATATCATCTTGCTGCCTAGGGTAATGTAACCCTGGTAAAGCAGCATGGGGGTCTGGGCATCCCTAATATTGCTGATATGAATCTATGCCTCTTAGCTTCTTGGATCAGGAGATATTTCCTGGATGAGGGCAAAATTTGGAAACAAATTGTTGACGCCAAGTATAAGACTCGCAGTCCTAATATATTTACTTGCCCTGAAAATGGTGCCTCCCCTTTTTGGAAAGGAATACTACGGGCTGCTAAAGCTGCCAAGGTAGGATATTCATGGATAGTGGGGAATGGCAAGAATATTAGATTCTGGGAAGACCAGTGGTTGGGTCATACTACTCTAGCTACCCAATATTGGGAGCTATACTCTATTGCCAATGACCACAATGTTTCTGTTAGTGAGGTCTGGGATGGCACTAATCTAAAGATTACTTTTAGAAGGTGTTTCACCCAGAAACTACTAGCAGCGTGGAATGATTTGTTCAGCCGTGTAGCTGGTGTAATTTTAAATGACGTTGAAGACACCGTTCGCTGGAACTTTGAAGCCAAAGGTGTCTTTACCATCAAATCTTTTTACAATTTTATTAACTTTAGGGGGATTGATCCGGTAACCTTACAATTATCTGGAAAATTAACATTCCCCTTAGGATCCAGATCTTTCTCTGGCTTGTGGTCAAAAACAAACTCTTGACAAGAGACAATCTGCAAAAAAGACAGCACGTAGATGATCCTACCTGCCTTTTTTGTGGAGAATCTGAATCTATATATTGATCATTTATTTTTTGGCTGCGTTGTTGCGATGGAGCTATGGAGAGGGATTTTGATATATCCACAAAACAAGTTGGTATGTCCATTGAGTGCATGCTAGCTTGGTGGCTTAAGCACAAAAATCTCTCAGCGGACTGCTTGTTACATTCTGCTGCCCTTTGGGCTCTGTGGAATCATCGTAATGACATTTGTTTCAAACATGTGCCCTGGCTTGGGATGCAGGTGTTACGGAGGAAAACTGCTGCTATTCTAAACAGCTGGATGATTCGTTGCTCAGGTGCTGCAAAAGAAAGAGGGATGCACTTGGTGAGAAAGATGGAGCAGGAAGCACGTGCACCCCTCATCGATGTGGCCAGACCCTGGATAGGACTCCGAAAGTGCTCGGCGCTGCTGTTCGATTGCGGCAATGCATGAGATCTGGACGATCGCTATTTCAATTTCGCCCTCTTCTTGTAGAGTTAGCTCTCTTTTGTTTTGCTGGAGCTTAGTATCTACTCGTAGTTGTTCTCGACAATTTATGTGGGAGCTAGAACTTCTATCTTGCTGGGGCAGCGATGTTGCTGTTTTATCCCCCCGCGTGCTTGTAACAGGATGCCTGAATACTGGGGTTTAATTTTGGTAATCTAAAGTGGGGCCGAGGCCAAAAAGCCCTTTTTCTATAAAAAAAAAACTTTTGGCTAGGTTTTTTTTTTCTTCCTTTATTTTTCTGATTCGCTTCTGATCGAACTTCTTGGTTTTTTATAGGTTTCTTATCAAACTTTTCGCTTAGTATTTGCTTTCCCTTTTCCTTTTGCCTGTACACTTTAAATTGGCCAACATATGTATAAATTCAGGACTTTTCAGAAATCGTGAACCTTTTGAAATCCTTGAACATATTAACATTTTTTCAAATTAATGAATTTTTAAATCATGATTTATTTTCTAATTTGCCAACTTTTTTCAAATCCATGAACATTTTCAAATCAATCACCCTTTTTCCATATTCGTGAATAGTTTTTCAAATGTGTGAATTTTTTCATATTCATGATATTTTTAAAAATTCACAAACTTTTTAAAGCTGCAAACATTTTCAAATCCATATGTATATTATGAAGTTCACGAACATTTTTAATACTAGATTTATTTTCAAATTCATGAACTGTTTAAAATTCACAAAGTGCTTTCATTCATGTGTTTTTAAATTTGTGATCATTTTTAAAAATTTATAAGTTTCTGAAGCAATTGAACATTTTTACAATTCATGATTTTCTTATCTAATGAAATTTCTCAAAATACAAAAAATCGGCAGGCAGTATTTTAGTAAGCTTGCAGCACGACACAGCCGAAAAATCCAGGGAGTGACCGTTGTGTCGCATGCCACCATCAGATGCCATCACAGCGCCATGAGATCTCTCACCTAAGAGCATCTCCAGCCGTTGGCCACCCCAGGACGCATAAAAATTGCCCCATGGGGGTGAGT
Source organism: Aegilops bicornis (assembly GCA_021605145.1). NCBI lineage: Eukaryota > Viridiplantae > Streptophyta > Magnoliopsida > Poales > Poaceae > Aegilops > Aegilops bicornis. The sequence continues at coordinate 19,568,331 of CM038670.1, read as the reverse complement.
CGGCGATTCGTTCGGCGCTGGGGCGGTTTTGCGCTCAGTCGTCGCCCCCAGCTCACCCCCAGGCGTCGATGTTGGCTCACTTTTGAAGCCCCATTTCAGCGAAAAGGATCCATATGGACGAGAATAGGCTCATATTCGACGTGGTTTGTCGAGCTTCGGCGTTCAATTACCAACATAAATATTTTTTTATCACATATCTCATCATAGAAAAATCAAATACTTCAACAAAATAGTACAACAACAAATAGTTCAATACAAATTATATAGTTCAACAAATAAAAACTCATATTTCATCACACGCCGCTACCAAGGCCACCCTTGAGCCTCCATAGGTGCTCTATCAGATCTTGTTGTAGTTGATGATGCACCTGTGGGTCTCGGATCTCCTGACGCATACTGAGGTAGGCAGTCCAGGTTGCCGGTAGCTGGTGATCAACTTGGGCAAGAGGACCCTGCCTGTGGTATGGTTCAGTGTCAAACACCGGCTCTTCCTGCTCGCTCTCAATGATCATGTTGTGCAAGATGACACATCAGATCATGATCTCCCACATTTGATCTTTCGACCAGGTCTGAGCGGGTACGGACAACAGCAAATCGAGATTGGAGCACACCAAATGCCCGCTCGACATCCCTTCCTGCAAGCCTCCTGAATCTTCGCAAACCAGGCGTTCTTGCCTCCAGGCACAGGGTTTTTGATGGTCTTCACAAATGTCGACCATCTTGGATAGATGCCATCAACTAGATAGTACCCCTTGTTGTAGTGCCGCCCATTGATTTCGAAGTTCATCGGAGGAGAATGACCTTCAACAAGCTTGGCAAAGACAGGAGAGCACTGCAGCACGTTGATGTCATTGTGAGTTCCTGGCATACCAAAGAAGAAGTGCCAATCCAGAGGTCCTGTGTGGCCATCACCTCAAGTACCACACTACAACCGCCTTTGGCGCCTTTGTACATCCCCTGCCAAGCAAATGGGCAATTCTTCCATTTCCAATGCATACATTCGATGCTTCCAAGCATCCCGAAAAATCCTCTTGTTGCATTCTGTGCTAGGATCCGAGCAGTGTCTTCCGCATTGGGTGTACTCAAGTATTGCGGTCCAAACACTGCCACCACTGCCCAATAGAACTTGTACACACACTCTATGCTGGTGGACTCGGCCATGCGCCCATAGTCGTCCTGTGAGTCACCGGAGCTCCGTGATCCAAGCATCCTCATCGCTGTCGTGCATTTCTGGATCGAGGTGAATCCAAGTTTGCGGTGCAATCCATCTAGCATTTGAAGTAGTTGTCGAACTTCCGGATGGAATTAACAATCCTGAGAAAAAGCTTTCTGCTCATCCGATAACGGCGCCGAAATGTTCTGTCGCCGTGAAGTGGAGCATCGGCGAAGTAGTCGGAGTAGAGCATGCAGTAGCCTTCGAGACGATGCCGGTTCTTTGCTTTCACCCGCCCCGGCGCCGAGCCACCTCGCCGCGGCTTTTCATTGCTCGCCAGCAGCTGGGCGAGGGCGGCGAGCACCATGAGATGCTCTTCTTCCTGGACGTCGGCCTCGGCTTCCTCCTCCAGCAGCGCGGCGAGCGCTTCCTCGTCATCCGAGTCCATCGCTGAGGCAGGCAATTCGCCGAACACCTTGCGCCCGATGGGCGTGCACCCGCCGCTAAACTGCCCCTCCGCGGCCGAAAACGCCCAGCTGCTGTCGGAGGGGCTGTCGCGACGAACCTCTGCTACCTCTGCTATTTTTTCCGGCGGGAAATGACTATCTAGCGGTGAAAGGCGGCGGGCGGCACCGGATATAGCTACTTGGCGGCCGAGAGCGCTGGGAGTGGAGGCGAGTCGGGGAATAAAATCTTAGACTTTTCACCTGACGGCGTGGGCCAGCCGCGCTTTTCCCTTGCGCTAGAGCCCCTAAGCGCTTTAGCGCTGGTTCGCCTGCGGCCGGGCGGAAAAAGAGCCGAACCGGCGCTTTCCATCGCCCTGGGCGCGGCTGGGGCGTTTTTACGCCAAGGCGTCGAAAAAGTCGCTTGGGGGGCCTATTAGGGCGCGGCTGGAGATGCTCTAAGCTGCATGTCTGTCCTGCCTGATCTTGCTCGGTGGAACCTCGCAGGAGCCCCTCTACATCATCTTCAGGCATCCTCTATGTTGTATTTGTCAACCAAGACAGTCTCCCAACACACCGCAATTGTAATTCAGATATGAAGCATGGGAAATTACATGGAAAATAGCAGACACTCTGTTGTAGATCACGCCTTACTCTATAGAGGAATAAAGGTTAACAGCGGCAGAAAACATTTTGTCACTATAGTAGATCACGCCTTACTATAGTACTTGCATGTTTTCGTTTTACATCAAAGGGCCACATGGTATATTCTTTGGCACTATATAGTAAATAGAGGTGTTCTCACAAGAGAAAAACCTCCCTGGTCCTCATCACTTCCTCTTTCACCAGTGACCTCTTCAAGGGACCTCTTTTTGGTTTCTGGTAAGATGAGCGTGAACACCAAGCCAATTATGTTGCAACCAACTAGCACGAAGAGAATAACTGGGAGACCTTTATTTGCATATAGGAACCAAAGCACACCAGTGATAGCACCACCCTTCCCACCAGCACCGGCTATGCCGTGGCATGTTGATCGTGATACGCCGCTGGGAAGATCTCTGCTGGAAGGATGAAAGTGGTCGTGTTGGGGTCGAAGTCAGTGAAGAACATTATTGCCGAGTAAATGGCAATGAAGTAGATGTTCCCATAGCGAGAATCCCATATCGCTTTCGATAACACTTGTGGAATAGCAAGCCCGAGCATGAAGACACTCATCATAATGAATCCTACAATTTGCATCTTGATTCGACCAATTCTGTCCATGAACTTAATTGCAAAGAAGAAGCCCGCAACGTGCCAATGACGGTAATGAGAGCTTGGGTTCTTGCTATCTTGTATGTTTGCTCAAGCGGGCTCATTGTGCTTATGCGTCTTTGATGTATTGAACTTCGGTAAAGATGTTCTTCATGAACAGGTTGAGCAGGTAAAATGACATGTCAAGCATAAACCAACAGATCATGGTGCTAAGGAGGTGGAGGCCATGTCGATGGAGGAACTCCATGGTGAAGAAACCAAACTCATGCTCTCTGTTGAACACATCAGCCTCTTCTTTTTCAGCCACGATGTTGATGTTAAGGACCAAGGCCATGTCTGAAGAAGCTTTCTTGATATCCTTAGCTATGAGCGCCGTAAAGCGTGCCGTCTCGGCATCCTCATGCGCCAATAATAAGTCAGGATAGCAGGGATGGCGCCCACCATGAGAATAATACGCCACACATAGTCAGCGTGCCAGTGAGGGTGATGGTCATATCCTGGTGCATGCCTGAATGACTGTGAGACGATTATGGCAACTACTCCAGCAGCAAGATTTCCTAGACCCTGCAATTACAAGACAACAGACAAATAAAAATATAATCAAGGGATCTTTTGCAAAATGGAGATTGATTGATTCACACAACCAAAAATTAAGACACAATCGTGTTGCATGGTTGCACCTGCATGGCGAATACAGCAGCAATGAATGCGCCACGAGTCTTCTTATTTGCGTACTCCGCCATGATTGTAGCAGAGAGTGGATAGTCGCCACCGACACCAAAGCCAAGCCAAAAACGAAAAAAACAGAGTGTGGTAATGACGCTCTTGCGCGAATGGTGGAAGGAGAGGCCGGAGGCGATGGAGCAGATGACCATGAGCTTCAGGGTGACACCATAGATGTGCCGCCGGCCCACCTTGTCGCCGAGCCATCCGAAGAAGAGCTGCCCGACCACCGTGCCGCATAGTGCAACACCGTTAACAAGCGCCGAGACGCCGACAGGAAGGGCACCGTCCTCATAGTAGATGCGGCCGAGGAGGTCGGTGACGAGGGAGATGGAGAAGAGGTCGTAGGCGTCAGTGAAGAAGCCCATGCCGGCGATCGCGATGGCGGTGAAGTGGTACACCTGGGTCGTGGCCACGTCGAGGGCATGGAGCACCTTGAGCTGCTTCCGTGCCATCAGTGCCTGTGTCGGCCGCCGCCATGGCATTTGCACTGCAGGAAGGAAATGGTGAAAAGGTTGTAGGTGTTGGCGTGTTTGTTCATACTGAGACATTTTGATCGAAAAGTGTATATAAAAGCCACACTTTCTTAAAGCCTCTACGCCTAGTTACTCTACGCGAGCTTCTCAAGGAAACTTCAAGGAGCATATTGTTGTGTCGATCGCCATGTATGGGACAAATTACCGTGAAGTAAGCATGATCCCGTATCTTGGTATAGCCGTCCCCTGATGTGAGAAATGGTGAATTGGTTGTTACTACGTGTGATTTACATGAGGAATATACGGTCGAACATGGATGATACAGAGGGAATTTGGACGTAGCTTCGTGGAATCTAACAATTCCTCCGGATATGTTGTACATTCTCAAAGCTGAATTAATGAATGAACAAAAGTTGAACACCATTGATCAAAGTAAACGCATGTGCTTCATGTACCATAGCTGTATACCCTATATATCCAGACTATTTTATGATTAATTTCAATTTCTTTTTTCTTTTTTTCGAGAATAAGAAGCTCCTGGCCTATCTACATCGGTTAATATAAATCGCTACCATTTTTTATTGCAACATGTCAAGTCTTAAAAATGTGAATATAAAATAAAAGGTTCATCAAATAAGGATGTGACAACCGTAACTTGAATCGAATGCTACACCTATGCAAATATATTGCTAAACAGCCATCCAAATATATTGAACATAACCTGTGCTATCACCTCTAATAGACTGCATCTTGAGACCTGAAAATTCTACACCTTCCAAAGCTAATATAAAGTGCCGACTTCAGATATTTCCAATGTGTAGCCCAGAGGATAAACCTAAGGGAAATAGGAAACTCTTTTATTAAGTTAGATTGACTCTTACTTAGATTTTTTTTATCCAGGAATACTTTAATATCAGTTATTTTTCTCGGTTACCAGATCCATTTCTCTAATTTTGCATTGCATTCCTCTACCCCCTCCTTGGTCCCTAACATCCCCAAGTTTACTCAGATAAGTCGACTTCCCATTCGACCCATTTTCCTCGGCATCACAGTCGACTTCCCAATCGACCAAATTATACTGAAACACATGATGAAGAAAGAGGCCAACTAGGCAACTACCATTTATGATCTATAGATTTTAAATTGAAAAAGAGATTTGTAAACAAATTTATAAAATCTCATATATACAAAAATATTTCATACAAAATAATTTTGAAATCTGTTTCATGCGCTTATGACTTTTTATATAGGTGACATAAAATATCCACATATGTTAATAAATAGGTTCACGTGACTTCTACATTTTTGAACTAATAAAAACTGTTTCGTATGTATTTTATTAAATATTCCATCATCTATGAAAAAATATGTATATCAAATGAAACATGCATGAATAAAAAAATTTATAACTCAACTTGTCAATTTTGTTTCAATAGATAAAACACTTAGTAAACAAAACAGTTCTAGATCCATGAATTATGTTTGTGTGTTTTCAAATTCTCCATGTAACCAAATGCAAATGTTTCACAAAAAGAATGTAAAGAAACATCCAAAATTATCATCTAAATAATTTATATGGATTGGTGAATACAAAAATATTAAATTATTGTTATTGAACTTAATAAGAAACTACAATAGGAAAAAGAGCAAACACAAAATGAACTGAAATGGATTAAGAGAGATGAAAAGCAAAAGTAAACATAAATAGGAATATATACATAAATGACAGAAAAGAAGTTAATAACGGAAATGGAATAGGAGCATACTGGGCGGGCACAATAGGAGGAAGGACATTTCACAAAGATTCTTTCGATATTGCAATGAAGCGGATGCTAGGAATCAATAGCACCAAGGCGTAAATCGGGTCATATGCCATTCAAAATAATCTCACAAATACTAAGGGCATCTCCAATGCCAACCTTCAAAATATCCACAACCGTCCGGACCGCACGGTCCGGACGTGTTTCGCCATTCGACGCGTCCTGCATTGATCTGTTCGGCGGTCCGAATGCACCTTATCCCACAAACCGGAGACAAAGGTGGGGCATGGAGGTTTGCGGGTGTCCGGACCGCTACCATATGCGTGTCTAACTAAGATGGCCCACCAAAAAAACAACTCACTCTCCCGCATGCGTTCCCACTCGTAGCAGGTGCCCACATTCATGCTTCTCTAAAGCAGATGGCATTCAAGTGGCTCAGCGGCCGAGGGCACCGTCTGCACTGAGTCCCCGGTCTCCATGCATGTTCAATGCAGGAGAGAAGTTTACTGGATGGGACGGGACATATATCTATCAAGCCTATTCAATGCCCATCCCTTCATCTGCAGCTATTAAATGGGCTCGCCGGCCGAGAGACCAACTCTGGCGCCCATGCATTGAAGCATCGGGACTCTTGGCTTCACCGGCATCCACTATTTATAGACGGCCACACACCCCACGCATTTCCAGCACTTATCCGCTTCCACATCGCCCTTCCGTGCACCACATCCGCCATGACCGCCAGCGGAACGCTCTATGGGAGAGCCTATCAACAGAGATGAAGCATGGGTGGCCTCTTATGCGCCAAGATGGAAGATCCGCCATACCAGGCGGATAGAGGCCGCATGCCGCCAGCTTTTCTGAGGTCTTCAATGTTGACCCCATGATGAAGACTGGCTCGACGACGATTGCGCCGGATCCCGCGCCAATGCATGTTGGCTTGACGATGGAGTAGGCATAGGCGCACTTTAACGCCTCCATGGCTGAGGATAAGCCCACACCTGCGTTTATGTTGCTGTTGGCAAGCGCAGGAGGAGCAGCGGTACAACCTGATACTCCTCGAGCAGCACCTGCCGATGGAGGGCCAGATCTACAATGAGCGGACAAGGAAGCCGTGGCGGCCATGGCCGCGGCGAACCACAACTTCATCGCCGAGGCGCTTACGAGGCCGCCCAAGGCCAAGCCACCGTCCGCAACGCGACAAGCTACACAGCTCGACGCGAGGCGGAGCTAGCTGCGCAGGCGAGTGTGGATGAGAACGCCGCCAGCTGCGCTGGCCCCACGCGCCTCAAACACTGTTTGACCCTGCCGATGGGACAATGATGGTGTCGGCCCCTCCATTTCGATCATGGACCTCACGCCACTGGCGATGGACAGGTGCGGACTCCGCCCGAGAATGAGTACGGCTTGGGAGGCGGCAGGGCCTTGTGTCACAAGTGGGCCGGTCTGTCTTTCATATTCTACTCTTCCTCGCTGGCGATATAGCAAACACATCGCACTCTTCGGCATCCTTGGTCCTTCGCCTCAACTCGACCATCTACCTCCTGCTCCGGCACTGGCGACTTCATTACTCCGGCGAGAGGCAGCGCCTTTGTCAGCAGAAACACCATCTTTTAACTTCAAAACTACCACTCCCTCTATTAGTATTAAACTCCAAAAAGGTCGTATATTTAGGAAGCTTCCAGCTCAATGCACACTAGTTTCCAACTTCACCTGGCTGCGCTACCGTACAACAGGAGGTGTTCTCGGTCGCAGCTGGTCTCCGTGGTCCGCAGTCACCATCGCTTGCAAGCTGCAGTCAATTACATAGGTAATATCAGCCTAACGGAACCGGAATCTGCACCAGATTCCAGAGGATATACCCTAAGACGCGTGTGACCTCAAACATGTCGCGTCAGTGTGTTACACACCCTCTAATATATTCTCCAGTTGCACCAATCATTTCATCCATGGATGAACAGAAAATAATAATTATTACTAGTTGGTTCCTGCCGTCCAAGCTAGACTTCGTGGTTCGTACGTACGAAGTTCGACCGGCGGCAGATTCCTGCCAACTTCATCGCTCACATATATATTATATAAAGATCAAGTACGTAATTTTCAGTAGATCCACTGGTTAAATAGTACTAGAGGATACCTCACACGTTGGTGCGAGAATTGATTGATGAAATTTTTGGTTCCAGCATGCAAACTAAAATTGAAAATACATATGACTTATTATATTTGATTATATATAGTTGTAAAATATTTATTGAATATAAGTAGAATAATTGAATGGAAATCATTTTCCCATGTATGGTTGAATGTTGTGGTGATTTTTTTTCACATGCAAGATTGCATGTTGAGGTGGGCCTTATCCGATTTATAATTATATGATGAGGTGTCATGCTTACATGTTGAGATAAATGAGTTAGTAAGGATGACCTTCTTAGGGTATATAGGATTCCAGTGACATATTTTTTTTCCACAATGTCAAGAATACATTCACCATTAGTCTTTCAGTTCTATGAGTTCTTTTAGATTTTCAGTTTCATGAGTTTGCATCAGATAGCGCATGGAGATTTCTGCTGTTTCTCAAATATTTATTCCTCTAAACCTTGTGGCCATCTGGACGATGAAGCTACACATCCAACATGGTCTCGGATCTTGCAGTTAACCTTATGCTAGTGTCTTGGTGCACAATCGTGTTCTAACATCTTGGCAACGCATGCAGGGCAACATATGTCCCTTAGGAGACAACCATGAACTGTCTTAGGAAAATAAACTAAGTAGTAAGACCATGAACTGTCTTAGGAAAACAAACTAATTATTAGTAGCACCAGAACACTAATAATTGAACTAAACCTTAACTGCGTGATAGCAACGTACCATTTCATGTGGGACTGGGCCATTGTATATAGGAGTAGGTATCTACCGGGAAGAATATCACTGCAACAACACCGAACGGCAGGAGAGTAGCAAGGAACCATGGCTCGCAACCAGCAGCTGAGGGTGCTGCAGGCACTGGACGTGGCGAGGACGCAGCTGTACCACTTCATGGCGATCGTGATCGCCGGCATGGGCTTCTTCACCGACGCCTACGACCTCTTCACCATCTCCCTTGTCGCCGACCTCATCGACCACAGGTACAACCCAGATGGCCGGAGAGGAAACTTTATCCCCGTCCTCATCAACGCCGTCTCCCTCTGCGGCACTGTGCCTGGGCAGCTCGTCTTCGGCTGGCTCGGCGACAAGATGGGCCGGAAGCGCATATATGGCGCCACTCTGCTCCTCATGGTCTTCTGCTCCTCGCCTCCGGCTTCACCTTCGGCAAGAGCACTAACAAAAGCGTCGTGATTACACTCTGCTTCTTCCGGTTCTGGCTTGGCTTCAGCATAGGCGGCGACTACCCGCTGTCGGCCACCATCATGTCTGAGTATGCTAACAAGAGGACACGCGGTGCCTTCATGGCCGCCGTTTTCGCGATGCAAGTAAGAATCTTGTATATTTTTAGATTTATAAAGGAAGAGGATTATGGCCTCCCTGCCTGACTTGACTTACATACGTGTATATGAGTTCTACATTCACCAAACTTTATTTCAAACTAATTCCAGGGTTTTGGAAACGTTGCGGCGGGGCTCGTTGGCACGATCACATCAGCAGCCTTTGTGAACTCATAGCCAGACAAAATTGATTATGTCTGGCGCATTGTTCTCATGTTTGGCGCCGTTCCTGCACTCCTCACCTACTACTGGCGCATGAAGATGCCAGAGACGGCACGGTACACCGCCCTCATAGCCAAGGATGCAAAGATGGCCGCGTCAGACATGTCGGCCGTCCTCAACATGCACATCGCTCCTGAAGAAGACGGCGCCAACGAGCTCGCCAGCCAGGACCAATATGGCCTCTTCTCCTCGGAGTTCCTCCGCCGTCACGGGCTCCACCTCCTCAGCACCGCAGTCTGCTGGTTCGTCCTCGACGTCACCTTCTACTCCCTCAACATGTTTATGAAGGACATCTTTACTAAAGTCAGGCTGCTTGACATTGACGATGACCTTCGTAAGGTATATTGTCAAATGGCTAGCCCACCTGTGGCGCCAGGGTATCATAAATCCGACAATCAGTTCAAGCGAACGATACGCATCACTGGAGTGCACACGGCCATCGCAGCGGCATGTACATTGCCAGGGTACTTCTTCGCGGTGGCCTTCATTGACCGCATAGGACGCGTGAAAATCCAATTGCTCGGCTTCACCATGATGACGGTCTTTCAACTTTGCCTTGCCATCCCTTATCCTAAATGGCTAGAATGCAACAGAAACAAATATGGATTCGCCGTCCTGTATGGCTTCACCTTCTTCTTCGCCAACTTTGGGCCAAACACTACGACTTTCATCCTTCCAGCAGAGCTCTTCCCGGCACGGTTGCGCTCCACATGCCATGGTATATCAGGGGCGGTCGGAAGATCGGCGCCGTCGTCGGCGTGTTTGCCTTCCACTTCTTGAGGAACCAATTCAGGGCCTTGCTGTTTGTCCTTGTTGGTTGCAATCTAGTTGGCATTATGTTCACTCTTCTATTGCCGGAAACCATGGGTAAATCTCTTGAGGAGATTACTGGAGAGACAGAAGAAGGTCAGACTCTGGATGATGAAGCTACAACGGTCAACGCAGACGGCGGCATACACGTTGTGCCTGTTTAATTAACCTTGTTGATTTCATTGATCAATCTAGATGTGTCTTGTTCTCAATAGGTTGCCTTTGGGGATGGTACATGAAAGTGTATATTTCATCCTAATTATCTTGATTATTGTGTATAAGAATATAAATTGGAATTTGAGATTAATAACTGAAACTGGGGATCAACGATTTTCATGTCAGGGAACAACCTATGGTTTTTTTCTAGAAGTAATAGCCATAAATCTCGACACGAGATGAATCTGGAGGTGTCGGACGAGCGAACGATAATGCCCGACTGTACTGTGGATACCACCAATGTGTCGCTAACCATATCTCGAGTGTGCATAATGAGTGGGTGTATGATGCTTGCCAAAAAACCATGGTCACCAACTGCCCTACCCAAAGTCATGAAGTGTTTGAAATGCTCTTGTCGAGCAAGTATTTTCTAATGTATCGATCCTGCAGCAAATTCGGTTTTTCTAGGGTACACCAAATTCAGTTGGACAAAAGAATTACTATGCCGGTCTTTGATCGGTGATCTGTTTGTTGGAATTAATCTATGTCTGGCTAGCCCAATAGCAATTTCAGAAATTCCTAATAGATGCTAGAGGCCAACTCAGCTCATTTGTGCAAGGCGAGAGATGAAACCAAAGTTTAGTCCCACATTACTAGTTTGGTAGGAGTTGGACCTCCTTATAAGGGAGGTTGTTTCCCCACATGTATGAGCATGAGAACAAGAGGGACATTGACGCCAAGACGCCGCCGCCGCCAAGGACGCAAACATGGCTACAGTGGACATGTCCGCAGTCCTCAGCATGCACAACGTCTGCTGGTTCGTCCTTGACGTCACCTTCTACTCCCTCAACCTCTGTATGAAGGACATCTTTACTACAGTCGGGCTGCTTAAAGGGAATGATGACGAAGTCTGTAAGGTTAATATTTGTCAAGGGGCTAGGTATCATAAAGCCGACAATCCGTTCCAGCGAACAATCGACATCACTGGAGTGCACATGGCCATCGAAGCGGGGTGTGTCGTGGTTCTAAGATTGACAGTAGAAAGTGGGGTAGGTATGGAGAGGTAACATCTCAGCTATGGCGAAGGTGTACACACGAGATTTAAGAGTTCAGGCCCTTAACGGTGGAAGTAACAGCCCTACGTCTCGGTGCCCGGAGGCGGTCGATTGGATTATGTGTGTGATATTACAGGGGGTGCGAACCCTTGTGCCAGAGGAAGAGGGTGGCTTATATAGAGTTCGCCAGGACCTCTCCCGCCCTCCATTACAAGGGAGTTAATGTACATAAAGTGGTGGCGTTACTGGTAACACCAGCCTTAAGTGCTCTTAATGACCTTGAAGACTACCGAGTGAATGCGTGTCCGTTGCACGCTGAGTGACTCCTGGTCTTCGGGAGGTTGAGTGACAGTAGGTAGGGAGACTCCCGAGTGACATGATGTCGAGTATATTGCACTCGTCACCTTTGACCGGGGGTCTCATGGAGTCTCTTGACCTTCTTGCCTTCTTGGGTAGTGACCCTACCCTAGGTCTATATCATCATCAGTAGCCCCCGAATGGATTAAGGTATGAGTGAAAAGTAGGTTGCAGTTGAATCTGCTCTGAGCTTCGTGTCTTCACGAGTGTCTTCGCAAGACTGAACGCCTGCGTCGATATGGTGTCGACTCACCGCCTTTGATCCATTCAGTGAGCTGTCGATTGAACTGGTGACCTCATGTGTCGAGTGCTGTGTTGGAGCGCGGGATCTTGGGCGCGATTGTCTGCAGTGTATCCCGGATTTCGCGGGATACGAAATTTCGGGGAAGCGCGCGGGGTGGAGAGCGCCGAAACGGGCGGGCCGGATAAGTAGCGATGCCTCGATTACCGCGCCACCTTTTTCGCCACGTACGCTGTGCGCAGCTGTTGCGGGATTTGACGGGATTGCCTGGTCCCACGCGTCAGTCACTCGCAGGTGGCCCTTTATAAGGCGACGGGTCCGAGGCGCTGGCATTGTGCACGCCTGTTCCTTCTTCTTTCTCCTCTGCTTCTCCACCGCGCCCAGCAGCTCCGGCCTCGACGCCGCTGCTTCCCAGCCATGGTGAAGGACAAGACGGCGGCGCTAGAGCGTGCTAAGAAGGCGACGGGGGCGGCGAAAGGCAAGAAGCAGAACCACGGGTCGTCGTCGCGTGCGGGGCTGCCGCCGGGCTGGATCTAGGGCGATTGGATCCGGGCTTCGGTCCGGCTGGAGGATCTAGCCGAACTGGAGGAGTCCGGATTGATCGCCAAGGGAGCGGCGAGGCTGCCGAAGGGGGAGATGGGACCGCAACCTCGACAGGGTGAGTGCGTTCTGCTCGCCACCCACGTCGACCAGGGTTTCTCGCTCCCTCCGCATCCTTTCTTCCGGGATTCTTGAACTTCTTTGGCGCCAGCTCCACCATTTTTCTCCCAACACCATCACATATTTAGCTGCGTTTGTATCGATGTGCGAGAACTTCTTAGGGTGTCGACCACACTGGGCCTTTTTCAAACACATCTTCACCATTCGCTCCAGTTGGTAAAAAAGGCGAAGTCGAGTGACTCAAAAACCCACGTCATCCAAATGTGTGGGGGTTTAGGTATCCAAAAGAGGCATAGGAGTGCCTTTCCCGCCATGACTCTCCCTGAATCTGTTAGGGGCTGGCAGTCGATCTGGTTCTACTGCCAGGACGTCGCAGCTCCAGGTCAGTCGACTGGTCTTCCCCCCTTCTTGTTTGACCGTGTTCAGACTCCTGCCCCACTGAAAGTAACTGCTGTTGAGACCATGGAGACGAGGATGTTGGTGGATAGGGTGGTCCAGCTCATCAATGATGGTGTTACCGGCATGGACTTGCTAGAAGTGTTCCTCAGTCGACGCATCCAACCTCTCCAAGCTCGCGATCACCCGATGTGGTTGTATTCCGGACCGGACGACACCGCTCGGGTCCATCCAGAAGAAGTGCAGTCTAAAACCGTAGCTTTGTGGCTGAGGAGCATCACATGCAATCAGGACAACCCTAGAGGATCCAGGAGAGTTGTCCCCTTCGGTGACGGAAACCCGCCCGACAAGGTATACTTTTTGTTCTGATTGTGTCCCGCTCACGCTCCGACTGTACTTGATGTTGACTGGCTCTCACTCGACCGATTTTGTTCTGCAGGTATTCACTGAGATGCACTCGATGCCCAACGGTGAACAAGCTTTGGAGCAGGGCCAGGAGGGGGAGGACAGTGCGGACGAGAGTGGCGAGTGGGAGTCTCCGGGAGAAGAGGAGGAGGAGAGCGAGGAGTCGGGCAAGGAGGACGAGGTCGACGCCGCCGCTGGCGCTCGAACGTCGATCCAAACAGCAGCAAGATCCGCCGGGCGGCACGGAAAAGCATGGGCCCGAGTGTCAATACTCAGAAGCGCACTCGGACGTCGACTTTGGAGCCGACGGAGAAGGTGGCCAAGCTGCCTAAAGTTTCTCCTCCCAAGGCCCGGAAGACGTTGCCGCAAATTAAGATGGACGTCCCCGTTCCTTCAGGGTGAGTATCTCGTCTGCGTTCTCATAGGTCGATCAAGATTTTCTTGTTCGACCAACCAATTCATGTGTCTTTCAGTCCCACCTCTGCTGCTACTGACATGGATGTCGACAAGGCTCCAGGAGACGAGGAAGCCACCTCCCAATACGATTCAACCGAGTTCCATTTAGTCGAGTGGGCGGTCAATTGGCTGAAAATTTGATACTTCTCTCTTTATGTAGCTCCGCAAGAGATCGTTGTGCTCCCTGATGACGAAGAAGAAGAAGCGCCTCTACAGGAGAGGAGGAAGAAGAGTGGAGGCTCAAGCAGGAGGAGGCTTGAAATCCAAGTCCCTCAGTCGACACCGGCGCCTGAGGCGGTAGTCGAACGTTCCGAAGGGCCGGTTCGACCAACGTCACATTCTCCACCCCTCTAACGACTGATCATCCGTCGGGGTCGACTGCAAAGACACCTGCTGCACCGGTGCAACTCCACTCGTCCGACCCGGTAACCACTTCGACCACTCTGGAGCCATCCCTCTATGCTACGTATCAAACTCCAGACGACTACGGGGCGCCGCTTAGGAAGCTCTTCGTCAGTGAACCTTGTCATGGAGCAGGTGAAAGTGATGCATGAAGCTAGTCGGGTAGCTTATAACGCCAAAGACCGCCCTTCGCACCAATGTTTCAGGTCAGCAAAATTCGACCGGACTTTTGAGTGTTTCTTTATCCGACGCCCAAAGGTGTTCCTTCGTTTGGAATTTAGGAAATCCTCAACTCTGCTCGCCTCGAGCTGAGTCTCAGTAAAATGTTCGGATCAGTGGGGGCAGGCCGAGTGCACCCACTGGGTGTAGTCCCCGAGACCACGGTCGATCGGCCGCAATGATCGAGGTCTAATAATGTATCTCTCTCTTTTTGAACTCACCCTGGGTAACCCTTGCTGAGTATTGATGCGATTCGATTGGGGGCACGCTAAGTGCACCCACCGGGTGTAGTCCCCGAGACTACTGCTGAATATTTGATTCTATAGTAGTCTTAGAGTAATTTTTCTCCGTCACTGTCTCTTATTTCTGTCGACTGACATGTCTCTCTTGCTGGCTGTAGAGGTCTTGTGATCTTGGAGCTCGGCTCACCGAATTAAAGAAGAAACATATCAGCGTTGAACTTGACCTTGAACTCGCGAAGAAGAATATCAAGACTGCTCAAGAAGAAACGGCCATCATGGGAGGTAATCATTCGGCTGTTTTGTTTGCTTTGTAGTTTGCACTCCGCACTGGTTTTTCTTTCAGTCTCTTTGAACCGAGTGGTTTCACACAAGCAGATGTGCGTAGTGAAAATCGCCAACTTCAGTCTCGTCTAAAGAGTGTTGTTTCTTTAGAGAGGATGAAGGAGGCTTTGGAGAAGAAGGACCTGGACCTTGCCGCTGCTCAGAAGGAAGCGCGTGAGAAGACGAAGCATGCGGACCAGAAGCTGGCTTCAGTCGGCAAATTGGAGGAGGAGAACACGCAGCTGAAGGCCACCATCTCGGAAGCTAATCAGGAAGTCGAGCAGCTTAGGAAGGACAAGGAGAACCTGACCACAGAAGTCGGTGGCCTCAGAGCCAAGATAGACAAGCTGGAGTCTTATCTGGAAGAACTTGCTTCACCACTTGTTCTGAAGCTTGAAGGTATGTTCATTCGACCAATCAATTCGTTGCCGACTAAACTTTGTAGTTATGTTGTCGACTCATCGTTTTTCGTGATGGAACAGAACTGTGTCAGGACTTTGAAGCTGAAACTGGACAGGTCGAGACGGGTCTCGACCCCATCAATTGTCCTGTGAAAGATGACATTGCAATGAATCTGCTGCGATTGGAGTCGCGCTTAGATGGTGCGGTTGCTTATCTGGCTCGGCTGAAGGCGGCTATGACCCAAGTGGACGCTGAACTTTGGCCTCGGGAGGAGCTGTCCCAGGACCTCGAGTCACTGATGACTCGACTTAACCAGATTCGGTGCCGAGTGCAAGAGTGGAAGAAATCTTCCGTCATTGTCAGACCGATGTCGCCTTGTCTTTGGTCCGAGTGCACTGCAAGGAGGCTAAGGAAGACAAGCTGGCAGCTCTCAAAGTGGCGAACACTAAGAAGCACACTTTCCAGGACTTCATGGACACCTTCCTCGAGGCAGCCACTCGCATCGTGCTACGTCTCGAGCTTGCGTTGGATTTCCCCGAAGAGGAGAGGATGATGCAGCACAGTAGCGTAAGTATTTCCCTCAGTTTTTGAGAACCAAGGTATCAATCCAGTACACGCTCAAGTCCCTCGTACCTGCACAAAACGATAGCTACTCGCAACCAACGCTTAGGGGTTGTCAATCCCTTCACGGTCACTTACGAGAGTGAGATCTGATAGAGATAATATTTTAGATATTTTTGGTATAAAGATGCAAAGTAAAAGTAAAAGCAAAGCAAGTAAATAAAGTGATGGAGGTTGATATGATGAGAATAGACCCGGGGCCATAGGTTTCACTAGTGGCTTCTCTCAAGAGCATAAGTATTCTATGGTGGGTGAACAAATTACTGTTGAGCAATTGATAGAATTAAGCATAGTTATGAGGTTATCCAGGCAATGATCATGTATATAGGCATCACGTCCGTGACAAGTAGACCAAAACGATTCTTCATCTACTACTATTACTCCACTCATCGACCGCTATCCAGCATGCATCTAGAGTATTAAGTTAAAAACAGAGTGACGCCTTAAGCAAGATGACATGATGTAGAGGAATAAATTCATGCAATATGATAAATACCCCATCTTGTTATCCTCGATGGCAACAATACAATACGTGCCTTGCAACCCTTTCTGTCACTGGGTAAGGTCACCGCAAGATTGAACCCAAAGCTAAGCACTTCTCCCATTGCAAGAACTACAAATCTAGTTGGCTAAACCAAACGGATAATTCGAAGAGACTTGCAAAGATAACTTAATCATACATAAAAGAATTCAGAGAAGAATCAAATATTTTCCATAGATAAGCTGGATCATAAACCCACAATTCATCGTCTCAACAAACACACCGCAAAAAGAATATTACATCGAATATATCTCCACGAGAGAGGGGAGAACATTGTATTGAGATCCAAAAGAGAGAAGAAGCCATCTAGCTACTAACTATGGACCCGAAGGTCTGAAGTAAACTACTCACACTTCATCGGAGGGGCTATGGTGATGATGTAGAAGCCCTCCGTGGTGGATGCCCCCTCCGGTGGAGCTCCGGATTAGGCCCCAAGATGGGATCTCTTGGATACAGGAAGTTACGGCGGTGGAATTAGGTTTTTGGCTCCGTCTCTGATCTGTTGGGGGTACGTAGGTATATATAGGAGGAAGGAGTACGTCGGTGGAGCGTCAGGGGGCCCACGAGGGTGGGGGGGCCCCCCACCCTCGTGACCGCCTCTGGCACTCCTTGGAGTAGGGTCCAAGTCTCCTGGATCACGTTCGGTGAGAAAATCACGTTCCCGAAGGTTTCATTCCGTTTGGACTCCGTTTGATATTCCGTTTCTTTGAAACACTGAAATAGGCAAAAAAACAGCAATTCTGGGCTGGGCCTCCGGTTAATAGGTTAGTCCCAAAAATAATATAAAAGTGGAAAATAAAGCCCATTATAGTCCAAAACAATAGATAAAGTAGCATGGAGCAATCAAAAATTATAGATACGTTGGAGACGTATCGGGCATCCCCAAGATTAATTCCTGCTCGTCCTCAAGTAGGTAAATGATAAAAGAGAATTTTGATGCGGAGAGATACTTTGGCATAATTTCAATGTAAATCTTCTTAATTGTGATATGAATATTCAGATCCGAAAGATTCAAGACAAAAGTTCATATTGACATAAAAATAATAATACTTCAAGCATACTAATCAAAATAATTATGTCATCTCAAAATAACATGGCCAAAGAAATTTCATCCCTACAAAAGCATATAGTTAGGCTATGCTTCATTTTCGTCACACAAAGATGTTCCCAACTTCTATACCCCCGATGAGAAGCCAAGCAATTGTTTCATACTTAAATAATCTCAAACCTTTTCAACCTTCACGCAATACATGAGCGTGAGCCATGGATATAGCACTATGGGTGGAATAGAATATGATGATGGAGATTGTGTGGAGAAGACAAAAAAGGAGAAAGTCTCACATTGACGAGGATAATCAACAGGCTATGGAGATGCCCATCAATTGATGTCAACATGAGGAGTAGGGATTTCCATGCAACGGATGCACCAGAGCTATGAATGCTCAACAAAAGAAAACTAGTGGGTGTGCATCCAACTTGCTTGCTCATGAAGACCTGGGGCATTTGAGGAAGCCCATCGTATGAATATACAAGCCAAGTTCTATAATGAAAAATTCCCACTAGTATATGAAAGTGATAACATATGAGACTCACTATATGAAAAACATGGTGCTACTTTGAAGCACAATATATGAGACTCACTACATGAAGAACGAGGTGCTACTTTGAAGCACAAAATATGAGACTCATTACATGAAGAACATGGTGCTACTTTGAAGCACAAGTGTGGAAAAAGAGATAGTAGCATTGCCCTTTTTATATTTTTTTTGGCCTTTCTTTTTTCTTTTTGGCCTTTCTCTTTTTTTTTTTTTTTATTTGGGCAATGCTCTAATAATGTTGATCATCACACTTCTATTGATTACAACATGAGGATTACAACTCGAAACTAGAACAAGGTATGACTCTATATGAATGCTTCCGGCGGTGTACCGGGATGGTGCAAAGAATCAAGAGTGACATGTATGAAAATAATGCATGGTGGCTTTGCCACAAATACAATGTCAACTACATGATCATGCAATGGCAATATGACAAAAGTAATGTATGTCATAATAATGATGGTGGAAGTTGCATGGCAATATATCTCGGAATGGCTATGGAAATGCCATAATAGGTAGGTATGGTGGCTGTTTTGAGGAAGATATAAGGAGGTTTATGTGTGATAGAGCGTATCATATCAGGGGGTTTGGATGCACCGCTAAGTTTGGCGCCAACTCTCAATGTGAGAAAGGGCAATGCACGTGCAATCAAGAGGCTAGCAATGGCGGAAAGGTAAGAGTGCGTATAATCCATGGACTCAACATTAGTCAAAAGAACTCATATACTTATTGCAAAAAATTAGAAGTCATCAAAAATTCAGTACTACGCGCATGCTTCTAGGGGGATAGATTGGTAGGAAAAGACCATCGCCGTCCCCGATTGCCACTCATAAGGATGCACAAGCCGGTACACTTCATGCTTCAAATTTGTTACACAATTTTAACCATACGTGCATGCTACGGGACTTACAAACTTCAACACAAGCATTTCTCAAATTCACAACTACTCAACCAGCATGACTTTGATATTATTACCTCCATATCTCAAAACAATTATCAAGCATCAAACTTATCTTAGTATTCAACGCACTCAAAAGAAAGTTTCACATATCTTGAACACCAAGTATATTAACATTAAGCAAATTACCATGCTATTAACGACTCTCAAAATAATCTAAGTAAAGCATGAGAGATCAAGTTTCTTTAAAAAAAATCCACCACCGTGCTCTAAAAGATTTAAGTGAAGCACTAGAGCAAAAATTATCACGCTCAAAAAGATATAAGTGAAGCACTATGAGCAAATTATCAAGCTCAAAAGATATAAGTGAAGCACATAGAGTATTCTATCAAATTCTAATTCATATATGGCTTTCTCAAAAGGTGTGTACAGCAAGGATGATTGTGGTAAACTAGCAAGCAAATACTCAAATAATACAAGACGCTCCAAGCAAAACACATATCATGTTGGTGAATAAAAATATAGCTCCAAGTAAATTACCAATGGAAGTGGACGGAAGAGGGGATGCCTTCCGGGGCATCCCCAAGCTTTGACTTTTTGGTGTCCTTGGATTATCTTGGGGTGCCATGGGCATCCCCAAGCTTAGGCTCTTGCCACTCCTTGTTCCATAATCCATCAAAAGAATTCACCCAAAACTTGAAAACTTCACAACACAAAACTCAATAGAAATCTCGTGAGTCTGCTAGAGAAAGAAAACAAAAGACTACTTTAATGTACTGTAATGAACTCATTCTTTATTTATATTGGTGTTAAACCTACTGTATTCCAACTTCTATGGATCATAAATTATTTTACTAGCCATAGATTCATCAAAATAAGCAAACAACACACGCAAAACAGAATCTGTCAAAAACAGAACAGTCTGTAGCAATATGTAACTAACGCAAACTTGTGGAAACCAATAAATTCTACAAAAATTAGAAGACCTGGAAAATTTGTTTATTGGTCAGAAGCAATTGGAATCAGTATTTTATCACGTTCTGGTGGTTTTTAACAATTCGGGCACTGAGCACAAAGATTCTGGAAATTACAGCAAGATCAAATAACTATCATCTAAGAAGATCCAATAGGTCCAACTTGGCACAAACACTAATTAAAAGATAAAATCACATCTAAACAGAGTCTAGATGGATTATTTTATTCCTAAACAGAACCAAAAGCAAAAACACAAAATAAAATTGGGTTGCCTCCCAACAAGCGCTATCGTTTAACGCCCCTAGCTAGGCATAAAAGCAAGGATAAATCTAGGTCTTGCCATCTTTAATTTTCAATTTTTTAGTGGAGTTATGCTCGAATCCGGGGGGTTCTTCCCTCTTCCCGTCATACTTGGAAATTTTTAGATCTAAAGAATCCAACTGTTTATTGCAAAGAGTAATCAACATATTCATACGGTTAAGATTTCCGCTAATATTTTTAAGAGGCTCAAGAGACTTTTGTAAAATCTTTGTTACTTCGAAAATATTTTCAAACACTTGGGTTTCTTCCTGGGTAGGATGAGATCCTCCCTTTTGGGGTGTTATTCCCACTATTCCCTCTATAATCTCATGCGCAATACCGGGATCAATATTAATGAAATTTCGCTTGGCCATGCAATCCAAGAGTTGTCTAGGCGTCATATTTAACCCAACATAAAAATTGCGAAGAAGAATTCTAAAGTTCACCTCTAGGGTGCACTTACGATAAGATTCCATCATCCTATACCAAGCATCTTTTAGGTTTTCTCCTTGCCTTTGCTTGAAGTGAAGAACTTCAAACTCGGGAGATATAGGAGCAGATAAGGAATTCGACATAACGACAAGCAAGCGAAATAACACACGAGCAAACAAAAGGCAAAAGGAAGAAGGAGGAGGAGATTGGGAAAGAGAGGGCGAATAAAACGGCAAGGGTGAAGTGGGAGAGAGGAAAACGAGAGGCAAATGGCAAATAATGTAATGCGAGAGATAGGGATTGTGATGGGTACTTGGTATGTTGACTTTTATGTAAGCCTCGCAACGGGCGCCATAAATTCTTCTTGCTACGTCTCGAGCTTGCGTTGGATTTCCCCGAAGAGGAGAGGATGATGTAGCACAGTAGCGTAAGTATTTCCCTCAGTTTTTGAGAACCAAGGTATCAATCCAGTAGGAGACCACGCGCAAGTCCCTCGTACCTGCACAAAACGATAGCTACTCGCAACCAACGCTTAAGGGTTGCCAATCCCTTCACGGTCACTTACGAGAGTGAGATCTGATAGAGATAATATTTTTGGTATTTTTGGTATATATAAAGATGCAAAGTAAAAGTAAAAGCAAAGCAAGTAAATAAAGTGATGGAGATTGATATGATGAGAATAGACCCGGGGGCCATAGGTTTCACTAGTGGCTTCTCTCAAGAGCATAAGTATTCTAAGGTGGGTGAACAAATTACTGTTGAGCAATTGACAGAATTGAGCATAGTTATGAGGTTATCCAGGCAATGATCATGTATATATGCATCACGTCCGTGACAAGTAGACCGAAACGAATCTGCATCTACTACTATTACTCCACTCATCGACCGCTCCAACATGCATCTAGAGTATTAAGTTAAAGACAGAGTAACGCCTTAAGCAAGATGACTTGATGTAGAGGAATAAATTCATGCAATATGATAAATACCCCATCTTGTTACCCTCGATGGCAACAATATAATACGTGCCTTGCAACCCTTTCTGTCACTGGGTAAGGTCACCGCAAGATTGAACCCAAAGCTAAGCATTTCTCCCATTGCAAGAACTACCAATCTAGTTGGCCCTACCAATCGGATAATTCAAGAGACTTGCAAAGATAACTTAATCATTCATAATAGAATTCAGAGAAGAATCTTATATTTTCCATAGATAAGCTTGATTATAAACCCACAATTCATCGGTCTCAACAAACACACCGCAAAAAAGAAGATTACATCGAATAGATCTCCACGAGAGAGGGGAGAACATTGTATTGAGATTAAAAAGAGAAGAAGCCATCTAGCTACTAACTATGGACCCGAAGGTCTGAAGTAAACTACTCACACTTCATCGGAGCGGCTATGGTGATGATGTAGAAGCCCTCCGTGGTGGATGCCCCTCCGACGGAGCTCCAGAACAGGCCCCAAGATGGGATCTTGTGGATACAGGAAGTTACTGGCATGAATTTGGTTTTTGGCTCCGTCTCTGATCTGTTGGGGGTACGTAGGTATATATAGGAGGAAGGAGTACGTCGGTGGAGCGTCAGGGGGCCCACGAGGCAGGGGGCGCGGCCAGGAGGGAGGGGCGCGCCCCCCACCCTCGTGACCGCCTCTGGTACTCCTTGGAGCAGGGTCCAAGTCTTCTGGATCACGTTCGGTGAGAAAATCACGTTCCCGAAGGTTTCATTCCGTTTGGACTCCGTTTGATATTCCGTTTCTTCGAAACACTGAAATAGGCAAAAAAAACAGCAATTCTGGGCTGGGCCTCCGGTTAATAGGTTATTCCCAAAAATAATATAAAAGTGGAAAATAAAGCCCATTATAATCCAAAACAATAGATAAAGTAGCATGGAGAAATCAAAAATTATAAATATGTTGGAGACGTATCACATCGCCGATAGCATCGACCTCGACAGCTTCTACGATCGGGCCAGTCCTTCTCCCGCCGAGTGATTGAAAAAACATTATGCTTCACCTTTATTTGCCTCGGAATGCCGAGAGATTTTGTAACCGTTAAAACTACTTCGGGCCTGGCGCCCGAGCACTTTATTCTACGGTTAAGAAATCTTTGGATTTATTGTCTCATATATTGAGTTTGTGTTCGAACGAAATTCGTTTTTCTTTCAGATTGTTGTATGTTTACTTGATGCAGCTTCTGGAGAAGAATAATCAGTCGACCGATCGGACGATCCTTGAGTGGCATTGATCAATTCATCGCCAAGGCGCTCAGCAATGATCTTGACGTTCCGTCCAACCGATTGGACGATCTTTGAGCAGCATTGATCAACTCATCAGTAAGGCACTCAAGAATGGTCTTGACGTTCCTGTCAACAGATTGGGCGATCCTTTAGTAGCATTGATCAGCTCATCAGCAAGGCACTCAGCAATGGTCTTGACGTTCCTGTCAACCGATTGGGCGATCCTTGAGTTGCAGTGATCAACTCATCAGCAAGGCACTCAACAATGGTCTTGACGTCCCTGTCAACCGATTGGATGATCCTTGAGCGGCATTGATCAGCTCATCAGTAAGGCACTCAGCAATGGTCTTGACTTAGGCAAGTGCTGGACTGCAGCTAAGGCACTCAGCAATACTTCTCCATCACAAAAAATTACGAAAAATTACCATCAGTCCTATAGCACATGTGCCCACGTTGTGTAAAAAACTCATGATTTTATCGCGCTCCAAGTATTTAATAATATTCACGGTGCATCGTTACTGCAGAACGTCTACTACCGTTTCATTGCCGTCCGTGAGGGGGGCCATACACCGGAGACGCGTGCCGCCTCTTCGGACATGCCACAACACCACCCCGCATGTATGAGGGCCCGGTACGACGCTCCGGTGGCATTGCTACCCCCCCAGGGCCCCCATCCCGCCAAACCCTGTAGTGTTTGACCACGGGATCTAGCCCTTTGACTTTGCAGACGGGCTTTGACAAGTGGACCTCTCCACCCGGTTGTGTTAGGTCGGCCAATAGGAACACTTTGGAGCAACATCCGGGCGAGGCCCACAGCTACATCCACTCCGTGTAGACTCGACGGCGTCCGTTTCCCCCTCGGGTGCGGCGGCGCCGTTCGTGAGGGGGGCCACGCACCGGAGACGCGTGCCGCCTCTTCGGACATGCCACAACACCACCCCGCATGTATGAGGGCCCGGTACGACGCTCCGGTGGCATTGCTACCCCCCCAGGGCCCCCATCCCGCCTAACCCTGTAGCGTTTGACCACGGGGATCTAGCCCTTTGACTTTGCACGGACGGGCTTTGACCAGTGGACCTCTCCACCCGGTTGTGTCGGGTCGGCCAAGAGGGACACCGGGGAGCAACATCCGGGTCAGGCCCACATCTACATCCACTCCATGTAGACCCGACGCGTCCGCTTTCCCCTCCAGTGCCCGGCGGCGCCCGTCCGTGAGGGGCACCGGAGAGGAGTCTTTGGGCGTTGCAACCGCCTCAACACTTCCAGATTTGTGAGAGGCCGCCACGCAAGATTTGACGGTATGCTAGCCCCGAGGCCGCCGCCACGGTCGTGAGACGTCATGAAGAGCAATCCGCGTAGATGGAAGTGTTCAGATACTTCTCCATCACAAAAATTACGAAAAATTACCATCGGTCCTATAGCACATGTGCCCACGTTGTGTAAAAACTCATGATTTTATCGCACTCCAAGTATTTAATAATATTCACGGTGCATCGTTACCGCTAACGCGTCTACTACCGTTTCATTGCCGTCCGTGAGGGGCCACACACGGAGACGCTGCGCCGCCTTCTTCGGACATGCCACAACACCACCCCGCATGTATGAGGGCCCGATGACGACGCCTCCGGTGGCATTGCTACCCCCTAGGGCTCTGGCCCCGCCAAACCACTGTAGCGTTTGACCACGGGATCTAGCCCTTTGACTTTGCACGGACGGGCTTTGACAAGTGGACCTCTCCACCCGGTTGTGTTAGGTCGGCCCATAGGAACACTTTGGAGCAACATCCGGGCCAGGCCACAGCTACATCCACTCCGTGTAGACTCGGCAGCGTCTGCTTTCCCCCCTCCGGTGCCGTGGCGCCGTCCGTGAGGGGGGGCCACATGCCGGAGACGCGTGCCGCCTCTTCGGACATGCCACAACACCACCCCGCATGTACGAGGGCCCGGTACAACGCTCCGGTGGCATTGCTACCCCAGGGCCCCTGGCCCCGCCTAACCCTCAGTAGCGTTTGACCACGGGATCTAGCCCTTTGACTTTGCACGGACGGGCTTTGACAAGTGGACCTCTCCACCCGGTTGTGTTAGGTCGGCCCATAGGAACACTTTGGAGCAACATCCGGGCCAGGCCCACAGCTACATCCACTCCGTGTAGACCCGACGCGTCCGTTTCCCCCCTCCGGGTGCCGGCGGCGGCGCTGTTCGTGAGGGGGGGGGGGCACCCCCCGGAGACGCGTGCTGGGCGTTTGCAACCGCCTCAACACTTCCAGATTTGTGAGAGGCCGCCTACGCAAGATTTGACGGTATGCTAGCCCCCGGAGGCCGCCGACCACAGTCGTGGGCGTCGAAGAGCAATCCGCGTAGATGGAAGTGTTCAGATACTTCTCCATCACAAAAATTACGAAAAATTACCATCAGTCCTATAGCACATGTGCCCACGTTGTGTAAAAACTCATGATTTTATCGCGCTCCAAGTATTTAATAATATTCACGGTGCATCGTTATCATGAAGCGTCTACTACCGCTTTCATTGCCGTCCGTGAGGGGGGGCCACACACGAGAGACGCAGGCCGCCTCTTCGGACATGCCACAACACCACCCCGCATGTATGAGGGCCCGATGCAGACGCTCCGGTGGCATTGCTACCCCCAGGGCCCCGTCCCCGCCTAACCTCTGTAGCGTTTGACCACGGGATCTAGCCCTTTGACTTTGCAGACGGGCTTTGACAAGTGGACCTCTCCACCCGGTTGTGTTAGGGTCGGCCCATAGGAACACTTTGGAGCAACATCCGGCCAGGCCCACAGCTACATCCACTCCGTGTAGACCAGCATTCGTTTCCCCTCCGGTGCGGCGGTGGCGCCCGTTCGTGAGGGGGCACCCCGGAGGCAGCGTCTTTGGGCGTTTGCAACCGCCTCAACACTTCCAGATTTGTGAGAGGCCGCCACGCAAGATTTGACGGTATGCTGGCCCCGGAGGCCGCCCGGCCACAGTCGTGACGGCGAAGAGCAATCCACGTAGATGGAAGTGTTCGACATACTTCTCCATCACAAAAATTACGAAAAATTACCATCAGTCCTATAGCACATGTGCCCACGTTGTGTAAAAACTCATGATTTTATCGCGCTCCAAGTATTTAATAATATTCACGGTGCATCGTTACGCAGAACGTCTACTACCGTTTCATTGCCGTCCGTGAGGGGGCCACACACGGAGACGCGTGCCGCCTCTTCGGACATGCCACCACACCACCCGGCATGTATGAGGGCCCGGTGCGAGGCTCCGGTGGCATTCCTACCCCCAGGGCCCTCTGGCCCCGCCAAACCTCGTAGTGTTTGACCACGGGATCTAGCCCTTTGACTTTGCAGACGGGCTTTGACAAGTGGACCTCTCCACCCGGTTGTGTTAGGTCGGCCCATAGGAACACTTTGGAGCAACATCCGGCCAGGCCCACAGCCTACATCCACTCCGTGTAGACTCGACGCGTCTGCTTCCCCCCTCCGGGTGCGTGGCGGCGCCGTTCCGTGAGGGGCCACGCTGCCGGAGGCAGCGTGCCGCCTCTTCCGGACATGCCACAACACCACCCGCATGTATGAGGGCCCAGACGACGCCTCCGGTGGCATTGCTACCCCGGGGCCCCGTCCCCGCCTAACCTCAGAAGCGTTTGACCACGGGATCTACCTTTGACTTTGCACGAACGGGCTTTGACCGGTGGACCTCTCCACCCGGTTGTGTCGGGTCGGCCAAGAGGGACACCGGGAGCAACATCCGGTCAGGCCCACATCTACATCCACTCCATGTAGACCCGACAGCGTCCGTTTCCCCCAAAGCCGGGCGTGGCGGCGCCGTCAGTGAGGGCACCGGAGGAGAGTCTGGGCGTTGCAACCACCTCAACACTTCCAGATTTGTGAGAGGCCGCCACGCAAGATTTGACGGTATGCTACCCCGGAGGTCACCGGCCACAACAGAGACGTGCGAAGAGCAATCCGCGTAGAGGGAAGTGTTCAGATACTTCTCCATCACAAAAAATTATGAAAAAATACCATCAGTCCTATAGCACATGTGCCCACTTTGTGTAAAAAACTCATGATTTTATCGCGCTCCAAGTATTTAATAATATTTACGGTGCATCGTTATCATGAGCGTCTACTACCGTTTCATTGCCGTCCGTGAAGGGGCCACACACGGAGATGCGTGCGCCTCTTCGGACATGCCACAACACCACCCCGCATGTATGAGGGCCCGATGACGACGCTCCGGTGGCATTGCTACCCCAGGGGCCCGTCGGCCAAACCTCAGAAGCGTTTGACCACGGGATCTAGCCCTTTGACTTTGCAGACGGGCTTTGACGGTGGACCTCTCCACCCGGTTGTGTTAGGTCGGCCCATAGGAACACTTTGGAGCAACATCCGAGTCAGGCCCACAGCTACATCCACTCCGTAGACCCGACGCGTCTGCTTTCCCCCCTCCGGTGCCGGGCGGGCGCCGTCCGTGAGGGGGGCACCCCGAGACGCAGTGCCGGGCTTGCAACCGCCTCAACACTTCCAGATTTGTGAGAGGCCGCCACGCAAGATTTGACGGTATGCTAGGCCCCGAGGCCGCCGCCACAACAGACGTCGCGAAGAGCAATCCGCGTAGATGGAAGTGTTCGATACTTTTCCATCACAAAAATTACGAAAAATTACCATCAGTCCTATAGCACATGTGCCCACGTAGTGTAAAAACTCATGATTTTATCGCGCTCCAAGTATTTAATAATATTCACGGTGCATCGTTACCGCGAACGTCTACTACCGTTTCATTGCCGTCCGTGAGGGCCACACACCGAGACGCGTCGCCTCTTCGGACATGCCACAACACCAGCCCGCATGTATGAGGGCCCGATGCAACGCTCGGTGGCATTGCTACCCCAGGGCCCCGTCCCGCCCTAACCCTGTAGCGTTTGACCACGGGATCTAGCCCTTTGACTTTGCACGGACGGGCTTTGACAAGTGGACCTCTCCACCCGGTTGTGTTAGGTCGGCCCATAGGAACACTTTGGAGCAACATCCGGGCCAGGCCCACAGCTACATCCACTCCGTGTAGACTCGAGCGTCCGTTTCCCTCCGGGTGCGGCGGCGGCGCGCCGTTCGTGAGGGGCCACGACCGGAGACGGCGTGTCGCCTCTTCGGACATGCCACAACACCACCCGCATGTATGAGGGCCCGAGACGACGCTCCGGTGGCATTGCTACCCCAGGGGCCCGTCCCCGCCTAACCACAGAAGCGTTTGACCACGGGATCTAGCCCTTTGACTTTGCGGACGGGCTTTGACGGTGGACCTCTCCACCCGGTTGTGTCGGGTCGGCCGAGAGGGACACGGGGAGCAACATCCGGGCCAAACCCACAGCTACATCCACTCCGTGTAGACCCGACAGCGTCCGTTTCCCCCCCTCCGGTGCGGCGTGGCGCGCCCGTCCGTGAGGGGGGGGCACACCGGAGAGGAGTGCTGGGCGTTGCAACCGCCTCAACACTTCCAGACTTGTGAGAGGCCGCCACGCAAGATTTGACGGTATGCTACCCCGAGTCCGTCGGCCACAACAGAGCGTGCGAACAGCAATCAGCGTAGAGGGAAGTGTTGAGATACTTCTCCATCACAAAAATTATGAAAAATTACCATCAGTCCTATAGCACATGTGCCCACGTTGTGTAAAAAACTCATGATTTTATCGCGCTCCAAGTATTTAATAATATTCACGCTGCATCGTTACCGCAGAACGTCTACAACCGTTTCATTGCCGTCCGTGAGGGGGGCCACAACCCGGAGACGCGTACCGCCTCTTCGGACATGCCACAACACCACCCCGCATGTATGAGGGCCCGGTACGACTCTCCGGTGGCAATGCTACCCCCCCAGGGCCCCCGTCCCGCCTAACCCTTTAGCGTTTGACCACGGGATCTAGCCCTTTGACTTTGCACGGACGGGCTTTGACCAGTGGACCTCTCCACCCGGTTGTGTCGGGTCGGCCTAGAGGGACACCGGGAAGCAACATCCGGGCCAAACCCGCAGCTACATCCACTCCGTGTAGACCCGGCAGCGTCCGTTTCCCCCTTCCGGTGCGGCGGCGGCGGCTGTCCGTGGTGAAGTACGCACGGAGGCAGCGTGCCGCCTCTTCGGACATGCCACCACACCACCCCGCATGTCTGAGGGCCCGGTGCGACGCTCCGGTGGCATTGCTACCCCCCAGGGGCCCCGTCCCGCCTAACCCAGGAGCGATTGACCACGAGATCTAGCCCTTTGACTTCCACAGACGGGCTTTGACGGTGGACCTCTCCACCCGGTTGTGTTAGGGTCGGCCCGGAGGGACACCGGGAGCAACATCCGGGCCAAAACCACAGCTACATCCACCCGTGTAGACTGACGGCGTCCGTTTCCCCCGTCCAGTGCGGCGTGGCGCCGTCCATGAGGGGGCACACATGGATGTGAGGGGTCACTCTCAGAGACGGGTGTCGAGGCGTTTGCAACTGCCACAAAACTTACATCGGCATAGCTGTTTTTGATTTTAATAAAATATAAGGATCTATATTTAAAAGAACATGACCGCACATTATTAACGTGCTCGAAAAAATACAAACTATATATATATTCATAATATATGAAAAAAACAAACTACATATATATTCATATGTATGTTTATATTTAACATGCTACATGTTAGTTGATATAATAATACACAAAAAAGCATTAAAAAATATGAACGAAAAAAATATAGCTATGCCGACGGCCTAGCCGTCGGCATAGATCCGACCAGCGTGCCGCGGATCGCTGACGTGGCAGATATGCCGACGGCAGCCGTCGGCATAGGCTCTGCATGGTGCGGCCAGGATCGATGACGTGGCCTGCGTACCTATGCCGACGGCCCGCCGTTTCGGCCGT
Source organism: Aegilops bicornis (assembly GCA_021605145.1). Taxonomy (NCBI): domain Eukaryota; kingdom Viridiplantae; phylum Streptophyta; class Magnoliopsida; order Poales; family Poaceae; genus Aegilops; species Aegilops bicornis. Next base: position 19,538,192 of record CM038670.1, on the reverse strand, counting down.
CGGCATAGGTCTGACGCCGTTAGCCAGGGGTGGCCGGGCCCCACGGGTATGCCGACGGCCGTTGTAAGCCGACGGCAGCTGTCGGCGAGTATGCAGCTAGGCCGACGGCCATTCTATGCCGACGGGTGCCGTCGGCCTATCTCTGCGTAGCCCGACGGCCTTTTTACGCCGACGGCCAGAGCCAGGCTGTCGGCATATCTCCGAAGAAGCCGACGGGGGCCGTCGGCATTGTTTTGGCCGTCGGGGTATGGCCCTGTTCCGGTAGTGTTTGGTCATTATACTTAAGAATATGGTCAATACAGTCACTAAATATAACACACTGTTCCACCATATTGCTTTGTATTTTTCCTAGTTAACCGGTCAAAAACAAAATTGCACACCAGCCGGAATTGAGCAAAGAACCTCACTTCAGCTGCCGCCGTAGGCTAGCCAGTTGAGCACACACTTTGTCGTGTCCAGGGATTTGCACCATATTATATACATCACACTGCACGCACACTGCAGCAATCTTGACGGACGTCTACGTCTCACGTCCGCACGTCCGGACGAACCGGCCTCTCGGCAGCGACGCAGCTCATGCGCCACTCTCGTCGCCAGTTGAACATACGTACGGACAATGGTATGCAGTGGACGCAAATGATCGATCTCTCAATCTCATGTCACATCGCGGAAACTTTTGTCTTGGGGCAAAAGACTCACTTTAATGAAGACTTGCCTGTCCACTATCCCTAGCTATCTCATGGGAATTATTAAATTCCCTAAATGGGCTATTAATCTAATAAATTCTCAACTAGCCCACTGTTTTTTGGGACGACTATGAGGGTCACTTTAAATATCATCTTGCTGCCTAGGGTAATGTAACCCTGGTAAAGCAGCATGGGGGTCTGGGCATCCCTAATATTGCTGATATGAATCTATGCCTCTTAGCTTCTTGGATCAGGAGATATTTCTTGGATGAGGGCAAAATTTGGAAACAAATTGTTGACGCCAAGTATAAGACTCGCAATCCTAATATATTTACTTGCCCTGAAAATGGTGCCTCCCCTTTTTGGAAAGGAATACTACGGGCTGCTAAAGCTGCCAAGGTAGGATATTCATGGATAGTGGGGAATGGCAAGAATATTAGATTCTGGGAAGACCAGTGGTTGGGTCATACTACTCTAGCTACCCAATATTGGGAGCTATACTCTATTGCCAATGACCACAATGTTTCTGTTAGTGAGGTCTGGGATGGCACTAATCTAAAGATTACTTTTAGAAGGTGTTTCACCCAGAAACTACTAGCAGCGTGGAATGATTTGTTCAGCCGTGTAGCTGGTGTAATTTTAAATGACGTTGAAGACACCGTTCGCTGGAACTTTGAAGCCAAAGGTGTGTTTACCGTCAAATCTTTTACAATTTTATTAACTTTAGGGGATTGATCCGGGTAACCTTACAATTATCTGGAAAATTAACATTCCCTTAGGATCCAGATCTTTCTCTGGCTTGTGGTCAAAAACAAACTCTTGACAAGAGACAATCTGCAAAAAGACAGCACGTAGATGATCCTACCTGCCTTTTTGTGGAGAATCTGAATCTATATATTGATCATTTATTTTTTGGCTGCGTTGTTGCGATGGAGCTATGGAGAGGGATTTTTGATATATCCACAAAACAAGTTGGTATGTCCATTGAGTGCATGCTAGCTTGGTGGCTTAAGCACAAAAATCTCTCAGCGGACTGCTTGCTACATTCTGCTGCCCTTTGGGCTCTGTGGAATCATCGTAATGACATTTGTTTCAAACATGTGCCCTGGCTTGGGATGCAGGTGTTACGGAGGAAAACTGCTGCTATTCTAAACAGCTGGATGATTCGTTGCTCAGGTGCTGCAAAAGAAAGAGGGATGCACTTGGTGAGAAAGATGGAGCAGGAAGCACGTGCACCCCCCCTACTGATGTGGCCAGACCCTGGATAGGACTCCGAAAGTGCTCGGCGCTGCTGTTCGATTGCGGCAATGCATGAGATCTGGACGAGCGCTATTTCAATTTCGCCCTCTTCTTGCGAGAGTTAGCTCTCTTTTGTTTTGCTGGAGCTTAGTATCTACTCTGGTAGTTGTTCTCTGACAATTTATGTGGGAGCTAGAACTTCTATCTTGCTGGGGCAGCGTATGTTGCTGTTTTATCCCCCCGCGTGCTTGTAACAGGATGCCTGAATACTGGGGTTTCATTTTGGTAATATAAAGTGGGGCCGAGGCCAAAAAGCCCTTTTTCTCTAAAAAAAAAACTTTTGGCTAGGTTTTTTTTTTCTTCCTTTATTTTTCTGATTCGTTTCTGATCGAACTTCTTGGTTTTTTATAGGTTTCTTATCAAACTTTTCGTTTAGTATTTGCTTTCCCTTTTCCTTTTTGCCTGTACACTTTAAATTCGTCAACATATGTATAAATTCAGGACTTTTCAGAAATCGTGAACCTTTTGAAATCCTTGAACATATTAACATTTTTTCAAATTAATGAATTTTTTAAATCATGATTTATTTTCTAATTTGCCAACTTTTTCAAATCCATGAACATTTTCAAATCAATCACCCTTTTTCCATATTCGTGAATAGTTTTTCAAATGTGTGAATTTTTTTCATATTCATGATATTTTTTAAAAAATTCACAAACTTTTTAAAGCTGCAAACATTTTCAAATCCATATGTATATTATGAAGTTCACGAACATTTTTAATACTAGATTTATTTTCAAATTCATGAACTGTTTAAAATTCACAAAGTGCTTTCATTCATGTGTTTTTAAATTTGTGATCATTTTTAAAAATTTATAAGTTTCTGAAGCAATTGAACATTTTTACAATTCATGATTTTCTTATCTAATGAAATTTCTCAAAATACAAAAATCGGCAGGCAGTATTTTAGTAAGCTTGCAGCACGACACAGCCGAAAAATCCAGGGAGTGACCGTTGTGTCGCATGCCACCATCAGATGCCATCACAGCGCCATGAGATCTCTCACCTAAGAGCATCTCCAGCCGTTAGCCACCCCAGGACGATAAAAATTGCCCCATGGGGGTGAGTCGGCGATTCGTTCGGCGCTGGGGCGGTTTTGCGCTCAGTCGTCGCCCCCAGCTCACCCCCAGGCGTCGATGTTGGCTCACTTTTGAAGCCCCATTTCAGCGAAAAGGATCCATATGGACGAGAATAGGCTCATATTCGACGTGGTTTGTCGTAGCTCGGCGTTCAATTACCAACATAAATATTTTTTTATCACATATCTCATCATAGAAAAATCAAATACTTCAACAAAATAGTACAACAACAAATAGTTCAATACAAATTATATAGTTCAACAAATAAAAACTCATATTTCATCACACGCCGCTACCAAGGCGTCACCCTTGAGCCTCCATAGGTGCTCTATCAGATCTTGTTGTAGTTGATGATGCACCTGTGGGTCTCGGATCTCCTGACGATATCTTGAGGTAGGCAGTCCAGGTTGCCGGTAGCTGGTGATCAACTTGGGCAAGAGGACCCTGCCTGTGGTATGGTTCAGTGTCAAACACTGGCTCTTGCTGCTCGCTCTCAATGATCATGTTGTGCAAGATGACACAGCAGGTCATGATCTCCCATATTTGATCTTTCGACCAGGTCTGAGCGGGGTACCAGACAACAGCAAATCGAGATTGGAGCACACCAAATGCCCGCTCGACATCCCTTCCTGCAAGCCTCCTGAATCTTCGCAAACCAGGCGTTCTTGCCTCCAGGCACAGGGTTTTTGATGGTCTTCACAAATGTCGACCATCTTGGATAGATGCCATCAACTAGATAGTACCCCTTGTTGTAGTGCCGCCCATTGATTTCGAAGTTCATCGGAGGAGAATGACCTTCAACAAGCTTGGCAAAGACAGGAGAGCACTGCAGCACGTTGATGTCATTGTGAGTTCTGGCATACCAAAGAAGAAGTGCCAATCCAGAGGTCCTGTGTGGCCATCACCTCAAGTACCACACTACAACCGCCTTTGGCGCCTTTTGTACATCCTGCCAAGCAAATGGGCAATTCTTCCATTTCCAATGCATACATTCGATGCTTCCAAGCATCCCAGAAAATCCTCTTGTTGCATTCTGTGCTAGGATCCGAGCAGTGTCTTCCGCATTGGGTGTACTCAAGTATTGCGGTCCAAACACTGCCACCACTGCCCAATAGAACTTGTACACACACTCTATGCTTTGGTGGACTCGGCCATGCGCCCATAGTCGCCCTGTGAGTCACCGGAGCTCCGTATCCAAGCATCCTCATCGCTGTCGTGCATTTCTGGATCGAGGTGAATCCAAGTTTGCGGTGCAATCCATCTAGCATTTGAAGTAGTTGTCGAACTTCCGGATGGAATTAACAATCCTGAGAAAAAGCTTTCTGCTCATCCGATAACGGCGCCGAAATGTTCTGTCGCCGTGAAGTGGAGCATCGGCGAAGTAGTCGGAGTAGAGCATGCAGTAGCCTTCGAGACGATGCCGGTTCTTTGCTTTCACCCGCCCCGGCGCCGAGCCACCTCGCTGCGGCTTTTCATTGCTCGCCAGCAGCTGGGCGAGGGCGGCGAGCACCATGAGATGCTCTTCTTCCTGGACGTCGGCCTCGGCTTCCTCCTCCAGCAGCGCGGCGAGCGCTTCCTCGTCATCCGAGTCCATCGCTGAGGCAGGCAATTCGCCGAACACCTTGCGCCCGATGGGCGTGCACCCGCCGCTAAACTGCCCCTCCGCGGCCGAAAACGCCCAGCTGCTGTCGGAGGGGCTGTCGCGACGAACCTCTGCTACCTCTGCTATTTTTTCCGGCGGGAAATGACTATCTAGCGGTGAAAGGCGGCGGGCGGCACCGGGATATAGCTACTGGCGGCCGAGAGCGCTGGGAGTGGGAGGCGAGTCGGGGAAGAAAATCTTAGACTTTTCACCTGACGGCGTGGGCCAGCCGCGCTTTTCCCTTGCGCTAGAGCCCCCAAGCGCCCCCTAGCGCGCCGGGTTCGGCCTGCGGCCGCCGGGCGGAAAAAAGAGCCGAACCGGCGCTTTCCATCGTCCTGGGGGCGCGGCTGGGGCGTTTTTTTGGCGCCGGCGTCGAAAAAGTCGCTTGGGGGGGCCTATTAGGGGCGCGGCTGGAGATGCTCTAAGCTGCATGTCTGTCCCGCCCTGATCTTGCTCGGTGGAACCTCGCAGGAGCCCCTCTACATCATCTTCAGGCATCCTCTATGTTGTATTTGTCAACCAAGACAGTCTCCCAACACACCGCAATTGTAATTCAGATATGAAGCATGGGAAATTACATGGAAAATAGCAGACACTCTGTTGTAGATCACGCCTTACTCTATAGAGGAATAAAGGTTAGCAGCGGCAGAAAACATTTTGTCACTATAGTAGATCACGCCTTACTATAGTACTTGCATGTTTTCGTTTTACATCAAAGGGCCACATGGTATATTCTTTGGCACTATATAGTAAATAGAGGTGTTCTCACAAGAGAAAAACCTCCCTGGTCCTCATCACTTCCTCTTTCACCAGTGACCTCTTCAAGGGACCTCTTTTGGTTTCTGGTAAGATGAGCGTGAACACCAAGCCAATTATGTTGCAACCAACTAGCACGAAGAGAATAACTGGGAGACCTTTATTTGCATATAGGAACCAAAGCACACCAGTGATAGCACCACCCTTCCCACCAGCACCGGCTATGCCGTGGCATGTTGACCGCATACGCGCTGGGAAGATCTCTGCTGGAAGGATGAAAGTGGTCGTGTTGGGGCCGAAGTCAGTGAAGAACATTATTGCCGAGTAAATGGCAATGAAGTAGATGTTCCCATAGCGAGAATCCCATATCGTTTTCGATAACACTTGTGGAATAGCAAGCCCGAGCATGAAGACACTCATCATAATGAATCCTACAATTTGCATCTTGATTCGACCAATTCTGTCCATGAACTTAATTGCAAAGAAGAAGCCCGGCAACGTGCCAATGACGGTAATGAGAGCTTGGGTTCTTGCTATCTTGTATGTTTGCTCAAGCGGGCTCATTGTGCTTGCGTCTTTGATGTATTGAACTTCGGTAAAGATGTTCTTCATGAACAGGTTGAGCAGGTAAAATGACATGTCAAGCATAAACCAACAGATCATGGTGCTAAGGAGGTGGAGGCCATGTCGATGGAGGAACTCCATGGTGAAGAAACCAAACTCATGCTCTCTGTTGAACACATCAGCCTCTTCTTTTCAGCCACGATGTTGATGTTAAGGACCAAGGCCATGTCTGAAGAAGCTTTCTTGATATCCTTAGCTATGAGCGCCGTAAAGCGTGCCGTCTCGGGCATCCTCATGCGCCAATAATAAGTCAGGATAGCAGGGATGGCGCCCACCATGAGAATAATACGCCACACATAGTCAGCGTGCCAGTGAGGGTGATGGTCATATCCTGGTGCATGCCTGAATGACTGTGAGACGATTATGGCAACTACTCCAGCAGCAAGATTTCCTAGACCCTGCAATTACAAGACAACAGACAAATAAAAATATAATCAAGGGATCTTTTTTGCAAAATGGAGATTGATTGATTCACACAACCAAAAATTAAGACACAATCGTGTTGCATGGTTGCACCTGCATGGCGAATACAGCAGCAATGAATGCGCCACGAGTCTTCTTATTTGCGTACTCCGCCATGATTGTAGCAGAGAGTGGATAGTCGCCACCGACACCAAAGCCAAGCCAAAAACGAAAAAACAGAGTGTGGTAATGACGCTCTTGCGCGAATGGTGGAAGGAGAGGCCGGAGGCGATGGAGCAGATGACCATGAGCTTCAGGGTGACACCATAGATGTGCCGCCGCCCACCTTGTCGCCGAGCCATCCGAAGAAGAGCTGCCCGACCACCGTGCCGCATAGTGCAACACCGTTAACAAGCGCCGAGACGCCGACAGGAAGGGCACCGTCCTCATAGTAGATGCGGCCGAGGAGGTCGGTGACGAGGAGATGGAGAAGAGGTCGTAGGCGTCAGTGAAGAAGCCCATGCCGGCGATCGCGATGGCGGTGAAGTGGTACACCTGGGTCGTGGCCACGTCGAGGGCATGGAGCACCTTGAGCTGCTTCCGTGCCATCAGTGCCTGTGTCGGCCGCCGCCATGGCATTTGCACTGCAGGAAGGAAATGGTGAAAAAGGTTGTAGGTGTTGGCGTGTTTGTTCATACTGAGACATTTTGATCGAAAAGTGTATATAAAAGCCACACTTTCTTAAAGCCTCTACGCCTAGTTACTCTACGCGAGCTTCTCAAGGAAACTTCAAGGAGCATATTGTTGTGTCGATCGCCATGTATGGGACAAATTACCGTGAAGTAAGCATGATCCCGTATCTTGGTATAGCCGTCCCCTGATGTGAGAAATGGTGAATTGGTTGTTACTACGTGTGATTTACATGAGGAATATACGGTCGAACATGGATGATACAGAGGAATTTGGACGTAGCTTCGTGGAATCTAACAATTCCTCCGGATATGTTGTACATTCTCAAAGCTGAATTAATGAATGAACAAAAGTTGAACACCATTGATCAAAGTAAACGCATGTGCTTCATGTACCATAGCTGTATACCCTATATATCCAGACTATTTTATGATTAATTTCAATTTCTTTTTCTTTTTTCGAGAATAAGAAGCTCCTGGCCTATCTACATCGGTTAATATAAATCGCTACCATTTTTATTGCAACATGTCAAGTCTTAAAAATGTGAATATAAAATAAAAGGTTCATCAAATAAGGATGTGACAACCGTAACTTGAATCGAATGCTACACCTATGCAAATATATTGCTAAACAGCCATCCAAATATATTGAACATAACCTGTGCTATCACCTCTAATAGACTGCATCTTGAGACCTGAAAATTCTACACCTTCCAAAGCTAATATAAAGTGCCGACTTCAGATATTTCCAATGTGTAGCCCAGAGGATAAACCTAAGGGAAATAGGAAACTCTTTTATTAAGTTAGATTGACTCTTACTTAGATTTTTTTTATCCAGGAATACTTTAATATCAGTTATTTTTCTCGGTTACCAGATCCATTTCTCTAATTTTGCATTGCATTACTCTAGCCCCCTCCTTGGTCCCTAACATCCCCAAGTTTACTCAGATAAGTCGACTTCCCATTAGACCCATTTTCCTCGGCATCACAGTCGACTTCCCAATCGACCAAATTATACTGAAACACATGATGAAGAAAGAGGCCAACTAGGCAACTACCATTTATGATCTATAGATTTTAAATTGAAAAAGAGATTTGTAAACAAATTTATAAAATCTCATATATACAAAAATATTTCATACAAAATAATTTTGAAATCTGTTTCATGCGCTATGACTTTTTTATATAGGTGACATAAAATATCCACATATGTTAATAAATAGGTTCACGTGACTTCTACATTTTTTGAACTAATAAAAACTGTTTCGTATGTATTTTATTAAATATTCCATCATCTATGAAAAAATATGTATATCAAATGAAACATGCATGAATAAAAAAAATTATAACTCAACTTGTCAATTTTGTTTCAATAGATAAAACACTTAGTAAACAAAACAGTTCTAGATCCATGAATTATGTTTGTGTGTTTTCAAATTCTCCATGTAACCAAATGCAAATGTTTCACAAAAAGAATGTAAAGAAACATCCAAAATTATCATCTAAATAATTTATATGGATTGGTGAATACAAAAATATTAAATTATTGTTATTGAACTTAATAAGAAACTACAATAGGAAAAAGAGCAAACACAAAATGAACTGAAATGGATTAAGAGAGATGAAAAGCAAAAGTAAACATAAATAGGAATATATACATAAATGACAGAAAAGAAGTTAATAACGGAAATGGAATAGGAGCATACTGGGCGGGCACAATAGGAGGAAGGACATTTCACAAAGATTCTTTCGATATTGCAATGAAGCGGATGCTAGGAATCAATAGCACCAAGGCGAAATCGGGTCATATGCCATTCAAAATAATCTCACAAATACTAAGGGCATCTCCAATGCCAACCTTCAAAATATCCACAACCGTCCGGACCGCACGGTCCGGACGTGTTTCGCCATTCGACGCGGTCCTGCATTGATCTGTTCGGCGGTCCGAATGCACCTTATCCCACAAACCGGAGACAAAGGTGGGGCATGGAGGTTTGCGGGTGTCCGGACCGCTACCATATGCGTGTCTAACTAAGATGGCCCACCAAAAAAACAACTCACTCTCCCGCATGCGTTCCCACTCGTAGCAGGTGCCCACATTCATGCTTCTCTAAAGCAGATGGCATTCAAGTGGCTCAGCGGCCGAGGGCACCGTCTGCACTGAGTCCCGGTCTCCATGCATGTTCAATGCAGGAGAGAAGTTTACTGGATGGGACGGGACATATATCTATCAAGCCTATTCAATGCCCATCCCTTCATCTGCAGCTATTAAATGGGCTCGTCGGCCGAGAGACCAACTCTGGCGCCCATGCATTGAAGCATCGGGACTCTTGGCTTCACCGGCATCCACTATTTATAGACGGCCACACACCCCACGACGAGCACTTATCCGCTCCACATCGTCCTTCCGCACCACATCCGCCATGACCGCCAGCGGAACGCTCTATGGGAGAGCCTATCAACAGAGATGAAGCATGGGGTGGCCTCTTATGCGCTTCGCATGGAAGATCCGCCATACCAGGCGGATAGAGGCCGCATGCCGGCCAGCTTTCGAGGTCTTCAATGTTGACCCCATGATGAAGACTGGCTCGACGACGATTGCGCCGGATCCCGCGCCAATGCATGTTGGCTTGACGATGGAGTAGGCATAGGCGCACTTTAACGCCTCCATGGCTGAGGATAAGCCCACACCCGTGCCTATGTTGCTGTTGGCAAGCGCAGGAGGAGCAGCGGTACAACCTGATACTCCTCGAGCAGCACCTGCCGATGGAGGGCCAGATCTACAATGAGCGGACAAGGAAGCCGTGGCGGCCATGGCCGCGGCGAACCACAACTTCATCGCCGAGGCGCTCTACGAGGCCGCCCGCGCTCAAGCCACCGTCGCAACGCACAAGCTACACAGCTCGACGCGGAGGCGGAGCTAGCTGCGCAGGCGAGTGTGGATGAGAACGCCGCCAGCTGCGCTGGCCCCACGCGCCCCAAACACTGTTTGACCCTGCCGATGGGACAATGATGGTGTCGGCCCTCCATTTCGATCATGGACCTCACGCTCACTGGCGATGGACAGGTGCGGACTCCGCCGAGAATGAGTACGGCTTGGGAGGCGGCAGGGCCTTGTGTCACAAGTGGGCGGTCTGTCTTTCATATTCTACTCTTCCTCGCTGGCGATATAGCAAACACATCGCACTCTTCGGCATCCTTGGTCCTTCGCCTCAACTCGACCATCTACCTCCTGCTCCGGCACTGGCGACTTCATTACTCCGGCGAGAGGCAGCGCCTTTGTCAGCAGAAACACCATCTTTTAACTTCAAAACTACCACTCCCCCTCTATTAGTATTAAACTCCAAAAAGGTCGTATATTTAGGAAGCTTCCAGCTCAATGCACACTAGTTTCCAACTTCACCTGGCTGCGCTACCGTACAACAGGAGGTGTTCTCGGTCGCAGCTGGTCTCCGTGGTCCGCAGTCACCATCGCTTGCAAGCTGCAGTCAATTACATAGGTAATATCAGCCTAACGGAACCGGAATCTGCACCAGATTCCAGAGGATATACCCTAAGACGCGTGTGACCTCAAACATGTCGCGTCAGTGTGTTACACACCCTCTAATATATTCTCCAGTTGCACCAATCATTTCATCCATGGATGAACAGAAAAATAATAATTATTACTAGTTGGTTCCTGCCGTCCAAGCTAGACTTCGTGGTTCGTACGTACGAAGTTCGACCGGCGGCAGATTCCTGCCAACTTCATCGCTCACATATATATTATATAAAGATCAAGTACGTAATTTTCAGTAGATCCACTGGTTAAATAGTACTAGAGGATACCTCACACGTTGGTGCGAGAATTGATTGATGAAATTTTTGGTTCCAGCATGCAAACTAAAATTGAAAATACATATGACTTATTATATTTGATTATATATAGTTGTAAAATATTTATTGAATATAAGTAGAATAATTGAATGGAAATCATTTTCCCATGTATGGTTGAATGTTGTGGTGATTTTTTCACATGCAAGATTGCATGTTGAGGTGGGCCTTATCCGATTTATAATTATATGATGAGGTGTCATGCTTACATGTTGAGATAAATGAGTTAGTAAGGATGACCTTCTTAGGGTATATAGGATTCCAGTGACATATTTTTTTCCACAATGTCAAGAATACATTCACCATTAGTCTTTCAGTTCTATGAGTTCTTTTAGATTTTCAGTTTCATGAGTTTGCATCAGATAGCGCATGGAGATTTCTGCTGTTTCTCAAATATTTATTCCTCTAAACCTTGTGGCCATCTGGACGATGAAGCTACACATCCAACATGGTCTCGGATCTTGCAGTTAACCTTATGCTAGTGTCTTGGTGCACAATCGTGTTCTAACATCTTGGCAACGCATGCAGGGCAACATATGTCCCTTAGGAGACAACCATGAACTGTCTTAGGAAAATAAACTAAGTAGTAAGACCATGAACTGTCTTAGGAAAACAAACTAATTATTAGTAGCACCAGAACACTAATAATTGAACTAAACCTTAACTGCGTGATAGCAACGTACCATTTCATGTGGGACTGGGCCATTGTATATAGGAGTAGGTATCTACCGGGAAGAATATCACTGCAACAACACCGAACGGCAGGAGAGTAGCAAGGAACCATGGCTCGCAACCAGCAGCTGAGGGTGCTGCAGGCACTGGACGTGGCGAGGACGCAGCTGTACCACTTCATGGCGATCGTGATCGCCGGCATGGGCTTCTTCACCGACGCCTACGACCTCTTCACCATCTCCCTTGTCGCCGACCTCATCGACCACAGGTACAACCCAGATGGCCGGAGAGGAAACTTTATCCCCGTCCTCATCAACGCCGTCTCCCTCTGCGGCACTGTGCCTGGGCAGCTCGTCTTCGGCTGGCTCGGCGACAAGATGGGCCGGAAGCGCATATATGGCGTCACTCTGCTCCTCATGGTCTTCTGCTCCCTCGCCTCCGGCTTCACCTTCGGCAAGAGCACTAACAAAAGCGTCGTGATTACACTCTGCTTCTTCCGGTTCTGGCTTGGCTTCAGCATAGGCGGCGACTACCCGCTGTCGGCCACCATCATGTCTGAGTATGCTAACAAGAGGACACGCGGTGCCTTCATGGCCGCCGTTTTCGCGATGCAAGTAAGAATCTTGTATATTTTAGATTTATAAAGGAAGAGGATTATGGCCTCCCTGCCTGACTTGACTTACATACGTGTATATGAGTTCTACATTCACCAAACTTTATTTCAAACTAATTCCAGGGTTTTGGAAACGTTGCGGCGGGGCTCGTTGGCACGATCACATCAGCAGCCTTTGTGAACTCATCGCCAGACAAAATTGATTATGTCTGGCGCATTGTTCTCATGTTTGGCGCCGTTCCTGCACTCCTCACCTACTACTGGCGCATGAAGATGCCAGAGACGGCACGGTACACCGCCCTCATAGCCAAGGATGCAAAGATGGCCGCGTCAGACATGTCGGCCGTCCTCAACATGCACATCGTTCCTGAAGAAGACGGCGTCAACGAGCTCGCCAGCCAGGACCAATATGGCCTCTTCTCCTCGGAGTTCCTCCGCCGTCACGGGCTCCACCTCCTCAGCACCGCAGTCTGCTGGTTCGTCCTCGACGTCACCTTCTACTCCCTCAACATGTTTATGAAGGACATCTTTACTAAAGTCAGGCTGCTTGACATTGACGATGACCTTCGTAAGGTATATTGTCAAATGGCTAGCCCACCTGTGGCGCCAGGGTATCATAAATCCGACAATCAGTTCAAGCGAACGATACGCATCACTGGAGTGCACACGGCCATCGCAGCGGCATGTACATTGCCAGGGTACTTCTTCGCGGTGGCCTTCATTGACCGCATAGGACGCGTGAAAATCCAATTGCTCGGCTTCACCATGATGACGGTCTTTCAACTTTGCCTTGCCATCCCTTATCCTAAATGGCTAGAATGCAACAGAAACAAATATGGATTCGCCGTCCTGTATGGCTTCACCTTCTTCTTCGCCAACTTTGGGCCAAACACTACGACTTTCATCCTTCCAGCAGAGCTCTTCCCGGCACGGTTGCGCTCCACATGCCATGGTATATCAGGGGCGGTCGGGAAGATCGGCGCCGTCGTCGGCGTGTTTGCCTTCCACTTCTTGAGGAACCAATTCAGGGCCTTGCTGTTTGTCCTTGTTGGTTGCAATCTAGTTGGCATTATGTTCACTCTTCTATTGCCGGAAACCATGGGTAAATCTCTTGAGGAGATTACTGGAGAGACAGAAGAAGGTCAGACTCTGGATGATGAAGCTACAACGGTCAACGCAGACGGCGGCATACACGTTGTGCCTGTTTAATTAACCTTGTTGATTTCATTGATCAATCTAGATGTGTCTTGTTCTCAATAGGTTGCCTTGGGGATGGTACATGAAAGTGTATATTTCATCCTAATTATCTTGATTATTGTGTATAAGAATATAAATTGGAATTTGAGATTAATAACTGAAACTGGGGATCAACGATTTTCATGTCAGGGAACAACCTATGGTTTTTTCTAGAAGTAATAGCCATAAATCTCGACACGAGATGAATCTGGAGGTGTCGGACGAGCGAACGATAATGCCCGACTGTACTGTGGATACCACCAATGTGTCGCTAACCATATCTCGAGTGTGCATAATGAGTGGGTGTATGATGCTTGCCAAAAAACCATGGTCACCAACTGCCCTACCCAAAGTCATGAAGTGTTTGAAATGCTCTTGTCGAGCAAGTATTTTCTAATGTATCGATCCTGCAGCAAATTCGGTTTTTCTAGGGTACACCAAATTCAGTTGGACAAAAGAATTACTATGCCGGTCTTTGATCGGTGATCTGTTTGTTGGAATTAATCTATGTCTGGCTAGCCCAATAGCAATTTCAGAAATTCCTAATAGATGCTAGAGGCCAACTCAGCTCATTTGTGCAAGGCGAGAGATGAAACCAAAGTTTAGTCCCACATTACTAGTTTGGTAGGAGTTGGACCTCCTTATAAGGGAGGTTGTTTCCCCACATGTATGAGCATGAGAACAAGAGGGACATTGACGCGCACTTCGCCGCCGCCCGCCAAGGACGCAAACATGGCTACAGTGGACATGTCCGCAGTCCTCAGCATGCACAACGTCTGCTGGTTCGTCCTTGACGTCACCTTCTACTCCCTCAACCTCTGTATGAAGGACATCTTTACTACAGTCGGGCTGCTTAAAGGGAATGATGACGAAGTCTGTAAGGTTAATATTTGTCAAGGGGCTAGGTATCATAAAGCCGACAATCCGTTCCAGCGAACAATCGACATCACTGGAGTGCACATGGCCATCGAGCGGGGTGTGTCGTGGTTCTAAGATTGACAGTAGAAAGTGGGGTAGGTATGGAGAGGTAACATCTCAGCTATGGCGAAGGTGTACACACGAGATTTAAGAGTTCAGGCCCTTAACGGTGGAAGTAACAGCCCTACGTCTCGGTGCCCGGAGGCGGTCGATTGGATTATGTGTGTGATATTACAGGGGGTGCGAACCCTTGTGCCAGAGGAAGAGGGTGGCTTATATAGAGTTCGCCAGGACCTCTCCCGCCCTCCATTACAAGGGAGTTAATGTACATAAAGTGGTGGCGTTACTGGTAACACCAGCCTTAAGTGCTCTTAATGACCTTGAAGACTACCGAGTGAATGCGTGTCCGTTGCACGCTGAGTGACTCCTGGTCTTCGGGAGGTTGAGTGACAGTAGGTAGGGAGACTCCCGAGTGACATGATGTCGAGTATATTGCACTTTTCGTCACCTTTGACCGGGGTCTCATGGAGTCTCTTGACCTTCTTGCCTTCTTGGGTAGTGACCCTACCCTAGGTCTATATCATCATCGGTAGCCCCGAATGGATTAAGGTATGAGTGAAAAGTAGGTTGCAGTTGAATCTGCTCGAAGCTTCGTGTCTTCACGAGTGTCTTCGCAAGACTGAACGCCTGCGTCGATATGGTGTCGATTCAGTCGCCTTGATCCATTCAGTGAGCTGTCGATTGAACTGGCGACCTCATGTGTCGAGTGCTGTGCTGGCGCGCGGGATCCCGAGCGCGATTGTCTGCAGTGTATCCCGGATTTTGCGGGATACGAAATTTTGGGGAAGCGCGCGGGGTGGAGAGCGCCGAAATGAGTGGGCCAGATAAGTAGTGATGCCTCGATTACCGCGCCGCCTTTTTCGCCACGCACGCCAGCGCAGCTGTTGCGGATTTGACGGGATTGCCTGGTCCCACGTCGATCCACTCGCAGGTGGCCCTTTATAAGGCGACGGGTCCGAGGCGGCATTGTGCACGCCTGTTCCTTCTTCTTTCTCCTTCGCTTCTCCACCGCGCCCAGCAGCTCCGCTCTCGACGCCGCTGCTTCCCAGCCATGGTGAAGGACAAGACAGCGGCGCTAGAGCGTGCTAAGAAGGCGACGGGGGCGGCGAAAGGCAAGAAGCAGAACCACGGGTCGTCGTCGCGTGCGGGGCTGCCGCCGGGCTGGATCTAGGGCGATTGGATCCGGGCCGGTCCGGTGGAGGATCTAGCCGAACCGGAGGAGTCCGGATTGATCGCCAAGGGAGCGGCGAGGCTGCGAAGGGGAGATGGGACCGCAACCTCGACAGGGTGAGTGCGCTGCTCGCCACCCACGTCGACCGGGTTTCTCGCTCCCTCCGCATCCTTTCTTCCGGGGATTCTTGAACTTCTTTGGCGCTCAGCTCCACCATTTTTCTCCCAACACCATCACATATTTAGCTGCGTTTGTATCGATGTGCGAGAAC
Source organism: Aegilops bicornis (assembly GCA_021605145.1). Lineage (NCBI taxonomy): Eukaryota > Viridiplantae > Streptophyta > Magnoliopsida > Poales > Poaceae > Aegilops > Aegilops bicornis. The sequence goes on along the minus strand of CM038670.1, from coordinate 19,522,201 downwards.
TTCTTAGGGTGTCGACCACACTGGGGCCTTTTCAAACACATCTTCACCATTCGTTCCCAGTTGGTAAAAAAGGCAAAGTCGAGTGACTCAAAAACCCACGTTATTCAGATGTGTGGGGGTTTAGGTATCCAAAAGAGGCATAGGAGTGCCTTTCCTACTATGACTCTCCCTGAATCTGTGAGAGGCTGGCAGTCGACCTGGTTCTACTGCCAGGACGTCGCAGCTCCAGGTCAGTCGACTGGTCTTCCCCTCTTCTCGTTTGACCGTGTTCAGACTCCTGCCCCACTGAAAGTAACCGCTGATGAGACCATGGAGATGAGGATGTTGGTGGATAGAGTGGTCCAGCTCATCAACGATGTTGTTACCGGCATGGACTTGTTGGAAGTGTTCCTCAGTCGACGCATCCAGCCTCTCCAGCCTGCGATCACCCGATGTGGTTGTATTCCGGACCGGACGACACCGCTCGGGTCCATCCAGAAGAAGTGCAGTCTAAAACCGTAGCTTTGTGGCTGAGGAGCATCACATGCAATCAGGACAACCCTAGAGGATCCAGGAGAGTTGTCCCCTTCGGTGACGGAAACCCGCCCGACAAGGTATACTTTTTGTTCTGATTGTGTCCCGCTCACGCTCCGACTGTACTTGATGTTGGTGGCTCTCACTCGACCGATTTTGTTCTGCAGGTATTCACCGAGATGCACTCGATGCCCAACGGTGAACAAGCTTTGGAGCAGGGCCAGGAGGGGAGGACAAGGCGGACGAGAGTGGCGAGTGGGAGTCTCCGGGAGAAGAGGAGGAGGAGAGCGAGGAGTCGGGCAAGGAGGAAGAGGTCGACTCGCCGCCGCGCTCCGAACGTCGATCCAAACAGCAGCAAGATCCGGCTGGCGGGCACGGAAAAAGCATGGGCCCGAGTGTCAATACTCAGAAGCGCACTCGGACGTCGACTTCGGAGCCGACGGAGAAGGTGGCCAAGCTGCCTAAAGTTTCTCCTCCCAAGGCCCGGAAGACGTTGCCGCAAATTAAGATGGACGTCCCCGTTCCTTCAGGGTGAGTATCTCGTCTGCGTTCTCATAGGTCGACTGAAGATTTTCTTGTTCTGACCAACCAATTCATGTGTCTTTCCAGTCCCACCTCTGCTGCTACTGACATGGATGTCGACAAGGCTCCAGGAGACGAGGAAGCCACCTCCCAATACGATTCAACCGAGTTCCATTTAGTCGAGTGGGCGGTCAATTGGCTGAAAATTTGATACTTCTCTCTTTATGTAGCTCCGCAAGAGATCGTTGTGCTCACGATGACGAAGAAGAAGAAGCGCCTTACAGGAGAGGAGGAAGAAGAGTGGAGGCTCAAGCAGGAGGAGGCTTGAAATCCAAGTCCTCGATCCGACACCGGCGCCGAGGCGGTAGTCGAACGTTCGAAGGGCCGGTTCGGACCAACGTCACATTCTCCACCCCTCTAACGATCGATCATCCGTCGGGTCGATCAAGAAGACACCTGCTGCACCGGTGCAACTCCAGTCGTCCGACCCGGTAACTACTTCGACCACTCTGGAGCCATCCCTCTTTGCTACGTATCAAACTCCAGACGACTCGCCGGGCGCCGCTAGGGAAGCTCTTCGTCAGGTGAACCTTGTCATGGAGCAGGTGAAAGTGATGCATGAAGCTAGTCAGGTAGCTTACAACGCCAGCACTGCCCTTCAGACCAATGTTCAGGTCAACAAAATTCTGATTGGACTTTTGAGTGTTTCTTTATCCGATCGCCCGATGGGTGTTCTTCGCTTGGAATTTAGGAAATCCTCAACTCTGCTCGCCTCGAGCTGAGTCTCAGTAAAATGTTCGGATCAGTGGGGGCAGGCCGAGTGCACCCACTGGGTGTAGTCCCCGAGACCACGGTCGACTGCTGGCAGTCGACTGAGGTCTAATAATGTATCTCTCTCTTTTTTTTGAACTCACCCTGGGTAACCCTTGCTGAGTATTGATCTGATTCAGTGGGGGCACGCTAAGTGCACCCTTGGGTGTAATCCCGAGACTCTTTGCTGAATATTTGATTCTATAGTAGTCTTAGAGTAATTTTTCTCCACATTGTCTCTTATTTCGCCATCGACATGTCTCTCTTGCTGGCTGTAGAGGTCTTGTGATCTTGGAGCTCGGCTCACCGAATTAAAGAAGAAACATATCAGCGTTGAACTTGACCTTGAACTCGCGAAGAAGAATATCAAGACTGCTCAAGAAGAAACGGCCATCATGGGAGGTAATCATTCGGCTGTTTTGTTTGCTTTGTAGCTTGCACTCGTGACTGGTTTTTCTTTCAGTCTCTTTGAACCGAGTGGTTTCACACAAGCAGATGTGCGTAGTGAAAATCGCCAACTTCAGTCTCGTCTAAAGAGTGTTGTTTCTTTACAGAGGATGAAGGAGGCTTTGGAGAAGAAGGACCTGGACCTTGCCGCTGCTCAGAAGGAAGCACGTGAGAAGACGAAGCATGCGGACCAGAAGCTGGCTTCAGTCGGCAAATTGGAGGAGGAGAACACGCAGCTGAAGGCCACCATCTCGGAAGCTAATCAGGAAGTCGAGCAGCTTAGGAAGGACAAGGAGAACCTGACCACAGAAGTCGGTGGCCTCAGAGCCAAGACAGACAAGCTGGAGTCTTATCTGGAAGAACTTGCTTCACCACTTGTTCTGAAGCTTGAAGGTATGTTCATTCGACCAATCAATTCGTTGCCGACTAAACTTTGTAGTTATGTTGTCGACTCATCGTTTTTCGTGATGGAATGTAATCGTGTCGAGGACTTTGAAGCTGAAACTGGACAGGTCGAGACGGGTCTCGACCCCATCAATTGTCCTGTGAAAGATGACATTGCAATGAATCTGCTGCGATTGGAGTCGCGCTTAGATGGTGCGGTTGCTTATCTGGCTCGGCTGAAGGCGGCTATGACCCAAGTGGACGCTGAACTTTGGCCTCGGGAGGAGCTGTCCCAGGACCTCGAGTCACTGATGACTCGACTTAACCAGATTCCAGGCCGAGTGCAAGAGTGGAAGAAATCTTCCGCTCGCTGTCGTACCGATGTCGCCTTGTCTTTGGTCCGAGTGCACTGCAAGGAGGCTAAGGAAGACAAGCTGGCAGCTCTCAAAGTGGCGAACACTAAGAAGCACACTTTCCAGGACTTCATGGACACCTTCCTCGAGGCAGCCACTCGCATCGTGCTCGTCTCGAGCTTGCGTTGGATTTCCCGAAGAGGAGAGGATGATGCAGCACTGATGGCGTAAGTATTTCCCTCAGTTTTTGAGAACCAAGGTATCAATCCAGTAGGAGACCACGCGCAAGTCCCTCGTACCTGCACAAAACGATAGCTACTCGCAACCAACGCTTAGGGGTTGTCAATCCCTTCACGGTCACTTACGAGAGTGAGATCTGATAGAGATAATATTTTTAGTATTTTTGGTATAAAGATGCAAAGTAAAAGTAAAAGCAAAGCAAGTAAATAAAGTGATGGAGGTTGATATGATGAGAATAGACCCGGGGCCATAGGTTTCACTAGTGGCTTCTCTCAAGAGCATAAGTATTCTATGGTGGGTGAACAAATTACTGTTGAGCAATTGATAGAATTAAGCATAGTTATGAGGTTATCCAGGCAATGATCATGTATATAGGCATCACGTCCGTGACAAGTAGACCAAAACGATTCTTCATCTACTACTATTACTCCACTCATCGACCGCTATCCAGCATGCATCTAGAGTATTAAGTTAAAAACAGAGTGACGCCTTAAGCAAGATGACATGATGTAGAGGAATAAATTCATGCAATATGATAAATACCCCATCTTGTTATCCTCGATGGCAACAATACAATACGTGCCTTGCAACCCTTTACATCCTTTGGGTAAGGTCACCGCAATATTGAACCCAAAGCTAAGCACTTCTCCCAGTGCAAGAACTACAAATCTAGTTGGCTAAACCAAACGGATAATTCGAAGAGACTTGCAAAGATAACTTAATCATACATAAAAGAATTCAGAGAAGAATCAAATATTTTCCATAGATAAGCTGGATCATAAACCCACAATTCATCGTCTCAACAAACACACCGCAAAAAGAATATTACATCGAATATATCTCCACGAAAGAGGGGGAGAACATTGTATTGAGATCCAAAAAGAGAGAAGAAGCCATCTAGCTACTAACTATGGACCCGAAGGTCTGAAGTAAACTACTCACACTTCATCGGAGGGGCTATGGTGATGATGTAGAAGCCCTCCGTGGTGGATGCCCCCTCCGGTGGAGCTCCGGAATAGGCCCCAAGATGGGATCTCGTGGATACAGGAAGTTGCGACGGTGGAATTAGGTTTTTGGCTCCGTATCTGATCATTTTGGGGTATGTAGGTATATATAGGAGGAAGGAGTACGTCGGTGGAGCGTCAGGGGGCCCACGAGGGTGGGGGGGCCCCCCACCCTCGTGACCGCCTCTGGCACTCCTTGGAGTAGGGTCCAAGTCTCTTGGATCACGTTCGGTGAGAAAATCACGTTCCCGAAGGTTTCATTCCGTTTGGACTCCGTTTGATATTCCGTTTCTTTGAAACACTGAAATAGGCAAAAAAAACAGCAATTCTGGGCTGGGCCTCCGGTTAATAGGTTATTACCAAAAATAATATAAAAGTGGAAAATAAAGCCCATTATGGTCCAAAACAATAGATAAAGTAGCATGGAGCAATCAAAAATTATAGATACGTTGGAGACGTATCAGGCATCCCCAAGATTAATTCCTGCTCGTCCTCAAGTAGGTAAATGATAAAAAGAGAATTTTTGATGCGGAGAGATACTTTGGCATAATTTCAATGTAAATCTTCTTAATTGTGATATGAATATTCAGATCCGAAAGATTCAAGACAAAAGTTCATATTGACATAAAAATAATAATACTTCAAGCATACTAATCAAAATAATTATGTCATCTCAAAATAACATGGCCAAAGAAATTTCATCCCTACAAAAGCATATAGTTAGGCTATGCTTCATTTTAAATCACACAAAGATGTTCCCAACTTCTATACCCCGATGAGAAGCCAAGCAATTGTTTCATACTTAAATAATCTCAAACCTTTTCAACCTTCACGCCAATACATGAGCGTGAGCCATGGATATAGCACTATGGGTGGAATAGAATATGATGATGGAGATTGTGTGGAGAAGACAAAAAGGAGAAAGTCTCACATTGACGAGGATAATCAACAGGCTATGGAGATGCCCATCAATTGATGTCAACATGAGGAGTAGGGATTTCCATGCAGCGGATGCACCAGAGCTATGAATGCTCAACAAAAGAAAACTAGTGGGTGTGCATCCAACTTGCTTGCTCATGAAGACCTGGGGCATTTGAGGAAGCCCATCGTATGAATATACAAGCCAAGTTCTATAATGAAAAATTCCCACTAGTATATGAAAGTGATAACATATGAGACTCACTATATGAAAAACATGGTGCTACTTTGAAGCACAATATATGAGACTCACTACATGAAGAACGAGGTGCTACTTTGAAGCACAAAATATGAGACTCATTACATGAAGAACATGGTGCTACTTTGAAGCACAAGTGTGGAAAAAGAGATAGTAGCATTGCCCTTTTCTCTTTTTTTGGCCTTTCTTTTTTTCTTTTTTGGCCTTTCTCTCTTTTTTTTCTTTTTTTATTTGGGCAATGCTCTAATAATGTTGATCATCACACTTCTATTGATTACAACATGAGGATTACAACTCGAAACTAGAACAAGGTATGACTCTATATGAATGCTTCCGGCGGTGTACCGGGATGGTGCAAAGAATCAAGAGTGACATGTATGAAAATAATGCATGGTGGCTTTGCCACAAATACAATGTCAACTACATGATCATGCAATGGCAATATGACAAAAGTAATGTATGTCATAATAATGATGGTGGAAGTTGCATGGCAATATATCTCGGAATGGCTATGGAAATGCCATAATAGGTAGGTATGGTGGCTGTTTTGAGGAAGATATAAGGAGGTTTATGTGTGATAGAGCGTATCATATCAGGGGGTTTGGATGCACCGGCGAAGTTTGCGCCAACTCTCAATGTGAGAAAGGGCAATGCACGGTACCGAAGAGGCTAGCAATGGCGGAAAGGTAAGAGTGCGTATAATCCATGGACTCAACATTAGTCAAAAGAACTCATATACTTATTGCAAAAAATTAGAAGTCATCAAAAATTCAGTACTACGCGCATGCTTCTAGGGGGATAGATTGGTAGGAAAAGACCATCGCTCGTCCCCGACTGCCACTCATAAGGATGCACAAGCCAGGTACACTTCATGCTTCAAATTTGTTACACAATTTTAACCATACGTGCATGCTACGGGACTTACAAACTTCAACACAAGCATTTCTCAAATTCACAACTACTCAACCAGCATGACTTTGATATTATTACCTCCATATCTCAAAACAATTATCAAGCATCAAACTTATCTTAGTATTCAACGCACTCAAAAGAAAGTTTCACATATCTTGAACACCAAGTATATTAACATTAAGCAAATTACCATGCTATTAACGACTCTCAAAATAATCTAAGTAAAGCATGAGAGATCAAGTTTCTTTAAAAAATCCACCACCGTGCTCTAAAAGATTTAAGTGAAGCACTAGAGCAAAAATTATCACGCTCAAAAAGATATAAGTGAAGCACTATGAGCAAATTATCAAGCTCAAAAGATATAAGTGAAGCACATAGAGTATTCTATCAAATTCTAATTCATATATGGCTTTCTCAAAAGGTGTGTACAGCAAGGATGATTGTGGTAAACTAGCAAGCAAATACTCAAATAATACAAGACGCTCCAAGCAAAACACATATCATGTTGGTGAATAAAAATATAGCTCCAAGTAAATTACCAATGGAAGTGGACGGAAGAGGGGATGCCTTCCGGGCATCCCCAAGCTTTGAATTTTGGTGTCCTTGGATTATCTTGGGGTGCCATGGGCATCCCCAAGCTTAGGCTCTTGCCACTCCTTGTTCCATAATCCATCAAAAGAATTCACCCAAAACTTGAAAACTTCACAACACAAAACTCAATAGAAATCTCGTGAGCTCCGTTAGAGAAAGAAAACAAAAGACTACTTTAATGTACTGTAATGAACTCATTCTTTATTTATATTGGTGTTAAACCTACTGTATTCCAACTTCTATGGATCATAAATTATTTTACTAGCCATAGATTCATCAAAATAAGCAAACAACACACGCAAAACAGAATCTGTCAAAAACAGAACAGTCTGTAGCAATATGTAACTAACGCAAACTTGTGGAAACCAATAAATTCTACAAAAATTAGAAGACCTGGAAAATTTGTTTATTGGTCAGAAGCAATTGGAATCAGTATTTTATCACGTTCTGGTGGTTTTTAACAATTCGGGCACTGAGCACAAAGATTCTGGAAATTACAGCAAGATCAAATAACTATCATCTAAGAAGATCCAATAGGTCCAACTTGGCACAAACACTAATTAAAAGATAAAATCACATCTAAACAGAGTCTAGATGGATTATTTTATTCCTAAACAGAACCAAAAGCAAAAAACACAAAATAAAATTGGGTTGCCTCCCAACAAGCGCTATCGTTTAACGCCCCTAGCTAGGCATAAAAGCAAGGATAAATCTAGGTATTGCCATCTTTAATTTTCAATTTTTTAGTGGAGTTATGCTCGAATCCGGGGGGTTCTTCCCTCTTCCCGTCATACTTGGAAATTTTTAGATCTAAAGAATCCAACTGTTTATTGCAAAGAGTAATCAACATATTCATACGGTTAAGATTTCCGCTAATATTTTTAAGAGGCTCAAGAGACTTTTGTAAAATCTTTGTTACTTCGAAAATATTTTCAAACACTTGGGTTTCTTCCTGGGTAGGATGAGATCCTCCTTTTGGGGTGTTATTCCACTATTCCCTCTATAATCTCATGCGCAATACCGGGATCAATATTAATGAAATTTCGCTTGGCCATGCAATCCAAGAGTTGTCTAGGCGTCATATTTAACCCAACATAAAAATTGCGAAGAAGAATTCTAAAGTTCACCTCTAGGGTGCACTTACGATAAGATTCCATCATCCTATACCAAGCATCTTTTAGGTTTTCTCCTTGCCTTTGCTTGAAGTGAAGAACTTCAAACTCGGGAGATATAGGAGCAGATAAGGAATTCGACATAACGACAAGCAAGCGAAATAACACACGAGCAAACAAAAGGCAAAAGGAAGAAGGAGGAGGAGATTGGGAAAGAGAGGGCGAATAAAGCGGCAAGGGTGAAGTGGGAGAGAGGAAAAGCGAGAGGCAAATGGCAAATAATGTAATGCGAGAGATAGGGATTGTGATGGGTACTTGGTATGTTGACTTTTGCGTAAGCCTCCCCGGCAACGGCGCCATAAATTCTTCTTGCTACGTCTCGAGCTTGCGTTGGATTTCCCCGAAGAGGAGAGGATGATGTAGCACAGTAGCGTAAGTATTTCCCTCAGTTTTTGAGAACCAAGGTATCAATCCAGTAGGAGACCACGCGCAAGTCCCTCGTACCTGCACAAAAGCGATAGCTACTCGCAACCAACGCTTAAGGGTTGCCAATCCCTTCACGGTCACTTACGAGAGTGAGATCTGATAGAGATAATATTTTTGGTATTTTTGGTATATATAAAGATGCAAAGTAAAAGTAAAAGCAAAGCAAGTAAATAAAGTGATGGAGATTGATATGATGAGAATAGACCCGGGGGCCATAGGTTTCACTAGTGGCTTCTCTCAAGAGCATAAGTATTCTAAGGTGGGTGAACAAATTACTGTTGAGCAATTTACAGAATTGAGCATAGTTATGAGGTTATCCAGGCAATGATCATGTATATATGCATCACGTCCGTGACAAGTAGACCGAAACGAATCTGCATCTACTACTATTACTCCACTCATCGACCGCTCCAACATGCATCTAGAGTATTAAGTTAAAGACAGAGTAACGCCTTAAGCAAGATGACTTGATGTAGAGGAATAAATTCATGCAATATGATAAATACCCCATCTTGTTACCCTCGATGGCAACAATATAATACGTGCCTTGCAACCCTTTCTGTCACTGGGTAAGGTCACCGCAAGATTGAACCCAAAGCTAAGCATTTCTCCCATTGCAAGAACTACCAATCTAGTTGGCCAAACCAAACGGATAATTCGAAGAGACTTGCAAAGATAACTTAATCATACATAATAGAATTCAGAGAAGAATCAAATATTTTCCATAGATAAGCTGGATCATAAACCCACAATTCATCGGTCTCAACAAACACACCGCAAAAAGAAGATTACATCGAATAGATCTCCACGAGAGAGGGGGAGAACATTGTATTGAGATTAAAAAAGAGAGAAGAAGCCATCTAGCTACTAACTATGGACCCAAAGGTATGAAGTAAACTACTCACACTTCATCGGAGGGGCTATGGTGATGATGTAGAAGCCCTCCGTGGTGGATGCCCCCTCTGACGGAGCTCCAAAACAGGCCCCAAGATGGGATCTCGTGGATACAGGAAGTTACGGCGGCGGAATTTGGTTTTTGGCTCCGTCTCTGATCTGTTGGGGGTACGTAGGTATATATAGGAGGAAGGAGTACGTCGGTGGAGCGTCAGGGGGCCCACGAGGCAGGGGGCGCGGCCAGGGGGTAGGGCGCGCCCCCCACCCTCGTGACCGCCTCTTTTGCTCCATGGAGCAGGGTCCAAGTCTTATGGATCACGTTCGGTGAGAAAATCACGTTCCCGAAGGTTTCATTCCGTTTGGACTCCGTTTGATATTCCGTTTCTTCGAAACACTGAAATAGGCAAAAAAAACAGCAATTCTGGGCTGGGCCTCCGGTTAATAGGTTATTCCCAAAAATAATATAAAAGTGGAAAATAAAGCCCATTATAATCCAAAACAATAGATAAAGTAGCATGGAGAAATCAAAAATTATAAATATGTTGGAGACGTATCACATCGCCGATAGCATCGACCTCGACAGCTTCTACGATCGGGCCAGTCCTTCTCCCGCCGAGTGATTGAAAAAACATTATGCTTCACCTTTATTTGCCTCGGAATGCCGAGAGATTTTGTAACCGTTAAAACTACTTCGGGCCTGGCGCCCGAGCACTTTATTCTACGGTTAAGAAATCTTTGGATTTATTGTCTCATATATTGAGTTTGTGTTCGAACGAAATTCGTTTTTCTTTCAGATTGTTGTATGTTTACTTGATGCAGCTTCTGGAGAAGAATAATCAGTCGACCGATCGGACGATCCTTGAGTGGCATTGATCAATTCATCAGCAAGGCGCTCAGCAATGATCTTGACGTTCCCGTCAACCGATTGGACGATCTTTGAGCAGCATTGATCAACTCATCAGTAAGGCACTCAAGAATGGTCTTGACGTTCCTGTCAACAGATTGGGCGATCCTTTAGTAGCATTGATCAGCTCATCAGCAAGGCACTCAGCAATGGTCTTGACGTTCCTGTCAACCGATTGGGCGATCCTTGAGTTGCAGTGATCAACTCATCAGCAAGGCACTCAACAATGGTCTTGACGTCCCTGTCAACCGATTGGATGATCCTTGAGCGGCATTGATCAGCTCATCAGTAAGGCACTCAGCAATGGTCTTGACTTAGGCAAGTGCTGGACTGCAGCTAAGCCTCCGTGTGTGAGGATTGCTCACCACTCGGTAGGATTTTTCAAACTTCGGCGAGCACTCGGCTGCAGCTAAGCCCCCGAGTGGGAGGATTGCTCACCACTCGGTAGGATTTTTCAAACTTAGGCGAGTACTGGACTGCAGCTAAGCCCCCGAGTGGAGGATTGCTCGCCACTCGATAGGATTTTTCAAACTTAGGCGAGCGCTGGGCTGCAGCTAAGCCCCCGAGTGGGAGGATTGCTCGCCACTCGGTAGGATTTTTCAAACTTAGGCGAGCGCTGGGCTGCAGCTAAGCCCCCGAGTGGGAGGATTGCTCACAACTCGGTAGGATTTTTCAAACTTAGGCAAGTACTGGACTGCAGCTAAGCCCCCGAGTGGAAGGGTTGCTCACCACTCGGTAGGATTCTTCAAACTTAGGCGAGCACTGGGCTGCAGCTAAGCCTCCGAGTGGAAGGGTTTCTCACCACTCGGTAGGATTTTTCAAACTTAGGCGAGCGCTGGGCTGCAGCTAAGCCCCCTTATTGGGAGGCAGACTCACCACTCGGTAGGATTTTTATCACTTGGGCGAGTACTGGACTGCAGCTAAGCCCCCGAGTGGGAGGCAGACTCACCACTCGGTACTATTTTTATCACTTAGGCGAGTACTGGGCTGCAGCTAAGCCCCCGAGTGGGAGGCAGACTCACCACTCGGTAGGATTTTTATCACTTAGGCGATTACTGGACTGCAGCTAATAAGCCCCCGAGTGGGAGGCAGACTCACCACTCGGTAGGATTTTTATCACTTAGGCGAGTACTGGACTGTAGCTAAGCCCCCGAGTGGGAGGCAGACTCACCACTCTGTTGGATTTTTATCACTTAGGTGAGTGCTGGGCTGCAGCTAAGCCCCCGAGTGGGAGGCAGACTCACCACTCAGTGGGATATTTCAAACTTAGGCGAGCGCTGGGCTGCAGCTAAGCCCGTGAGTGGGAGGCAGACTCACCATTCGGTAGGATTTTTCAAATTTAGGTGAGCACTGGGCTGCAGCTAAGCCCCCGAGTGGGAGGCAGACTCACCACTCGGTAGGATTGTTATCACTTAGGCGAGTACTGGACAGCAGCTAAGCCCCCGAGTGGAAGGCAGACTCACCACTCGGTAGGATTTTTATCACTTCACCTTAGGCGAAACAGATTCACAGCTAAGGCGATACGTACAAAAGAAATAAATAACAATCATTCGGAAGAAAGTAAAATTATGTCTTTTGATAGCCAAACTAAGAGGTATTTCTTATTACATCTCATCCGTCTAAATACTTAAGAGTAAAAAGGGCGGAGCAGATCCGGATTCCAAGTGCGCGGTTCATCTTTGTTGTGCTCGACATTGAAGAGACGGTGAGGGAGTCCTGGGTTATGGGGTGTCCGGATAGCCGAACTATCACCGTTGGCTGGACTCCTGGATTATGAAGATACAAGATTGAAGACTTCGTCCCGTGTCCGGATGGGACTTTCCTTGGCGTGGAAGGCAAGCTTGGCGATACGGATATATAGATCTCCTACCATTGTAACCGACTCTGTGTAACCCTAACCCTAACCGATGTCTATATAAACCGGAGGGTTTTAGTCCGTAGGACGAAGAACAATCATACCATAGGATAGCTTCTAGGGTTTAGCCTCTTTGATCTCGTGGCAGATCCACCCTTATACTACCCATATCATCAATATCAATCAAGCAGGAGTAGGGTTTTACCTCCATCGAGAGGGCCCGAACCTGGGTAAAAACATCGTGTCCCTTGTCTCCTGTTACCATCCGCCTGGACGCATAGTTCGGGACCTCCTACCCGAGATCCGCCGGTTTTGACACCGACATTGGTGCTTTCATTGAGAGTTGCTCTGTGTCGTCATCTTTAGGCCCGATGGCTCCTCCAATCATCAACAACGACGCGGTCCAGGGTGAGACTTTTCAATGCAGACAGATCTTCAGATTCGGCGGCTTTGCTGCGGGCCAATTCACTTGGCCATCCGGAGCAGATCGAAGCTACACCCCAGCCATCAGGTCAGATTTGGGAGTTTGAACTACACGGCCGACATCCGGAGACTTAATCTTCGACGGATTCGAGCCACAATAAGCGCGCCAAGACTGTCTCGATGGGCACGATCTAGCTCTGCCGCCGAACAGTGCCCTGGAGGCCGCACCAGCGTCCGCTCCGACCCTTAGCTCGGAGCCGACTCTGCCGATCGAGGACGAGTGGTTGGACACCGCCTCGGGGGCTACGATCTCTACGGCGATTGAGCCGAACTCCATCCCTATCCCTTGCGAAGACCGTGACTCCAAAGTGCCGGACTCCTCTCCGAACTCCGAACACTCCGCGCCCCTCCCAATCGAATCCGATTGGGCGCCGGTCATGGAGTTCACTACCGCGGACATCTTTCAGCAGTCGCCCTTTGGCGACATCCTGAATTCACTAAAGTCTCTCTCTTTATCAGGAGAGCCCTGGCGGACTACGGTCGGGGAAGGTTGGGACGCAGACGACGAAGAAATTCAACGCCCACCCACCACCCACTTTGTAGCCACCGCCGATGATTTAACCGACATGCTCGACTTCGACTCAAGACATCGACGGTATGGACGGCGATGCTGGAGATTTACCAAGAACCAGCGCCACAGCAATCGGAAGGCCACCTCGTCATACGACATATACATGGTGGACATCCCAAAAGATGGGAACGACGATGGAACAGCGGAGGATGACCCTCCAAGAAACAGCCCTAGCGCGGGCGTCGTGGCGCCGCTCTAAATCCCGCCACGGTAAAAATGGTGATTCCGGCACGGGAGATAATAACACCCGGACAGTGCCGAAGACAACCCCTCCAGCAGGATTCAGCACAGGAGGAGGGAGAAGCCAGCCCTCATGATAGAGCGGCAGGCAGGGAGGTGGAGGACGATAATTATATGCCTCCCTCCGAAGATGAGGCAAGCCTCGACGACGACGAATTTGTCGTGCCTGAGGATCCCGCCGAACAGGAGCGTTTCAAATGCAGGCTTATGGCCATGGCAAGCAGCCTCAAGAAAAAGCAGCAACAACTTAGAGCTGACCAAGACTTGCTAGCTGACAGATGGACTGAAGTCCTTGCAGCCGAAGAGTACGAACTCGAACGCCCCTCCAAGAGATACCCAAAACGCAGGCTGCTACCCCAATTAGAGGAAGCAGCACCCAAACCTACATCACCAGCGCATGATGCGGCCGACCGTCCACCCCGTGGTCGCGACAGAGAGGCCTCTAGACCCTCCATTCAAGCCGCACCCCGGCGTCGCTCGAAAAGTACCAAGGCACGGGGAAACGCGCTAGACCTGCGAGACATATTGGAGGACAAGGCAAGGCAAACAAGATCGATCTACGGATCGCGTGGGCGCCCCACGACACGCGACGATAACCGTCACGCCGGATACAGCAATTCCGGCCGGGCTGAACACAGTAGATAAAGCTCATTTGAGCTGCGTCGTGATATAGCTCAATACAGAGGCGCCACACACCCACTATGCTTCACGCATTTAAGTGATGGATCATCAAATCCCCGAGGGTTTCAAACCCGTAAACATCGAATCATACGATGGCACAATAGATCCTGCGGTTCGGATCGAGGACTACCTCCTCCATATCCACATGGCCCGCGGTGATGATCTACACGCCATCAAATACCTCCCACTCAAGCTTAAAGGACCAGCTCGGCATTGGCTTAACAGCCTGCGGCCAGAATCATTTGGTTGTTGGGAGGACACGAAGCCGCATTCCTTGATAACTTCCAGGGCACATATGTCCGACCAGACGCCGATGACCTCAGCCACATAATTCAACAGCCAGAAGAATCGGCCAGACAATTCTGGACACGGTTCCTAACCAAGAAGAATCAATTCATTGACTGTCCGGATGCAGAGGCCCTTGCAGCCTTCAAACATAACATCCGCAACGAGTGGCTTTCCCGGCACCTAGGACAGGAAAAGCCGAAATCCATGGCAGCCCTCACAACACTCATGACCCGCTTTTGTGCGGAAGAGGACAGCTGGCTAGCTCGTAGCAACAACTTGACCAAAAACCCTGGTAGTTCGTAAACCAGGGACAATAATGGCAGTTCGCGTCACAACAACCACAAGCGCCGCATTAACAGAGATAATGCTGAAGATACGGCAGTCAATGCCGGATTCAGAGGCTCTAAACACGGTCAGCGGAAAAAGCCGTTCAAAAGAAATACCCAGGGCCCGTCCAATCTGGACCGAATACTCGATCGCTCGTGCCAAATACATGGCACCCCCGAAAAACCAGCCAACCACACCAACAGGGATTGTTGGGTCTTCAAACAAGCAGGCAAGTTAAATGCCAAACTCAATGACAAGGGGCTGCATAGCGATGACGAGGAGGAGCCCCGGCCGTCGAACAATAGAGGACAGAAGGGCTTCCCCCCACAAGTGCGGATGATGAACATGATATACGCAACCCACATACCCAAAAGGGAGCGGAAGCGTGCACTAAGGGACGCATATGCGATGGAGCCAGTCGCCCCGAAGTTCAACCCATGGTCCTCCTGCCCGATCACCTTTGATCGAAGGGACCACCCAACTAGCATCCGCCACGGCGGATTCACCGCATTGGTTCTTGACCCAATCATCGACGGATTTCACCTCACTAGAGTCCTGATGGACGGCGGTAGCAGCCTGAACCTGCTCTATCAGGATACAGTGCGCAAAATGGGCATAGACCCCTCAAGGATTAAACCCACAAAGACGACCTTTAAAGGCGTCATACCAGGTGTAGAGGCCAATTGTACAGGCTCAGTTACACTCGAAGTGGTCTTCGGATCCCCGGATAACTTCCGAAGTGAAGAGTTAATCTTCGACATAGTCCCGTTCCGCAGCGGCTATCACGCACTGCTTGGACGAACCGCATTTGCAAAGTTCAATGCAGTGCCGCACTACGCGTACCTCAAGCTCAAGATGCCAGGCCCTCGAGGAGTAAACACAGTCAATGGAAACACCGAACGCTCTCTCCAAACGGAGGAGCACACGGCGGCCCTCGCGGCGGAGGTGCAAAGCAGCCTCTCACGGCAATTCTCGAGTCCGGCTATTAAACATCCGGACACCGTCAAGCGCGCCCGGAGTAACCTACAACAAGACCGCCTGGCACGATCCGAGCACGCGTAGCAATCCGGCCCCAACCCCAGCCCTCGCGAAATTGCGAAGCCAGTACTACACGTACATAACTACGCTCTGGAGATATCATGGGCACGACCACGGCACGCCCAGAATGCGGATCAACCGCACCAGGGGCTCCCGATTGTGTCATTCTTTTTCTTTCCTCTTTTTTTTCTTACTTTCAGGACTCCGTTTTCCAGAAGCCCTGTCCGGCACTAGAATTGCCGAATTCACGATGCAGCAGCCAGGGAAGCAGAAAGCTACGTCGAGTGTCCAGGTGGTCTCTACTACGAGCATTATACCTGTTTTACATACCATTCCGCAGCTTACCCCTGGAGGGGGACATGTTAAATAGTCCCATCCCTTGCTTATCGCACTATTTGTATTGTTCTGCTTTCATTGCAGTACCTTTTTGAATAAACAATACATAGCTTTTGCCTATTATTGCACTCCTTTCTTTATCTATATATATATGTTCATTCATGACATGTTGCACCCGTACACTTTGGTACAGCCAATATACCAGGGGCTTAAGTACCCCAAAAATATGGTGTGATAAGTCCGAACACTTTCACGAGTGCGGCACCCCGAACTTATAGCATTATATGCATCGGCTCCGAATCATGTCTTGGGTCAATAGTTGGGTTTGCCCGGCTCCCATGTTTTGGTACCTTACGTTCCGTTATATCGGCTAAGGTAGCATTGGGAGAACCACTGCGATTGTGCCCCGGTTGAGCTGGGTTGAGCACCTCAGTGGAGAAAGCTAAAACTGACCGTCATGATAGGGCGAGAGCCGGTCGCTGTTCGAGAGGTTTTTTCGGGTCCCTAAAGACTTATGCCGCTTAGATCGAGGAATCGGCATTGTCCGGCCAAGGCGTGGATAATGCCCCGAACTCGGTCTTCCGAATACGAGGGGCTTCGCCAAAATTTAAAATTATAGAATTCTATGGCTAAGTGAGAGTGTTCAAGCACTATAGTCCGATTTCCTTGTTCGTTGCGTTGAGCGCCTCCCTCGAAGGACCCAAGAATGGGAACAAGAGCGCTCAAGTTTATCCCGAACACCCCAACACTCGTGGCATGGGAGCTGAAGCCAACGACTTGCCATCTCTCAAATTTGATAAATGGCCGCACAAAAGGTAATATTTTAAATTCACAAGCGTTGCTTAGCGCATATGAATAATTTTTGAGCGTACATGATAACAAATGCGAGTCTATTAAAAAATTACATCTTTGGAGCATTCACCCGCTATAAGGCGGGCACCCTTCAGGACGCCCTCATAGTACATTTCGGGCTTGCGATGCTCCTTGCCCTTCGGTGGCCCGTCCGTCACAAGCTTCTCAGCATCCAGCTTGCCCCAGTGCACTTTAGCACGGGCAAGGGCCCGACGGGCTCCTTCAATGTAGACGAAGCGCTTGATGACTTCAATCCATGGACAAAGGCCCACCAGCCGCCGTGACTAGCCCGAAGTAGCTCCTGTGCATGGCTTCCAATGGCCACACCAATTATGAGGCCCTTGATGGCCTGTTCGGCGACCTTGTGGAGCTCGACCAGCTGCTTCAGCTGGTCGCTCAGGGCACCGGATGTCCGCCTCAAAGATACCGAGACCAGAACACCTTTTCCGTCGAGATCCCCTCCTTGGCGCGGTAGAATGCGGCAGCATCAGACACACTACGGGGCAGATCTGCGAATGCTCCTGGAGAGCTCGGGATTCGTGTAAGTAACAGATAATCCACTTTCACATGCTTGCTTTGCATAAACAATGCCTTACCCGCCGTTATCTTCTTTAGTGATTCAATTTCCTGGAGGGCTTTTTGGGCTTCGGCCTTAGCGGCTTTGGCACTCTCAAGAGCCGAGGCGAGCTCGGACTCTCGAGTCTTCGAGTCACGCTCCAAACTTTCGTGTTTTTCCACGAGAGCCTGGAGCTCTTGCCGCACCTCCTCCACCCGCGCCTCTTGCTTCTCTCGCTCGGTGCGTTCCGCGGCCGCTTTGCTTTCGGCCGTGGACACCGCTTCCTTTAGGGTCGCCACCTCGTTCGTGGCCCCTACAATACCCACGTTAGTCCTGTCATTTTTGCAACCAAATCCTTTCTATAAGGTATTACTTTAATAAGGTATTACTTACCTTCCTTGTCCTCGAGCTGCTTCTTGGCAAGGCCGAGCTCGTTCTCGGACCGCTCAAGGCTCTGCTTCAATGCATTGACCTCCGCAGTCAGTGCGGCAGAGGTCAGCAGCGTCGCCTACATTCCCATATTGACATATTTATGTTAGACTCCTGCGTAAATCTTTTTAGATCCTCAGTCTGGCTTTTCTTTCCAAACACCGAACTAAGCATCAGGGGCTACTGTCTATGCGGTAATATTTTTACATATTCTAAACTTACCTCAAAGCCTGTTAGAAGGCTGGTACAGGCTTCAGTCAGCCCGCTCTTGGCGGACTGAACTTTCTGGATCATCACACTCATAACAGTGCGGTGCTCCTCGTCGATGGAGGCGCCGTTAAGCGCCTCCAGCAAGCTGTCCGGTGCCTCCAGATGGACGGAGGTCACCGGCGTCGCTGTCTTGCCCTTCTTACGAAGGGGCCGCTTGCCGGACTTCAGAACCACTGAAGGTTCCGGTACGGTGTCCGGCACCGGGCCATACTTAGAGCCCTCTGGGGTTTCGCCCCCTTTGCGCCCGGAGTCCGGGAGGTCGCCTTGCGGCACCTCCAGGACCACCTCCTCCTGGCTGGGCCCCTTTTGGGACTCCATCGTTGTGTCGTCTGCGTCACGAGGAGAGGAGGCGGTCGGAAGTGAAGTGCTATTCACATCCGACGAATCCAGGGAGCCGCTCGACGAAACGGCAAGCCTGCCCTGGGCGGGCTACATGGTTATATTCGGCGTTAGAAGACACTATCGACAAATAAAAGTCATGAGCTATTCCGGAGTCCGGACACTTACGATCTCGCCAGGGGCTTGCCCTTGGTGGCCACTCCTCCTCGTTGTTGTCGGCGTTGGTGGAGAAGTCCGGAGGAAGGGTCCTTCATTTCTTGAACCCTCCGGCCTCCCCAGTCGGGGCGGCCTTCCTTTTCTTCTCCCCCCCCCCCCCCGCTGGGGGAGAGGATCCTTTTTCCTCCTCCTCCTCAGGGGAGGATTCCACCTCAGAGTCGTCGGACGATGAGTCCGACAACACCTGGCGCCGGGAGCTCCTTCGAGTTCCCGTGGCCTTCTTCTTGGCCTTCTTCTCCGGCACCACGTGAGGTGCCGGAGCCAGCAGCCCCGTCAATCGGGCGACCGCTGGGTCTTCTAGCAAGGGGCCCGGACAGTTAATCTGTCCGGACATCTTCAGCCAGTCCTGTCAAAGGTTTGGGAGTTTTAGATCCCGCATAGAGTCAAACTATTAAAAAAGAGTCCCATAAAGGCTAAAATAACTTACCTCGCTGGCTTGACGCTGCGAGCTGAATCCGCGGTCTTCGGTAGCGGATGCGGGAGCTTCGGCGCCCTTGAACAGCACCTTCCAGGCATCTTCGTACGTAGTGTCGAAGAGCCTTTTCAGAGTTTGATGCTGTGCCGGATCGAACTCCCACAATTTGAAGGCCTGCTATTGGCATGGGAGAATCCGGCGGATGAGCATCACCTGGATTACTTTGACAAGCTTGAGATTCTTGTCCACCAGGTTCCGGACGCAGGTTTGGAGTCCGGACAGCTCTTCTGAATCACCCCATGCCAGGCCCGTCTCTTTTCATGATGTGAGCCGTGTGGGGAAGCCGGATCGGAATTCGGGGGCCGCCGCCCATTGAGAGTCGCGCGGCTCGGTGATGTAGAACCACCCCGATTGCCACCCCTTTATGGTCTCCACAAAGGAGCCCTCGAGCCATAGGACTTTGACCATCTTGCCGAACTATCACCGTTGGCCGGACTCCTGGATTATGAAGATACAAGATTGAAGACTTCATCCCGTGTCCGGATGGGACTTTCCTTGGCGTGGAAGACAGGCTTGGCGATACGGATATGTAGATCTCCTACCATTGTAACCGACTCTGTGTAACCCTAACCCTATCCGTGTCTATATAAACCGGACGGTTTTAGTCCGTAGGACGAAGAACAATCATACCATAGGCTAGCTTCTAGGGTTTAGCCTCTTTGATCTCGTGGTAGATCCACTCTTGTACTACCCATATCATCAATATCAATCAAGCAGGAGTAGGGTTTTACCTCCATCGAGAGGGCCCGAACCTGGGTAAAAACATCGTGTCCCTTGTCTCCTGTTACCATCCGCCTGGACGCACAGTTCAGAACCCCCTACCCGAGATCCGCCGATTTTGACACCGACAGACGGTATTCTCCATTGTGGAGCACCTTGGTGACGACGAAAGGGCCCTCCCAAGAAGGAGCGAGCTTGTGTGGCTCCTGCTGATCCACTCGAAGAACCAAGTCTCCTTCTTGAAATGCCCGACCCCTTATGTTCCTGGCATGGAATCGACGCAGGTCCTGGTAATAAATGGTCGACCGGATTAAGGCCATCTCTGTTTCTTCTTCCAGGAGGTTAACTACATCTTGTCGAGCTTGTTCTGCTTCCTCTTCTGAGAAGAGTTCGACTTGGGGAGCATTGTGGAGCAAATCACTCGGAAGTACGGCTTCGGCTCCGTAGACTAAGAAGAATGGAGTCCGTCCGGTCGACCGATTGGGAGTTGTCCTTAGGCCCCAAAGCACTGATGGGAGCTCATCAACCCAAGCTCCTGCTGCATGCTTAAGGTCACGCATCAACCGGGGCTTCAGTCCCTTGAGAATCAATCCATTCGCTCGCTCAGCTTGCCCATTCGACTGAGGATGAGCGACCGAAGCGTAATCGACCCTCGTACCTTGGGAGGCACAAAAGGCTCTGAATTCATCAGAGTCGAAGTTCGATCCGTTGTCCGTGATGATGCTGTGTGGCACAGCATATCTGAATATCAATTCTCTGATGAAACTCACGGCAGTACTTGCTTCAAGGTTTTTAATGGGCTTAGCTTCAATCCACTTGGTAAACTTGTCGACTGCTACTAGCATGTGGGTAAATCCACTCCTGCCAGTCCTCAGGGGTCCAACCATGTCCAATCCCCAATCAGCAAAAGGCCAGATGAGTGGGATAGTCTTCAGAGCTGATGCAGGTTTATGGGACATGTTGGAGTAAAACTGACAGCCTTCACACTTGTCCACTATTTCTTTTGCCATCTCATTGGCACGTGGCCAGTAAAATCCGGCTCGGTATGCTTTGGCCACGATGGTCCGAGAGGACGCATGGTGATCACAGGTACCCAAGTGAATATCATTAAGGATCGTTCGACCTTCTTCTGGCATGATGCACTTCTGGCAAACCCCAGTTACACTTTCTCTGAACAACTGACCTTTTTATCACAGTAAAGGCTTTAGACCATCGGACGATCTGTCGACCCTCTTCTTCATCCTGTGGAAGTTCTTTCCTAAGAATGTATGCAATGTACGGCACTGTCCAGTCGGGAGTGATGACCAGAACCTCCATGACTAAGTCGACCACGGCTAGGATTTCAACTTCAGTCGGATCTGTGGCACTCTTGGGCTGTGGTGATTTTTCGGTGAAAGGATCTTCCTGAACTGAAGGTGAATGAATATGTTCCAAAAACACATTTCGGGGAATGGCCTCTCTCTTTGAACCTATCTTTGCCAACTCATCTACAGCTTGATTTTTCAGTCGGGGTATATGGTGAAGCTCCAACCCTTCAAACTTCTTCTCCAGCTTTCTCACTGCATTGCAATAACCAGTCATGGCTGGACTCCTGACATCCCATTCCTTCATCACTTGATTTAGCACCCAAGGCTCCCAAAGCTCCTGTAACTTGCAACTGGGTCAAGTCTATCGTTACAGAAAGCAAATAGTCTGAATTTGTGAAGTCTGGCCATCTGCCCAAGATGGAGGTCATGTTTTATCGTGCCCCTGACCCGTCGGAGGAGAAACCTCAACCCAAAGAAGGGGAAGTGATAGTTTTTACAGATCATATGAGCCGGGGATTTTCTCCACCCGGTTCAAAATTCTTTAGGGAAGTATTGCATTTCTTTGACCTCAGGCCTCAAGACATCGGGCCCAATTCCATGTCAAATATTTGCAACTTCCAAGTCTTGTGCAAGGTGTACCTGGGGGAAGAGCCCAATCTGCTTTTGTTCAGAGAGCTATTCTACTTAAACTGACAGAATGAATGTGCCAACGGGCCCAGCCTAGAACTTGGTGGCATCTCAATTCAGCGGTGGAGAGACTGTATTTTTCCTTACGCTGAACTACCAAGTCATCCGAAAGATTGGAACCAGACATGGTTCTATTGCCAGGATACTTCTCCGGATGGCGAGAACCCTTTGCCCGGCTTCTGCGCTCTGCGCCTTGAATCCAACCACCCGCTGCCGGATAAACTTTCAGCTGTTGAATGTCTGCCACTCGCTCCCACCATTAAGAAAATCAAAGCTCTTTTGGGAAACGGCTTAGACGGCATCGACTTGGTCCGAGTATGGGTCACTTGGCAAGTGCTTCCGTTAAGCCGCCGCCCCGGCTTAATGTGCACATACCCAGGCGAAAAGGATGATCCTCTGCGTCATAGTCCCGACGATTTGCCAGATGATGTGGTAGAGGCCACGATCCAGATGCTGTTGAAAGAAGGCACAGTGACCAGTAACACCTTTGGCTTACTTCCCTTTTGCAAGAAGAGCCCGGCTCTCGCAGTGAGTTATCAGCCTCAGTGAATATTTTTTAATATTATACACCTTGCTTTTATTCATAACCCCTTATCATGTTCGCAGGCTGATGACAAATTCTGGAAAGCCAAGTATGACCATGAGGCAGCTAAACAAGCCAGAGCTACAAAAAGAGCCGAAAGGAAAGTCGCCAAAACTGGTACTTCAAGGAAGAAAAGGCCCAGCGCTTCGGATTTACTTAAGCTGGATGACACTTCTGATGATGAAGAAGAGGTAACTCTTAACTCTCCTAACTCTTTTGTCATTATTTTATTGACATTCTATCTTTTCAGGAGGATACGGGGAACAGCCAAGTAGTTGATGAAGAGGTAACTATAATCTCTTCCGACTCAGAGCCTTTGCCTTTTGAAGCAACAACAGTTTGAAAACCGGAGGCAGACTCGGAACAGCAAGGACGTAGAGCTTTCCTCCGGCTTACCTGATGTAACCAGGAAGAGTCGGACTGAGGTTATCTCCGATTTACGTTCTGTTTGTCCTTTGGCGGGTTACTTTTGCCAACCCCTCAATTCATCTGACTCCAATTATCAGGATACCTCTCCTTCCTCTGGCGAGTCTATGCAATCTAACATGTCGGCTTTCAAAACTGCCCCGGGTAATATATTTTTGTTTACCTTATATTCTTTACCTTACCCATGCTTTTGTACTCATCCTTCCGCTTTGGTCCACAGCATGCAAGCGAAGACCAGTAAGAGGGCAAAAAGGAGTAAGCCGTCCCGAGACCCGATCATGACTGAACCAGAGCAGGGCACGACTGCTCCGGATAGTTCAGCCCCTCAACCGCCGCCTGAACCGACCCATGACATTCCAGCACCAACCTCCGAGCCACCCGCCGCAGATACTCTCCACAGCTCTGATGACCCGGAAGCGCCTAGCCCGGCCAAGTCAACAGACCCGGACGTTGAGATTCTGAAGACTCATTTTGTTGAGCAAGGGCGACCCACTGTCCTTGCCAAGTGCTCTGCTAAGGAGGAAATTCTACAACGTCAAAAGGCCAAGCTAGATATTGCTGACTATATTCATTTGAATATTGGAGATATAGTCTCTGGCTGTCTCAACCAAGTACATAGAAGCCTTGACCTGGAGATTGGTATGGTGAAGCAAATACAACAAAAATCTGAGGTATCAATTGCACTACTTTTCCGAACCATACTTACTGTATCAGCCCCCAAGTTTATTGCTTATGAATAAATATGCTGTAGACTTAGAAAACTGCTTAGTACTGATTTATCCGGTATTTGAAAGAAAATATTTAAACTGGTTGTGACATGATACTTAAAACTTGCAATATGCATTAGCCCCCAAGTGTCAAGCATCTTTGCTTGCAAAGTGCTTGAGACTTAATTTTCATGAGCCGGCATTGTAAGTTTCTGTTAAGCACACATTAGCCCCCAAGTGTCAAGTATGTTTGCTTGAAAAGTGCTTGGGACTTAATCCTATCTTACCAAGATTCTGATTGTAACCCAGTATTAACGCAGGCCACCATAAGTCAGTTTGAGTCGGAGATGGCTGGCCTGAAGAATCGCGTAGCCGCTCAAGAACTTGAAATTCAAAAAGCCAACTCCAAATTTGAATTCAGCGTCTCTGAACAAGAGAAGCTGAAGAGTAATTTTGAGTCAGAGAGGAAAATCCAGACTGATGAAAAGGCTGCGTTGGTGACCCGGGCTGAGACGGCAGGGACATTACTCTCAGAAGCAACGACAGAGCTGTCCGGCTTAAAATGCCAGATATGTCAAATGGTCTCAGCAATCTTTGGTAAGTTACTCATATAAACTTTAAACCTTGCAGACCTCCTTTCAATGATTACTTCAAATGTCAGCTCCGGCTCACCTTATGTTTAATAATGCAGACCCCAGGAGCGCAAACCTCAAGCAGAACACACTGGTCAAGCTAAAGGCAGTCTACACTCTTGTAGAATAGCTCTACACCGGGTCACAACGTGCTTTGTCCGTTGTAGCTTTATCAAATGACGTTCCTCACCTTCTGCAAGACATACTAAAAGGGCTTGCTTCACTACCTCAACGGGTCCAAGAGCTAAGGCGGGCATCCGCAAGAGCCGGGGCTATATCCGCGTTGAGCCGGGCGAAAGCATGGCTTCCAGAACTTGACCCGGCCGACCTCGCTCTTGGATACCCAAGTTTGAAGGAAGATGGAACCGAATTTGACGACCATGATTTTACCGCATGTGTCAAAGACATACACCTCGTGGCTACTCTTATCGGGAACGATACTGATCCCACCAAATGTCAGCCGGGTTACGACAGCGAGAACCAAAGAATCCCAACTCCTTCTTATGATGAAGTCAGCTTGATCCCTCCAATTCGTAAGCATACCTTTGCCCCTGAAGTGGACCCAGCCGGTTTAATAGATGATGAAGCCGAGTTTGAAGCTTTGAGCGGCATTGACTGGGCCTCATCAACTTTCCAGGACAAAGCAGCCGACGGAGACGCGGAGAAGGATAACTCGGAGCCGCCAAGCCCACCAAAGGAGTGAGCCGCTAGGCGTCTTATAACTTTGCAAAACAATGCTTCACTATTCAGACTTGAGGAGTCTTGTAATAGAGTAGAAAAAACCTTTCTATTTTGTCATGCCTTCGCGCATGTTTATGGTGCTTAATACTTTCGTAAGCCGCCATCGCTATATACTTCTTGCTTATATTGATCTTTATTTCCTTGACATGAAATTTACTTGCCTTATCCTGCATAAAAAAATAAGCAAGAATTTCCTTGGCGGTTTTATCGCATCAGGGTTCACATAAGATTTGCTAACCCAGGATACGAACCAAAACATCATATAAAGGCCAGATTAGGATTATATTTGTTAAACTTAACCATAATGATATACCTGCGATCCCTTTGATGATCTCTCCTGCTTTTTATGACCTACATCATGCGGGTAAGTCCAACTTCTGAAGGTTGGAACATATAATACTCACCTGGCACTTAACAACCTAGGATGATTCATATTAAGCCGGAAGAACAAAACAACCATCTCACACTGTTGTCAAGAAGGTCTCGAGATGATTAAATATGATAGATAATATAAAGGCTCCTGATTCGAATACGATCAGTGAACCGTTCCATAGGGGTTTAAGCTAAGATTCGGATTCGATCATATAACCCCCAGTGGCTTTGGCGATGCCAATCAAGTGGGTATCAACAGCTATGTTCTCTTTGGTTCGAATACGACCTATGTTTGAACAGGAAGCCCCCAAGTGACCATAAAAGTTGTTTAATGACGCTGATTCGAATACGATCCACGTCAGACCCAAAGGGGTTAAGCTATGATTCAAATATGATCAAGAAGCCCCCAAGTGGGTTTGGCAGTATGCCAATCAAGCGGGTATCGACAGCTATGTTCTCTTTGGTTCGAATATGACCTATGTTTGAACAGGAAGCCCCCAAGTGATCATGGCTAGATTCAGATATGATCATAAGTCGGACCAAAGATAAAGTCGGATTCAGATATAATCCGCTCCCTGTTGCTTGTTTCCACCATCTGATAAAAAAGACATATAAACTGTTAATGGTGGAAAAAGGACAGAGGTCCTGCTTTATTGCTTTATATAATATGTACATCGTCAAAATATATACATCCTGAGAGCCGGTGGCTTAAGTATAGTAAGGCCGAAGATGGGCTATATTCCATGGCCGGCGGGTCTCCTCCTCCGACTTACGTGAGTCCTTGTGCTCTCGAATATCAATGAGGTAGTATGACCCGTTGTTCAGATTCTTGCTGACCACAAAGGGTCCTTCCCAAGGAGGGGATAGCTTGTGCATATCAGAATGATCCTGGATGAGCCGGAGCACTAAGTCACCTTCCTGAAAGGTTCTGCTTCTGACCCAGCGGCTGTGATAGCGACGAAGGTCTTGCTGGTAAATCACTGAACAGGCTATTGCCAAGTCTCGCTCCTCATCCAACAAGTCAAGTGCCTCCTGACGAGCTTTTTCATTGTCAGCCTCAACGTAAGCCGCCACACGGGGTGAATCATGCCGGATGTCACTCGGCAGGACTGCCTCTGCTCCATAGACCATGAAAAAAGGTGTATAACCTATGGATCTATTAGGCGTAGTGTTGATGCTCCACAGCACAGAAGGTAATTCCTCCACCCAACAACCCGGAGTCCGCTGTAAGGGGACCATGAGCCATGGTTTGATACCCCTCAGGATCTCCTGATTAGCTCTTTCTGCTGGACCATTGGATTGAGGATGAGCAATAGCCGAAACGTCAAGCCGGATATGTTCTCGTTGACAGAACTCTTCCATGGCACCTTGGGAGAGATTAGTGCCATTATCAATTATGATGCTGTGTGGAAAGCCAAAATGAAAGATCACCTTTTTGATGAACTGAATTGCTGTGGCTGCATCACACTGGCTGACCGGCTCTGCCTCAACCCACTTTGTACACTTATCCACTGCCACCAGGAGGTGTATCTTTTTATCCTTAGACCTTTTGAAAGGTCCCACCATGTCAAGCCCCCATACTGCAAACGGGCAAGTAATTGGAATCATCCTCAACTCTTGAGCCAGCAAATGAGCTCGTCGTGAGAATTTTTGACACCCGTCACATTTGCTGACAAGATCCTCTGCATCCGCATGAGCCGTTAGCCAATAAAAACCATGACGGAAAGCCTTGGCCACAAGAGATTTTGAGCCGGCATGATGACCACAGTCTCCTTCATGGATCTCTCGAAGTATCTCTTGACCCTCCGTAGGCGACACACAACGCTGGAATGCCCCTGTGACACTGAGGTGATGTTACTCACCATTAACAATTGTCATGGATTTGGACCGCCTGACGATTTGTCTTGCCAAAGTCTCATCCTCAGGCAACTCTCCCCGGGTCATGTAAGCCAAGTATGGCAATGTCCAATCCGGGATGACGTGAATCGCGGCCACCAACTGTGCCTCCGGGTCCGGCACTGCCAGTTCTTCCTCTGTAGGCACCTTGACAGATGGGTTATGCAGAACATCAAGAAAGGTGTTAGGCGG
This sequence comes from Aegilops bicornis, assembly GCA_021605145.1. NCBI lineage: Eukaryota > Viridiplantae > Streptophyta > Magnoliopsida > Poales > Poaceae > Aegilops > Aegilops bicornis. The sequence goes on along the minus strand of CM038670.1, from coordinate 19,494,633 downwards.
CACCGGCTTACGTTGAGATCCCAACCGGCTTAACGCATCAGCCGCCTCATTCTTCCTTCGATCAACGTGCTCCACTTGATACCCCTTGAAGTGCCCAGCCACAACATCTACTTCACGATGGTAAGCCGCCATAAGGGGGTCCTTAGGGTCCCACTTGCCTGACACCTGTTGAGCCACGAGATCTGAGTCGCCCAAGCATCTTACCCGGCTCAAATTCATCTCTTTGGCCATCCGGAGACCATGGAGCAAGGCCTCGTACTCAGATGCATTGTTAGTACAAGGGAACATAAGTCGGAGCACATAACGAAATTTGTCACCTCGAGGAGAGGTTAAAACAACTCCAGCCCCCGAGCCTTCTAACTGCCTGGACCCATCGAAGTGAATAGTCCAATATGTATTATCTGGCTTCTCCTCAGGTGCCTGCAACTCTGTCCAATCATTGATAAAGTCCGCCAAGGCTTGAGACTTAATGGCAGTACGTGGCCTATACTTCAAACCATAAGGCCCAAGCTCAATAGCCCACTTGGCGATTCGTCCTGTAGCCTCCCTGTTCTGAATGATGTCTCCCAACGGGGCGGAATTTACCACCGTTATAGGATGTCTTAGGAAGTACTGCTTCAGCTTCCGGTTTGCCATGAACACGCCATAAACAAGTTTCTGCCAATGTGGATATCTTTGTTTAGACTCAATGAGCACCTCGCTGATGTAGTAAATCGGCCGTTGAACCGGATGCTCCTTGCCTGCCTCCTTACGCTCCACCACGATGGCGACACTGACGGCTCGTGAGTTAGCAGCCACATATAACAGCAGCGGCTCTCTATCGATGGGAGCCACAAGGACCGGCGGCTCAGACAACGGTCTCTTTAAATCTTCAAAGGTAGTGTTAGCAGCGTCACTCCAGACAAAGATGTATGTTTTCTTCATCATCTGATACAGCGGTAGGGCCTTCTCACCTAACTGGCTTATGAACCGGCTTAAAGCAGCAACACGACCCGCCAGTCGCTGAACATCATTGATGCACGCCGGTTTAGCCAGAGAGGTAATTGCCTTGATCTTCTCCGGATTAGCTTCAATGCCTCTGTTTGAAACCAAGAAACCCAAGAGCTTGCCTGCAGGTACACCAAATACACACTTTTCCGGGTTAAGCATCATTTTATAAACCCGGAGATTATCAAAGGTCTCCTTCAGGTCAGATATCAAGGTTTCCTTCTCTCTGGACTTCACCACGATATCATCCACATAAGCATGAAGATTGCACCCAATTTGATCGTGGAGACAATTCTGTACACATCGCTAATAAGTTGCCTGAGCACTCTTGAGCCCAAACGGCATAGATACATAATAGAAGGCTCCAAACGGTGTGATGAAAGCTGTCTTCTCCTGGTCCTTAACTGCCATTTTGATCTAATGATAACCAGAGTAAGCATACAAAAAGCTTAAACGCTCACAGCCCGTCGTAGCATCAATGATTTGATCAATACGGGGAAGAGCAAAGGGATCAGACGGACAAGCCTTATTTAAGTCCGTGTAATCCACACACATCCGCCAGGTGTCGTTCTTCTTGAGCACGAGCACCGGCTTAGCCAACCACTCCGGATGAAAAACCTCAACAATAAACCCAGCGGCTAAGAGCCGGGTGACTTCCTCTCCAATAGCTTGCCGCCTCTCTTCGTTGAATCGTCGAAGAAACTGCCTGACTAGCTTATACTTGGGATCAATATTGAGAGTGTGCTCAGCGAGTTCTCTCGGTACACCTGGCATGTCAGAAGGTTTCCATGCAAGGATATCCCGATTCTCATGGATGAACTCGATGAGCGCGCTTTCCTATTTAGGATCCAAATTGGTACTGATGTTGAACTGCTTAGATGAATCACCCGGATTGAAATCCACAAGCTTGGTTTCAGTAGCCGACTTAAACTTCATCGCCGGGTCATGCTCGGTGGTTGGATTTTTTAGAGAGGTCATATCTGTCGGGTCAACGTTGTTTTGATAAAACTTCAATTCCTCCGCTGCACAAACAGACTCAGCATAAGCCGCATCGCCCTCCTCACATTCCAGGGCTACCTTCCGACTTCCATGCACAGTGATGGTACCTTTGTGACCCGGATTTTTAAGTTGCAGGTAAACATAGCACGGCCGTGCTATGAACTTGGCATAAGCCGGCCGTCCAAACAGAGCGTGGTACGGACTCCTGATTTTGACCACCTCAAAGGTTAATTTTTCAGCTCTGGAGTCATACTCATCTCCAAAAGCCACTTCCAGCTCAATCTTGCCAACTGGGTACGCCGACTTGCCAGGGACCACTCCATGAAAAACAGTATTGGACGTCTTCAAATTTTTATCAGTTAACCCCATGCGTTGGAAGGTTTCATAATAAAGGATATTGATGCTGCTACCCCCGCCCATGAGTACCTTAGTGAATTTGTAGCCACCAACCTGGGGTGCTACCACCAAGGCTAACTGACCCGGATTATCAACCTGGATGGGGTGATCTTCCCTGCTCCACACAGTGGGCTGTTCTGAACATCTCAAATACCGAGGAACCGCCGGCTCAATAGAATTTACAACCCTCTTATGAATCTTCTGGTCACATTTGCACAAGCTAGTGGTAAACACATGATACTGCCCACTATTCAGCTGCTTCGGATGGATTTGATAACCCGATTGCTGCTGCTGTTGTTCCCCTTGACCAAATTGTTGTTGATTATGACCGCCCTGATGTCCCTGAAAGCCAGAACTTGAACCGCCACCCGGGCCATGAAAACCGCCAGGTCCTGAGCCACCGCCCGACCCATGATTGCCACCAAATGTGTTAGAATTTTTAAAATCCTTCATGATCGCACAATCTTTCCATAAGTGTGTGGCGGGTCGTCCTCGGGTGCCGTGTTTCGGGCATGGCTCATTGAGTAACTGCTTAAGAGATGGGCCTGACCCGCCATATCGGGGCGGCTTGCCCTTACGCCTCTGTGCATTGGCATTGGCTACAAACTCCGGGTTACCCTCGGCCTTACACTTGTTTCCGCTTTGATTCGTCGAGTTATGCTGTTGTCCTTTTCCCTTGCCGTTCTTCTTTCCCTCCCCTATCTTTTCCTCATCACACGCGGGGTCCTTGGTACTATCAGAATCGGCGTATTTAACTAAAGTGGCCATCAGCATACCCATATTGTTGCAATCACGCTTAAGACGCCCCAGGTTCTGTCTCAATGGCTTAAAGCGACAATTCTTTTCCAACATAAGGACTACAGAGCCAGCATCCATCTTGTCAAATGAATGTATTATCTCCTTAACCCGGCGCACCCAGTGAGTCGTGGACTCACCCTCCTCCTGCTTACAATTCCTCAAATCCACAATCTACATGGACTGCTTGCAAGTGTCCTTGAAGTTCTGGATGAAGCGGTATTTCAGCTCTGCCCATGAATCAATGGAATTAGGGGGTAAGCCCTTTAACCAGGACCGGGCCGTTCCATCTAGCTTCATTGTGAAATACTTAGCCATTGCCGCATCGCTGACTTCCAACAGCTCCATGGCCATCTCATAGCTCTCGATCCACGCTCCAGGCTGTAAGTCGGCCGTGTAATTCGGCAACTTTCGAGGTCCCTTGAAGTCCTTGGGAAGGCGTACGTTTCGCAGAGCCGACACCAAACAAGGAACACCGCCGGTTCTAGTGGCCACTCCCGTCTCAACGGAAGCCATCGTATACTCCGGGTAATCTTGATGAGCCGTCTGTTGAGCCGCCAGCTGAGCCGCCCGCTCGTTCTCCTGACTTACCCGATCTTGTACCGGGTTATAGCCACCGGGCTAGTTCCGTCGCTGAGCATTGCTTGACAAAGCTTCCGACTCCATGTGCCTGCTGTAACTCGGACTCCGGTTATGACGAGCCGGTGCTAACCACGGCGGAGGGGTTGAGTGAATCCTGTCCCGACTATAAAAATAAGTCTCTTGCTGAGCCAGGGCCATCTGGACAAGTTCCCTGATCCTCCGGGTCTCCATCGCTGTTGGATCATCACCGTCCACTGGGAGAGCCGCCAGACGCGCTGATGCTGCGAATAAGTTCTCCATAGGGTTGGAAAAGTGACCCGGAGGTATCAGTACGTATCGAGGCGGCGCCATGTTCCCATGAGGAGTTACCATCTCCCGAGGTTGAGCCGGCTCCGGGTGTAGCAAAAAGAACTCGGGGGTCGTCAGTCGGAGGCAAACGGGATTGAGTTTTCTGGTGCCTCCTTCTCATCACCTCATTAGATGCGTTTAGGCTCATCGTAAGCTGGAAAGCCTCTGACTGGAGCTGCTGCGCCCGTGCATCCAAAGCTGCCCGATCCGTGGCTAATCTGGCATCATCAACCGCTAAGGTCTCCTTGGCATGAGCTATTTCCTCACGTACCCGCGCCACCTCTGCATCATGCTCATCTTTGTTTGCAGGAATAACCGTGGCGGTTAACAGGGTCGTAAGCTTATCCATGAGATCTATCAGCACTTGAGCCGGCGGGTGCACAGGGCCTCCTGCCCTGGCTGCTCCTATCCCGGACGTAATTGCAGCAGCGGCTGTAGAATTTTGGATGGGCTGAGTCCCTGCCATGAAAACTCCTGCCCAGTTTGGCGACTCACAGGGGTCCGGAATACTGGAGCCATCGGAACAGCCCCCAAGAACGCCATCTTGCACTTGATACAACGAATCTGTTGAACCTGCGAACGAATCACCATCAGAGAGAACGGCCATCTCACCACCACCTTCCGATCCTTCAGAAAGTTCTTCTGCGTGGATGCAGCCCACAAAAACACACTTCACGCCAGGTTGAAGTCGGGCGGGTTTCGCACGCTGAGCCGTCTCGACGAGGTCGGTGCAGTTGTCCGGCTCAGGGCCCGGTTCACCAATCCGGCCGATGAAGACGTGGATTCCGCCGAAGGGGACCCAAAGACCAGACTCAATTGAGCCGCCGGGCCCCAGCCTTCGTTGTCGATGTAGATCTTGCCGCTGACGACTCTTGGTCATCCGCCTCATCACAGCACTTTGAGCCTCCTTCGAAGTTGCCCTTCAAGAACTCAAATCCACCGTGCGCTGGCCCCATGGTGGGCGCCAACTGTCGTGGAATTGTCACGTCAGATGTCCTAGTGAAAGGACTTAATCGCGGAGCCATCGCAACCAGGAAGCTTGAAGGGGTTAATCGGGACAAGAGACATGGGAGGTTTATACTAGTTTGGCCCCTTACGGTGAAGGTAAGGCCTACGTCTAGTTGGGTTGGTATTGCTTGATGTTTCGATGACCAGGGAGCGAGATACGCTATGCCCGGCTCTCGATGAGTTGTTTCTTACCCTTAGCCACCAGCGGGTCGCCCCCTTATAAACACGGGTTGGCGCCCTGCGGCTTACAGAGTCCCGGCCGGCTTATAAACAGTGTCCGGCTCGGTGACTAGTTAAATCTACCTTACAATACAAGTCATGCCATTGTGGCGGTTTACTACAACATGCCTCCAATCGCCGGTGGGCTTTAGGCCTTCCATTGAACCGCCATCTTCATGCTGGATCTTGGGCTTCTTTCTGGTGAGTCCTTCTTTGCATAACCCGGCCCCTCCTGGGCGGTTTACACAAATAGTTATATCCCCAACACTACTGAAAATATTGAAGAAGAAGCTTCCAAAGGATAACGAATTGCCCGACGGTACATACACAGCAAAGAAGGTCGTATGCCCTCTAGGATTGGAGGTGCAGAAGATACATGCATGCCCTAATGACTGCATCCTCTACCGCAGTGCGTACAAGGATCTGAACGCATGCCCGGTATGAGGTGCATTATGGTATAAAATCAGACGCGATGACCCTTGTGATGTTGACGGCTCCCCCCCCCCCCCCAGGAAGAGGGTTCTTGCGAAGGTGATGTGGTATGCTCCTATAATACCACGGTTGAAACGTCTGTTCAGAAATGGAGAGCATGCCAAGTTGATGCGATGGCACAGTGAGGACCATAAGAAAGATGGGAAGTTGAGAGCACCCCCTGACGGGTCGCGGTGGAGAAAAATCGAGCGAAAGTATTGGGCTAAGTTTGCAGGTGACCCAAGGAACGTATGGTTTGCTTTAAGCGCGGATGGCATTAATCCTTTCGGGCAGCAGAGCAGCAATCACAACACCTGGCTCGTGACTCTATGTATGTATAACCTTCCTCCTTGGATGTGCATGAAGCAGAAGTTCATTATGATGCCAGTTCTCATCCAAGGCCCTAAGCAACCCGGCAACGACATTGATGTGTACCTAAGGCCATTAGTTGAAGAACTTTTACAGCTGTGGAATGGAAACGGTGTACGTACGTGGGATGAGCAAAAACAGGAGGAGTTTGACCTAAAGGCGTTGCTATTCGTGACCATCAATGATTGGCCCGCTCTCAGTAACCTTTAAGGACAGACAAACAAGGGATACCACGCATGCACGCACTGTTTACTTGACACCGAAAGTATATACCGAAGCTGCCGGAAGAATGTGTACAGGGCCATCGCCGATTTCTTCTGACCAACCATCAATGTCGAAAGAAAGGCAAGCATTTCAAAGGCGAGGCAGTTCACCGGAAGAAGCCCACCATGCATACCGGTGATCACGTACTTGCTATGGTCAATGATTTACACGTAATCTTTGGAAAGGGTCACGGCGCACTAGCTGTTCCGAATGACGCTGGGGGACACACACCCATGTGAAAGAAGAAATCTATATTTTGGGACCTACCCTACTGGAAAGACCTAGAGGTCCGCTCTTCAATTGACGTGATGCACGGGACGAAGAACCTTTGCGTGAACCTGCTAGGCTTCTTGGGCGTGTATGGAAAGACAAAAGATATAGCTGGGGCACGGGAGGACCTGCAGTGTTTGCACGAAAAAGACGGCATGCCTCCAAAGCAGTAAGAAGGTCCTGCTAGCTATGCTCTTACCAAAGAAGAGAAGGAAATCTTCTTTGAATGCTTGCTTAGTATGAAGGTCCTGACTGGCTTCTCGTCGAATATAAAGGGAATAATAAATATGCCAGAGAAAAAGTTCCAGAACCTAAAGTCTCATGACTGCCACGTGATTATGACGCGACTGCTTCCGGTTGCATTGAGGGGGCTTCTACCGGAAAACGTCCGATTAGCCATTGTGAAGCTATGTGCATTCCTCAATGCAATCACTCAGAAGGTGATCGATCCAGAAATCATACCAAGGCTAAGGAGTGATGTGGTGCAATGTCTTGTAAGTTTCGAGCTGGTGTTCCCACCATCCTTCTTCAATATCATGACGCACGTCCTAGTTCATCTAGTCGACGAGATTGTCATTATGGGCCCCGTATTTCTACACAATATGTACCCCTTTGAGAGGTTCATGGGAGTCCTAAAGAAATATGTCCGTAATCGTTCGTCCTAGCCAAAGAAATATGTGAGGAGGCGGGGTACAGGTAGACCCACAGTACGGAATGACAACAGTGGATCTGAAAAATCTTGGGTACACTGACGAACCGTTCGTCCTAGCCAATGATGTGGCCCAGGTTATCTATGTGAAGGACATGTCTACCAGACCGAGAAAAAGAAAAGATCAGGAAGCGAATACATTATACGATGAGCCAAAGCGCCAGATAGTTCTTTCAGGAAAAAGGGACATCGTGGGAGTGGTGGGCAAGACAGACATGTCTGAAGATTATGAAAAGTTTCATGAAATTCCCCCCTTCAAAGTCAAGGCTGACCCCAGCATCCTGATAAACGATGAAGATTATCCATGGTTACGGTGCAATAAGCAAATGACACAAGCGAAGAAAAAGTGAAGAATTTCTCCCGCAACTATTATGATGATACCATGCCAACTTTGTAACAGACGAGCATGATACCATTGTCCGTTTTGTACATGCACATGCTATGTGGGTGAAATTATGATACCATGCCAACTTTCAACTTTTTCAGAGTTCATTTGAAATGATTTAATGTCTTATGGTTCGGCCCTCGTAATACCATTAATCCCGGTTCGCTCCTTGTCAACTATGTTCTCACCAAGAACACTCTCAAGAGGGCAGCCACGTGGGCCATTGGTCCCGGTTCGTCTCGACCTTTTTTCTCTATAGGCGCATCTATGTTCATTTTTTTAGTAAAGTTAATCACAAACTTGTGATTCACAAAAATTTCAAAGAATTCAAATTTTAACTATTCAAATTTGAAAACTAATGGCACTAACACAAAGTTTATAATTTTTGTGACTTAAAAGAAAAATAATTAAACATAAACTTTAATAAAATAAATAAAAATAGCAACAATAAGTATTTTGTTGTAAGTAGAAACAAAATAAAATAAATAAAGCAACAAAGAAGACAAAAAAACAAAATAATATTTCTAAAACTAATGGCACTAACAGAAAGTTTATAATTTTTCTGACCTAAAAGCAAAAAGAATTAAAAAATAAAGCAAAAAACAAAAGAAAATAAATAATGCAAAAAACAAAACAAAAAATGGGGAAAAAACAAAAAAAACTGCCACCCATTGGGCCACCACGGCCTGAATACGACTAGAAACCCAACTTGGGCCAGGATTCAGGCCCGCAGAAGGCCCAATAGGCCCACATCAGCATAGTGTGAGATTAGGCCCGTAAGCCTGCATTTGAGGGGAGCTCGAGAGGGTAGCCGCAGGGTGGCTTATAAACCACTCCGAGCCCCTCTCAACTAGTGAGGTGGGACTAAATTTTGGCCGCGACGCGGGCAGCGCAGGGGCCTTTGGTCCCGGTTGGCGGTACCAACCAGGACTAAAGGGGGGCATTGGCCCCGGTTCGTGGCACCAACCGGTATCAATGCCCACCCTTTAGTCCCGGTTGGTGGCACCAACCGGGACCAAAGGCCGCCGCTTCCCGCCCTTTGGGCTGCTGAAAAGAGGCCTTTGGTCCCGGTTGGTGGCACCAACCGGGACTAAATGGGGCATTGGTCCCGGTTGGCATCACGAACCGGGACCAATGCTCTTGATATATATACAACACTTAGCAGTTTTCGACCAAATCTCCCACTTCTCCCCGACGCCCTGCTTCTCCTCGTCGCCGTCGCCGCCGACGCCCTGCTCCACCTTGCCGTCGCCGCCCGCCATCGACGCCGTCAGTTGTTTCGCCTTGTCGCCGCCGCCACCGACGCCCGTGGCTGCTCGCCTGGCCGTCACCGCCGCCCGCTATGAGCACATGCTCCCGGGCCCCTCCGTCCCACGGCCATGCGCGGCCGCCGCTTCTGCCCCACGCCATCGCCGCGCCTCTGTCTCTGCACACACACACAAGATTCGCCTGCCTGCGCCGCCGCCGCCACCCCTGCCCTGCATTTTTCATAGTTTTTTGTATTTTTTGTGTATATGTGTTTGTATGTGTGTATATGTGTACATGTTCATAGTATTTTTTTCATATGTGTATTTTTTGTTCATTGCATTTTTCATATATATAATGTATATATGTGTGTGGTAGCTATATGATGAATGGATGTGGCTATCTATGTTTGAATATAATGTTCATAGCATTTTTTTGTTTATATATGTTTTTAATATATGTATTATTTTTAGTATTTAGGTTGTTAATAATTAGATATCGATTTTAGGTTAGTGCATTTTTGGTTAGTGTAGAGGAAAAAGTAAAATAAGGAAAAGGAAGAAAAGAAGAAGAAGGAAGAAGAAGAAGAAGAAGAAAAGAAGGAGAGGAAAAGGAAAATAAGAAGAGGAAGAAAGGAGAAGAAGAGGAGAGGAAGAAGAGGAGATAAATAAGAAGAGGAAAAAGAAGAAAAGGAAGAGGAGAAGAAGAAAGGAATAGAGGAGAAGAAGAAAAAATAGAACATTTTCTATTTTTTCTTCTTCTCCTCTATTCCTTTCTTCTTCTCCTCTTTTTTTTCTTCTTTTTTTTCTTCGATCTTCTCCTCTGTCGTCGTTGATATACCCCCCCCCCCTTGGCCCTCTCGCTCGACCAAAACTCTCGAGGACACCCAAACCCTAGAGAAAAAACGATGTTGGATCCTACCCCCTCCCGCAGCGCCCCTACCCGACAAACTCTCTTGAGGCCACCCAAATTTACCAAGTTAAAAGAGCGTTGTTGTCGAGGCCACCCCAAACCCTTGAAGCGTTGTGTCGAGGTCACCCCAAACCCTCGAAGCGTTGTCTAGGCCACCCCAAACCCTAGAGAAGCAGCGTCGAGGCCACTAACATGATTCCTTATTGTGATTAGCTAGCTAGTTCTCGCTTGCCACTAATATATATCCATCTGTACCATGTTTGAATAATAATTGACATGTTGTAAATATTTGCAGAAACTATGGAGCACTACCGAGACGAAGCAACATAAGCGATGTTGGGGAGATAATCGCAGTATGAATCGATGTCGCTAAGGCCATTTTTCAATGACACCGCTTTGTCGTGAAGGACTGGGTGAAGAAGAGGGCTACGTTCATGATGGCTCCGCCCATTAATGCCGGTACAAGAAGAGGGCTATCTTCATGATGGCTCCGTGATGACCCAATGGAGGTACAAGAAGGAGACTGTGTCGATTGCTCAAAGGACCGAACCGAGTCCGGCCAGGTATATATATATTAGTTAAGCCCGTGCTGACTAGTTAATTGATGCATTCATTGTCTTGGTATATGTACACATATTAATTAACTCTCGTCTTTCTTCCTTTTTCTAGCCCTCCGGATCGAGCACAACTTCGGTAAGGAGACGAGGCCCAAAGAAAAAGTTGAGCTTGGATGAGAAGTTTGAGATCACAGCAATCGCGCGCGACGGCGAACCGATTGAACCCATCCGGACAAAGAACACATCTGTTGCTCAGTGCAGGGTTCTTGTTAGGGACAAGATCCCGATCAGCATCCACCAATGGTATAAGCCTAAGGAGGAAGACCCTGAGGTGTCTTATGTCAATGATATGCAGAAAGATGATCTTTGGACTGAGCTGAAGGAAAATTTCACCCTACCGCCAGAGGAGGATCCGGAGAAGCCAGTTAAAGAGCAATTAATCAAGTCTTGTGCTCTTAAGAAGATGGCAGGCCTATTTAGGAGGTGGAGGAAAGAGCTGAAAAAGTTTGTCGCCAAAGAAGAGACACCAGAATTCATCGGCAAATATGAGAAGATCAGAGATCACTGGCACGCATTTGTGGCCTACACGACATCGGAAAAGAGTAAGAAGATGTCGGCGACAAACAAGCAAAATGCTGCGAAGAAGAAGTTTCACCATCGCACGGGGTCGGTGGCTACCGCAAGCCCGCCTAAGTGGTCCAAGGCTGAGAATGATCTGCTTGATAAAGGGATCGAACCGGAGACAATGAGATGGCCAGACCGTTGCCGGACTTGCTTCTTCGGTGCTGGTGGAACCTTGGACCCTGTATCAGGGAAGTGCCATTGGACGGACGAGCAACTGAAAACACCAGTCACAAGGCTTCGGCAGTATATCCATGCAGCAGAGCAAGGGACGTTCGTTCCAGACAGCGAGAAGGACGAGCTCATAATGGCCCTCGGGAATCCTGAGCACCCTAGACGGACACGAGGCACGCCAGGCTCCATTCCGTGGAAGGTTGGTTTTCCGGACGCAGGGAGTTACAAAACCCACGAGAGGAGGAAGAAACTGGAGCAGAGCCAACTGCAGGCGCTGCATGAAAGAGTAATGGGGCTAGAGGAACGAGAAGCAGATCGCAACAAACGACCTACCGAAGCTTCCCCCGAAGCTACCCCGCCATCTCAGCGGAGAAGCAGCGTGGCTTCCACCGAGCTGCTTCAGCCGGAGCATGTCTTGACGGCTCTTGCCAGCTATCCCGTGGATGCTATCGCGGGGGCTCAAAATTGCCACCTTATGACGCGATGGATGAATTTGAAGGTCAAGGCGGATGTTGGCTCTGTTTATCCTACTGAACACGGTGCAACTTTTCACTGTCGGCCGATTCCAGAAGGATATGCTAGGGTGATGGTGGATGAAATAACGGAGGGATTTGAGGACCTCCAGCTTGAATACCCTACCAGTGAAGGGGAGACTAGGCTGGGTTCTGCTCTGAAGACTCCATGCCTATGGCGGAAGGATCTCATCAACCTTCCGAACTGGACGCCTCCTACTCCTCCTCCTCCTCCGGATAGTCAAGGCACTCCGCCTCCTCCACCGCCTCCTCCTCCGGCGACTGACAATCAGGGCACTGGGCCTCCTTCTCCGGCGCGTGGCGGCACTCCGCCTCCTTCTCCGCCTGCGCCGGCGCGCCCGAGCAGCCAGCAGCCTCCTCCTTTTCCGGCGCGTGGTGGCACTCCACCTCCTTCTCCGCATGTGCCGGCGCGCCCGAGCAGTCAGCAGCCTCCTCCTTCTCCGGCGCGTGGTGGGACTCCGCCTCCTTCTCCGCCTGCGCCGGCGCGCCCGAGCAGCCAGCACCTTCCTCCTTCTCCGCCTCGCCAGCAAGGGCGGAAGAGACCCGCCGCCGCCCCGGCTGCTCCGGCGCGTCGTAGTCCTTCTCCTCCGCCTCGTAAGCAAGCACGAAAGAAGACAGGCACCGCAGTCGATCCGTCCGCTCCGTCGTCTAGCAGAACAGCCAGCAGAGGCGGGAGGCAATACAGATACGGTCTACCTCTCAAGCCTCTAGAGAAGTTACCATACAAGAGGACCGAGGAGGAAAACACGACGATCGTGCGGGCCCACGTGAAGGACTTCTTTGAAGGGGTGAAAGCAAAGAGACATCCACCTCCGGAGGAGAAGGTAGATCCGGTGAAAGCAAAGAGCACTATCGATGCCCTCAGGAAACCACCAAAGACTCCACCGAGAACCAACTATGAGCGCATTAATGAACAGACATATCTCGAAGCGGAGCGGTCGAGAAGTATTGTCAGTGATAAAAGGTTAAAAGAACGAGCAGCTGGGAAAAATTTGCCCAGCTCGGCGAACAAGCAAAGCAATCGTGCCCCCCGCTCAATGTGTCTAGCGGCGACATCGTCGCTAATGCTCCGGGGACGGTGGCCAGTTATGGCAATCTTGGAGATTACCTGCCTGACGATCAACTTCCTGATTTCTTGGAGGTGGTCGAACACAAATACGAGTACGGGAAGCCTCTCGTCAAAGATGAAAAATCTCTGACAACTATGATGCGAAGATTCCATGATTGGTACATGAAAACCTGCAGAGAGTCTGGGGGGAAATATTAAAGAGGAGCACGACCTCGTTGGAACTGATCTGTTGACTGTTCCATTTGACGAGTTCTTCGCGTTCTTCAATCAAAAGGCCCTCGATAAACTAACGGTCTTTTGCTACTGTCTGTAATAATGCAGATTGAAGATCGTCGAGTGCAAAAAACAAGAAATGTATGATATTGGGTTCATTAACACAAATATCATAGATGAATTTCTGGTTAAAAAGGACGCCGAAGAGGCCGAGGGGTACTTGCTACAATCGTTGATCAAAAATCAAAACAAAGATTTAATAATATTTCCTTACAACTTCCAGTGAGTTACTGTCGTGTGCATATTTGGTTTCCCTTATTACTCGAGCGAGGTTATAGTAATGTAATTGATGAGTTATGCATGCGTGCGCAGATTCCACTATGTTCTTCTGGAGATTAAGCTTGAGCGGGGAGTAGTAAACGTCTTAGACTCGAGACGAAAAGATCCCCAAACCTATGAGGACATGACTAAAATGCTCAACAAGTAAGTTCAATCAATCATTTATCGCACCATATCGGCAACTTTTTCTTCATTTCCTGATATCTCAAGTAATAATAATTATTTTCTTTGTCTTGCAGGGTTTGGAAACAGTTCACCGCAGAAGTTCTGGGACTGCCGAAGGAGCTGCGATATACATACCCGAAAGTAAGTACTACTAGCTAGCTAGTTGCTCGCATCTCCCGTTGATTCTATAGCTGTACTTTCATTGATGCCATTTATAATGCTTCATTATCAGTTTGATTCACCTCTGTCGGTGTCAAAACCGGCGGATCTCGGGTAGGGGGTCCCTAACTGTGCGTCTAGGCGGATGGTAACAGGAGACAAGGGACACGATGTTTTTACCCAGGTTCGGGCCCTCTCGATGGAGGTAATACCCTACTCCTGCTTGATTAATATTGATGATATGGGTAGTACAAGAGTATATCTACCACGAGATCAAGGAGGCTAAACCCTAGAAGCTAGCCTATGGTATGATTGTTGTTCATCCTACGGACTAAAACCCTCCGGTTTATATAGACACCGGATAGGTTAGGGTTACACAGATTCGGTTACAATGGTAGGAGATCTACATATCCTTATCGCCAAGCTTGCCTTCCATGCCAAGGAAAGTCCCATCCGGACACAGGACGAAGTCTTCAATCTTGTATCTTCATAGTCTTGGAGTCCGGCCGTGATCATAGTTCGACTATCCGGACACCCCCTAGTCCAGGACTCCCTCAGTAGCCCCTGAACCAGGCTTCAATGACGACGAGTCCGGCGCGCATATTGTCTTCGGCATTGCAAGGCGGGTTCCTCCTCCGAATACTTCACAAAAGGTTTTGAACACAAGGATAGTGTCCGGCTCTGCAAAACATGTTCCACATACCACCGTAGAGAGAATAACTTTCCCACAGATCTGCGGACGTATTCCGCGGCGTGACATCACGCCACGGCCAGGCCTTTATAAGAATCATTTTTTTACCGTTCCACCTTAGCGCGTTTAGCGAGGAGGTTTCCCTGGCACGTCTTATCAAAGCATAGATCGTGCCCCCTTATTCCGGGATTCTCATCAATACGGACGTGGGTAACCAATCCGCGCCATTGATTACGGGCGCTTGGGAGATAAGCGATTTTACCAGGCTGGTGGGGGACGCATAGCTTCGTCCGTCCATATAAGGGGATAAGGATCCACCTTTTCACCCACGCCTTCTTCCTCCTTTGCTCATCCATTCTCGCGCACTCGAGCTCCAGCGCCCAAGTCCGCACATCCCGCCTCAACCTTCTCCAACCATGTCAGGAGCGGGAGGCATGTGGATGGCCTCCTCCGTCACGGAGGGGCACATCACAAGACTGCGGGAGGCCGGATATTTGTCCGGCGACATCGCGCGCAGGCTGCCCGACGAGGGGCAGCTCATTCCAACCCCCAGGCCCCATGAGAGGGTGGTGTTTCTCCCCCATTTCCTCCGCGGACTAGGTTTTCCACTTCACCCATTTGTCTGGGGGCTCATGTTCTACTACGGCCTGAACTTCCACGACCTGGCCCCGAATTTCATCCTCAACATCTCGGCGTTCATCGGCGTGTGTGAGGCTTGCCTCTGCATCCAGCCCCACTTTGGCTTATGGCTGAAGATCTTCAACGTCCGGCCGAAGGTAGTGGGCGGCCGTCAAGCGGATTGAGGAGGCGCCATGATTGGCAAGATGGCCAAAGTCCTATGGCTCGAGGGCTCCTTTGTGGAGACAATAAAGGGGTGGCAATTGGGGTGGTTCTACATCACCGAGCCACGCGACCCCGAATGGGTGGCGGCCCCCGAATTCAGATCTGGCCTCCCCACACGGCTCTCATCATGGAAAGAGACGGGCCTGACGTGGGGGAATTAGAACGAGCTAGCCGGACTCCAAACATGCATCCGGAACCTTGTGGACAAGAATCTTAGGCTTGTCGACGTAATCCAGGTGATGCTCATCCGCCGGATTCTCCCATGCCAACAACGGGCCTTTAATTTCTGGGAGTTCGATCCGGCACAGCACCTAACCTTGAGCCGGCTCTTCGACACTACGCATTTAAGATGCTCGGAAGGTGCTGTTCAAGGGCGCTGAAGCCTCAAAGCATCCGCTAACAAAGATCGCGGATACAGCTCGCGGCGTCAAGCCGGCGAGGTAAGTTATTTTACCCTTTACGGGACTCTTTTCTCATAGATTGACTCTATGTGGGATCTAAAACTCCCTAATCTTTGACAGGACTGGCTGAAGACGTCCGGACGGATTAACTGTCCGGCTTCTTTGCAGGAAGACCCAGCGGATGCCAGATTGACGGGGCTGCTGGCTCCGGCACCCCATGTGGTGCTGGAGAAGAAGGCCAAGAAGGAGGCCACGGGAACTCGAAGGAGCTCCCGACGCCAGGTGCTGTCGGATTCTGAAGCAGAATCTTCTCCTGAGGACGAGGAGGAGGAAAAAGAAGCTTCTCCCCCAATGGGGGAGGAGAGGAAAAGGAAGGCCGCCTAACCGGGAGGCCGGAGGGTCCATGAAAGGAAGAACCCTTCCTCCGGACTTCTCCACCAACGTCGACAGAAACGAGGAGTATTGGCCAACAAGGGCCGAGCCCCTGGCAAGATCGTAAGTGTCCGGATTCCCATGGCTTTTTTATTGTTGCATAGTGTTCTCTAATGTCGAACAATCATGCAGCCCGCCCAAGAGCGAGATAGCCGCTTCGACGAGCGGGTCCCTGGGTTCGTCGGAAATGGAGGGTACTTCGCTTCCGACCGCCTCCTCGCCTCACGCTGTGGACGACGCCGAGGTGGTGCCCCAAGGGGGGCCTGGTCAAGAGGAGGTGGCGCAGGAGGCGCCACAAGGTGACCTCCCGGACTCCAGGTGCGCGGGCGGCAAGACCCCCAGGGGCTCTAAGCCCGCCCCTTGTCCGGACTCCATGCCGGAACCTTCAGTGGTTCCGGAGTCCGGCAAGTGGTCCCTTCGTAAGAAGGGTAAGACGCCGGTGTCCTCCGTCCAACCGGAGGCACCGGATAGCTTACTGGAGGCGCTTAACAGCGCCTCCATCAAGGAGGAGCACCGCACTAATATGAGTGCGGTGATCCGGACAGTTCAGTCCGCCAAGAGCGGGCGGACCGAAGCCTGTACTAGCCTTCTAACAGGCTTTGAGGTAAGTTTAGAATATGTAAAAATATTACCGCAGACAAGAGTTCTCGATGCTTAGTTCGTGTTCGGAAAGAAAAGCGGACTAAGGATCTAAAAAGATATACGCAGGAGTCTAACATAAGTATGTCAATATGGGGATTTAGGCTGCGCTGACCTGGCCAGACTGACCGATCATGGAGGTCAATGCATTGAAGCAAAGCCTCGAGCGGTCCGAGAACGAGCTCGGCCAAGCCAAGAAGCAGCTCGAGGACAAGGAAGGTAAGTAGTACCTTATTAAAGAAATACCTTATAGAAAGGTTTCGGTTGCAAAAAATAACAGGAATAACATGGGTACTGCAGGGGCCACAAACGAGGTGGCGGCCCTGAAGGAAGCGGTGTCCGTGGCCGAAAACAAAGCGACTGCGGAACGCACCGAGCGAGATAAGGGGGAGGCGCAGCTGGCGGAGGTGCGGCAAGAGCTCCAGGCTCTCGTGGAAAAACACGAGGGTTTGGAGCGTGACTCGAAGACCCGAGAGTCCGAGCTTGCCTCGGCTCTTGAGAGTGCCAAAGCTGCTAAGGCCGAGGCCCAAAAAGCCCTCCAAGAAATTGAATCGTTAAAGAAGATAGCGGCAGGTAAGGCATTCTTTATGCAAAGCAAGAATGTAAAAGTCAATTACCTATTACTTACCCGGATTCGGAGCTCTCCAGGAGCATTCGCAGATTTGCCCCGTAGTGCGTCTGATGCTGCCGCATTCTACCGCGCCCAGGAGGGGAGCTCCGCGGAAAAGGTGTTCTGGTCTCAATATGCTGAGGCCGGACATCCGGTGCCCCTGAGCGACCAGCTGAAGCAGCTGGTCGAGCTCCACAAGGTCGCCGAACAGGCCATGAAGGGCCTTATAGCGCGGCTGTGGCCATTGGAGGCCATGCCTGGGAGCTACTTCGGCTTAGTGCAGCGGCTGGTGGACGCCTATCCACGGATTGACGTCATCGAGCGTTCCGTCTGCATCGAAGGTGTCCGTCGGGCCCTTGCCCATGCTAAAGTGCACTGGGGCAAGCTGGATGCGGAGAAGCTTGTGACGGACGGGCCACCGAAGGGCAAGGAGCATCGCACGCCGGAAATGTACTATGAGGGCCTCCTGAAGGGTGCCCGCCGAATAGAGGATGAGTGCTCCAAGGATGCAATTTTTTAATAGTCTCGCATTTGTTATCCTGTATGCTGAAAACTTGTTCATATGCGCTAAGCAATGCTTGTTAATTTAAAATATTACCTTCTGTGTGGCCGTTTATCAAATTTGAGAGATGGCAAGTCGTTGGCTTCAGCCCCCATGCCACAGTCTTTGGGGTGTTCGGGATAAACTTGAGCACTCTTGTTCCCATTCTTGGGTCCATCTAGGAGGCGCTCAGCATAGCGAACAAGGCAACCGGACTTATAATGCTTGAACACTCTCACTTAGCCATAGAATTCTATAATATTAAATTTCGGCGAAGCCCCTAGTATTCAGAAGACCGATTTTGGGGCGCTATCCACGCCTTGGTCGGACAATTCCGGTTCCTCGCTCTAAGCGGCATAAGTCTTTAGGGACCCGAAAAAACCTCTCGAACAGCGACCGGCTCTCGCCCTATCATGACGGTCAGTTTTAGCTTTCTCCACTGAGGTGCTCGACCCAGCTCAACTGGGCACAATCGCGATGGTTCTCCGGTGCTACCTTAGCCGATATAACGGAACGTAAGGTACCAAAACACGTGAGCCGGGCAAACCCAACTATTGACCCAAGTCATGATTCGGAGCCGATTCATATAATGCTATAAGTTCGGGGTGCCGCACTTGTGAAAGTGTTCGGACTTATCACACCATAATTTTGGGGTACTTAAGCCCCTGGTGTATGGGCCGTACCAAAGTGTACGGTTGCAACATGTCATACAATGAACATATATATAGATAAAGAAAGGAGTACAATAATAAGCGAAAGCTATGTATTGTTTATTCAAAAAGGTACTGCAAGAAAAGCAGAACGATACAAATAGTGCGATAAGCAAGGGATGGGACTATCTAACATGTCCCCCTCCATGGGTAAGCTGCGGGATGGTATGTAAAACAGGTATAATGCTCGTAAAAGAGACCACCTGAACACTCGACGTAGCTTTCTGCTTCCCTGGCTGTTCAGCGATTCTAGTGCCGGACAGGACTTCTAGAAAACGGAGTCCTGAAAAAAAAAGGAAAGAAAGAAGAAAAAGAATGACACAATCGGGAGCCCCTGGTGCGGTCGAGCCGCATTTTTGGCGCGCCGTGGTCGTGCCCCTCCCCTTATGCCCATGGTATCTCCAGAGCGTAGTTATGTACGCGTAATACTGGCTTCGCAATTTCGCGAGGGCTGGGGTTGGGGCGGATTACTCTGGCGATGCTTGAATCGTGCCAGCGGTCTTGTTGTAGGTTACTCCGGGCGCAGCGGTGTCCGGCGCTTAGTGGCCGGACTCAAGAATTGCTGTGGGAGGCTGCTTTGCACCTCCGCCGCGAGGGCCGCTGTGTGCTCCTCCGTTCGGAGAGAGCGTTCGGTGTTTCCGTTGACCGTGATTACTCCTCGAGGGCCTGGCATCTTGAGCTTGAGGTATGCGTAGTGCGGCACCGCATTGAACTTTGCAAATGCGGTTCGTCCGAGCAGTGCATGATAGCCGCTGCGGAACGAGACTATGTTGAAGATTAACTCTTCGCTTCGGAAGTTATCCGGAGATCCAAAGACCACTTCGAGTGTAACTGAGCCTGTACAATTGGCACACCCGGTATGACGCCTTTAAAGGTCGTCTTTGTAGGTTTAATCCTTGAGGGGTCTATGCCCATTTTGCGCACTGTATCCTGATAAAGCAGGTTCAGGCTGCTACCGCCGTCCATCAGGACTCTGGTGAGGTGAAATCCGTCGATAGTTGGGTCAAGAACCAATGCGGCAAAACCGCCGTGACGGATGCTAGTAGGGTGGTCCCTTCGATCGAAGGTGATCGGGCAGGAAGACCATGGGTTGAACTTCGGGGCGACTGGCTCCGTCGCATATACATCCCGTAGTACACGCTTCCGCTCCCTTTTGGGTATATGGGTTGCGTATATCATGTTCACCGTCCGCACTTGTGTGGGAAAACCCTTCTGTCCTCTATTGTTCGGCGGCCGGGGCTCTTCCTCGTCATCGCTATGCAGCCCCTTGTCATTGAGTTCGGCACTTAACTTGCCGGCTTGCTTGAACACCCAACAATCCCTGTTGGTGTGATTGGCTGGTTTTTCGGGGGTGCCATGTATCTGGCACAAGCGATCGAGTATTCGGTCCAAGTTGGACGGGCCCTGGGTATTTCTTTTGAATGGCTTCTTCCGCTGACCGGGTTTAGAGCCTCTGAATCCGGCATTGACGGCCATATCTTCAGCATTATCACCGTTAATGCGGCGCTTGTTCTTGTTGCGACGCAACCTGCCATTGCTATCCTTGGTATCCGAACTATCAGGGTGTTTGGCCAAGTTGTTGCTTCGAGCTAGCCAGCTCTCCTCTCCCGCACAAAAGCGAGTCATGAGGGTTGTGAGGGCTGCCATAGATTTCGGCTTTTCCTGTCCTAGGTGCCGGGCCAGCCACTCGTCGTGGATTTTATGCTTGAAGGCTGCAAGGGCCTCTGCATCCGGACAGTCAACGATTTGATTTTTCTTTGTTAGGAACCGTGTCCAGAATTGCCTGGCCGATTCTTCTGGCTGCTGAATTATGTGGCTAAAGTCATCGGCGTTTGGTGGTCGCATATATGTGCCCTGGAAGTTATCAAGAAATGCGGCTTCTAGGTCCTCCCAACAACCAATTGATTCTGCTGGCAAGCTGTTAAGCCAATGCCGAGCTGGTCCTCTAAGCTTGAGGGGGAGGTATTTGATGGCATGTAGATCATCTCCGCGGGCCATGTGGATATGGAGGACATAATCCTCGATCCAGACAGCAGGTTCTGTGGTACCATCGTATGATTCGATGTTTACGGGTTTAAAGCCCTCAGGGATTTGATGATAAATTACTTCATCTGTGAAGCATAGTGGGTGTGCAGCATCTCTGTATTGGCCTATATCACGACGCAGCTCAAATGAGCTTTGTCTATTGTGTTCGGCCCTGCCGGAGTTTCTGTATCCGGCGTGACGGTAATCATCCCGCGTCGTTGGGCGCCCACGCGATCCGTAGATCGATCTTTTATGTTTTGCCTTATCCTCCAATATGTCTCGCAAGTCCGGCGCGTTTTCCCGTGCCCTGGTATTTTTTGAACGGCATCGGGGTACGGCTTGAACGGAGGGTCTAGAGGCCTCTCTATCGCGGCCACGAGGTGGCCGATCTGCCATGTCATACGCTGGTGACTTGGGTGCTTCCTCTGATCGAGGCAACGACCTGCGTTTCGGGTAGCTTTTGGAGGGGCGTTCGAGTTCATACTCTTCGGCTGCGAGGACTTCGGTCCATCTGTCAGCTAGCAGGTCTTGGTCAGCTCTAAGCTGTTGCTGCTTTTTCTTGAGGCTGCTTGCCGTGGCCATAAGCCTGCGTTTGAAACGCTCCTGTTCGGCGGGATCCTGCAGTGCGACAAATTAAATGCCGTCGCCGAGGCTTGCCTCATCTTACGAGGGGCGCGATAATTATCGTCCTCGACCTCTCTTTTCTGCAGACCGTCGTGCGGACTTGCTTCTCCCTCCTCCCCGCTGAGTCCTGCTTTGGAGGGGTCGTCTTCGCAACCTTTGTCCGAGTGTTATTATCTCCCGTGCCGGAATCACCGTTTTTGCTGTGGCGGGATTTAGAGCGACGCCGCTGACGTCGGCGCTTCGGATGCTTCTTGGAGGGGTCATCCTCCGTTGTTCCATCGATGTTCCCATCTTTTGGGATGTCCACCATGTATATGTCGTATGACGAGGTGGCCTTCCAGTGCCTTGTAGGCGCTGGGTCTTGGTCGTCTCCGGCATCATCGTCCATACCGTCGATGTCTTTGGAGTCGAAGTCGAGCATGTCGGTTAAATCATCAACAATGGCTACAAAGTGGGTGGTGGGTGGGCGCTTAATTTCTTCGTCGTCCGCATCCCAACCTTCCTGACCGTAATCCGGCCAGGGCTCTCCGGATAAGGAGAGAGACTTTAGTGAATTCAGGATGTCGCCAAAGGGCGAGTGCTGAAAGATGTCCGCGGCGGTGAACTCCATGACCGGCGCCCAATCGGATTCGATTGGCAGGGGCGCGGAGGGTTCGGAGTCCGGAGAGGAGTCCGGCACCTTGGAGTCACGATCTTCGCAGGGGACAGGGATAGAGTTCGGCTCAATCGTCGTAGAGATCGTAGCCCCCAAGAAGGTGTCCAGCCACTCGTCCTCGAACGGGGAATCCGGCTCCGAATTGAGGGCCGGAGCGGATGCTGGTGCGGCCTCCAGGGCACTGTTCGGCTGCAGAGCTAGATCATGCCCATCGAGACAAAGGCGGCACGCTGGTCATGCTCGAATCCATCGAAGATCAAGTCTCCGCGGATATCGGCCGTATAGTTCAAACTTCCCAATCTGACCTGATGGCCAGGGGCGTAGCTTTCGATCTGCTCCAGGTGGCCAAGCGAATTGGCCCGCAGTGCAAAGCCGCCGGATACGAAGATCTGTCCGGGGAGAAAAGCCGCCGGACTGCGTCGTTGTTGATGATCGAAGGAGCCATCGGGCCTATCGGTGACGACACAGAGGAACTCTCAATGAATGCACCAATGTCGGTGTCAAAACCGGCGGATCACGGGTAGGGGGTCCCGAACTGTGCGTCTAGGCGGATGGTAATAGGAGACAAGGGACACGATGTTTTTACCCAGGTTCGGGCCGTCTCGATGGAGGTAATACCCTACTCCTGCTTGATTAATATTGATGATATGGGTAGTACAAGAGTAGATCTACCACGAGATCAAGGATGCTAAACCCTAGAAGCTAGCCTATGGTATGATTGTTGTTATTCCTACGGACTAAAACCCTCCGGTTTATATAGACACCGGATAGGTTAGGGTTACACAGAGTCGGTTACAATGGTAGGAGATCTACATATCCGTATCGCCAAGCTTGCCTTCCACGCCAAGGAAAGTCCCATCCGGACATGGGACGAAGTCTTCAATCTTGTATCTTCATAGTCTTTGGAGTCTGGCCGTGATGATAGTTCGGCTATCCGGACACCCCCTAGTCCAGGACTCTCTCAACCTCTATTTCTCATAAAGTGCTTGTGGCCGGAACAAGGGAATGATTTCTGTGGATACTGCGTGTGCGAGTTCATCTACAATGCGACTTTGAAAAATAAGCGGGGCTACTCTAAAAGACAATATGAAGTGTGTAAGCAATAATATTCACAATTTTATTTTATTACACCATTATTTCTGTTGAGTTTCATTCATATATGTATTAACCCCCTTCTTCAAATTAGACGTGGCAGATGCGGGATGAACTCCTAGAACAAGATCGCATGAAAGCAATTCAAGAGGAATTGGCGGGATTCTTTCTTGACCACGTCATCAATAAAGCCGGAGAATATCATGTGGAAATTGATTTCAATTGCTAGGGATTGTAAGAGATTTTACATATTGTATATGTATGTAGCCAGCAGCGTCGGATAGATATCTGAAAACTTGTTGTTCGACCAATCTCTCGGAGAAGGAGAGGTCGATCGATCACTTCTCTCGGTATGCATGACGAACTTCTGTACTTAATGGTTCCCTTCATTTTCTTACTAGCTAGCGTGTCGAGGGCCTCTATATGTACAGTACGTAGCGTCGACCAAGCACAGACATAAGAGAGGACACTTCTCTTTATTAATTAGCTAGCTAACACAATATATTAAACACCTAAATTAACCCCCCAAAACCCCCAACCCCCCCCCCCTTGAAAAAAACAAAAACCACGACCACTGAAATGCTGACGCGTGGATGCCTTTTGCACCAACCGGGACCAAAGGCCCTCCTGCCTGGGCTCGGCACACCGGCCACGTGGAGGCACATCTGTCACGGTTCGTGTTAGAACCGGAACTAAATGGGGGAGGCATTAGTAATGACCTTTTAATCCCGGTTCAAGAACCGAGACTAAATGCCATTACGAACCGGGACAAATGCCCCCTTTTCTACTAGTGTGACTAGCCGGACAAGATTTGTCCAGAGTGATACTACACGGACGGGAGAAAACGCAAGATCCTTAGACGACGTTTCACATGAGCTATTGATTTCCTTCTTGTTTTTAATCTGTACGGTCCATATCAGTGTTGTGCAAGGATCGTGCAGGTAAGTATCGTCTGCACATCACTTTCGATTTGTCCACGTTTTGCTGCTCAGTGTCTTCTTGCTTACGCTGGCGTTAAGGTTTTGTTTGGTGAATCTTTGTTTCATTTTTGCACACCTGGCCGCATATAATTGCGTGTTCCTAGTACGTTTGCAACTACCTTTTTTTTTCTTCAAAAATATTTGCAAGTGTGCAACCAAAAAAAGCAACTCAATAAAGTTGCCATATTGGCTCAGTCAACATAATAACCGTCAATATGCTGATTTTGTGGTCGAAAGAGCGAATATATCCGTTGACGAAGGACCCCTTAGGACAAGGTAGGGCAGCCACCCTACCTCTACTTTTGCCACGAAAAATTATTTATGTATTATCCCCAGCCATTGTGAGTCTGCACATGTTGGGGCTGCGTCTGCTCGTGTGCGTGCATGTGTCTCGCTTGATGTGAGACGAAGCGAGGGCTTGCGTCAGCGCCTCGTGACCGGGCTGGCCCAGGTAGGTTCCAAGTTAGTTCATCTTTTACCCTGTTTTTTATCTTTGTTTTATTCTTATTTTTGAAAATATTTTGAATACATATATCTCAAAATGATGATACACGGAATGTTAAATCATTTGTTAATTTAAGAAAATTAACATAATGTAAAAATTTGTTAGCTTAATACAAAAAGATGATGATTGTGTACCAAAAAATGTTTGTGACATTTTAAAAAGGCTTGCGCCTTTCAAAAAATAAAAAATTTTAAAAAATTAATCACATATTTGAATTTTTTAAACATATATCAGATAAAAAATTATAAGTATATAGAAAATGTACAATGTTCATGAAAAAAGTAAACATCAAACATGTATGTGAAATAAAAGCTCATCATTGTATTAAAAAATTCTAATTATGTATTAAAAAAATAAACATGTATAATTTTTTCTTGGTGCATGCAAAAAATGTAGACATCAAAAGCATTTACTTTAAAAAAAATTAGCATGTAGGAAAATATTTTTTATATGTATACAAAAATTGTGCATAAGAAACCAAGTAAAAATGATACTAATAAGACATAGAAAAGAAAAGAAAATGTCAATCAAAAAGGTTCTAAAACTATTGAAACCATAAAGAAAAACACAGAAAAAGAACGAAAAACAGAAAGAAAACCAATGAAAGAAAGAAAAAGAAAACCACTAAAATTTGGTAGCTTAATTCAAGAAAAAACACAAAGAAAGTAAACCGGCCCGGCCCAGCATAGATATTTCCTATATGATTCAAGTTGAGCTTTTGGCTACAACTTCCGAGTTCCGAGTAACGAGAGAATTAGACGACAAAAGCTTCTCCCATAACCACAGCTTGTCTTTTCACTTCAGGAATCAGGATCACTACGGAAACCACAAGCACATGCACGTCGGGTATACTAACGAGTCTGTCATCTGAACTTCCCGAGTTAAACTAAATTAGAGAGGATTCCCGCGCATGCACGTCAAATAAACACTTAAAAAACGCATTACTAGTACTACTTAATATCGCCCCAATTAGAGCAACTCTGACCAATCACCATCAATCGAATAAATGGACAACTTTTCTAGGACTAGTAAATGCGCACGTGCAACGCACATTAATATTTAGGCAACATATTAATTGTACGCGGATATTAGGTATGATATTATTTATGTATTAATCATTTGTTTAGTGCAATATTTGGTATGATATTAATTGCACGTTAAACACGTTTAACACTCGCTATTGGAGCAGTCTAGGTCGTTGGATTGACTTAGTTCGATGGCCGAGATCAGTTGGATCTGCCCCTTTGAGTATTTTTATATTGGTATAGATATAGATATAGATATAGATATACTACCATGTAAGCAAGGTACATTATGCCTATGTGAAGAAGTCTCAGCATCGTAATATACACCTTTCCCTCTTGGCACTACTCAAACTAGGAAAGAAGCAACTGATCGAATCCATTGATACTCATTTTGGTCTTTGTAAGCACTATGTTAATCACTCCTACTACTATGACCCACACTTTGGAGGATACCCATTAGGGTACCTCCTCGAGTCAACGCAGTAATCATAAATCTTGTGTTTCTCGTCCACCTCCTTGAGCTTCCGTTTCCCCTCTTCGTCCAAGACGTGAGTGAACCAGTTGCTGTCACTGGATCCTCGGCCATAGATCCAGGCGGTCTTCTGCGTGACGCATGCGACGATGCTGTAGTTACGGAAGAGCGAGGTGAACGGCGCCTGGGACCACTCGGTCTTGACGCGCCCACCTTGCGTCGCCCAGTCTTCGGCGTTCCAGATGCTACTGTACAACCTCATTGGCTGGTACGGTGGGAAAGGGATATCTTTTCTTTGTTGGTTCTTCATCTGCCGGACCGGCGTGCCGTCGACAAGTATCCTGCACATGGAGGTGACTTGGGGTTAATTGTTGTTTTTAAATTACAGAGTTGCTTACCACTATCACAACACTTTTAGAACAATTTTTTTTTACTAGCACCACATATGTATACATGAAATCATTAAGAACTTGTTTATATTAGCAAGATAGTAGGGGAACTTACAATATCTCCTGTGGGTTCCAGAGGATGGAATAGGAGTGGATATCTTGAGTGGGATCAAACCAAAGCCGGTACTGCTTCTCCCGCCCGCCTCTTCCCCTGGTGTAAATGTTTGTGTGCAAGGTGTATGGCTCGCCGGAGCTGTTCCCCAGGAATTCGAGGTCGACCTCATCGTGTTCCTCCCATGGCCCCTCTGTCAGCATCTGCAGCACAACAAACTAGTGGTTAGCCTAAGGATACATATGACAACATGACTGACATGAGCACATTATTTTCTGGATCACACTTACGTAGAGCATGGTGATGGTGCCGGCCGAGTCTCCAGGGACGAGCTTGATGTCCATGTCGAACCTCCCGAAGAGGTGCTTGCTCTTGGAGCAGAACGCGGAGGTCGTCCAGCGGTCGAGGGATAGGGACACGGTTTGGTGGCCGCCACTATCGTACTCTACCTTTGTGTCGCCCCATAGCAAGTCGAGGTTGTCGGTCATGTCACTTGCTACCGGGGAGACTGCTAGGATGGGGTAGAGACCTTCTACTAGTGAGCCGAGGAGATAAGCCCTCCTTGCTAGTCGCCCCATGGTCTTCTCCTTCTAGTGGTTTCTTTCAAGTGAGTGTGTGTGATGTGTTTGAAATGGTGTGCACTTATATAGACTACAAGTGATCGAATGAGCTAGTGGGGTGCCAGTGTGTGAAGCACAAACGAGATCTAGCACATCATTTTGTTGGATTCGTCAAACATATGATGAACTAGATGTGATTGGCTGGTTAATGAAGAGTTTGGTACATAAATTGAATAAAAGTTGCTTCAACCAAAGCTAAAGTGGGAATAATTAAGTTCGCAATTGACTAACTGGAGTAGTTCTATTTATGGGATGTGGGACAAATCTGAGCTTCCCCAAGGTGTCATCTGACAAAACTAAGCTGGCCTTCTTGGGACTCGAGGGTTTATGGTGTGACGTGGAGAGGGTTTTAGGCCTCTTATTGTGGACTTCCTGTGGGTCAAATTTCTAGATCTACTCAAAAATCGACATGTATATTCAACCATAAGGCATACACTTAAAGATTAGTATCTGTCCAATGATGCCTTGTTGACACTTGACACACTATATCCGCTTAGAAAACACAAAGACACAGAAAACGTAAAAAGGAAAAATGCTCCTGCGCTCCTTGATGTTTTTTCAACATATTAGCACTTCTGATCACAAATATAATTTGTTGCAAAGCATCCCTTATTGATTCTTCTAGGTTCTGTACAGCTTTCAAAAAAATAGCAATAGAAAAAGCAGCATACAATTGTGAAGGATAGGTATTTACAAATGCAGGTGTTGTTGAGCGGTGAGTAATTAAATAAAGTGTAATAGTAACGTGATCTAAAGTCAAACAGGCAAAGCCACCAGTAGATCGCACCAGCTAGACTTTTTCACCGGTTGATTCCCAAGGACTGTCAGGCGACTGCATTCCCCACCGTCCAGCACGTACTACCAAGCGTGTACACATTCGAGAAGATGCACACGGAATTCAAAAGGCCGGCATCCAAATTAAAATCGAAGCAGCAACGACCATGTACGTCTCTGGGCGGTGAGTGCATAGTCAGCGAGAACATACGACATGGCCTTTCCCTGCGTGCGCCACACGCTTCACCCGAGTCGCCGGAGCACACAAGGGAAATGGTACATACGTTACTACAATTCTGGTGATCTGTAATGGTATTTGTTAGGTTTGGGGTAATAGCAAAAATTTAGGTTTGGCCAGTATTTCGGGACGACGCCTAGAATTGGTTGTGTACTTGTGTTGTATATTAATTGATTTTGTTTCATGGTGTAGAAGTATAACAATACATTTTCCGTGTTCATGTTTTATTAACGCCAGGATGTTTTTATTTGCGGGATTTTTTTAATCTATTCATCAAACATTATGACAGTACAAAGAACACTAAAAGTAATATAAATAATATCCATGTTCATAGACCACCTACCGACGAGTACAAGCAATTGAGCGAGCCGAAGGCACGCCGCCATCATTGCGCCTCCCTTACGGGAGTCAGGCAAATCTTGTTAGAATAGACAGTCAACAAGTCACCATGCGAAGACCCCAAAGGACCAAAACACCAGAAAAACAACCGTTGCCGATAAAAAGAAGCATACGTAGAAAAATCCAACATGTAGAGACATGCACACAGACAAACGAATACCAGATTCATAGAGATTCACAAAGACAAACACCAACTGAATCCTGCGATATGAGACACAGCATCTGACGATGCTAGATGTACCACTGGAACCGGGGCTAGGCGGGGAGAACCTTATTCCATTTTCAGAGAGCCACCACTGCTTCACTTCCTGAGCAAAGCACAAACTCTAAAGAAACTAAATAACACCTAAAATGAAGCAGGATTCGGAATCCGCCCAGCCTCCATGGCCCAAAGACCAAATGAGGCGAGCCAGATCGATGGTGGCACCTGCAGGAGGCGTGTAAAACTATTTGCTGGAGTCACTTGTGGGGAAGAGGAGGAAAAAAGTTCATATGTTTGGTTGACTATCTATTCCTGGGATGTTTGCCATTTTCTCCAAATAATGCATTTTTTTAATAATAAGCCAATAGGTATAATCGATTTTGAACTTCACGTCTCCATGAAGATGAGTTGCACATCACATCTATTTTATTGCAAGAGGCTCAGTACCAGTACCAACAATCAAAAGCATCCACAACCTTATCCTGTCCTACCTCTTCATCCTCCCTTCCCTTCGCCGTTTCTAGAGACCGGTGGTCAGCTTAAGTCGGAACACTTGTCGGTGAAGGTAGCGGTGTGGACGTCTTTCCTCCGATTGCCTTTGGTGTTGAGAATAGATGTATGGATGGCGGCTCGAGGCAGAGGGCATGATGCTGCTGTAGCGATCTTTGCTAGTGATACGCCCGTGACCACGATCCTGTTGGTAGCTTCATGGGAGGCAACATCAACCTGATGCGTGATAATATGATGGTTCTTTCCTCGGGCACACATGTGACAGCGTGGTCTAGCGTGGTCTTGCGCTGGTAGGCGATTGCTACAGCTGGACGGGGGGGGGGGGGGGGGTTGTTTGATCTTAATATCCGGTGACAATGACGCGTATGTTTTGCGGATTGGTCCTACCACCACAGATGAGGACATCGGGGCATGGGGACGATGCATGACTGATGGAGTGTCCCGAATTGGTATTTTGACAGTGATGGTGACCTGATCTCTCGCTGATCTCTGTAGCATGTGCGACGGCGAGTTGCATTGTTCGGTACCTTCGATAAGGATCGTATCTTGTTGTGACTCGAATGTCTGAATATGCGATCATGATCTTCACCTGCATCGTGTCTCACGTCAACATTGTGTTACACATGTACATGCTGGAATCGCGGAAAGTGGTGACAACAATATGAAAGTGCATTTAGTCGACTAGAGGGGGGATGAATAGGCGATTTTTACAAATTCGTCACTAAGGAATTTCAGGGCAAGGAAATTCCTAAGTGACGAACAACTAGCAGCGGAATAAGTACTCAGGTATAAGCATAACATAGCAATAACAGAGTCATCATGATGAAATGAAAACCAAACATAGAGTACAGAAAGCGTAAACACATGATAAGCAGGCCGAAGACAATGTGACTACAGAAATTGGATTGAGGAAATAGAGAAATTCTTCAGTCAAAGTCTTCAAACAGTAATGATCAGGTTCATCAACACATGAATGAGGAAATGAAAAGGTTGAGAAAATAGAACCAGTAGGCTTGGTGAAGAAAATGATTTGGTGGACCAGTTCCAACTGTTGTGACAGTTGTACGTCTGGTTGGAGCGGCTAAGTATTTAAACTCAAGGACACACAGTCATGGACACACAGTCCTCACCGTATTCTCCTTGATCTCAGATCACACAGACCTCGACCAACACTCGTGGTAAGTCTTCACAGGTGACTTCCAAACCTTCACAGACTTGGTCACTCGGCGATCCACAATTCCTCTTGGATGCTCAGACCATGACGCCTAACCGTCTGGAGGATACACAGTCCTCAAAGGTAACAAGCATCGGTTCCACACAGGAACAATCTCTTCAGTGATGCTCAATCACTTTGGGTTTGTAGGTGTTTGGATTTTGGGTTTTTCTCACTTGATGATTTTCCCTCAAAGTCCTCGGAGGATGGGATGCTCTCAATTGACAAGCATCAGTTTCCTCGGAGTAGCCAACTAGCTAGTGGTTGTAGGGGCGGCTATTTATATCCTAGGGAGCAGCCCGACATGATAAGACATAAATTCCCTTCAATGATATGACCGTTAGGTGGTAGGATACTTTGGACAGCTGGCGTGTAGCACAACAACGGTCGGATTTTAGGTTCGAATTCCTCAGGGATATCATGTTCTTCACTGTGTAGGCAATCCGCACTGGTGAATTCCTAACTCCTTAGTTAGAACAAATTCCTCAGAGACCGGAAGATCTTCGTCTCTGTCACTGAAGAAATTGACTGAACTGATATGAGATTTCCAATGGCTTCAATCGAAAGGATTGGGTAGGTGTAGGATTTTGAGATGAGCATCACTTGGAAATCAGTTTCCTTAGTATTATATCGACCCCCTTTAACAGTACGGTGTTTCCTATGACTCAAGAAAGAGAAAATGAAACTACGAAAACAAAAGTCTTCACGCTTCATAATCCTTGAATGAATATCCAAGTTTTCAAGGTCACACCAATTTCATCACGTTCAAAGTCTTTAGGAGAACCAAAGTCTTCAGCTGAAGACATGCATTTTTAGGGGTCGACATTCACTGTAAATATCAAACTCCTCATCGACTTATAGAGCCTATGTACACTCACAAACATATTAGTCCCTTAACCTATAAGTCTTCAGTACACCAAAATCACTAAGGGGTACTAGATGCACTTACAATATCCCCCTTTTTGGTGATTGATGACAATATATGTTAAGTTTTCAATGGGGATAAACATATGAAGTGTAAATACTCATATTGAGGAATTTGATTGCAAGATATAGAAGAACTCCCCTGAAGATGTGCATAGTGAGGAATTTGCTTTTGAAGCAATGCACATTTGAAGAGTAGAATCATGGAGAACTCCCCCTATATCTTGTAATTCATACACGCATTTAACATATCGAATGAAGAATTTGAAATGCATGATAAAATATGGTGACTGATGTAATTCAGCATGCGTGCATAACATAGATGAGGAAATAGCATGCAAAAAAACAGAGCAAAAGGATCAGGTCACCATCGGACTTAAGTTTACAACTCGATCCAACGTACACTTCAGAAGAGCGAGAATTGCAACTTAACAAAAAAAACGCCCATATAGATAGACCCGCTTGAAGACTAACTCAAATTCTGCCCCTTTGTCATCAGATGACCAAAAGGGACGAAAAGTGAGGACTAAAGCCCCTGAAGATTATCATCATGAAGTTGATGGAGGAGCGCCAGCGTTGTTGGGGTCGGTTGTTGGAGTGGGGCCTGCGAAGTGTCGTCCAAATCATCATTTTCATCAGTGTCGCGTGATGAAGAAAATCAGCTGGCCACCAAAGAAGGAACTTCGACTTTCTTGAATTTCTTCGTCGGTCGCTTAGACCAGTTGAAGTCCTGCTTGAAGCCCATCTGCTTAATATCTTCTTCGCCGTAGAGATGAGTCAGAATAGCCCAGGTGCGATCAAATACTTCATGGAGGTAGTAATGGTTCTTCTTCACTGAATTGTGTGTAGCAGTCATGTTGTGAAGAATTGAACCAAACTGACGCTTGACCCATTTGTGGTTGCGATCGACCTTCTGATGAAGACTGAGGAGAAGCTCACGATCAGTCATCACCCTTGGAGCTGTGCCTTGAGGATTTTGCTATGAAGAATTGGCGGCAGAGTCATGAGTGGCAAAGTCGTCATTGGTGGAGTAAGATGCAGTTTTGTGGAACTATCCATCCAATGGACGAATTCCTTCATCAATAGTAGCAGTGGCCTTGCCCTTTTCATCAGCTGGGGAAAACGTCCGCTTGAGGACTTCAATGGGGGGCAACTAGCTGCCATGGTTGAGTGTGTCAGCCTTGTAATTGATTGAAGACCTTGATCTAAGGAATCTCATAATCCAGGGAGCGTATGGCTTTAATTCAAAAGGAGACAATGCAACATTTGCTAGAGTCCTAATGAAGAATTCGTGGTAGTTTATTGGAATAACATGCATGATATTTAGCAGATTCTTTATGATGCCGACGACTTCTTCTTCATTGGAGTAGTGGCCTTTGACTGGACTCAATGTCTTGGTCGGGATGCGATAGACAGCCCGTGGCACATATAGCAATTCCTTCACAAGGAATTTAGACCTGGGGACTTGACCGGGCTTCAGAGGCTTCATCAACACTTGCATTTAGTGATCTGTGAGTTCAGGTTCATGATACATAAGACGCGCACCTTCAAGGGGAGTACTGACAGGCAGGGCATGAAGCAATTTAGAGGCTGGCGCTTTGAAGTGAGTGTTCTGTTCATCCAGTCCAACACCCAAGAATTTATATCATCATAATTTCCTGTGATGTGCAGCATTGCATAGAACTGAAGAATTAGTTCTTCATTCCAATGACATATATCGGTGTAGAAGTTGAGCAGTCCAGCGTCATGAAGAACACTGAGGACTGGTGTGAAGCACGGCAGCGATTCCATGTCCACCTGCGGAATATTCTCATGGTCAAAGACTTTGTCCTTATCAAAATGAAGTGAAGAATAGAAGTTTGCTTGGTTGGTGGTCCAGAAACGCTTCCTTCGAAGACGAGCAGAGTGATATGGGTTGTATTCTTTGAGGAACACATGCTCGTGGAAGAATTCATCAGCTTTGAACTTCGGTGTCTTCGAGAACGGATTCTTCGGCTTGGGCTGAGGTGTATCAGTCAATGTCTTCGCAGCCTCAGGAATCACAGTCTCAGGAGCCGCAAACTGAGGAATTTCAGTTTCTGCTTCAGTAGTAGCCTGGGTCTCCTTCTCTTCAGCAACTTTATCATCAATACTAGTGGCTAGAATTTCTTCAAGCATGGTAAGAAGAGTTGCTTGAGGTTCATCAGAGCCCGTGTGAATTTCTTCATTCTGAACTAGGGACTGAGGAATCTGTTGCAGTGGGGTGAACATGGGGGAATTGGGGTGATGACTTTCCCAATAGTCATCATTCAACACTCGAGTGGTGCACCCAATGTCCACGTCTTCTTCTTCTTCATTCATTTCTTCAACGCCTGCTTCTTAAGCCGTGAACTGAGGCATGGGCGATGATACCAGAGGGGTTGAAGTGACATTGTCCACTTCAATTTCTTCATCCATCTGCTCTATCGAAGTAGCAGAATGATCTTCTTCATCAGATTCTCTTGGAATATTGTAATCTTCACCAAAAGGAATGATTTCCTTTGGTGGCATGCTTGAAAGAGGAACCGCATCAATTGGATTTGAAAATGAGCTGGTCAAAGTATTCGCCTTCTTAGGAGAAGAAGACTCTGAGGAAGCAGATTCTTTCCTTTTCTTCAGTGCAGCTCGCTCCGCAGCCTTGGTTTTCTTCACTTCTAATGCAGAAGGAAGAATAGGACTTGGTGTTGGCGCAGGAGGAGCAGAGGAAATTGGTGCAGCTTCTTCAGGCACAACTGATGCAGTTGTCCTGGCTTGTTCGGTTTCCTCAGGCACAACGTCAGATGCTTCAGCTGGCCTGACTTGTTCTTCAGGGGGCAACACTAGTGGTTGCCCTGGCAATTTCTTCAGCGGCTGGAATAGCTTCATCAGCCCTGGTGCTTTCAGTTTCATCAGCAACCTGATTTTCATCAGCGGTGCTAGCATGTTCTTCAGTGGGCTGTGTAGATACTTCAGCCTGAGGAATTTCAATGTGCGTTGGAGCAGCAACATTGGGTGTAAATCCCTTCGCCATTTTGACGAATCTGACTTTGGCTCCCAGCCATTCTGCCTTGTAGGCCTTGATATGTCTCCGTCGTATCTATAATTTTTTATTGTTCCATGCCAATATTATTCACTTTCATATACTTTTTGGCAACTTTTTATATTATTTTTGGGACTAACATATTGATCCAAAGGCTCAAGTGCCGGTTCCTCGTCATTGCATGTTTTATGTTTCGCAGAATATCCATATCAAACAGAGTCCAAACGGGATAAAAACGGACGAAGCTTATTTTTGGAAAATATGGAAAATTCCAGAAGAAAAATCCACGCGAGACGGTGCCCGAGATGGTCACGAGGCAGGGGGCGCGCCCTCCCTCTCGGCGCGCCGCCTACCCTCGTGAGCCCACCGTAAGGCGGTTGATGCTCTTCTTTTGCCGCAAGAAAGCTAATATTCAGGAAAAAATCACGGCGAAGGTTTCAGGCCAATCGGAGTTACGGATCTACAAATATACGCGAAACGGTGAAACGGAGCCAGGAGAGAACGCAGAAACAGAGAGATATATCCAGTCTCGGAGGGGCTCTCGCCCCTAACAAGCCATGGGTGCCAAGGAACGGAGGGGAAACCCTCGTCCCATCTAGGGAGGAGGTCAAGGAAGAAGAAGAAGAAGGGGGGCTCTCTCCCCCTTGCTTCCGGTGTCGTCGGAGCGCTGCCGGGGGCCATCATCATCACCGCCATCTTCATCAACACCGCCATCATCTTCACCTTCATCTCCATCACCTTCCCCCTTCTATATTCAGCGGTCCACTCTCCCGCAACCCGCTGTACCCTCTACTTGAACATGGTGCTTTATGCTTCATATTATTATCCAATGATGTGTTGCCATCCTATGATGTCCGAGTAGATTTTCGTTGTCCTATCGGTGATTGATGAATTGCTATGATTGGTTTGAATTGCATATTTTATTATTGGTGCTGTCCTATTGTGCCCTCCGTGTCGCGCAAGCGTGAGGGATTCCCGCTGTAGGGTTTGCAATATGTTTATGATTTGCTTATGGTGGGTTGTGTGAGTGACTGAAACACAAACCCAAGTAGGTTGTTAGCGTATGGGATACAAGGGGACTTGATGCTTTAATGCTATGGTTGGGTTTTACCTTAATGAATATTTAGTAGTTGCGGATGCTTGCTAGAGTTCCAATCATAAGTGCATATGATCCAAGTAGAGAAAGTATGTTAGCTTATGCCTCTCCCTCAAATAGAATTGCAATAGTGATTATCGGACTAGTAACGTAGTCAGTTGCCTAGGGACAATTCCTCAACTCCTACCACCACTTTTCCACACTCGCCATATTTACTTTAGTTGTGTCTTTATCTAAACAACCCCTAGTTTTATTTACGTGTTCTTTACTTTCTTGCAAGCTTACCGGAAACTCCTACAAAGTACTTCTAGTTTCATACTTGTTCTAGGTAAAGTTTAACGTTAAGCGCATGAGAGTTGTATCGGTGGACGATAGAACATTAGGGAATACTTGTTCTACCTTTAGCTCCTCGTTGGGTTCGACACTCTTACTTATCGAAAACTGTTGCGATCCCCTATACTTGTGGGTTATCAATACCTTTTTCTGGCGCCGTTGCCGGGGAGCAATAGCGTGGGGTGAATATTCTCGTGTGTGCTTGTTTGCTTTATCACTAAGTAATTTTTATTTGCTGTTCTTAGTTGTTTTCTATCTTTAGTTATGGGTAGGAAACACAAAATACCAAAAAAATTAGTTGTACCTACTGCTCCAATGGTTGAAGAACCACTCAAAATCTATCACACTATCAAGCTTTTTACCGGATCATCTTCGATCCCTTTGTGCTCTTTGAAACCCCAACTAGCTTAGTTGAGGGCAAATCTTTAGATGAGCATGCTTGTTATGTGCGATAATCGTATATCTGAAAAAGGGAAACAATTATGGGGTCAAATTCAACGCTTTGCAATGCTATGCTTGGAATTTATGCGATTATTATGATTTTACTTGTTGTTACGAAAACCCTAAGAAACACCTTCCCTACCAATGTGAGTTTATTGATAATGGAATCTTATCCTCGTATGCTAAGGGTGTTTATAATTACTATGATGTTCAACAAATAGAAGAATTTGTTGCTTTTAAGGGTGCTTACGAAATTGCTTCTTTGATTGAAAAGTATGGTGCTACTCTTTACGAATCTGAAAAATTTGCCATACTTCAATATTGCTATGATAATTATGCTTCTAATCCTTATGTTAAACCATATATTGAGAACTACTCCGCTGTCCGAGAAGAGACTAATATTTTGCAGGAAGCTATGGAAGAAGAAATTGATGAAACTGTGAGCTCATTGGATGAAAAAGATGATGAGGAGAGCGAAGAACAAAAGGAGGAAGAGCGGATTAGCTACCCGTGCCCACCTTCGAATAAGAGTAACTCTTCAACTCATAGATTGTTTAATTTCCCTTCGTGCTTACCGAAGGATGATTGCTATGATGACTGTTATGATCCCTTTGATTCTTTTGAAATATCCCTTTTTGAGGATGCTTGCTATGCTTATGGCCAAGATGCCAATATGAATGATCCTTATGGAGATGAACTTGCTATAGTTCCTTATGTTAAACATGAATTTGTTACTATTGCACCCACGCATGATAGTCCTATTATCTTTTTGAATTCTCCCGACTACACTATATCGGAGAAGTTTGCACTTATTAAGGATTATATTGATGGGTTGCCTTTTACCGTTGCACATGATGATTTTGATAGATATAATATGCATGTGCTTTTTGATCCTACTTGCAATTATTATGAGAGAGGAACTATATCTCCACCTCTCTATGTTTCCAACACGAATAAATTGCAAGAAACTGTTTATATTATGCATTGGCCTCTACTATGTGTGCATGAATTGTTCTTTTATGACATGCCGATGCATAGGAAGAGAGTTAGACTTCGTCATTACATGATATATGTTTCTTTGTGCTCACTACTAAATTACAAATCATTGCTAATTAAAATTGGCTTTGATATACCTTGGGATCCGGGTGGATTCACTACTTGAGCACTATATGCCTAGCTTAATGGCTTTAAAGAAAGCGCTGCCAGGGAGACAACCCGGAAGTTTTAGAGAGTCATTTATTTCTGTTGAGTGCTTTCATATAGTTAAAAAAACAAAAATAAAGAGGGGAACCCAAAAATTTTTCAAAAAGTAAAGTGAAAGTAAGAGAGACAAGCATTGTTGAAGTGGGAGAGCTCCTTGAACTTTGTTTATGCTCACGGCAACTTTGTGAATCTTGATTACAGAAGATTTTCAACAAAAATAATTATCCCCTTGTACAATTCCATTGTATTATAAAAATAATGTGCCAAGGTTTGCCTTTAGGATGTTTACAATGCTTGTTGGTTTGTGCGGTGCAGGACAGAAACTTTGGCTGTAGTGCGTGAATTTTAATGTTTTAATGGAACGTCAAATGGTTCTGATTATTTTTGCACTGTCTTTCTGTACAACTTGTTTATTTTTCCTAATTTTGGCAGAATTTTTCAAGTATCAGAAGTATGGTGAATGTTCAGATTGCTACAGAGTGTTCTGTTTTAGACAGATTCTGTTTTTGATGCATAGTTTGCTTGTTTTAATGAAACTATCAATTTATATCTGTGGATTAAGCCATAGAAAAGTTATGCTACAGTATACACAGTGCAAAAACAAAATATGAATTGGTTTGCAACAGTACTTAGAGTAGTGATTTGCTTTATTATACTAACGGATCTTACCGAGTATTCTGTTGAAGTTTTGTGTGGATGTATTGTCTAATCGAGGATGTCTCGATGTGAGAAGAAGGAAGAGAGACAAGAGCTCAATCTTGGGGATGCCCGAGGCACCCCAAGTAAATATTCAAGGAGACTCAAGCGTCTAAGCTTGGGGATGCTGGGGAGGCATCCCCTCTTTCTTGAACAAGTATCGGTATGTTTTCGGATTCGTTTCGTTCATGCATTATGTGCAAGTGCTGGAGCGTCTTTTGCAATTAGGTTTTTATTTTTCTTTTATGCACCATGCTGGTATGATATAGTCCTTGGTTGGTTTATAGAATGCTCTATGCACTTCACTTATATCTTTTGAGTATGGCTTTATAGAATGCTTCATGTGCTTCACTTATATCATTTGAAGTTTGGATTGCCTGTTTCTCTTTACATAGACAACCGCCATTTGTAGAATGCTCTTTTGCTTCAATTATATTTGTTAGAGTTTGGGCATATCTTTTGTAGAAAGAATTAAACTCTCTTGCTTCACATATATCTATTTAGAGAGATGACAGGAATTGGTCATTCACATGGTTAGTCATAAAATCCTACATAAACTTGTAGATCGCTGAATATGATATGTTTGATTCCTTGCAATAGTTTGGCGATATAAAGATGGTGATATTAGAGTTATGCTAGTGGGTGGTTGTGGATTGTAGATACACTTGTGTTGAGGTTTGCAAGTCCCGTAGCATGCACGTATGGTAACGGTTGTGTGACAAATTTGAAGCATGGGGTGTTTCTTTGATTGTCTTCCTTATGAGTGGCGGTCGGGGACGAGCTATGGTATTTTCCTACCAATCTATCCCCCTAGGGGCATGCGTAGTAGTACTTTGCTTCGAGGGCTAATAAACTTTTGCAATAAGTATATGAGTTCTTTATGACTAATGTGAGTCCATGGATTATACGCACTTTTACCTTTCCATCATTGCTAGCCTCTATGGTACCGTGCATTGCCCTTTCTCACCTCGAGAGTTGGTGCAAACTTCGGTGCATCCAAACCCGTGATACGATACACTCTATCACACATAAGCCTCATTATATCTTCCTCAAAACAGCCACCACACCTACCTATTATGGCATTTCCATAGCCATTCCGAGATATATTGCCATGCAACTTCCATCATCATCATATGCATGACTTGAGAATTCATTGTCAAATTGCTTTGCATGATCGTAAGATAGCTAGCATGATGTTTTTATGGCTTGTCCGTTTTTTGATGTCATTGCTACGCTAGATCATTGCACATCCCGGTACACCGCCGGCGGCATTCATATAGAGTCATATCTTTGTTCTAGATATCGAGTTGTAATATCGAGTTGTAAGTAAATAAAAGTGTGATGATCATCATTATTAGAGCATTGCCCCAGTGAGGAAAGGATGATGGAGACTATGACTCCCCACAAGTCGGGATGAGACTCGGACTTTACAAAAAAATAAAAGAGGCCAAAGAAGCCCAAATAAAAAAAGAGGCCAAAGAAGCCCACCAAAAAAAAAAAAGAGAGAAAATAAAAAAATGAGAGAAAAAGAGAGAAGGGCAATGTTACTATCCTTTTACCACACTTGTGCTTCAAAGTAGCACCATGTTATTCATATAGAGAGTCTCTTGAGTTATCACTTTCATATACTAGTGGGAATTTTCATTATAGAACTTGGCTTGTATATTCCAACGATGGGCTTCCTCAAATGCCCTAGGTCTTCATGAGCAAGCAAGTTGGATGCACACCCACTTAGTTTCTTTTGTTGAGCTTTCATACACTTATAGCTCTTAGTGCATCCGTTGCATGGCAATCCCTACTCCTCGCATTGACATCAATTGATGGGCATCTCCATAGCCCGTTGATTAGCCGCGTCGATGTGAGACTTTCTCCTTTTTTGTCTTCTCCATATAACCTCCATCATTATATTCTATTCCACCTATAGTGCTATATCCATGTCTTGCGCTCATGTATTGCGCGAGGGTTGAAAAAGATGAAGCGCGTTAAAAAGTATGAACCAATTTATCGGCTTGTCATCGGGGTTGTGCATGATGTGGGCATTTTGTGCGACGAAAATGAAGCATGGCCAAACTGTATGATTTTGTAGGGATAAGCTTGCTTTGGCCTTGTTGTTTTGAAAAGACATGATTGCTTTATTGGTACGCTCGAAGTATTATTGTTTTTATGTCAAATGATAGACTATTGCTTTGAATCACTCGTGTCTTAATATTCATGCCATGATTAGACATATGATCAAGATTATGCTAGGTAGCATTCCACATCAAAAATTATTCTTTTTTATCATTTACCTACTCGAGGACGAGCAGGAGTTAAGCTTGGGGATGCTGATACGTCTCCGTCGTATCTATAACTTTTGATTGTTCCATGCCAATTTTATTCACTTTCATATACTTTTTGGCAACTTTTTATATTATTTTTGGGACTAACATATTGATCCAGTGCCCAGTGCCAGTTCCTGTCTGTTGCATGTTTTATGTTTCGCAGAATATCCATATCAAACGGAGTCCAAACGGGATAAAAACGGACGGAGCTTATTTTTGGAAAATATGGAAAATTCCAGAAGAAAAATCCACGCGAGATGGTGCCCGAGGTGGTCACGAGGCAGGGGGCGCCCTCCCCCCTTGGCGCGCCGCCTACCCTCGTGAGCCCACAGTAAGGCGGTTGACGCTCTTCTTTTGCTGCAAGAAAGCTAATATTCGGGAAAAAATCACAGCGAAGGTTC
The DNA here is from genome assembly GCA_021605145.1 of Aegilops bicornis. Taxonomy (NCBI): domain Eukaryota; kingdom Viridiplantae; phylum Streptophyta; class Magnoliopsida; order Poales; family Poaceae; genus Aegilops; species Aegilops bicornis. The sequence continues at coordinate 19,453,690 of CM038670.1, read as the reverse complement.
CAGGCCAATCGGAGTTACGGATCTCCATATATACGCGAAACGGTGAAACAGAGCCTGGAGAGAACGCAGAAACAGAGAGATAGATCCAATCTCGGAGGGGCTCTCGCCCCTCCCAAGCCATGGGAGCAATGGAACAGAGGGGAAACCCTCCTCCCATCTAGGGAGGAGGTCAAGGAAGAAGAAGAAGAAGGGGGGCTCTCTCCCCCTTGCTTCCGGTGGCGCCGGAGTACTACCGGGGACCATCATCATCACCACGATCTTCATCAACACCGCCGTCATCTTCACCAACATCTCCATCACCTTCGCCCTTCTATATTCAGCAGTCCACTCTCCCGCAACCCGTTGTACCCTCTACTTGAACATGGTGCTTTATGCTTCATATTATTATCCAATGATGTGTTGCCATCCTATGATGTCTGAGTAGATTTTCGTTGTCCTATCTGTGATTGATGAATTGCTATGATTGGTTTGAATTGCATATTTTATAATTGGTGCTGTCCTATTGTGCCCTCCGTGTCGCGCAAGCGTGAGGGATTCCCGCTGTAGGGTTTGCAATATGATTATGATTTGCTTATGGTGGGTTGCGTGAGTGACTGAAACACAAACCCGAGTAAGTAGGTTGTTTGCGTATGGGATAAAAGGGTACTTGATTCTTTAATGCTGTGGTTGGGTTTTAACTTAATGAATCTTTAGTAGTTGCGGATGCTTGCTAGAGTTCCAATCATAAGTGCATATGATCCAAGTAGAGAAAGTATGTTAGCTTATGCCTCTCCCTCAAATAGAATTGCAATAGTGATTATCGGTCTAGTAACGTAGTAAGTTGCCTAGGGACAATTCCACAACTCCTACCACCACTTTTCCACACTCGCCATATTTACTTTCCCCTAGTTTTATATACGTGTTCTTTACTTTCTTGCAAGCTTCCCCGAAAACTCCTACAAAGTACTTCTAGTTTCATACTTGTTCTAGGTAAAGCGAACGTTAAGCGTGCGTAGAGTTGTATCGGTGGATGATAGAACTTTAGGGAATATTTGTTCTACCTTTAGCTCCTCGTTGGGTTCGACACTCTTACTTATCGAAAATTGTTGCGATCCCCTATACTTGTGGGTTATCAGGCCTCAAATTCATCATTGAGTTTCTTGATCTCAGATTGCAGAGCGACAAGTTCTACAGGTGATAGTGTTAGAACGTTGTCCTTTAGAAAGCGTTGTTTCTTGTACTGGGCTTTCTTCACAGACCTGGCTTTCTCAAATTTACATTTTTCTTCAGAAATGAAGGCCGTCAACATATGACTTTGGCCAGGTGTGAGATTTAATTCTGTCAAGGGAGTGTTTGGGTCCTTGTGCCAGAGGTCAATGAAGTCCAGGATCTTCTTCGGATCCAACATGAGGGGCACATCACTTCCCTTGGCTCTAGCAGCCCTTTGCTATCTATCTCTGATGATTTCGGCTAATTCCTCATCATCAGCTTCGTCATCATCCGACGACACTTGGAAGGTATCTTGCTTCTTGTGAGCACTTGGTCTGGTGCCTCGTCCAGTAGTAGCCTTGGTCTTTAGCAAAGTGGGGCCTATTGAAGACTATGGAGGAGGTAAAACACACCATGTTCTCCTCTCCTCTCCTCTCCTCCCACCTGCTCCACCTTCCCCCATGGATCTAGCCTGTGATCCACGCTATGGAAGGGCTCCTTCACTGGGATTTCAACCCTGGCCTTGCAGTGGCCGATCAGGTACGTCGTCGGTTTGGAGAGACGGTGCACTTCTCTCCTTCACGCAAGACCAAGGAGTTTTTCTTGGTTGTCTCCTTTTCTTCAGCCTCTTTCCCCCTCAATGAGGAATCTGTGGGTGTGGCTCTGCAATGCTGCATTGGTGGTCATCATCTTGGTTTTAAGGTCTCTAAGATTTTTGAGAGGTCCTTTCGCTTCTCTGTGGCCGGAAACAAAGTTGGTCATTTCATACATGGCCTCGTGGGATCGATTTGGCCGGTCTTCATTTGTCACTTTCATCTGTTCAATGGTCGTTTCAATGGGTTTAAGCATTTGGATTATCGTTGGCATGCGGATGAAAGAATAGAATCTATTGCTCATCGAAGTCCTGTGGCAGTGCACACTGCTCCTACTGTTTTTTCACAACCTTCAGGAAATGATCCTTCAACCTCCAATGAGTTGCGCAAATTTGGACTTGTGCCTATTGCTTCTATGGATTTTGCTGATAAGAATAGGCATGAAGCTTTATGTTCTTATGAAGCACAGCAAGCTCAGGCACACGACGTTCATACCATGGTAACTTCGGAATCAGCAGACACGGACATTCAATGCCCCGAAAATTCTTCGGTGCCTTTATTTCGGATTGGCTCTTTCCAGTTTCCTTGTAATATCGTTTACCCGAAATTACCTCAAAGTTTCCTTGTGTCGGCATTCAAATATGCGCCTCCATTTACTTCCTGGCCGCCTCTGCTCTCCAAGGCACATATCGCGGATTTGTCGCGGGCAGGATATAATCCCAGGGAAGTAAATGATTAGGTTCTTGCATGGGGTGTTCTTTGTGCTAAATGTTTACAATGGGGCCACGACAAATTCAACTGTCACGCCCGGATTATTTGCTTGCACTGTTCGGCCCCGGGGCACAATGGAATTAATTGTCCGTCGAGGCTTCGGGCTTCTTTAATTGGCAAGGCTTTCATGGGTTCGGATTTGAATTTTCCAGTCAAATCATCTCACTCTGGGCAGTCAATCAATCACCCGTCTGTGCAGCAACCTTGCCCATCTACAGCTTCCAAGAGCCAACCCCCCTCCACGGTTTGATGTAATGCATGCGGGCACTATGAACACCTGGCGCAATCTTGCTGGCGGCGTCGCTGGGCCCAACGCTGGCAATGGAGACCAACCCCGGCCCACCTTTGACGCCCGCCTTCTCCCCGTTGCCGCCCGCTTCCCAATGAAACAGGCGCTCTGCTCTAACACCACCTCCGCCTGCAAACCACCGCCGCCGTCGGCACCGCCCATCCACCATCATGGCCAACTACCCTGTCAACCCCCTCCCCTTCCTTCCGCCGGGCTGGTCCATTGAGCCAGGGCCAGCAGATCGCAAGGTTAGGGCGGACATGGCTGTCAATCCCATCCCGCCCCTCAACAACAACTTCCTCGCCATTGCCGAGGCCAGCCGGTTTGTGCCATTGCATCTCCGGGAAGATCTTCGCAACACGATTGAAGGCATGCTGCACGAGGCTGGACTGCACACCACAGAGATCTCTGACCATCCGTTGGGAGTGGGTATGTTTGCTTTTGCCAATTCTTTCATCCGCGACACTGCAGTAAACACCACTTTCCACCTTGATGATGAGGATCTAGTGATTTCTTTTGTGCGTCACAATGCTGCTATTAATATGCGCAACACCACCTATGGTCCTGAACTTTGGCTTATGTATATTGGATTTCCGGATGATTATCAGACTGATTTCTATCTTGGCCTTTCGATGGATGATTATGGCAGACTAGTTACTTGGAATAGCCCTAATGCTGATCGCTCTGTGGTGCTTATTAAGGTTAGAGTGATTCACATGCGCCTCATACCCAAGAGTATTGTCATCCGTCAGTTAGGTGGTGATAGAGCTTGTTGGACCGCTGCTGTTTTCATTCTCCGTGGAACTGATTGGAATGCCCATGACCCTGAGGTTCCAACTGCTGATGAAGAACCCCCTCCGGCTAATGGTGTTCCTCATCCTATGTTCGGGGAGGGCCTCACGGCGGAGCAACTATACCAACAGCAGCTTCAGAATTGGCTGCTGCAGAATGGGATTGGTCATGATCAGGTGCCCCACATGGCTCCTCAGCACGATGGGCCGCAAGATGCTCAATGGGATCCATGGCCGCAGCCTCCGGTCCCGCAAATGCCTGCTGCTCTGGTTAACTTTCAGTCCTGGCTTGCTGCTCAAGGTCTCCGTGTTCAAGACGGCATTCTACCAAGATAATGTGGTGACCGATGCGAACTCGGTGCAGTATGAAATCGCTTCCTCGGCAAGCACTCATGGCTCTTCTTTGGATTCCATCGATCAAGTAAGCACCTTGCTTGTGGCTCCTCCCGAGATTCAAACTGTCATCAATGTGGATGTGGCAATTTCGCTGCAACTATGAATATCAAGATCACCGTTGAGGGTTTGGAGCTGGCGGCGATGTGCTTACTTCAGATTGGATCCCGAGGAATGTCTTCACCGCTTATCTTTCCAGGTCCATTTTGTCTGTAACTGCTGCTTTTGGGCCCTGGAGCTATGGATATGGATTTCCTCCCCTGGAATTTCAGTTAGCACCTACTCGCTCGGTCCTTCAGGTGACTAATCAGTCGACCACTCACATCATGTGCTTCTCACCACGCATTCTGCAGGCTGCACCATCTTCGGTGCAGATCAGTGAAATGACGCCAGACGAAGAGCATCTTGCAGTTCTGCCTTCCGAACAGCCTGGTGCTCTCCCTGTAGACAACACTGATATGATTCTGCTGCCCTCAATTGACACTATTACCCAGGATGCTGATCACTCTGATATGATTTCTATGCCGTCACACGCTGATTCTTCGGTCTTGTTCCTACCTGGCGCCACCTGCTGCTTCCATGGATGGACCTCCTTTGGCCTCTAATCGCCTCGGAGATTACTTCTGATTTGGGCCTTGCTCAAGTCTTGTCTGATGCGCCGGGAACGTCGGCAGCCCGTACTCGATGCTCAAAGCTCAAGGCCCCTGTGGTCACTACTGAGGTTAGGTGCAGCACTCGATCGATGCGATTTGATGGCTTCAGAGTGCCACAAATTTCTGATGCACGCCCTCAGATCCAAAGTGAAGCCTGTGGTGATACCTTCTGCTACTCCAACCTCCAGCTCCGCGATCATGGCTCAGGCCCCGCCACCTACTCCTCTCCGCACCATGCAGGAAATTGGAATTACACGCTGCGCTGTCCCGCCTCAGGAGCTCACCGAAGCTGCCCTGCTTGCTACTGAAGATGCGGCTACCATCCACAATAGCCCGCCAGAAGGCTCCTCTTCATCTTCAGCTTAACTTCGCGGTTTTTTATGCCACTTTTGCGTAGCTGGAACGTGCTATGTTGGAATGTGCGTGGGTTAAATTCAGACAAAAAGTTGTTAGCGCTGTCGAACGCGATTTCTGTTAGTGGGTGTGCCATCGTTTGTTTACAGGAGACTAAAAAACCTGTTATCGATCTAGCGTTTATTAAAACCTGCTGCCCTAAGCGTTTCGATAAATTTGCTTATATTCCTTCTCATGGGGCTTCGGGTGGATACCCAGAGTTTGGAACAGCTCCATGTTCTCGGGCTCGGTTGTTGTCCAGGAAGATTTTGCTCTAGGCATTCAGTTCACTAGCACCATTTCTGCCCAAGCATGGACACTTTTTAACATCTATGGTCCTTGTAATGGGCCTGCTCGGGACATCTATACCCAGTGGTTATATGACAGGGACATTCAGGCAAATGAGGATTGCTTATTCCTTGGGGATTTTAATTACATCAGAGGGCCAGATAATCGGAACAAGCCAGGGGGTGATGTCAATGATATGTCCACCTTCAACGACATCATTCGCAAACTAAACCTAGTTGAATTACCCATTAAGGGTAGGCTATACACATGGAGTAACATGCAACACGATCCACTCCTCGAGCAACTCGACAGGTTCTTCACTTCCATGCACTGGACAAGTATTTACCCCAATACCATGGTCAAACACCTATGTAAACCCACATCTGATCACACACCATGTGTGGTCACCATTGAGACTAAAATCCCTCGTGCCAAGTTATTCAGATTTGAATCATATTGGCTTATGCACCCGGGCTTTATGGACGTGGTTAAAAGTGTTTGGGATAAACCAGTTGCGGTGCAGAATGCTGCTACTGTGCTCTGTCGAAAATTCAAATGGCTCCGACAGGAGCTCAAAACTTGGAGCAAAAATATCTCAAGATTATCGGTGGCTATTGAAAATACCAACAAAACCTTGGAAGAGTTGGATGCACTGGAAAATCTAAGGTCTCTCACAGTACCCGAGAACAATTTTCACAAGATTATTAAAAACCATCTCCTCCGGCTCTTGGAGTATCAGAATCAGTATTGGAAAGAAATATGTAATGTCCGGTGGGTTAAGTTTGGTGACGAAAATACCAAGTTCTTTCAAGCGATGGCTACTGATAGATATCGTAAAAACAACGTTGCTACCCTGCAAACTCCGGAGGGATTAGTCGTGGAAGATCATAATGGAAAGGAGGCCCTGCTTTTTCATGCATACTCGGACAGACTAGGCACTTCTAGCCCTACTCAGATGCACTTTGATCTCCCGTCTTTAATCAGGCACAATGCAAACTTGGATCACCTCACGCTTCCTTTCACGCATGAAGAAATTGACTTGGTTGTTAAAGAGATGCCAGGCGATAGGGCACCTGGCCCGGATGGATTTAGTGGTCTTTTTCTTAAAGCTTGTTGGCCAATCATTAAAAATGATTTCTACACGCTATGTGATCAATTCCATGCAGGAACACTTAACCTCCAGAGCATTAATGATGGACTGATTACTCTTATCCCGAAGAATGGATCCCCATCCACAGTTAATGACTACAGGCCAATCACCTTACTTAATTGTTGTCTTAAGCTCTTGGCTAACCATCTCCAGAAAGTCATTTTGCAAATTATCCACCATAACCAATATGGATTCATCCGTGGGAGATCTATACAGGATTGTCTTGCGTGGACATTTCAATACATTCACCAATGGCAAGCCTCCAAGCGACCGATTGTTCTGCTTAAGTTGGATTTTGCTAAGGCGTTCGACACAATTGAGCACGATCCCATGATCAACATCATGAAGCATATGGGCTTTAATGACAGATGGCTTTCCTGGATAAAGGCTATTTTTTCCTCGGGCCGATCCTCGGTGCTCCTAAATGGTGTTCCCGGAAGACAGTTTCATTGCAAGCGTGGGGTTAGGCAGGGTGACCCATTATCTCTGCTAATCTTTGTGTTGGCCGCCGACGTCCTTCAATCAGTCATTAACGAAGCTTATAGAGAGGGCATAATTCAACTACCTTTTCCAGCCACGGGTCAAATGGACTACCCAATTGTCCAATATGCCGATGATACAATCTTGCTTATGCCTGCCTGCCCTCAACAAGCAATGATCATTAAAGATATCCTCACCAAATATGCATGATCCATCGGCCTTAAAATCAATTTCCACAAGTCCACACTAATTCCCATAAACTTGGAGGATGATCTAGCTGCCGAACTTGCTGCTATCTTTGAGTGTACAATTGGATCCATGCCTTTCACCTACTTAGGGCTGCCCATTTGGGCACGTCTCGACCTACACTTCAGGACTTTATGCCCCTTGTCAGCACGGTTGAAAGAAGCTTGTCGTCAACGTTGTCCCTAATGTCCCATGCTGGCAAGCTGACCCTTCTCAACTCCACAGTTACCTCACTACTCATCTATGCCATGTGCACGCTACATTTTCCACCAAGACACATTGAACACTTAGACAAAATTAGGCGTCGATGCCTATGGATTAAAAAGACTGAACAAGGTGATAAGTGTAACTCTCTGGTGGCTTGGGACATGGTATGTAAACCTAAAAAGAAGGGAGGGCTGGGAGTGCTTAACCTTCGTGTACAGAATGAAGCTTTGCTTCTGAAGTTCCTACACAAGTTCTATAACAAGTTGGATATACCACAGGTGCAGCTCACATGGGACTCCTATTACACCCAAAAATTCCTCATGCCTCGGATTCAGTCGGCTCATTACGGTGGAAGGACGACTCAAGCTCACACCTAAGTTTCGTGGGATTTCTCAAATCAATATTGTGTGTGGCACAACGGCTTTGTTTTGGAAAGATCTGTGGTCAGGGCAAATTCTTCAAGACTCCCATCCTAGGGCCTTCTCTCACTCTCTCGATGAGGATGTTTCGTCAAAAGTTCACAGGAATAACTTCGCTGGAAGAAACGTTCCACCTTCCCTTGACCCCTCAAGCCCTTGGGGAGGTTAGAGACTTGCAGACAATTACAGCTCATCTACAACCATCCACGTCATCCACGGATATTTGGCACTACACGTGGGGTAAAACCATCTACAAATCAACGGACTACTACAAATTCTTCTTCAAAGATGTCCAAGTGCAGCAGATATTTGGATGGATTTGGGATTCAAAATGCACGATGAAGTTGAAAGTCTTTGCTTGGTTGCTCTTCCATGACAGGCTCAATACGAGGGACATGTTGAAACGGAGGCACTACAACATAGGAGATGACCACAATTGCCTCCTATGTGGTTTGAACATTGAGGAAACAGTGGAACACATGATCTTCACATGCACTTTCAAGAAACTTTGTTGGGCCAAACTTGGGCTTCATTGGGAACCTTTCCTTGGCGAATACAAGCTGTTGAAGATCATGTAAACTCTCATCCCACCCCACTGTTCCTTGAGAAATTCATTGTGGCAGCCTGGAGTATTTGGAAGGAGAGGAATAACAAGCATTTGCGAGCAATAACACCCTCACTAACCTCCTGGCTGGACAGATTCAAGAGAGATTTTGGGCTTCTTCAACATAGAGTCAAGGAGGAGCATCGACTCCTTGTGCTGAACCTTGTGCACTCCCTTTAGTGGTTTCTCTTTGTTTTTCTTAGTGCTACTTGCCACAAAGTTGGCAACTTGTATCTCCCCCCCCATCATGTAAATACCCATTGTACAGCTTACTTATTATTATAATATAGTAACACAGTAGGAGCCTTTCCTACTGTTCCTGGTCAAAAAAAGACTGTGGAGGAGCCGAAGAACTTGCAGATGCTCCTGAGGCAATTGAGATGCCTGTGGTCCTTTGGCAAGAGGCGAGATGCACAGGTGCCGAGGACTTTGTTGGAGGAGCTGAGGGTTTAGCAACCAGAGGAACTGGAGCAGCTTGAGGAATAGGCCGTAAGGGCACAGATGAGCTTGGCCGTGAGGGCATTGCTTAGGAATGTGGTTTTCGAGCAGGCTTCTTAGGCATAGCCTTCTTGCTAGTAGAGGCCTCAGCAGCGGCAGCAGCTGAGTCTTTGTTGAATTTCCTCACTACTCCTTTGGCCTGTTTGGCCAACTTGGCTTGCCGCTTGGCCCATTCATCAGCATAGTCCTCACCGTGCTTGATGCTAGTGGGATCAGCAATTTTGCCAGGTGCCAACAGAGGTCTTGGGCAAGGAGGGTTTAGAGCGAATTTCTTCATGTACTTTGGAGTAACATATTTGTATTCCCTCCATTCCTGCGCCCATCTTCATTCAATTTTCTGAATGCGCACCTTGCGCTCATTCTTTGTTTACTTCCCATGAGTTGCCTCATCAGGTGTGCAGTACCCTGCATATATGTCATCGGGGATTTCAAAAGCAGTGTTGACTTCCAGTTTCTTCCCTCCCTTCTGAGGTTTCTTGCCATCTGCCATTTTCTTCAGCTGAGAATTTTGCACTATTGAGTTCTCTGAAGAAGTATGCAGCTTTTCTATGAAGAATGCTGCAAATGAGTTAAGTTGATGAGAACCTACTGATTGAGCAGTAGACATGTGTACCTGTGAACAGAGTATAGGTGCGAAGAATTTGGAGAGGTCATATGCGTTCTCAGAAGTTTTTGCAAAATGGAACAAGTTTGAGAAAATTGACCAGATATGTCTTGAAGAATTTCACTAAGCGTTCTTTGACTTAGGTTCCTGAGTTGTATGGATTGTGAAATTCACACAATTGAGGAATCTTGAGGAAAAACGTCACTTAGATAAATAGATCAAGAAAGATGATTGTGTGAGGTGTTTAGAGTGTGGAAGTTGAAGAATAAACACCTTTTGAAGATTTTATTGAAATCATCAGAATCAAGAAAGGAAGTAAAAGTAACCTTTAATTACCCTTGACAAAGAACACGACGAACTGGGATTGTTAGATTGGAAGTTTGTCAGTCCAGATCTTCCACACCCTAATTGGCAGAGGAAGACAGCTACGGCGGCGACGGATTGAAGATATCTGCGACCGGCGCGAGTACGACAATGACGAGGTCGAGGCAGTGAAGCTCTTCCTCACCGGCGACGATGAAGGTAGTGGCGGCGCTAGGGCTTGAGAGCTCGAGCGAGGGGAGTGAGATTGAGTGGAGTAAGTGCAGTCTGAGGAGGGTGAGGGGTATTTATAGCCGAGGTGAAAAACCGCCCGCCCGAGGAAAATGGACGAACGTGCCCCTGACCCTTCTCATCCTAGCGACATGTGTCACCCACCTACAGTGTGGTGGAGATCGTGGGTGAATAGATAAATCTAATCGTGGGATGTGGAACGGTTTGAGCGGCAAAAGCCGAAAATTCAGAGAAGAATATTTTAGTGTTTTATTTGCAAATTCTTCAGCTGACAAGGACACAGTGAAGATTTTGAATGGGTTTCAAAAAGAACGCACATGAAGAATTTTTGAACAGACTGGGTTGAGTTTAGCATAGAGGGGGAAAGGGCCCGATCACATTCACTTAGCATAAAAAGCAACTTTAAGAATTAGCAATAAGTGAATGTTGTAGAGGACATAAAAACTCAAGTATATATAGAGTCAATGAAGAACAACGACGGAAAGAGTGAAGAAAATGCAAAGTTGAAGAAATTGAACAACTGAGGAATTTCAAAAATGAAGAAAAACTCAAATTGAAGATTTTCAACTTTGGTTGGTGGCGTAACCCACCGTATAAGAATGATGATTTCAGACACCGCGTACAATTGTCGTAGGGTTCTGAGAATCAACTTCTTCATTAATTTCTTCCACTTAGAGAGTTAGTCTTCATTGATTGAATAAAAACGTTACTCCGTGTGTTGCACATCTAAGTCATCAAGTTTGCATAAGTGTTGGGATATGTGTCCTTTTCAAAGAACATTCGAAGATTCTAAAATATTTAGCTCACACCGCAACTTGCTAATATCTTCTCATCCAAGGGCTTTGTGAAGATATCGGCCAGCTGGTCTTCAGTATTTGCGTGGTCGATGGAGATGTCGCCCTTCAACACATGGTCACGAAGAAAATGATGATGAATCTGGATGTGCTTTGTCTTCGAGTGCTTAACTGGGTTGTCAGCAATCTTGATAACACTCTCATTGTCGTAGTAGAGTGGCACATTCTTAACATTGATGCCATAGTCCTTGAGGGTTTGCTTCATCCATAGCAATTGAGCACAGCAGGGTCCAGCAACAATGTACTCAGCTTTAGCAGTAGAGAGTGATACGCAGTTCTGCTTCTTCGATGACCAACATACCAAGGATTGTCCGAGGAAATGACATGTGCCTGATGTTGACTTGCGGTCCACCCGAGCACAAGCATAGTCAGAGTCAGAATATCCAATGATATCAAAGGAAGAGCCCTTGGGATACCATAATCCAAGTGTTGGAGTGTGAGCTAGATATCGAAGAATATGCTTCACAGCCTTATGGTGTGATTCCTTCGGTGTAGCTTGAAATCGGGCACACATGCAAACATTAAGCATAATATCCGGCCTAGATGCACATAAGTACAATAAAGATCCAATCATAGGTGCATAGATGGCCATTTGTGGGCATAGGGATTTTGACACCTTTGCAATCTTGCATGCCGAGTTTTCTCAACACATCCTTGACGTATTTCTCCTGGAATACGAATATGTCATTGGGTCGTTGACGAATTTGAAGACCTAAAAAGAATTTCAACTCTCCCATCATAGACATTTGATATTCCTCACTCATCATATAGGCAAATTCATTACTGTCACATTGGTTAGTACAGCCAAAGATACTATCATCAACATATAGTTGGCACACGAATAACTCATCATCATATGCTTTGGTGAAAAGAGTTGGGTCAAGTAAACCGGGTTTGAAGCCTTTCTTCATGAGGAATGCCTTCAGTGTGCCATACCATGCCCGAGGTGCTTGCTTGAGGCCATAGAGAGCCTTCTTGAGTCTGTAGACGTGATCTGGAAATTTTGGATCATCAAAACCTGGTGGTTGAGAAACATATACTTCTTCCTCAAGATTACCATTGAGGAATGCACTTTTCACATCCATTTGATGTAAGATGATATTATGATGGTTAGCGTAAGCAAGCAATATGCGAATAGCTTCAAGTCTAGCAACAGGTGCAAAAGTTTCATCGAAATCAATTCCTTCAACCTGTGTGTAGTCTTGAGCTACACGGCGAGCCTTATTCCTCACCACAAGACCATTTTCATCTTGTTTGTTGTGGTAGATCCATTTGGTACCGATGATATTGTGCTTGCGTGGGTCTGGTCGCTTGACAAGCTCCCACACGTTGTTGAGCTTGAATTGAAGCAATTCATCTTGCATGGCTTGAATCCACTCATATTCCATGAATGCTTCATCAACTTTAGTGGGCTCTGTGATAGAGACAAACGCAAAATGCCCACAAAAGTTAGACAAGTGTGAAGCTTTTGAGCGCGTGAGAGGACCTGGTGAGTTGATGTCGCTGATGATTTTCTCGATCTGCACTTCGTTTGCAACATAAGGATGTGCAGGTTGACGACTTTGCTTAGGCCCAGCAATTTCTTCAGGACCATTTTCTTCAGCAGCATCAGTGTGATTTTCTTCACGATCCGGAATGACTTCTTCAGCAGATTCTTTGGTAGGGATGATATCCTCAGTAGCTTTGAACTTGATGGATTCCTCATGTGACATTTCACCTAGCACGGGAGGTAGGTGCTCTCTTTGCGAGCCATTAGTTTCATCGAACCGCACATCTACAGTTTCAACAATCTTGTGATGATTGATGTGAAGACTCTGTAGGTGTGCGAGTCCTTTCCGTAACGAAGCATAAAACCCTCATGTGCTTTCAGTGCAAATTTAGAGTGATGGTGAGGATCTCTAATCCAACATTTAGCACCGAAGACTTTGAAATAACTTACATTGGGTTTCTCGTCAGTGAGGAGTTCATATGAGGTCTTTTTGAAGAATTTGTGAAGATATACTCTGTTGATGATGTGGCATGCAGTATCAATAGCTTCAGGCCAAAAGCGCTGTGGTGTCTTGTATTCATCAAGCATGGTGCGAGCCATCTCAACAAGAATTTTGTTCTTGCGCTCCACGACGCCATTCTGCTGAGGAGTATAGGGAGCAGATAACTCATGAGTAATACCAAGTATATCAAGATATTCATCGAGGCCAGTGTTCTTGAAATCAGTTCCATTATCACTCCTGATATGCTTGATCTTCACACCGAAGTTAGTAGAAGCTCTTGAGGAAAATCGTTTGAAGACTTCCTGCACTTCATTTTTGTAAGTGATGATATGCACCCATATATAACGAGAATAATCATCAACTATGACAAAGCCATATAATGATGCAGAACTAGAGAACATGGCATAATGGGTAGGGCCAAAGAGATCCATATGAAGTAATTCAAAGGGACGAGAAGTGGTCATGATAAGCTTCAAGGGATGCTTGGCTCTGGTGATCTTTCCAGCCTCACAAGGCCTACAAAGATGATCTATGAGGAAGCCATACCCAGCATTCTAAAGCTTTTGCATGTAGACGTGTGGAAGGATGTGGTTCTGCAGAGAAATCAACAATATACAAGTCTCCTTTCCTAAGACTTTGGAATTGTCAGATTCCATTAGCACAATGCAACGATATTTTCCAAAGACGACAACCATATCAAGATCACAAAGCATTGAGACAGACATGAAGTTGAATCCTAAGGACTCGACAAGCATGACTTTGTCCATGTGTCTATCCTTTCAGATCGCAACCTTACCTAGACCTAATACCTTGCTTTTGCCCTTGTCAGCGTAGGTGATATGCTTCAGATGAGATGGTGACAAATAAGTGTCCATCAACAAGTTCCTGTCACTGGTCATGTAATTTGTACATCCACTGTCGAGAACCCACTCAATAGATTAAGGTTGTTCATCCTGCAGATGAATTAGTGCAACTTACGAACCCATATACTTCATCAGTGAAGAATATGATATCAATTTCACAACAGTAACATATATAGCAATATGAGGACGTGAGAAATGAGGAATTAATTTCTTCATAATTAGCTTGCATCCATTCAAGCACATTCAGGTCTCCAGCAAATTCTTCAGATGATTAAGTTCGTCTGGAGACCTGGCCCTGCATAAGAGATTAGTTCGTTTTCTTCACCATCCACATCTGAAGGGGTGGCAAAGAGTTCATCATTCTGTGGGCCCCATAAGAAAAAGATGGCATTAAAGCCAGTGCACTTTGTTTCACAGAAGAGTGGTTAGCATAAGCACATGAATAAGTAGAGAAATTCTTCGAGGACTTATGAACATAATGGTTTGAAGAATAATGCACATATTCATAGCCTTTAGACTTTCCCTGCGAAACAGAAGTGTTAGTACGATGATGTTCATGTGAGGATTTTGATCCACGTGAGGAATTTGATCTAGGTGAAGAATTTGGTCCATATGAAGAATTTGATCTGGGGTTCCTTTTCTTCATAGGTGGTTTCATGATGATATTCACCTGAAGATTTCCAAGGCACCTTTTGGGAACCCAGATTTTCTTCATAGGGGGACCATTCCTGCAGTTAGTTCCAACATATCGAGCAAATACTTCACCATTCTGATTCTTGAACAGTTTATAGTTGGAGTCAAAAGACTCATCAAAGGAATATGAAGAATCACAAGTAAAGCCTGATAGAGTGCATGGATCTACAGGAGGTCCTTTCACAGCAACCCATGAGACTTTGGGATACTGCTCAGGTTTATAGTATGTCCCATCAGCATTTAGTTTCCTTTTCAAAGGCAATACACTCTTTCGTAGGGTTCCTGTTGAAGATCTGCTTTTTGAGCACATCACAAAGAGTCTGATGCCCTTTGATGCTTTTGTAAATGCCTGTCACATACAATTCCTTTAGCCCTGCATTATCATCGGTGATACTTGTGGTATCCTCAAATGAGGAATTTGTGACCACAGAGACAGTTGATGAATTTGCAGCAATAGAAGCATTTGAACATTCAGGTGCAGAATTAGCAGATTCACGCTGAATGCATTTCAGACATGGTAGAATAAATTCTTCCTGAGTGGAACTGATCTGTTGAGCAAGCAATGAATCTTTTTCCTTCTGAAGATCTTCATAACTCACTTTTAACTTCTCAAAATATTTCTTTCTCTGAAGAAATTCATAAGAAAGTTTCTCATGATCTGTTAAGAGAGTGTTATGATGATTTTGAAGGTTGTCAAACCTAGACCGAAGTCTTTGAAGATTATCAGTCAGAGCCTTAGTTCGACTCAATTCCTCACCCAACAGGTCATCGCTTTTGTGTAGTAGATTTTGAATCTTTTCCAAAGCCATTTGTTGTTTAACAACAATTTTAGCAAGTTTGGAATAGCTAGGCTTGAGATTGTGATCTGATTCATCCTCACCAGAGTCAGAGGGGGAATGTTTGAGTACCTTGGCACCTTTTGCCATGAAGCAGTAGGTGGGAGCATAGTCATCGACGCTCTTGTCAGCAGAGTTGGGGAGGTCATTTTCTTCAGAGTTGAAGATGGACTTGCTGGCGTAAGCAGTAGCGAGGGCTAGGCTCGCCACACCAGATTTTGACTCCTCAGATTTCTCCTCTTCTACATTTTCCTCAAATTCAGCTTTAGAGTCCATTTCCTTGCAAATGAATGCCCGAGCCTTCTTGGAACTTCTCCTCTTGTGAGATGAAGACTTTGAAGATTTTGATGAAGAAAACTTTGATGATTTCTTCTTCTTCTTCGAGTCATCAGAATTAACATCTTTGTACTTCTTCTTCTTTGATTTCTTTTCCCACAGAGGACAATCAGACATGTAATGACCAGGTTTCTTGCATTTGTGGCAAGTTCTCTTTTTGTAGTCACGAGAAGAGGAATCATCATTCCTTGAAGACTTTGCAAAGCGACCGTGATACGTCTCCGTCGTATCTATAATTTTTGATTGTTCCATGCCAATATTATTCAATTTTCATATACTTTTGGCAACTTTTTATACTATTTTTGGGCTAACATATTGATATAGCGCCCAGTGCCAGCTCATGTCTGTTGCATGTATTTTGTTTCGCAGAAAATCCATATCAAACGGAGTCCAAACGGGATAAAAATGGACGGAGAATATTTTTGGAATATTTATGATTTTTGGGAAGAAGAATCAACGCGAGACGATATTCGAGGGGCCCACGAGGCACGGTGGCGCGCCCCAGGGGGGTGGGTGTGCCCCTGACCCTCGTGGACACCCCGTAAGGCGGTTGCTGCTCTTCTTTTGCTGCAAGAAAGCTAATATCCAGAAACAAATCGTGTTGAAGGTTTCAATCCAATCGGTGTTACGGATCTCCAGGAATATATGAGACAGTGAAAGGGCAGAATCTGGGAACGCGGAAACAGAGAGAGACAGAGAGACAGATGCAATCTCGGAGGGGCTCTCACCCCTCCCACGCCTTAGAGACCATGGACCAGAGGGGAAACCCTTCTCCCATCCAGGGAGAAGGTCAAGGAAGAATAATAATAAGGGGGGGCTCTCTCCCCCTCTCTCCGGGTGGCGCCGGAATGCCGTCGGGGCCATCATCATCACCGTGATCTACACCAACACCTCTGTCATCTTCACCAACATTGTCATCACCTTCTCCCCATCTATATTCAGTGGTACACTCTCCCATAACCCGCTGTACCCTATACTTGAACATGGTGCTTTATGCTTCATATTATTATCCAATGATGTGTTGCCATCCTATGATGTCTGAGTAAATATTTGTTGTCCTATCGGTAATTGATGAGTTTCTATAATTGGTTTAATTTTCTTGTGGTTATGTTGCTGTCCTTTGGTTCCCATCATATGAGCATGTGCATGAATCACACCATAGATTTAGTTGTATGTTGGTGGGACTATGTATTGGAGGGAAGAGTGACAGAAGCTTCAACCTAGCATAGAAATTGATGCATGCGGGATTGAAGGGGGACCAATATATCTTAATGCTATGGTTGGGTTTTACTTTAATGATCGTTAGTAGTTGCGGATGCTTGCTGATGTTTCCAATCATAAGTGCATAGAATTCCAAGTCAGGGATGGCATGCTAGCAGTGGCCTCTCCCACATAAAACTTGCTATCGGTCTAGTAAAGTAGTCAATTGCTTAGGGACAATTTCGCAACTGCTACCACCACTTTTCCACACTCGCTATACTAAATTTATTGCTTATTTATATAAACAGCCCCTAGTTTATATTTACGTGCTCTTTATATTCATGCAAACCTGTCCCATTACAACTACAAAGTACTGCTAGTTTCAGACCTGTGTTAGGTAAAGCGAACGTTAAGCGTGCGTAGAGTTGTATCGGTGGTCGATAGAACTTGAGGGAATATTTGTTCTACCTTTAGCTCCTCGTTGGGGTCGTCACTCTTACTTATCGAAAGAGGCTACAATTGATCCCCTATACTTGTGGGTTATCAGACCGCAGCGAGAGAACTTCTGGAATTTCTTCACGAGCATTGCTAGCTCCTGGCATAGTTCTTCAGGATCACCAAGGCTGCTACCAGAGTTGTCGGTGGGATGAACTCGGGCAGGCAACAGAACCCGGATCCTTTTCAAAAATAGCACCATATACTCCTTATCTATAAAGGTCCCCAGGCAACGACCATATGGACCCACCGACTTGTAACATTACCATTGTACCCCGGTGGGTTGGTCTATAAAACCCTCCGGGAGCCCGCGATCACGAGAAGAGAGGGGCAAGCAGGAAAAGAAACAGACACGAGAGAAAAGCAAGTAAGGATAGAACTAGCCACCCAACGGCAACACCGGAGAGAAGGAGCAGCCCAAGCCTTGGCCAGTTTCCTTCCTCCACCATACTGCTCCTGGAGCAACATTGTACTATCGATCATCCAACTACCCTCGGCAGGACTAGGGGTGTTATCTCTCCGGAGAGCCCCGAACCTAGGTATGTCCGGCGTCCCGCGCCCG
The DNA here is from genome assembly GCA_021605145.1 of Aegilops bicornis. Taxonomy (NCBI): domain Eukaryota; kingdom Viridiplantae; phylum Streptophyta; class Magnoliopsida; order Poales; family Poaceae; genus Aegilops; species Aegilops bicornis. The sequence goes on along the minus strand of CM038670.1, from coordinate 19,435,741 downwards.
CTCATGCCAACCTCGCCTCTGGAGCCCACCAGCGCCCTCGAGCCTCCTCCTCTCTTTAGCCATCCCTTAGCATCTGCCGTGCGCCCACCACGACAATTGGCGCCCACCGTGGGGCACCTTGAGGAGCTGGCCGGGAGCATGCTTCAGACGGGGCCCTTCTCCCACTCCGATGAGTTCGTCGCGCTGGCGGACGACGTCGTCGGCGTGCTCGCTGCCACTTTTGCCGCGCTTTGCATCTCTGATGCATTCGCGGTTGACGAGTACCCCAGAGAGGTGCTCAGCTACTCTTACTCTCCCTTCTCTCCCTCGGCGACGGCATTGCCGCCGGGGCAATGGACGTCCATATGGAGGTCTTCGCCACCTGCGATGGCACCTCCTCCTTGTCAAGCGAGGCGAGGAAGGCCGCAGAAGCCACGGCCGCTGCGGAATGGACCGAGCCGTCTGATCCGCTGCGCGCCGCGATGCAGAGCCTCCGCATCCCCATCGGCACCAACGTCGACGCCACCAACGTTGCCGAGGCGCGAACCCAGCTCCAGGAAAGGCGCCAGTAGATGATGGACCTGTGTGATACGCTCGCCGCCACCAAGCGTCGCCTGGAGGCTGCTCAGCTGGAGCACGACGCCGCCCACGGATTCGCACCCGCCGCGGCCGAGCCAAGCCGGGTCGCCGATGTGCGTACCCAGGGAGGAGCGATCGGCCGGCCCTCGGCGCCGTCTAAACCGTCTACGAGACCCCAGTGAAGAACATGCGTGCTGCCCAGGCAGCTGCAGTCAGCCTGGACCGGCTCACGGGTGAAGAGCTGCTGGAGCGCATCGGGCGGATGCGCGAACTCCTCAACGCAGCCAACACCCAGCAGGATCGCCTCAACCAGCTCGCCAAGCCGGCGGGATCCGGCTCCGCCTGCCTTGGCGGGCCCGGCGAACTCCTGCACACGGCTTCCTCGCCACCCGGCGAGGCGCACTGCGGCCAAACCCGGACTCGGCGCAACCCAGCCACCGCGGCCGTCGACGTCCCGGGCAACGAGCCCGCCCCGGAGACCTAGCGCGGACCCGGCCAGCACGACCGGCGTTCGGCTCCAACCGACCCGGCCCCTCTGGGCCTGGCCGCCAGTAGACTCAGCCCGCGCGCCATCGACGACGCTGACGCTTGCCACCGCCTCGATCTGCTCGCTCGCTCCCTGGAAGTGGAGGAGAGCGGCGCTATCGGGGCGGCGTGCTTCGAACCACGCATTCGGGAGGAGCCCTTCCCCAAGGGGTTCGTCCTCCCCCGCGATACCCCCAAGTACAACGGGACGGTCAAGCCGGAAGACTGGCTCACCGACTACACCACGTCCATTGGCATCAGAGGTGCCAATCGTCGTCTCGCCGTGCGCTACGCACCGCTCATGCTCCAAGGGTCAGCCCGCACGTGGTTGAACAACTTGCCGTTGGGCAGCATCAACACGTGGGTGGATTTCGAGGAAGCCTTTGTCCGCAACTTCACGGGGACCTACAAGCGACCCGGTCGCCCCAGCCAGCTCGCCATGTGCATGCAGGGGGCGGCGGAGACTGGTCGCGAATACCTCGCATGCTGGACCGAGCTCCGGAACAGCTGTGAGGGCGTCCATGAAGTCCAGGCGATCCAGTACTTTGTCAGCGGGTGCCGAGACGGCACCCTCCTCAAGCACAAGCTCTTACGCTCCGAGTCGGCCACCATGGCCGCGCTCATGGTGACGGCGGACAAGTACGCCAACGCCGACTCCGCCATGAAGGTCCAGGTGGCGCTGGATGAACCAGGCAAGGCGAAGCCAGTTCCCCCTCCGAAGCCGGCCGGCGAAAGCAGCTGGCAGCAGCATCACCAGAACAACAAGCGCAAGGCTGACTAGCCGGTGCAGCGTCACGACAACCGGCTCTTCTCGGCCGCCGAGCACGCGGAGGACCCGGCGGCGAAGCGCCAGCAGACCGGCAAGGTGGCCTGTCAACCCGCCATGAGTTTCGAGCAGATGCTTGACGCTCCCTGCAAGCACCACAACAGTGCGAAACCGTCCATGCACACGCTTCGATAGTGCGCCATCACCAAGCGCATCATGAGGGGCGACGTCCCGCCTCCTCCGGCTCCGGCTCCAGGTGCGGGATAGCCGCCTCCGCCTCCGCCACCGCCTCCAGCCAGCAGCGCGATGCACAACGACGCCTACCTGGACCAGAACGCGGCCTACGTCGTCTTCACCAGCCTCGGCGACGACAAGCGCAGCGAGCGCCTCCTTCGGAAGGAGGTGAACACCGTCGTCCCGGCCAAGACGAAGTTCATGCATTGGTCGGATCGCCCTATCACCTGGACCAGGGAGGATCACCCGGCAGTTATGCCTAGCCCGGGTGGTTACGCCCTCGTCCTCAACCCCACCATCGTTGCACGACGCACATGCAAGTTCTCCCGAGTCCTCATCAACGGCGGCAGCAGCATCAACATCGACACGATGACCAAGCTCGGCCTCAAGGCCGAGGACCTGGAGCCAACCCGGACGATCTTCCACGGCATCGTACCCGGCCTCTCCTGCTCTCCCATTGGCCGGGTCCGGCTTGATGTCCTGTTCAGCGACAACAGCCACTTCCGACGCGAACCGATCTGGTTCGAGGTGGTGGACCTGTCCAGCGCGTATCACGCGTTACTGGGCCGGCCCGCGCTCGCCAAGTTCATGGCGGTCCCCCACTACGCATATCTGAAGATGAATATGCCGGGTTCCAAGGTTCTCATCACCATCACCGGCGATTACCGCAAGTCCCTGGAGTGCGCCCGAGACGGCGCCAAGTTGGCCGAGTCGCGGGTCATTGCCGAGGAGCGGCGCCAGCTCGACCGGATCGTCGCCCTGGCAGGCGAGGCCTCCGCTGCATCGATCCCGACCTAGGACCCGACCGACGAGGCTGCCTTCAAGCCCTCCAAGGAGACCAAGAAAGTGAAGGTCAACCCAGAAGACCCCAGCTGCAGCAAGTACGTTGTCATAGGCGCCCGCCTCGACAGCAAATAGGAACGCGAGCTCGTCGAATTCCTCCGTGAGAATCGGGATATCTTCGCATGGACCCCCAAGGAAATGTCGGGTATCCTGAGGAAGTACGCCGAGCACAAACTTCATGTCCGCAAGGAGGCCAAACCCGTCCGTCAACCCCTCTGACGATTTTCCAAAGAGAAGAGAAGAACAATTGGTAAAGAGGTTGCCAAGCTTTTGGCGGCCGGCTTCATAATGGAAGTGTTTCACCCTGAGTGGCTGGCCAATCCAGTCCTTGTCCTGAAGAAGAACAAGACCAGGCGCATGTGTATCGACTACACCAGGCTCAACGAGGCCTGTCCCAAGGATCCGTTCGCTCTCCCGCGGATCGACCAAGTCATCGACTCGACCGCCGGGTGCGAGCTCCTGTCCTTCCTGGACACTTACTCCGGCTATCACCAGATCAAGCTGGACCCGGCCGATGCCCTGAAGACATCCTTCATCACGTCCTATGGGGCGTATTGCTACATCACCATGTCGTTCGGCTTGAAGAACGTCGGCGCCACCTTCCAACGCTGCATGCAGAAATGCCTGCTGCCGCAACTCGGCCGCAATATCCACGTGTACGTGGACGACATCATAGAAGACCAAGCAGCACCTCACGCTCCTCGATGAATTGAAGGAAACATTCACCAACCTCCGCGAATACAAGGTCAAGCTTAACCCAGAAAAATGCGTCTTTGGCGTCCCGGCCGGAAAGCTACTCGCCAAGCCGGTCCGGACCAATCTCCAACCAACGCGCCAGGCGCGAGAAGCTGCTCGGTTGGACGGAGTCCGGCCACAGGGCTGCTGTCATCGCGGTTGCGGCCCGGGGCAGCCGCTCCATCTACGTTCCCAAGACCCGCAGGCGGGCCTCAGTGGCGGCGATGATCTCCCGGAAGGTCCAGGCCGTAAGCAGATCCGTCCCAGACCCAACAACGCCGGTCGGGTCGCGATGATAGCGGACGGCTTCCTCCACCAGCCGCTGCATCTCCGGGAAGGCCCCTGTCGCAAAGGAAGAAACAAGTTAAAATAAGAACAAGAAGGAAGAAGACCGAATCCCGACCCGGGAAACTACAAGAAAAAGCACTTACTGGAGAAGGACTCTTCCAGGTGTTGCGCCTCAAGCAACGTACCACGCCGCTCCCATTCGATGGCACGGTCGCACTCCTCGAGCGCTTTCTCTAGATTGGCCGCCTTAGCAAGGGCCGCCTTCAGCTCGGCGTCCTTGTCTTCGGCCGCCTCGCGGCGACGGGCCTCGTCCTGACGGGCCCCCTCAGCCGCGGTGGCCTGCTCCCGCAGGCGATCCACCTCGGCCTAGAGCTGGCACTTGTCGTCGGCAAGCTGGTCGCGCTGCTGGTCCGCCTCAGCCAGGGCCTGCTGCGTCTCCACCACCTTGGCGGCCTCCGCCTTAAGGAGCTCCACCTCGTCCTCGAGGCGGCTCTTGTGACCCGCCTGCTGCTCATGCAGTTGGTTGGCCTCATCAAGAGACCGTCGGGCCGCGGCCGCCTCTGCCCTCGCCTGCGCTGCCTCGACGCCGAGACAGCCGGTGTCGGCAACGAGCCGGTCAAAGTGATGACCGGTCCGGAGCAAACGAGTCCGCCAAGACAGCACCTCGGCTGCAAAAAAGAACGATTCAATAGAAGAAAAAAGACAAGACTTAAGATTTGGCCCAACTGTTACACAGTTGGCCCGAATCTCGTGGGCTACACCAAGTGGGTGTGCTAGCACGCCGCCACTAGAAAAGAGCTCCAGCATACCTGCGGCGACGCGAAGCTCCTCCTCCTTGGCATCAAGTTGCTCCTTGAGCTCCCGGTGCTTGCCCAGGAGACGGTTGAAAGCGGCGACCCGGAAGGCGTCGAGATGCTGAAAAAGACAAAAGTCAGAACAAGGCCAACGCTCTAAAGATTCGACCCAACTACTACGTAGTTGGCCCGAACCTCGGGGGCTACACCCAGTGGGTGCGCTAGCGCGCACACACAAAGAAGAAATGACAAGAAAAAAAGTTAGGCTTGCCAGAATGGCACGCTCCAGGTCGCACGTCCGCTCCACCTTGGCCTGGGAGAAGGCCTCGAGCCGGTCCGTCAGCCCGCGCAGACGGCAGCTAACGGCGTCTAGCGCCGCCTCCTCCTGGGTCTGAGGACCGAAGACAACGGCGTCCCCGCTCCGCGCCGGCTGCGGCGCGGCATCTTGGCGCCCTCCCTGTTGGGGCACCAAGGTGTGCTCTCCGCTGGCCGCTCGCGACGCGGCCAGTACCTCCTCTGATGCGGACCCGAACGTCGGGACGCACTGCGTCGCTGCCTCCGGTCCGGACGCCGGGATGTCCTGCTGCGCCACCACTCGCCCAGCTGCCGAGGTGGCCTCCGGCACCACCGTCCGCGGTGCCTCCTCCAACACCAGTGGCGTCTCCGGCACCGCCGTCCGCAGCGCCTCGTCCAAAACGGCGCCACCTCCACCATCATCAGCCCCCGCGCGCACGACCACGTCGGCCCGTGGCGGGGTATCACCCCACCTCCACGACCTCCTAGTCGAGGATCACCACCTCAGCCCGGCCTCCACAGTAGCGCTACCTCACCAACGACGGCTCAAAGACCGTCGTCGCCACCACCGTGCCCTCTGGCATCTCACGCCAGGCCGGCCGCGTCGGTCCAAGCTCGGACCGATGCCGCCTCCAGCTCCGCCTCGGCCTGGTTACAGTCGCGCCAAGCCAAGGCTTCGGCATCATTCGGGTCCAGGCCGAGGTCCGAGTCGGCCCGCCCGTCCACCTCGTCCTAGTCGGCGAGGTCGGACCGGCTCCTGTCGAACGCGGCCCCTTTGGCGGCTGCGGCTTCCGCCGCCGCCCTCGCCAGCGTGATTGGCGACCTAAAGAAGAAGGCAGAATAAGCCAAAAAAGAAGACAAGACCGGCTCAACAATCCGGATGCATGCAGAAGATAAAAACTTACCCCATCAAGACCGGGACCGGGGTCGGCCTCCCGCCGCGCCTCCTCTTGGCCGGCTTCCCGGGATCGGCCGGGTCCGCCGTGCGCTTCAGGGCCCGGGGCCGCGGCGCGACACTGTCTTTCCCAAGCGGGCGGCTCGGCGCCGCCCCATGCGAGGACCCGGCTCCGCCCGCTCGCCGCCTCCCCCGCCCAACACCACTACACCAACAACCAGCGTCAGTGTCGCCCGCACCACGACGTGATTGGAAATTCAAGACAAATGAAGAAAAAAAGATACAGGACTTACCCACACGACGCCCAGCGCCGGTGTCGGACTCGGCCACCTCCTCGCCGGACGTAAGGATGCCGAATCGCGTTCTGAAGTATCTGTCGCGTCACGTCGGGACGAATGGGAAGGTGTGCAGCAGCAAAGTAAGAAGAGCGGACACTCACCTGCGGTGCCAGGTTCGGCTGGCTGTACGGTGCCTTGCCGAACCACCAGTCCTCTCCAAGGTTAGCCTTGGAGATGTCGTTCACGCCGACCTGCTCCGCGGACAGCCGCGTCGACCCCATGCGGTTGGGGTCCTGAAGGCTGATCATTTCGCCGATGAGGCAGGAGCGCCTCTGAAGGGGAAGGACCCGACGCGTGATGAACGCGGCAAGGAGGTCGGTGCCGGTCAGCCCCTCCTGCGTACTCATCACTCGTCTTCACCCGCGGCGACGTGATGACGAAGAGCGGAAGGTTGATATGGTCCGCACCAAGGTTGCGGACGTTGAAGGAGTTCTGCCACTTCTTGGCAGAATCCTCCAGCGGGATCATGGGGAAATCCGCCCCCGACCGCTTCGAGATGACGGCGGTGCCGCAGTCGGCAAACTCCCCAGCCGATGGGCCCTGCTGCTTCAAGGAGAAGAAGAGCGCCCAGAGGTCGATTGTGGGCTCGACCCCCAGGTACCCCTCGCACAGGATCACGAAGCCGGAAAGCTGGACGATGGCGCCGGCGCCAAGATGATGCGGCTGGAGCCTGAAGAACTCCAGGAACGCGCGGAAGAAGGTGCTCGGTGGCAACCCAAACCCGCGCTCGAAGTGCGTGAGGAACACCTCGTGCTCCTGCCCCTTGGGCCGGGGCCTCTGCTCGCCACGCGGCAGGCGGGCGCCAACGTTCGTCTCCCGCAACAGGCGCCGCGACACTCGAAGCTGGGCGATGTCCTCGGTGGTGACGTTCGAGCCCATCCAAGAGCCAGACGGAAGCGCCATGGACAGAAGAAGGAGAAAGAAGATGGACGACGGAGAAAGCTCTGCTCAGGGCAGCGGGCGCAACTGTGCGTCAAAGGCGTAGAGCAGAGCAGAAGCAGGGGGACAGGAGGGCGTGAGCGAGAATGACGTCCGCCGCCCCCTTTCCCCCCTCAATTTATAACCCCCGATTCAAACGTGGGGAAGTGGGATCGTCTGCATGCACCCATTCCACTACCCCGCAGTAACTGCCCGGGGAAGAGCAACCGGCCCCCGGACGGCGCAATAAATCCGCACGCGTGGACCAAGGGCGCGCGGCGGTGGGCCCCGGCCCGTCGACCGGTCCTGTCACACGCGTGGCCTGTCAGGCCCCTCTGACTTCCGGGCACCACGTGGCACCTGCTCGAAGCCCGAGGGATTGCCCCAAGATTCGACGGACTCCTTGGTTCCCGCCACGGCCGGGATGTCGCGACTCGGTTTCCAAGAAAACCGGCACACAGTTGGTGTTGCCGGACCCGGCGCTTGCAGAATCCGCCTTGCTCAAGGGGGAAACTGCGAAGGCCCACTCATCCGAAGATGGAGGACCTTCACAGCTTCGGGGACTAATGTCGGGGGGATGAACCCCGGGCAGGCAACGGAACCCGGATCAGTTTAAAAAACAGCAGGGCCCGCATCGCCCCTCGAACCGGCACGCGCCTGGCCGGGTCGCTCGACCCGGCAAGGCCCGCGAGCCGGCCAAGTTCTCCGACCCGGCAAGGTACGTCGACCCGGCCTCAGCAACTGGTGCAAGACAACCCAACCCGGCGCAACCGAGGCTTCCCCAGCAAGCCGACTCCACCGGTGGCCTGCACCGCAATCCAGCCACGAGTCAGCTCCCGTCCCATCTAGGCCGTACGATGGGACGCGACTTCAATCACCGAGGACCAAGACAACAGTGCTTCCGCCCATGCATGTGGTCAGCCGGAGCATGGCAACAGTGCCCCTCACCTACCTGCTGACCAGGGCTGGCGTGGCAACAGTGCCCCCACCCTCACCGCTGACGGCAGCAAGCGGCGGCCTGACGGAGAGCCATTGTACACGACTCGACTCGGCCACGCCCTGATGATCGACAAGATGGCGTACAGTTCCCCTAGGCCCGCGGGGCCTCGCAGCTAGGGGAACCCGACGAACCACAAGCCCTCAGCTGGACCCAGCCCGGGTCCCCGAACACCGACAATACGGACCCACCGACTTGTAACATTACCATTGTACCCCCCGGGTGTAGGTCTATAAAACCCCCCGGGAGCCCGCGATCACGAAAAGAGAGGGGCAAGCAGGAAAAGAAACAGACACGAGAGAAAAGCAAGTAAGCATAGGACTAGCCACCCAACGGCAACACCAGAGAGAAGGAGCATCCCAAGCCTTGGCCAGCTTCCTTCCTCCACCATACAGCTCCAGGAGCAACATTGTTCTATCGATCATCCAACTACACTCGGCAGGACTAGGGGTGTTATCTCTCCGGCGAGCCTCGAACCTGGGTATGTCCGGCGTCCCGCGCCCGATCATGCCAACCTCGCCTCTGGAGCCCACCAGCGCTCTCAAGCCTCCTCCTCTCTTTAGCCATCCCTTGGCATCTGCCGTGCGCCCACCACGACAAGAGTCTTCACCATGAATCTTTTGCTGTGTAAGAATATACATTGTTATGCAAGTCGCCTGGATTGGGTCAGTCTACCATTTCAGGCGGTTGGATGAATATCCTACATCTCCTAACCCTTCTTCCTCACCCCTTCTTCTTCCCCAATAGACCACAGCACGGGCCATACGGATACTCTCCAACATGCAGTTGGATAAACATACTCCATGAATGAAAATTATGTGTCAGTGGTAGGATGGCTGAGTTTGGTTTGTTCACATGCGATAGCATGTGTCAGTGAGGGTGTGTTCCCTTGGTTGCGTTTGCGGCGTGCAGGAGCGACTGTGTGTGAGGGTGCGGTGCGACCGCGGCATGCACGAGCGACCGCGTGAAGGTGCGGTGCGACCACGACAGCCGTGCACAAGTGTACCTCCTTTTCATTTTGAAAACTTTAACCAAGCTTGAAAAAATGTGTGGCGAAGTATGGCAATGCAAGACCTAGACCCAAACAGGATAAGTACGTACGTACTAGGAGTACTAGTGTTAAAAAAGAAAGGTGGAGTTTTCCTTCGTGGGATTAATCGATGCAAATCCTCGTTTCACGTGTCAATTAATGCATATTTTTTTCTCCAAAGCCCAAAAAGCTAACTATCTCACTCCTCATCGCTTGATTAATGAAGCGACATGCAAGCCAACCTTCTCACTTCCACATGCATGCAGGGGATATTAATGTCCTTGGTTGCTAGTACGAGGCAAACCCCATCAATTTTGCCTCGATTAGTGTTAGTAGCCTTTTGCAAATAGTAATTTTGATATACTAGCCTTGTGTACAAAAAATGTAGATAGTAACTACTCCCTCCGTCTGAAAATACTTGTCATCAAAATTGATAGAAAGTGATGTATCTAGAACTAATATGCGTCTAGATACATCTCCTTTTATTCATTTTGATGACAAGTATTTCCGGACGGAGGGAGTATATTTGACTTCCTTCCCCATTGCGGTGACGCCGACGATATCTCGAACGTTGTGATGTGGCGAAGTGCGTTCGACAGAGAACACCGTTGATGGAGACCATGATAAGTCGTTCTCAAGTGCCTCCTGCAAGCCGAGACAACCGACTTATTTGCATCCAGGAAGTCCGTTGAACCAAAGGACGCGTAAATGTACTAGTACTACTAGTACACAATAGCGTCGTCTGTCCAGCTTAGTGCGGTGAGATGGTTTCTTGAAGAAGACGATGGAGAATTGGAGTCAGCGAAGAGTGAAATGATGATTGCTTCGTCCGTGCTTTGTGATTTGATGCCTCACTGCTTTGTGATTTGTGATATAAGGGACATACGAGTTGACTCTATGCTCTATACTGTACATGTGTCCAAGCACAGGAGAAAGAGGAGAGATGTTGCATTTTTCTATTCCTTCAATCAATCAATCAGGGAGCTTCGATTCCATCTTTTTGGCTTTGGCAACTCCGTCCACAATGGTTCCCACGATGCCACAAGCTATTTTCACATTTGGCTACACATTGTGGATTCCCTTAACCGTACCACTTGGTTTTGCTCCTGTGTACTATCTATACAAATCTCAATTATATTGATCCAAAAAATTATAGAATCAAGATTAGTAAAAAGGAGGTGATTTTGCCGCGCGGATGGCGGGGGAGGTTTCTTATTTTTATAGGACGTTGTCCTGGCGGTTTACTAACATGCGGTCCAACGTGTTAGTGCTTTACCAAGCCGATCCGCGTCCCACATGAGGCAGAACAACGGTAGAAGCAACACGTGGTTAACTTGAAGAAGATGAGGGAGAAGCAGATTCATCAAAGAGTGAAATGATGGTTGCTTTGTCCCTCCATCTTATTTTTTTAGCATTATTACTTCGTCCCTACAACTTAACTGCGGGAAAGGTGCAGCTTTGTGATTTGACGCCTCATTGCTTATTACTACGCCCGATGCCATATGCAGGGTGGTTCACCCGGCTGCTCAAAGATCAGTATTACGGTATGGCACGTGGACCCGGTAGCTTGATGTCCCACTTGTCGGCGAAAGGGACTAGAAGATTTATGAAAGCGAGCGCTCCACTCTTACGACGAAGGAGTACACGACACGACGGCCTAGTGAACTGTCACGTGTACTGTATAGTACTATAGTTTTGCTGTTTCGCACGATCCATCGATATAAACCCAATTAAACAGGAAAGGGCGGGATTTTTCTTGCGCGGTAGATGATACTGGCCATACATTTCAAAGACAATTTTAATGTATGCAAACTAAATAATTAAGTAACAATATGATATCTAGTAAAACTAAATACACATATGATTTATTGTGTTAGAGCATAGTAGTAGTGCTATATTGCATAGTTGTTAGATGTAACAGGCGAGAACGTGTAGAGATGTAGTTTTGGAGGACCTTCAGAGAGAAAAGTGTAATACAGTCACCGTACTTCAGAATAAGCTGATTACAGTCACTATATACGTTTTGCAGTGATTATACGGTCACTTGCTCACGTTTCAGCATCGGATTGCACTTTGTTGACCGGCCAAATAGTTTGCGTGGCACCATGTTGACTAGTTAAATTGACCATGTTCCTTGTGGGTCCCACTTGTCAGTTCACATAGGGAAAAGGTCAGATAAACACAAATTTACGCAGCCGCGACAAGACTGCAACCCGTGCGCGGGAATCACCTGGTTGTGTATGTGTCTCTCATGGCCTAATGTGTGCGCCTGCACGCGTAGGTTGAGCACTTGAGCGTGAGAGTGTGTGTTGGTGGTGTGGTGTACTGGTGTGTGTTGCGTGCGTGTGTCCGTGTGAGTGTTGCGTGCCTGCGTGGCTGCCTGCGTACGTGTGAGTGTTGCGTGCATGCGTGGGTGCAAGTGTTCGTGTGAGTGTTGCGTGCATGCAGTTTGTGTGCATGCGTGCATGTGTGTATAATCACCACACCAGCTCCTATGTGTTAAAACAGCCGGCTCAACATACCAATACAAGGCCACCTTGTCCGATGTGCCCGCGGTCATGACTTCGAACAACCGTCTAATATTTTTTTGTCGTTTGTTTTCATTCTTATTAGCAAGATGCACGTGCGTTGCACATAACATCAAGATGCATTTGTATGACTAGTTTATCTCGTGAGAAAAAAGGATGAACGAGGGAAGGCCTTATTTGCAAATATGGAGAGGCGTGTGGGTACCTTTTTGCAAAATTGCCATAGTTTCTTTCCTATCCGTCAGATATAAATCGGACGGCCTATATTGCAGGATGGCAGGCACACCATCATCACCAACTCTGTTTTTTATAAGAATGTATTTTATAAGAGTGTAGATGTAGAGTAGATACAAGCCGACAGGTGCGCCCGATGGTAGTGAGATAATGTGATGCAACACTAGAGGTGCTACGTGGAGCGTTTAACTGGTCAACTAGTCGTGTCTTGAGCAAATACAAAGTTGTACGGTGAGCCCGTGACTGTATAATAACCACACATGGTGTCTAGCTTTCATAGCTTCTAATTTGTTGAAATGCCTTCTCCTTAGTTTACACACCATAAGCTGTGAATATGCAATGCTTGAATATGCAATGCCACTAATGACGAGAGACCTCTAACTTGGTAGTGTGATGTTGTTTGCATCTTGCATATGATTTATTTCTTGTACTACTTCAGATTTGTTTAAACGCCATTTATGATGAGACACTGTTAACTTGGCAGAGCGATATTTGTAGCATCTTTCATATGGTGTCTACCTTCCATTGCATTGCTTCTAATTTAGTGAAATGTCTTCTGCTTAGTTTACACATCATAGTTCTGGTTATCTCTTTCGTCCTGTTTCTCATACATATTGCATCCTCCTATCATGTGGTTGTCTAACATCAAAGTTCAGTTTGTTTGTATCACGCATCAATTTGTTCTGAATAACTAAATTGTTATTCGTTTTTCTTGGTCGGCTTGACTTAACATGGCATAGAGAAAGAGGAAGAAACACAGAATGGCAGAGAATGGGAAGCGGAAGAATCCTGCAGATTCTGCTGGTACTGATGGTGCAATAGAAGGTCAAAGCCTAGCGGAAAATTCTACAAACAGGGTATCCCATGCTACACGAGCTGCAAAAAAAGCCAAACATAAACAAATAGCTGCCACCAAACAAGTAGAGACAACCCTAGTTGCACGAGTTACTCATGCGTCAACTGAGCTAGCAGGACGTTCCCAAGCTCCCTGCCACCTGACACTACTTCCCAAGCACTCTTGACACAAGATGAGTTGGCAAGATTAGATGAACCTTGTGAGCTTCAACATCAAGAAGGTAGGTGCTGGACTCAAGTTACAGTTGCATGCTTCTTTGTATGTAGTCTCACAATTTGATGTACACTAACACTTCCTATGTTCATTGTTGGACTAGCACCTAGGCGCAAGAGGAAACAAACATCAGGGATAATGCTCGATAGGTTAACTAAATCTAGAGGAGGAAGAATCGAGATCTGTTTTGAGACAGGTTTAAAAAGGCCACGTGATGCTACAGAGTCAGCCAAGTTAGTATCAGAGGCAGCGGTTGCCGTGAGGTGTCATGTACGTATCCTCCCAACATGGATTCTGTACAGGAATGAAAAAGACGAAACCCAGTTCAACACCTTGCTCGACCATTTATCTGTAAGTATGGTTATGTATGGAAACTAGTAATATCGTCTTGCTCTGTCCCATACTTTTTAGGTTGCTGATAATGTGACTCCATAATTTTCAACAGATGAGGTTCAAGTTGGATAGCCAGGATGATGCAACCAGACAAGCTTGCACCCATGTTTTCAAGTATGTTCTGCGACAATATCGGTATAACTTGCCGAAAACTCACTTTGAAGGCAAGGCTAACAGTGAACTTTCCCAAACATCTCCAGTGGAAAATATATCGGATGAAGACTGGAGGGGCCTCGTTAAACACTGGTCTGATCCGAAGTATCAAGTACATTATATATATGTGTGATCAGATCACATGTTGAAGTCCTATTTACGCATGTGCCACACAAATCTATCTTCTTGTAGGTGAACTGTTCAAAGAAAAAGGCCAACCGTACGAAAGTGAAATTCCAATGCATTTACGTGATCTCGTAGCTATATTGCACACTGCGAGGCTTTTGTAATTAGTTGTTGTTTCACTCTTTTCGGTGTACCATATTATCAAATTATATTGACTTGTTCCAAATGTAGAGGAAAGCCCGCAAGGACCAAATAGTACCTTAACCAAATGTTGTGGAGATCTTCAAGGACTGACACAACAGCAAGAAGAAGAGCATGACTACACCAGTCAAAGCCGAGGTTGTAAGTCCTTGATCCTCATGCCTTTTAACTACTACTTACTCTGACTTGTGCCTTGAACTAAATGGTTAACAGCGAATGTCTATTACTCTTTTAAATTTTATACACAATTGTCTTAGCGTATCATTGCACCTTACAAGGTTTAAAAGAGAGGAGTGATGTTCCTTTGATCTTGACCTTTAATCTAGTTCCGTGTTGGACTTGCCCCACACACGTTACAATTGCCTGTTTGTCTGTTCTCAATTGTTTTGTGATATGAATGATGTCATACTATTCTTACAATATTATAAACTTCGTCTCTTTATCCTTAGCCCTCAATACAATGTGAAGAAATAGACAATACATTAGAGATGGTACATGGTCATATGTTTGGAACCTGGTTTTATTATGTAGTACTTTGCAATAAAATAAAACTAATATTTTACACGGGTTCACGAGAATAAGTTTTGTATACAGACCGAAGCTATTTTGTTTGGTTTTGATGCCTCCTTAATATCTTCTGTTCTGGTACTACTAATGTAAAAACTCAACTTTTCAGCGAGCTATGGAAAAAATGGTGGAACCGCCACCTTATGAAGGTGGCAAGGCAACTATAACCCCAATGTCAGCTCTTGCTGCAGTGGGCCAGTACCTGTCCACTAACAGTGCCAAAAGCACGTTCATGTGTAATACTGGGTTGGTTGTTAAGGCAATCTTGTCCAAACTGCCTCATGATCAAGATATGCAAGCTCAAAACAATGTTGTATCTGTGCTCCAGACACAAGTTCATTCCCTAACGGAGACCCTTTGTGAAATAAGGATAGAATTGTTCGATGTCATCAAGATATGCATGGTTTTGAAACCAGACTATCAGACATTTGCTATGTTGTTCAGGAGCCTAGGAGAAATGAAGGCGAAGGTTATGGTGCTCCATCGGACAATACATCATGAAAACATAATAGTCAGGTCAAATGAACTGAGCTTCTGAATTTCTGGTGGTGCATTAATCTGCTAGACTGTTAACTTTTATGCCAACCATCCTTTTGTTTTATAGTTGTAATTTGTTTTGGTGCGATGAAAATTTGTTCTTAACGTGCAGCCACCGGCTGAAGAAAACAGCAAGCCATTTTTTATAGTGTAGGGTGTTCCCTATATTTGCACTTGTGGCGATCTTTGATGCCGAGTGGATGTAATCTATGCAATCGCCTTAATAGCCTAGTGTTAGTTTCGGCCTTATTTATTTCCTAGTCTTCTTTTTCCCTGGTTTTCTAGTGGCCGCAACAACCATGATCCATATATGGACCGTGGTAACCTTGACCCTTCTACGGGCCGTAGAATCCATGGGTCTCCTACAGGCCATCGATAAATGGGCCTCCAACAGGGCTGTAGAATCGGTTGGCCTTGGGCCGTCGGATAAATGGGTCTACATGGGCCGTAAATGGGCGTAATTGGTATCGCCCCAGCATGGTAACATGCCATTAACAGGCCGGAGGACAGCAAAGGCTTAATTCTATCACAGGCATAACGGGTCGTTAATGGGCCAGAATATAGGACGGGTTGGAAATGGTGCAACGGGTTAACATGCCAGAAACGGGCCGATTCTTGCCACGGGCCGAATTTGGCCCATTAGGGAACAGGCCAGTAACGGGCCGGAAGTAATCGAGGGCCAGAAAGGAGCCCAAGAACGTATGGGCTGTCAATAGGCCGAAGGCTAACACGGGCTGGAAACGGCCCATGTGAATCACAGGCCGTTAATGGGTACAAATAAATTTACTGTTCATTATTGGCTAGAGTCACCGTGGGCCTCTAAAGGGCCTAAAGATACGAAGGCCTCATATGGGCTGAAAGACATCATGGGCCATACGTGGGCCGAAAGTGAAACGTGCTAGTGTTATATTCGATGACCCACATGCGTTGTTGGGCCGATTTTCGTTAGGCCCTAACGGGCCATGGGTTAGCGGGCTGTAAATGGGCTATATGCGAACAGGCCGTTAACAGGCTTTCCGTGGGCCGGCCCGCCACCTTTTTACCAAGTCAAACGGGCCGGCCTTTTCACAGGAATGGGCCTGTTGGGCCGTGCCACGTGTCGACGTATCATAGGCGCCTGCAGTCCAATTAGTGGATGACATCTGCCCCAACGGTGAGCCGACACGTGTTTCCTCCAGCCAATGATGATTTTACACGTGGAAAATCCCCATTGGTCGGGGTTGTTAACGGGTTATTGGATCCAAAACAGGACCCGGTAGCTTAACGGCGTTCTGTTACGATGGATGCCACGTGTCGGTCACCCTTGACGAAAGCACTTCTGTGACGCGCGATTTATCATCATGGAAGTGGACACTTCCGTGATGATAATTTTGGTAATGTCATGGAACACTTCTATGACAACACATGTATGACTATCTTGATTTTCTCATAAAATCGCCATGGATGTACATGCATGACAAAAAAAGCGACCTACTGTGACAAACACGTACCATCACGGAAGTGTATTAATTTTGTAGTGTGTACATGGCAAAGATTAATGTGTTATGGTGAAACCAAAGCTTGAGTTTTGGGTGTCATCTTTGTTAACTTATTATTAAGCATATCAACTATGTATTTTGTCCCACATGAATGATTGAGAAAAACTATGCTATTGACATATCTAAATATTTGAATTTTATTGTAATGTTTTGACCGTGGATGCCAAAACATCACAGTTTGCCTGATAGTGAATTACATTATAAAATAAATTTCCTTCCATCAATTAGATAGCTTTTCTTAATTTGATTTTTCGACTTTGTACTCCCTCTGTCCCAAAATAAGTGACTCAACTTTGTACTAACTTTGTACTAAAGTTAGTTCAATGTTGACTCACTTGTTTTGGGATGGAGGGAGTATATGCATATTGGTTATTTGGATGCTTTCTTTTAACTATTTGCAGAGATCAATGAGGATTCGGGCGGCATGAAGGGGACTGGTGATAGGAAACATGGGTCCAAGAAGAAATCAAACAACATGGTGAGTTGTTATCCCTTTTCAAATTTAAAACCTAGACTATAGTTGGTCAATTGTAATTTAGTAATACTAGCAAAAAGGCCCGTTCGTTGCAATGGGAGAAAAAAATACCATACGCTCTTAATTTTCAGAAAATGTTTTATAGTCTAAGAGTTTGTATCTATTTATAAATACATGAAGAGTTAAAAAGGTTGTTAAAAAGATACAGGATTTTTTAATCATAAAAAGAGGTTTTTTTTCTGCAAAAGAACATTTTTATGGTCTTGTTGACGCAGGTACTTGCGCCCCTATTTCATCACTATTTCTTGCCATACATGTCATAGGTATTGGTACATGTTTCATCACTATTTATTTCTTATCAAACTTGTCTTTTATTTTATTTTTTGTCATGCATGCCGCATTTTTACTTTTTTCTTGCATGTCCTCTTTTTCTTCTTCTTATATATAGGAGAATAGCGCAATATCTCATCTTTATCGGATCTCCTCCCCATTTTATCTTTTATTTATTTTATAGCGGACATGCCATCTTTATTGAGTCATTTTATTTCTTGTTATGCATGTCCTTATTTATTTGGTGTCTCTAACAAATTTATCTTCAATCTGATGTCCAATCCTGATTTTGCTGAGGTGTTCATCCCCAATCTGGATCAGTACCCGTATGAAAAAAATACGGATAATGCATTGTTAATTAACATTGCAGCATAGATAGTATTTGTCTAATTGTTAACAGGTAAAATAACATCATATTTATATTATACATAATTTTCTAATCAAATTCCATATATAATATGTTAAATTTGGAGTTACGGTTTAAAAGATATGAGTATTTTTAAAAACATTTGATATGTACTGCAGGTTTAATGTCAGAAACATGGGTTTTTTTTACAGAATAGCATGACGGACTAAGAATACCTATTTATTTTATTAGTAGGTAGAAGATGATTAGAATAGTATAATATTTTGCTACTACCTTGCTGATTGTTTTGTTGGGTAATTCTGTCGGCTATATATGTGTTTTTTTTACTGTAGTGAGATCACTTATTTTTAATTAGAAAATACAAACATGAAGTGTGGTTATAAGAATCTAATAGCAGATGTTCTTTGCATGAACGAGATGTGTAATGTACCTACTGACTAATAGCATAATCACGACTTGGCTTGCCCGGTTTTACTTTACGATGAGTAGTATGTGGTGCTCTAATATTCAACCATGTTCTTGAATTGGGAATTATGTTCTTATAAAGTGCTTGTGTGTTGGTCTGATGTATATAAGTGAAAGAAAATAAAAAACGGATGGAGGAAGGGAACTTCTTGCTTTTGTTTTCCTTTTGTTTTTATGTTTGATAATTACTCCCTACGATGAGAAGGTTTACGAATAGAAATGTCCTACTATTTGATCCCTTTTAGTGTGAACTACAAAAAAAAAATACACTTCCGTGATGATACGTGTTTGTCACAGTAGGTCGCGTTTTTTGTCATGCATGTACATCCATGACAAATTTATGATAGAATCAAGATAGTCATACCTGTGCTGTCGTACAAGTGTTCCATGACATTACCAAAATTATCATCACGGAAGTGTCCACTTCCATGACGATATATCGCGCGTCATAGATGTGCTTTCGTCAAGGGTGACCGACACGTGGCATCCACCGTAACGGAACGCCGTTAAGCTATTGGGTCGGGTTTTGGATCCGATAATCCCTTAACAGCCCCGACCAATGGGGATTTTCCACGTGTAAAATCATCATTGGCTGGAGGAAACACGTGTCGGCTCACCGTTGGGACAGATGTCATCCACTCATTGGACAGAAGGCGCCTATGATACGTCGACACGTGGCATGGCCCAACAGAGGCCCATTCCTGTGAAAAGGCCGGCCCATGTAAAGCCTGTTAACGGCCTGTTCGCATATAGCCCATTTACAACCCCGCTAACCCAAGGCCCGTTACGCCCTATCTGAATTAGGCCCAGTAGCGTCACCTGGGCCACCCAATATGGTTCCAGCCTGTTTTCACTTCTGGCCCATGTATGGCCCATGACGTCTTTCGGCCCATATGAGGCCCTATGTAACTCTTGGCCTATTAATGGCCCGTGGTGAAACTGGCCCGTAATGAACAATGTATTACTTTACACCCATTAACGGTTCAGGTGAAACTGGCCCGTAATGAACAGTGTATCACTTTATACCCATTAAGGGCCCGTTATTCCGTTGGGCCGTTTCCAGCCCATGTTACCTTTCGGCCTTCTCACAGCCCATTTATTCTTGGGCTCATTTCTAACATTCGTTTACATACAGCCCGTTACTGTGATTTTCTGCTTATGGGCCAAATTCAGCCCGTGGTTACAGTCGGCCCGTTTGTGGTCCCTTAACACGTTGGGCCGTTTTCATAGCGTCATGAAATACGGCCTATTAACGATGGCCCGTTATGGTCGGCCCATGAACGGACGATTCCAACTCTAGCCTGTTTACGGCCATAATGCGGCATGTTATTGGGCCATGTTTGGCCAATCAATCATACTGCCCGTATAAGGCCCATTGATGATACGGCCCATAGAAGGCCCATTGTTTCTGCGGCCCGTAGAAGGCCCATTGTTTCTACGGCCCGTGGAAGGCCCACTGTTATACGGCCAGTAGGAGGCCCACTGTTTCTACGGCACGTAGGTGCAGTGTCACTACAGTATTAGCCCATGGTTATTGTGGCCTAGTTTTAAAAAATAGGTTGTTGCAGCCACTAGCAAACCGCAGAAAAAGAACTGCACTGACTACAAGCAAACAAATAAACAAGACAACAAGGAAATAAACAAGCAAGCAACTTACACTAGGCTATCACGGCTATTACACATATTACATCCACTGGGCATCAAAGTTCGCCACCAGTGCAAATATAGGGAACACATTAGCATATAAACGCCGCAGCAAAACAAGTCCAGAACTGAAACCACTTCAGAAGATCTCAAGAAAAAATATCCTGGGTACCCATAATGCTGGCAAGATGCTTAGCAAGCTTATTAACTTTCTCTTGTTTGGCGCTTAAGTCCTCCAAATACCGCTGTTGCACCGTAAAGTGTGCATCTGAATTCTGCAGGGACTTCCTCGGTCCTTCGGCTTCCTGTCGCATAACATCTGATCGATGTCTTTCAACTTGAAGTTGAGACTCAAGAAGCCGAACTGATTCAGGCAACGAGTTTGAAGAGCTGGTGCCAGCAGTGGTAGCCAGTAACTCGAACACTACATCAAGACAGGACTTTGGGGTTGTCTCAGTGTCCTCAATATAGTTTTTATCAGCTTTCTTGGAGACCAACAGGGATGTCTCACTATCTTGAACCTTTAGCATTGCATAACAGGGTACTCTTCTCCAATATTTTATCCGTGTTCTAAAAGGGAAACAAACAAACACATCTCAGGTTTACAATGTAGTATATGAAACTCATTTTGGTAAACCAGTTCAGTAGTAAGGTGGACAGGATAACAGCATGAAACAAACATTTATCTATGTAGTATGGTCACTGTATGGTCTATATCATTCTAGTTTATGTTGCCAAATCAAGATAGATACAGTTCGAATCATATCTATTTAAGACAAAGCAGCATAGAAAGAATATAAGTGTGGGAAACTACACAGAAATAACAACACTTGTAATGTGCATGGCATGAGAACATAACTGTTTATTCAATTGAAACTGAAATCAACATAGAGCAAGTTACAACAGCAAACAGCCAAACACCGTGAAGAAACATGTTTAAAACATACCTGTTGCGCCATTGGAGTTTCAATTGCATCCTTCAAATTTGAAATTGGTTGGTATCAGTAAATACAGTGATGCAAGAGCAAAGTAGTATGAACCATAGCTACGGAACCTGACCTGAGAACAATTCTTCTTCTTCTTTAAGCGTTGACTACGGGTCGGAGTGGTGGTCCTCGTGATTTGGGCACTGCAGTTGCCTTACTAGCTGCTCGTGTTCGGGTGCTCTTCGGTGGAGACGGTGATGTGTCAACGGGAACTGAGTGTCTATCTGATGGGGTTGGGGTTAGAAGGGGTGTAGCTGGTTCTCTGTCCAACTGGGTAGGGGTACAATCTGCATGAGTGTGGGTTATGTTGGTGGGGCTGATTCTTGGGCAAGTACAATCGTGGTTCTATCTTCATCGACAGGTAGCACGATCTTTTCTAAAGACCGTGTTTTTATTCCCACAGATACTGCCATCACTCCCTCCAATTGAAATGGCTGATAAACAAGAAAAGTAATTGAATGTACAGACATTGTAAGATAGACAGGTGCAATGGATAGTATGGAAGAAAACAGGGCATGAAATAATTCACATTTATGTTGTCTAAGCAAACAGAATAGCAGGACATAATTTCACATATATGATAGCTAATTAAACAGGATAGCATGACACAATTTCACATGTATGATGGCTAACTAAATAGGATAGAATGACATACTTCAAAATATGATGACTATGTAAACAGGATGACATGATATAACTATATGATGTGTCTATTAAAGTGGTTGGCATGCCATAAATCACAAACATGCCGTCGATGGAAACATGATGGCATGATATAATTCACGAATAGAATGACATAATTTAAAATATGATAACTATGTAAACAGGATGAGATGATATAACTATATTATGTCTTTAGAAAATGGGTTGGCATGCCACAATTCAGATACATGATGTCTATGTAAACATCATAGCATGACATAATTCAAATATATGATTTATATACTAAGGAAGTGAGCAGAGGGCAATTGCATATATGATGTGTCAACTAAGGAGATGGCATTCAATATTGTGTATATGATGTAAAAACTAAGCATTGCAATACAACATATGCATTATATGAGTAATATAACCCTGCCAAGTTTGAGCATACACCTCAGAGGGATAATAGGACTGGTCATCTGCCTCTGAATCCTCCTCTGAAGAGCTATCTGTAACTAGCAAGATATCTGCTTCAGCAGGTAGCATTGTCTGCTCTGAAGACCTTGTTTTCACTCCAGATTTCTCCATCACCAATTCAAATGGCTGATGCACAGGAAGAGCAGTTGAATATACAAACATTGTCGACAAAAGCAATGAGAAATACAAAAAAGGACGGCATGATATAATTCACATATATGACGCTTGCCTAAATAGCATGGCATTGCATAATTCACATACATAATGCCTTGCAACAAGATAACATTGCATAATTCACATATATAATGTCTTGCAACAAGATGGCATTGCATAATTCACATATATGGTAATTAGACACTAAACAGGTGGCATTCACACAAAGCATGTCTAAACTAAGCAAATGACATAGCAATGCAAGATACCATACGCACGATATGAGTAACATAACCCTACCAAGTTAGGGCGTGCACCTCAGGGGGGAAATATGACTGGTCATCTGTCTCTGAATCCTCCTCTGAAGAGCTATCGGTAACCAGCAAGACATGCATGCGCTTCACGATAGCATTGTGCGCTCAAGACCTTGTTTCCACTCCAGATTTTTCCATGACCGTGCCGAATGGCTGATGCACAGGAAGAGTAATTGAATGTACTAAAATTGTTGACAAATTTAACACATAATAAAAAAATGATGGCATGATATAATTCACATATAAGATGACTGACTAACCAGGGTGGCATTGCAAAATTCACATATATGATGCCTGGCTAGACAAGATGGCATTGCATGATTCACATATATGATAAAGAAACAAAACAGATGGCATTGACACAAAGCATGTCTAAACTAAGCAGATGACATCTTTAATGTATACAGTAAGCAATGCAAGGCACCATGTGCAATGCAAGGCACTAAACGGAGCGACGCCGTGGAGGAAGTGGTCGGCGACGCCGCCGTGGATGGAGCCGCACCGTGTCGGCTCGGGACCGAGCGCCGGCAGCACCGTGAGATCGAATCAAGAAGAAAATGCGGCGATTAGTGTACAACCTCTTTGGTGGCACCGTTTAGGCCGCAGTTTCATCCGAGGAAACGGTGATGATGATGCTCTTCCGGTGGTGCAGGTGAAGACGGCGGTGTGGGAATGGAGGTGGCGCGAAAGACGAGGGGAACATCGGGGCAGCTCCTTGGAGGTGGAGGACGGGGTGGCTGAACCGGCGGGACGATGAGATCGACGACGGATCCTCATCCGGTACGGTGGATGAGGGACGTCGAGGTGTTGCTATGGACGACATCGTCGGGGAAGAAGCTCCAGCTGGGTGGCGGATGGAGCAGGGTGTGGGGTTTCGTCGCGGGTTTTCGCGGCCTCGGTGTACGAATGGGTGGGCGGATGGGATGGCAGTGGGGAACCATGGCTTAGAGACGCGCTTGTCCGAAATGTGGGGTAAGTTACGAAAGTACCCCCACCAATTTGAGGCGGTTCTTTCGGTTTAGGGGTACCACGGGCATTTCGCGTGTCGGGATTTCACAGGAGGTGGGAGTTTTCGCGCGCGTTGTAATTTCGGAATAGCAAGGCGCGGGTTGAGATGGAGGGAGTTGTCGGAGCACAACGAGACAAAGATATATCTTAAATATTTCAGGCTAACAAGGCGCGGGTTGAAGAGGCGGGAGTTCCGCAGCACGATAGACAGAGACGCTACCAGTCGGCATTATCTATCACACGCATGCAATCTTTTTCTTGAGGTCGGTCTCCCATGAAGGCACACACCCACACACACCCCCCTCTCCCTCATAGCGGACATTCTTTATCTCTCACGCGTGCATGCGCAACGATCGATGTTCCTCTATGTATGTGTGTATATAGATAGGTCTTTCATAGTTTTCCACACAAACCGATCAATCGATATATCCTGTGAGGTCTCACCCTCTTTCCCACGTCCACATCGATCAATCTATACCTCTCCCACGTCCACATCGATCAATCTATACCTCTCTATATAGGATTAACATAAATAGCTAATACACCCACATTAATTATATATCCAACGTCCCCATCTCATCATCCATGCCTTCCGCTTCATCTCTCAGATGCGTGCACAATGGCGAAGACAAGGGGCAGTAAGGGCCCTGCCCCCCCCCCCCTAACATCACTATATATCGAGGCTAATATGAATGTGATCATCAAACAATTGCTGCTAAAAAAGGTTTAATTTCATGAATTGACCCTCCTCGTAAAAGGATTAGCAATGCTTGGCCCCTAGCTCATTTATTTTTCATGGCTCCACCACTGCGTGCAACAGCAAGACGTGTTCGCCCTCTCTCTAAATATCGATCTCGCACTTGTGCATTCCTTCATAGTCTCCCTCCACTCGCCCTCGCACCATCTTCTAGCCCCCACCGGATTTTGCCACATGTACAATCTAGCAGACTCCATGGTTGAACTTAAGCATAATGCACAAACCTCAAAACAACAGTGGTTCTCTTTTGTTCTAGAATCTTCCGTATCATAACTGCCCAAACTTTTTTTCTAGTTGAATTGCCATTATTTGTTTTTACTTTATGCTTTACAAAGCACAATTCCATGAATCATAAAATAGATTAAGGGCTTCTTTGATTCAAAGGATTCTCAAAGGAATTTTGGAGGATTCTAATCATTAGGAATTTTTCCTATCTTGGTTGGTTGATTCATAGGATTGTAAACCATAGGAATTTTTCCATATGATTCATTTGCACTAGATTTTATAGGAAACATCCCATCCACTCAAACCTCTTTGAAAGAATTCTGCGCTTTTCTATGCACAATCAAACACTCGTACAATCCTGTAGGATTCAATACGACATTCCACTATAATCCCATGTTTTTCCTATTCACGCGTTCTTAGCTTTTTTATAAAAACTAATTTGATTTTGAATGAGATGAACTATAAGAATTAAACGAAGGGCTACATCACGCATATATGACTAAGAGCTTACATGCTATAGTGTGGTATTTATTCATAATTTGGTTGCAAAATCTGATGCGTGCAATGCACGTGTAAATTACTAGTACTTCGAGTATGTGCAAAACACGTAAATTAGAATACCAATGGCACGCTACACAGTGTCTCTCTTACAGTTCATGAAGCCACGTGGCACATGTGGAGGCGTTGTCACGACCTCCTTGCGTGGATTGATCACAGTGACGTGCTGCTGGTTCCGGAAGAATGTACTGCCCTCCTTGAGCCATACTGGCGGTACATGCACGAAGCAAAGATGTGCACGCACGCCACGCACGCACTCATTCCCTCGCACGCACACGCGGGTACATGGGCGGACGCAATTTTGTACCAAGATCCATCCCATGTGATAATTTGACGCGTGTAAAGTCGTTCACTTTATTGATGGTCAATTAATACAGCGCATGCAAATTGAGTGGACGTGAGGGCGGAAGAAAGACATTATTACTCCACTGCACGCATGCGAGTAGTTAAATCGTGGGTTGCTAGTAGTACTTCCATTGGTCTCCTTCGTATTTTGTGCCAATTTTTGACAGTAACATAATATTTACGCATTTGAGCAGTGTAGTCTACTTGAAATTTATGTTCCACTAAACTCGTCGGGAGCCGTTTCGGGCCTCGAAACCAAAACCATCAATTAATCTTTACCTTGTTCCCATCACATTCGAAAGCCTGCTCACACCTACTAGTACTACATACCCAACCTGAACGTGTTCCCACTATGCAGGTATTAGTACTACTAGTGCTAGTACTTAGGTTATAAAAAGGGGAACTACCTAAACGAAAATTACTCTACCTTTCTTCCTCATAAGTGCTTCTTCTTCGTCCATCGTTGCCATGGCCGGTGAGCAGAGCTCTAGGTCGAGAACTACTCGTAACAAGGGAGCGGCAACCAAGGCTGCGGAAAAAAAAAGAGGGCTCACGCCACGCAGAGACCTCGAAAGATCTCTCACGGGCAGGCGATGGCTCCCAGGAGCACCCTAGCCGCGGAGGCGAACATGCCGAGCCAGCGGAGCTGGAGTCGTTATCCCTCGATGGCATGCCCGGTCAGCTCAATAAGCACCTAAATAAGCAGAAGGAGTTCATCCAAGGCTCGACGGAGTTGATGAAGGAGAGCCTCGACGACATGCCCGCTGAGCTCAATCAGCAGGGGGAGTTGACCGCCGGCTTGGTGATGCTGCTGAAGAAGAGCATTGCCTCGGAGAAGAAGGCGACCGGTGAAATCCTGCGACTTCAGGAGGACAAGGCGAAGCTCTGCCACGAGATCGACCTGTTGAAGGAGAAGAACGCCGGCTGGAAGAAGCTGCATGAGAATAGTAGTTCCTCGATGAAGATGTTGCAGGCCCTCGTCATGGAACAGAAGGAGGAGTTGGCGAAGCTCCGCATCGAGCACCCGGCTGCTGTCAAGGTACGTAATGCGGCCGTGGAACAGATGATGAAGGCTCGCGTCGAGAAATCCCGCGTCATGGACAGAATGAAGAAGATGGCGGAGGAGATGCGCAAGGAGATTGAGGTTGTGGAGGCGATGAAGAAGCAGTTACGAATCCGCGGTGAATTAGATCATTTGGGGTGATAATCTTCCTTCTTCTTTTGATGTTGTGTTTCATCTTTTGCTTAGGGTGTTTCGCCGCACGTGTCACGTTCTCTACAAGGCATGAATAGAACAATGGTTTTTGTTTTTTGAGGGAATGAATAGAACAATGCTAACAATGAGATGACTAGCAAATTAGATCATTTTTACCGCCATATGGCACTGGGCTGCCGTGTTTCGTGCTCCTCCGTCGCAGTACTACTCTAGTGGAAAACTTGAGTATACCGCACGGTTCTTTTCTCCTCCTCGATCAGGTCGTCGACGCATTTATACGAGCAGTCAAATCACAAGGCCCTGCCTTCCAGCAGTAATGAGCCGTCAAATCACAAAGGCCCACGCTTCTCGTGAAACCGACCAAGCTAGACTGCCCCGTCCTCTAGCCTTTTAAAAATGTATACTTTTGTACAGCAGTAGTATCGATGGATTGCGCCATGGAGCAAAACTTGAAATTAAAAAAGGTGGTACATATAGAGAGCGCTCGTCGCCAAATTATGCATATAGTACTATTAAAAAGGCTAGTCACAATAATGGTGTCCAGCACAACCCACCCCTCAAATAAAACTAAGCACCCTAGAATTATTTGACAAAACTAAGCACCCTGAAATTCTTTGACAACTAAACTGCTGGCTATATGATGTTGGCCATATATATTGTACGTATATAATGTGAATAAATGAGTGGTAGTACTATACCAACTAAAAGATGAAATGTAAGAAATACTAGTATGTACTTACTGAAGAGTTAAAGTAACAAGAAGAAACATAACATAGTTCTGCTGGGGGCTCAGCACAACACACCCCTCAAATTAAATTAAGCACACCTGAAATTAAACTTTGCAACTATTCCGGTAGACACTGCATTAGAACCACCATGAGCAACGACACTGCCACCTTACTCGGAGTCCTCGTCCACGTCCTTGACTTTGTCCTTGTCCCTCTTCCTCTTGGCCGATACTTCTTTGTTGAACCGCCAACTTGGCTGTTGCTCTTCATCCAACCCTTGTAGATATTGAAACAAAGGTAGTCATCCATTGCAGCGTACTGGATGTGGTCTAAATCTAGTACATTCCGCTGCCATGCATGACGATGAAACGTGTATGGAGGTTTCTCCAGTTTACCGTACGAAGGATGAACCATGGCTCCTGCCAGGGTCAGCATTGAAGGCTGACGAGAGGACACCAGCCGATTCTTTTGGAGGTCAAAGGTGTTGCCTACAACGAGGCCTATCCGACGCAGGACTTCTTTGTCGTTACCAAAGTCTACAGTAACGAATTTGACTAGGTTGCTCTCGAGGAAGTCCTTAAAATCCTGGCACTCAACGTCGGCATGGCATATGTGGTAGACCAAGCATAAGTCATGCACGCAAACCTGGATCACGGCGGGCTTCTTCCTCTCTTTGTCCTTTAGATCCTTCTCTCATCCCACGACTGTGGTGCACTCAACATCTAGCCCGGCGACCCACTCATCATGTGAGTCTTCGAACATGCGTCTGAAGCGAGAAAGGCATCCTTTCACCGTCGTGGAAGAACGGGTGTAGATGACGTCGAACTCATCGCCGGTGATGGTTCTAACCTTGTACTCACCGCCGATCGGGGAGATTTGGGACGCCATGGATATGGGAGGAGGGTTAGGATTAGTAGAACTGCCGTAATGTGAATGGACGGACGACTAGGAGCGCATCACCGTAGTATTAAAGGGCGTGCGGGGACGAGTAGGAGCGAACTGCCGCCGCGAATGGCAGGGTAGTGGCTTTCCATTCTCCCATGATACGGGCTTCCGAGAGCCCTTGGATCGGAGATCGAACGGTTGCATGGCGTGATTCTAGACCAATGGGTGAATATCCTATCACGGAGGGTTATTACGCAAATTTTCAGCAACTTAGCATGCGATTGTTTGATCTCAGATCCAAGGGTTGCCAAAGAGCCCGTATCATGGTCGCGCCTACCACGATCGCCGCTTCGCTTCAGGCGGTCGCGCCCTTGGAGATTTAACACAGTGCGTTAGGCTATCTGATGTTGGCATGTCATACATAGTCATCACTTAGTCACTCATACTACAACAAGGTTGGCTATAAGGTTGGCTATAAGTGTACTTTATACTCCTCTCTATCTCTTTCTTCGTACTCCCTCCGTCCCATAATATAAGAACGTTTTTGACACTAGTGTAGTGCCAAAAACGTTCTTATATTATGGGACACTAGTGTAGTGCTAAAAACGTTCTTATTTATTGCATTTGCCAAGGAGTGACCTCTTCCAATGAAATGGTGTTGCTAAGTTTGCTTCATTTAATTAGCTATAGACTCAAAATTGTCTTTTCACCTAGGTACACGCGCTTAGCACCGTTTCTTCCTTGGGTCACCAAACTAGTCTCTCTCTTCTTGATTAACTTGCCACATCAGACTTTATGCCTATGTGGCAAGCTTAAGCACCTGTAGGAGCGAGTAAGGTGCCCGTCCGTTGCACGGAAGAGTGAAATGCATTGATCGGGGTGTTGTTTATTTTGACAAAGGATGTGTGGGTCATCTCATGTGCAATCGGCTCGACGTGTCAAGCACCGAATAACAGTGCAGAACAGCAGGGGGGACGCACCCCACTCGTACCGGCCCAGTGTTAGTAATGAGAATTGAGACGTCAAATCACAATGCCGCACCTTCCCAGACGGACGAAGCAACCATTATTTCACACTTCGGTTCGACATCATCTCAAACCACGTACTAGTATTGCTTCTGCCTCAAGAGGGACACACGCATCGCCTTGGTACATCATGACACGTGGGAATGATGACAGGCCATGCTCCCCCGCCGATCGCTGGGTAAAATCACCTCATTTTTACTATACTTCCTCCGGATCAGTTTACTACATGGCATGCACGTCGTTCTAGGTTGAGAATTTAACTGGCTATATATATATATATATATGTGTGTGTGTGTGTGTGTGTGTGTGTGTGTGGGATGAACAGTACGCTAGCCTTTTAAAAAATGTATACTTTTGTACAGTAGTACTCCACTATCGATGGATTGCGCCATGGAGCAAAAATTGAAATTTTAAAAAAAGGTGGTACATATAGAGAGCGCTCGTCGTCAAATTATGCATATAGTACTATTAAAAAAGCTAGTACGTGCTTAATTGGGGTGCTAAATTCTATTAAAGAAATACTAGTACTAGTATGTACATACTGAAGAGTTAAAGTAACGAGAAGAAACATAACATAGTTCTGCTGGGGGCTCAGCACAACACACCCCTCAAATTAAACTAAGCACACCTGAAATTAAACTATGCAACTAATCCGGTAGACACTGCATTATAAGTTTAGGACCGCCATGAGCAACGACACTGCCACCTTATTCGGAGTCCTCGTCCACGTCCTCGACTTCGTCCTTGTCCCTCTTCCTCTTGGTCGATACTTCTTTGCTTGAACCGCCAACTTGGCAGTGGCTCTTCATCCAACCCTTGTAGATATTGAAACAAAGGTAGCCATCCATTGCAGCGTAGTCAATGTGGTCTATATCTAGTACATTCCGCTGCCATGCATGACCATGAAACATGTAATGAGGTTTCTCCAGTTTGCGGTACGAAGGATGAACCATGGGTCCTGCCAAGGTCAGCATTGAGGGCTGATGAGAGGGCACTAGCCGATTCTTCTGGAGGTCGAAGGGGTTGCCTACAACGAGGCCTATCCGACGCAGGACTTCTTTGTCGTTCTTAAAGTCTACATTAACGAATTTGACTATTTTGTCCTCAAGGAAGTTCATAAAATCCTGGCACTCAACGTCGGCATGGCATATGTGGTAGACCAAGAAAACGTTATGTACGCAAACCTGGATCACAGCGGGCTTCTTCCTCTCTTCGTCCTTTAGATCCTTCTCTCATCCCACGACTGTGGTGTACTCAACATCTAGCCCAGCGACCCATTCATCATGTGAGTTTTCGAACATGCGTCTGAAGCGAGAAAGGCATCCTTTCACCGTCGCAGAAGTACGGGAGTAGATGACGTCGAACTCATCGCCGGTGATGGTTCTAACCTTGTACTCACCGCCGATCGGGGAGATTTGGGACGCCATGGATTTGGGAGGAGGGTTAGGATTAGTGGAACTGCCGTAATGTGAATGGACGGGACGACTAGGAGCGAACCGCCGTAGTATTAAAGGACGTGCGGGAAAGAGTAGGAGCGAACTGCCAGCGTGCGAACGGCAGGGTAGTGGCTTTCCATTCTCCCATGATACGGGCTTCCGAGAGCCCTTGGATCTGAGATCGAACTGTTGCATGGCGTGATTTTAGACCTATGGGTGAATATCCTATCCTGGAGGGTTATTCTTAAAATTTTCAGCAACTTAGCATGCGACTGTTTGATCTCAGATCCAAGGGCTGCCAGCAGCCCGTATCATGGTCGCGCCTACCACGACCATCGCGTCGCTCGCATGGTCGCGCCCTTGGAGATTTAACACGGTGCGTTAGGCTATCTGATGTTGGCATGTCATACATAGTCATCACTTAGTCACTCATACTACAACAAGGTTGGCTATAAGTGTATTTTTGTTTACTCCTCTCTATCTCTTTCTTCGTACTACCTCCGTCCCATAATATAAGAACGTTTTTTACACTAGCTAGTGTAGTGTCAAAAACGTTCTTATATAATGGGACACAGGGAGTACTAGTATTTATTGCATTTTCCAAGGAGTGACCTCTTCCAATGAAATGGTGTTGCTAAGTTTGCTTCATTTAATTAGCTATAGACTCAAAAATTTCTTTTCACCTAGGTACACGCGCTTAGCACCGTTTCTTTCTTGGGTCAACAAACTAGTCTCTCTCTTCTTGATTAACTTGCCACATTAGACTTTATGCCTATGTGGCAAGATTAAGAACCTGTAGGAGAAAGTACGTACAATAGTGCGCTTTAAATGGCATTTTTGCATATGTGGAGGAAAGAGAGGCAAGGAAAAAGTGGAGAAGTGGGCTCTCATTCAAGAGCCAACCTCTACTAGTACATGGTGGAGCATTGGGAGAGGCACCTCTATGAAGGTGGTCAGGAATCGGGAGACTCATGCCGGTCGTAGCGCCGCAGTTAAAATGATAATGGCAAGTCAAATCACGGGGGCCCACCTGTCCAGCAGTAACTCGCTGTCAAATCACACAGCCCTACGTTTGCAGCAGCCTACTCCCTCGTCTTCTCGCATCTCTGTCGAACCGACTAGGCGGAACTGTCCCGCCGCCTACCGGGCAGGAAAAGCCCCGCCCTCGACTTTTAAATAGTATACAGTATACTAATTTTGTATCAACGGATTGCGCCCATGCCATGGAGCAAAGCGTCTAGAAAACGGCGGTACACATGTACGGAGTATACAGCACGCACGTCGCGTTCGCGTCGCACCCCAGACGGTCGGTCGGTCTGGCACGCTGCTCTCCGAATGGAACGCGCGTCGTATTGCGTTCTCACACACATGTGGGACGGCAATTGAGAACCGACCATAGGCACACTTCCCGGCCCCGCAAGTCGGGTGACTTAACAGAAGAGGGAGACGAGCGATAGTACTAGAGAAGTGTTGTACTACGTTGGTGCCTGGACGATCCCTGCAAGACACGGAAGATCAGTTCGTCCATGCATGTGACCAGACTCCAGCAGACACGCCTGGATTGGCTATCATCTACATATCGTGCAGGCTGTGTTGTACATGGCTGTAGTTGTGGTGAGAAATCTAAAAAAAGGTTTCTTGTCATCTCGCAAAATTATGTGTCATGTGCTTCGGATCACTGCGAGGGTTAAACAGCAAAAACTAAGTTGGGCTAGTCATTGGGGGCACATGCACGAACAGTGACTACTCGGCTGCCATCTAGGTTAAGCCGGCTATGTTAATTAGACATCTATCGGCGGACCCCTTTTCTACGAGTTTATCTTTAATTTGAGCTTTGTTCCTCGTCTAGTTTGTCCGTCGGGATTCATGTTGTCTCCTTTGGGCAGTGAGGTTATGATTTCTTGTCATGTGGCATTTTTCGTGTTATATGTTATAATTCGGCGCTTCAGATCAAAATGACGACAACTGCGCCTCCGGGCCACGTGCATGAAGACTTCTCGACAGTCATTGACGAGGTGAAGCCGGCTCCGGTAGACAAAAGAAAACTAAGTACTACACCACTATATAGGCAGGAGCCTCCACGCTTGCTTGCTAGTGTTGCTCTCTTCACACCATCTCGGCCTCTCCAGATCTAAACACGACAGTAGTGGCCACACTATCTCTGCTCACCGCTGGTCACAAATCCAGCCGGATCCTCTCCGCCGGGGAAGTTGAGAAGGTGCAACGTTCACGCGGTCATCCTCGGCGACGGCTCTTACCCACTGCTAGGCGCGTCCCGATCAGCCTGCCTTGTCGTTCTCTCCCAAGCACCGCTGGCGAGGGAGGGCCTCTGACCTCTCCTTCCTCGCTGTCGTAGTGTGGGCAGATCCGGCCTCCCGCCGCCCACCTAGCGACATCCCGGCGACCATCAGGTATAACTTCCTTCGAAACCGGCCTTGCTCTACTTCCCGAGCTCCTGACGTCGCTGCATTTGTAACTTTTACTATTTCTCAGGCCCCCTCATAGATAGGATCGATCGGCTGTTCGAAAACCACCTAATTTTTTTACGTTTAAGAGGTAAAACTAGTTCATGCACTCGAATCTAGTACTACTTGGTTCAAACAAGGAAGAAAGGGGGTGGGGGTGGGGGAGGATTTGTTACCTGAATCTAGGACTTGGTCGAAAGAGGAAATAATGGGGGCGAAAAGTAGCAGAGACTGGTTATCCAACTGGTCTCTAGGTCTAATAGGGAAATAAAGGGAAACGCAGTACAAACTCAATATAAACCCGGTCTATTGGTTGAAAAAGGAAAGAAAGTGGGGACTGGGGGACAAGTCAACAAAGTAAGTCGAGCACTAGATTTGATATCCTCACACAAGATAAGGTAGCTATACCGAACAAAAATGGGACCAACCCAGATATCCTGTTCTGAAGTTTGTTGCCCCGAGCCCTGGTATGTAATGCCACTGGTAAAATGTAGCAGTCGCACTATTAAAAGTAAGGACACGTTAAACCAATGTTGTTTTCAATGTAATGCCTCCAGAAATATGAATCAATGGCACTTCTTTACATGTCCTGCTAAAATTTCCCATTAAGATAAGTTGGTTCTTTTCGTTAGAAATGCAACTGTCCTGGTCCGCCTACTCTCCCGTGCCCAAAGTAATGTCGTATTTAACGGTTGTCATAGTTAATCCTGATGCCCACACTAATATCTAGCAATGCCACTGCTTTAGAAATTGCTACTGTCCTTGTAGGATTTCCATTCAGATAAGGAACATGCTTCTTTTCATTTGATGCATGTTTCATCACTTGTTACTTGTTAGTCACCCTCCTTTCCACCTTTTTTGTGCAAACAGAGATATACATTTCATGCTCGATCTTAGTTGAACTGCACAAATGATATCCAAATTATAGTTGAGCATTCCAGAGCTTCACAACCAACCTTGATGTTGCTCAATTTTGTTGCAACTAATGAAGAAGAAGCTCTGTGGGTTTCGTTTTCTGATGGAAATGGAACCGGGGCTGGAGCCCTTTTCTTAAAAAAATTGAAGAAGAAGCTGATAGCTCACGGGACATTGCTTCATTTTAGGTGAACTGCACCAAAAGGTCCCATGAATTGAATCATCCATGTTGGTGACTGAAAGAGCCAGCTTCAGCATCCCAGTCTAAGCACCCCCGGCCTCCATCCTTGAGACGCACGGTACACCTCGTTTGCCACCTTCTCGACCCTAGTGTCACTGATAAAATGAAGTAATAATACAGTTAAAATAGAGCGAGTGTCATCTCTATCATTTCATTTCCAATGTAGATAAAGAAAGTGCTTCTCTTTGTTAAAGTATGTTTCATCAACTAGTCTCATTGTTAATGTTTAAGCGTTTCTGCAAACTGGGATGCTTAATTTTAGTTGATATGTACAAAAATAGAGATTTGAATGTCTCAAGGCGCCTCCTTGTACTACTTCTGTACACTGATGTTCATCACTGGCAGAAGGTGTATCTGGGAGACTTGGGACGATGTCCAGTATGAGGCGTACCGTATGAGGCATCGCAGGGCCCATCTCGCCCTCGCAGCATGGCATAATATGATACTATCGCAATATTTTCTTCTATTTATTTTGTGTTTTTCATCAACTAGTGCCACTATAATGTAATCACGCTTTTTCATTATCTGTGCAAACAGGGTTATTCAGCTGCATTTTGGTGGAACTGCACAAATGTACGTATGGAACCGGCATATATGTAGAGTGCGAGGTGTGCCAAGTAAAAATTACCGACACCAACCATGCTGCATGCACGTATTGGCATCCACCACAACCAATGGGATGTGTGGCGCTCTATGTGGACGGATCTTTCTCGGCAGCAAATCCTCTAACCAAATACTAGTAGCTTATAATGGAAGTTTTCTAGGGAGTACTCTTTTCTGAAAGAAGCACCAATCTATTTTTCTTTATTTGTAAATTGTGTCACAACTTTGACCCAAAGGTCCAGAGCTATTTTAGGGTGATTGGTGTAGTACTCGGAGACTGATTGTAAGCATGATTTTCATTAGCTATCACACTGATTGTAAGCATGAGCAGGTGGAAGATTAGGTTAGTGTGAAGCTTACCTTAAACTCTACTGCCGCCGTTGAAACGAGGCGAGCGTCGAAGGAACCGTGGAGAACGTCGGGGAAGCGATGTCGCGCTATCCGGCCTCCTCTTGCGGTGGGAGAACGAATACTCCTGTGGCTCTGGTTGGCTTTGCACCCTCACGAACGGTACACCATACTCGATCGATTCGTTATCCTCTGGGTGCTCGACCTTTGACCTGTACGCCCACCACCTCCGCCTGACTGTCGCCTCGGGCGAATCTGTCTGCTCCATCGCCCATAGGAGATACTCGATGAACTCGGAGGACTGCGGCGTGACTGCGGCCGAGGAATACATGTACATCGCCGCCCTCATCGCCACCGTCTCGCTCTTTCGCATACATTGCCACATGGCCCGCACCATCCTCGAAAGCTATCACTCATTGTCAAACCAACTAAGGATCTCCTTCAATCTGGCTAACTTTGCTTGGTCGCCGCCGGCGATCTGCCTGATTTGCTGCTGCATCCTCTCCATAGATGTCGTTCTGAGTGGTCCGGTGCTAGCTTTGGAAGATGGGAGGAGAGCGGTGGTCTTGCAATAGAGAAGAGGGAGAGGAGAGGAGGTGGTTTTTGAATGGAGATGATGGAGAGGAGAGGAGGTGGTTTTGCAATGGAGAGAAGATCAGAAGAGGGAGAGGCGAGACGGTGGTTTTTGAATGGAGATGATGGAGAGGAGAGGAGGTGGTTTTGGAATGGAGATGATGGAGAGGAGAGGAGGTGGTTTTGCAATGGAGAAGATCAGAAGAGGGAGAGGCGAGACGGTGGTTTTGGAATGGAGATGATGGAGAGGAGAGGAGGTGGTTTTGCAATGGAGAAGATCAGAAGAGGGAGAGGTGAGACGGTGGTTTTGGAATGGAGATGATGGAGAGGAGAGGAGGTGGTTTTGCAATGGAGAAGAGGGAGAGGAGCGTGCGGCAGCGATTTAGGATTGCGCGAGAGGGTCGGCGCGCTGTGACTGGGTCAAAATCAAAATCAATTTACCCTTCAATTAAGAAAGCGACCCCACATTAACTAGTCTCCCTTTTATTCTGGGTCATAATTGACCATGATTTTCGCACATAAAATATATGTTATCGTTGCAAAAATAATATAATTTGAAAGTACATTCAGATATGAACCAAACGATACAATTTTTGGTGACATGCATTCACATTTTGCTTGTCACATACAGTACGTGGTCAAACTTTGACCCAAAATACGCAAAACAACAAAAAAATACTTCCAAGACCAGCGCCGCTCTTGAGCTCTTCTCCTGTTCCAATCTAAATCCACCGCCGCTCCTCTCCTGTTCCAATCTAAATCAAGCGCCGCTCCTCTCCTCTTCCATTTCAAAACCACCGCCCCTCCTCTCCTGTTCCAGTCCAAAACCAGCGTCGCTCCTCTCCCGTTCTAATCCAAAACCAGCGCCGCTCCTCTCCTCCTCCATTCAAAAACCACCGCCGGCGAGTGAAGGTGTTGTGGAGAAGTAGATCAATGGAGGAGTACAACCGATACGTGAGGATCGTAGACGGCGACCCTGTGAAGCTAGCTAGGATGTTGGAGATACAGTCTTGGTTTGACAACAAGGACCAACTAGCGGCGACGGCGACATCCATGGCCAAATATCTGCAACAGAGCTAAAAGGCAGCGATACTCCCGGAGGGAGTCGCACCGGAGTACATAGAGCTGCTCCTCTGGGCCATGGAGCAAACAGATTCACCGAATTCGATCGTGAGGGAGCGGTGGTGGGAGTATCGATCACCGATGGAGCATCCACCAGAGATTGAAGGATCGAGCATCTACCGGGTGCCGTTTGTGAGGGTGTCCTGCCAGAGCGAGCCGATGGAGTCTTCGTCGACCGAACCCAACTGCAAGAGGAGAAAAGCAGTTGGCCCGACGACACTTCCCCGCCATCGTCTCCCTCGCCGTTCACATCGTCTCACGGGGCGGCTGTCTGCCGCCGAGGAATAGGAGGGGACTGCCCCCCAGCCCAATAGTCGGGCAGGTTGTGAATTGTCAGGAGGAGCTTAGGGTTGTCAGTATTTGCAGGTTGTGAATTGTGTTTTGTGTTGTGTATTTTGAGAGTACTTTCAGATATGAATGTCTTTTGAATTTCAGATTTGCAGTATTGAGCATATGAAGAATTTTATGAATTCTAGAGATCTATTTTTAGCACTTAAAAATGTAGTTTCATAGGAGTATAAAAGTGCAGACGAGAAGAAACTGCAAGTTTCAGTTTCAGATAAGAAACTGCAAGTTCAGTTTCAGATAAGAAACTGCAACTTTCAGAGGCAGAGCATTTATATTAACACGGCCTTTTCAAACAGGGTTAACATCATGTTGGAAGTTTTATTCGTGGTCGAAAATGGAACTACCAGCCAGTTAACATCATGCTGATCAACGTTCATGCATAGCACATCTTCATATGATGCACAGTCAAAATGCCCAACAATGTTGAGTGTGCGAAACACAGAGAAAACGAGGGATGAAGTTTTGGCAAGTGTTGGACGTGATTTTGGGCTGCCCCATCTAGGCTTTCATTTTTAACATGCGCAACCCACGACCTCGGATGGGAGGGCCTGTTTGTATTTTCTTAGGGCCGTCATGTATCGACCGGCCTATGGACCTCCTATCCGAGGTTTTATTTTTGGCAGGCCAATTTATATATTTTTTTGAGAAAACGCAGCGGTCTGTTCTATTTTTCTATTTAAGAATAGGAACGCCAGGTACAACTTATGTTTTCCTTTTAACTATATTATATATATTTAAATTATTTTATATGTTATTATATATTACTTCTATTGTCATCATATATTTAACAGATACTTACATATGTAAGAAAATAATATCCCACATCTTATTAACTTATAAAAATAATTTCTTAACAAATAAAATCCTGGATTGTTTTGGAACGAAAATCCTAGTGATTGTGTACAAAAGCTTGGTAAGATTTAAGGACGAATGTAATAATATCACTTATTATTTAAACATATTTATAACAAAATGCTCAGCCCTTTTTTATTTTTTGATAACATTGCTGGCCAAACCCAACATTTTAATTAGAATCAGCCCAGCAAAATCGTGTATCTAGATAAAGTGCAAATGGCCTGTAATTTTTTAGGAAATAAAATAAATGGGCCGCATGAAAGCTACATTAATTGTTCACCCAGCCAAGCTAATGGCTGTAATTCAAAAAAAATCAAATTGACTATAAATTCTACCGTGCAAAAAAAGACTGTAAATTCTGAAAAAATGGGTTGAATACGTGCCACATTTTTGGAGGCTGAAATGTGGGCCAATAGGTCGAAGCCAATGCAACTCGTTGTAAATTTAGTCAATAAATGATTCTGACATGTTAGCCGTTGGATTTACATCCAATGGCCGGCATCCATCTTCAATCTCTCGTCTTCTTCCTCCAGCTCCGCTGGGACCACCTCCCGCCTCCTGCTGCTAGCAGCTCTGCTTAGCACGCTTCGCTATGAAGCGCTACTCCACCGTTGGCCAGGCCATCCCTCCAACCCTCCACACCTCCTGTTCTTCTCCACCGACTGCCGAACCACACCGCACTAGAACCAGTTAACCCTCGTACACCCCTCCGTCTGCGACTCTATTCCCGCGTCTTCCCATCTCCGGCTCGTTGCTGTCCGGGGCCTCGCCGTCGTCCACCACCTTGGATGCGCTCGACGTGGCGTGGTCAACGTGGTCAACGAACGACACCATCGGAACTAGGTTGTGCGTGGAGAGGCTGACAGCTGGGTCCACGGTCGCACACAAGGAAATGCATCCTTATTACGCGCAAAATAATAATTCCTCCACCTGACATCTGGGACCCACCGGAAGGGCCTCTGTATTTCGCGAAAAAACCGTGCCCCCCGCTGACTTGTCGGACCCACCAGCTATCTTCGCACGCAAGGAAGTGCCTCCTTATTACGCACAAAAAAAAATGAATACTCCCCCTGCCAGCTGGAACCCAGCATACTGGGAGGCTGACTTGTGGGCCTACCAAGTTGACGGGGACGGAGGGCTTTGTCAACTTAGTCAATATGAACGATTCTAGCTCCTGTTACCGTATGATGTTCATCCAACGGTTGTAGTGCTTCTTCAACCTCTGGTCTTCTTGCTCCAGCCGCCCAAACCAGCGCCGGTCGTGTCGCGTGCTCCTGCCTCCCGTGGCCGGCTGTGATGCCGCGGAGGCCTCACCGCCCCCTACTACTCCCACCGCTGGCCAGGCCATCCCTCTACTCACCCACACCCCCTGTTAATCTACGACGACAGCAGCCTCATACCGCAGCCGAACCAGTGAACCCTCGTACTCCTCTTCGCGTGGGCATCCACTGCTGCGTCTTCCCCGGCTCCGAGTCGTCCCCTTCCTAGGCCTCGCCGTCATCCACCGCCGTGGTGCTCTCGGCGCGGCGTGGTCAACGTGGTCAAGGAACGACTTCCATCGGACGTGGACTGTACGTGGAGAGGTTGACAGATGGGTCCACGGCCGCAGCAAGGAAGTGCCTCCTTATTACGCGGAAAATAATGATTCCTCCACCTGACAGCGGGGACCCACCGGACGGGCCACCGTATTTCGCGAAAAAAAGTTCCCCCTGACTGCTGGGACCCACCAGCTACATCTTCGCATGCAAGGAAGTGCGTCCGGGCAAAAAAAAAAACGATTCGCCCCCCTGACTGCTGGGACCCACTAGCTACATCTTCGCACGCAAGGAAGTGCGTCCGGGCAAAAAACCAATTCACCCCCTGACTGTTGGGACCCACCAGCTACATCTTCGCACGCAAGGAAGTGCGTCCGGGAAAATACGATTCGCCCCTCTGACTGCTGGGACCCACCAGCTACATTTTCGCACGCAAGGAACTGCCTGACAGTCGGGACCCACCTGGTCAAAGCGTACGTAGTGTTGTCATTCTGGTCGCGAACTTATACGTACATATATACTGGTCGATGTAGAGGCGCGCACGTGTCGTAGTAGAGGCGCGTACGTGTCGTAGTAGAGGCGCGCACGTAGCATGTACACGTACGTACAGCGGCCAGGGTGCAAGAAAGAAAATACGCCACGTGTGTGAACATCTGGCGGGTCTCGAACGCCTAGTCGGCGACATACGCACGGGCGAGGGCTCGTGTTCATGGGGAGGCAACGGAATGCGTAGTGTTCATGGGGAGGCAACGGAATGCGTCATGTTCATGGGGAGGCAACGGAATGCGTCGTGTTCATGGGGAGGCTACGGAATGCGTCGTGTTCATGGGGATGCAACAGAACGCGTGGGAGCCAACCGGCTTGGACGGAACAGGCGATGGAAACGAGGCCTGGCGTACTGCAGAACGGAGGAAACGAACCTCCTACGGTCGAAACGGGGGTCCTGTTGATCGGGAGGGGTGTGGCGTACCGCAAAACGGACGAAACGGACCTCCTACGGTCGAAACGGGGGTCCTGTTGATCGGGAGGGGTGTGGCGTATCGCAAAACGGACGAAACGGACCTCCTACGGTCGAAACGGGGGTCCTGTTCATCGGGGGAGGGGTGTGGCGTACCACAAAACGGATGAAACGGACTTGTGTTGGAGCACTACGTTCGAAACGGGGGGGAGGGGTGTGGCGTACCGCAAAACGGGACTCCACGAGATACTGTTCATCTCCACCGTCGACCTCCTCCAGCCTCCACGGGCTACCGTCGACCTCCTCCAGCCTCCACGGGCTCCTGTTCATCCAGCCTCC
The DNA here is from genome assembly GCA_021605145.1 of Aegilops bicornis. Lineage (NCBI taxonomy): Eukaryota > Viridiplantae > Streptophyta > Magnoliopsida > Poales > Poaceae > Aegilops > Aegilops bicornis. Next base: position 19,394,842 of record CM038670.1, on the reverse strand, counting down.
ACCGCTGCTACTCCACCGGCCATTGTTCAACCACCCTCCACGGGCACCCCTCCACCGCTTCATCGTTCATCTAGCTCTCCACACCACGGGGTCCTGTTCAACCACCCCTACACGGCCATCCCTCCACCGTCTACTGTTCATCTTGCCCTTCACACCACGGGTTCCTATTCATCCAGAGGCAACGCCACCGCCATCGCTCATCCAACCCCCGCAATGCTCACTGCTCATCCTAGAGGCAGCATCGAACGGCTTGATTAGCAGCAGAGCGGCGAATCGCTCCATCGGGTTCGATTAACAGCCATCGATCGATCGCTCGGGTTCGAGAATGCGTAGCTCGCAGCGGCAATCGCTCGGGTTCAGTTAGAGCCCAACGCCTCGCTCGGCTTCAGTTAGAGCCAACGCCTCACACACACGCGCGTACCTGTACGAGAGAAACGCACATCGCTCTCCCACTGTAACCAGCAACTCCCCAAAATTTTCCTCCCCCTCGCTTCTACCACGGTTTTTTCCGTCATGGACGGCCCAAAGAATGTCATGCAGCTGCGTCTCCGCCCGCCTGTGACGAAAAGCCCATTTTCTGTCATGATTTTTTGTCATAGAAGTAGGAGCCCACCACATATATGATGATACCGGGTTTTGTCACAATTATCGTCATAGAAGTGTCATATGTATGACAGAAAAAAATTTCGTTCGGCCCAAAATGTCATGGATGTGTCATTTTTTTGTAGTGGAGGTAGCGTGCGAAGAATTCCATGGTCGATGTCGAGTCGGGGTAGCCGGTGTCGAGGAAAATGTCGTGGAGCCGCAAGAGCAAGGAGGCGCCGAGTTAGTCATGGGTGCACTAGTGTTGAGGTAGTGGTGCGGCGGAAGGAGGATGGTGTTGATGAGGCGTCACACCGAGTGTGCCAAACCCTAGACACGCCGTAGATGAAGGCATGCATCGGTATTGCCAGCACGGCGCATGCGTAGATGGACGAAGACGAAGTTAACGAAGCACCGATCAGGCTTGCCAGGCCCGGGGACACGTCATGCATGATGGCACACATCGGTGTTGCCGACACCAGGCATGAGGAGACGAGGGACTTGCATGAGCTGTACGCCATGTCGGAGAAGTCGGAGAAGTCGGAGGGGCCAGTAGAGAGGAACTCGACGACAATTGCGGCGTCCATCGGCGCAGGGCCGGTATCACCAATGATGATCAGAGTAGGTGAAGTGGCCGAGGTAGATGACAGCGATGCTGGAGACGGGCTAGTGCTTGGACAAATACGAAGGGGGTGGACGGGCGGCGGCGGCTACGGAGGTAGCAGCGGTAGCGGTCGAAGAAGAGCGGTGCCGGCGGCCTGACGGCGGCGGCAGCAGCTAGGTTAGTAGTGTGGCGGTTGTGCTCAAAGTAGGCGAGGAACCCGACAACATGACAAAGACTGGTGCGGACGGTGGCGTTCCAACGCCAAGGGAGACGACATAGTTCATAACACGGGAGGTCGACGCGTGGTGACAGCGGAGTGGAGCGCGGGCCGCGGTGCTACGACCCGAAGAGGCGACGCAGCGGTGGCAGGCAGGTCGGGGCGACGGCGGGAAGACCTCGGGGCAGTAGCGGGAACCGCGGGCCCCGACACTTCAATCCGAAGGGGCGGCGCAACGGCGGAGCGCGGGTCGATGCAACCGCGCGGTCGGCCTCGGGGCGGCGGTGGGGACAACGTATCGCGACACGATGGCCCGAAGGGGCGACGCAACAGCGACGCGCGAGTCGATGCAACCGCGAGGAGAACCACGTGGCGGCGGCACTTCGGCAGCGGGGCGACGCAGCGGCAGCCCATTGCTCGATCGATGGAGGGTCGCGCTGAACTCGGGAACGATCTTCACGGGACCAGCGGGGGCGCGCGCAACCGACGGGCCAGGTTAGTCACGCGGCATAGATAGGGCGGATCACGGGGGCGAGCGGGTGATCAAGCCGATCGCGCGCGAGGTCGGGACGCTGCGTGGTGGAGGCTGGCTGGCGGCGGAGTCCGAGATGAGGCCAGTGATGATAGATGGCATGCGGTCATACTGGCGAGGCATAGATCGAAGGGCGGCGGCGGGGGTTGACGACGGCGGCGGGCGACTCAAACCGATCTAAGCATAGATCAGAAACCAAAAAGAAACCTCCGATCAAGATGACCCGCGGGAGAGAGAAAAATCTAGATCAAGGGCACGGGAGAAAGACTCTCTAGGGCAGCCGGTCAACACGACTGGCGGACGAACCCTAGATACATGCGTTTATGGAGGCTGACCGCCAGGGGGCGGCGCGCGGGTGTGGAAGCGGCGGCGGCTAGGGTTTAGAACTGATTAGGATGATACCAGTTAGAAGGGAGAGAGAGGGATTCTTGCAGAATATTATGGTTGTATTATTGAGCCTTGAGGATGAGTATATATTGAGTACAAGATTTGAAGGACAAAAAGTCCTTCCCGAAGATAAGACAGGAGACGGATTACAAATCTTAGACTATCAAATACAAATACAAGTAACCTAAATATATTATACCATCAATGTGTCGCTAACCATATCTCAAGTGTGCATAATGAGTGGGTGTATGATGCTTGCCAAAAGACCATAGTCACCAACTACCCTACCCAAAGTCATGAAGTGTTTGAAATGCTCTTGTCGAGCAAGTATTTTCTGATATATCGATCCTGCAGCAAATTCGGTTTTTCTAGGGGTACACCAAATTCAGTTGGACAAAAGAATTACTATGCCGGTCTTTGATTGGTGATGTATTTGCTTACAAAGAAATATAATTTAAGTACGACATTTACAAGAAATGTTCCTGATGTATACAGAAAACGAACAATGTCTAGAAAAATACAGACATAAAAAAATACAAGTTTTATAAAATTTTAATCATGTATATGAAAAATCTCCAATTTATATAGAAAAATGTTCCTGATGTATTAAAAATGTACAAAGGTGCATGTAAAAAGTACAGAAAAAATTATGTTTGAAAAATAATGTGAATAATGTACACAAAAAGTGTCCGTGCAGTTTCAAAAAAATGTATCTTACCCTAGAAAAAATGTTCAGCATGTATTTGAAAAAATGTTGACCATGTATTTTCTAATAAATTTTTATAACATGTTTTTAAGCAAAAAATATGTACAATGTGTATTTAAGAAATGTATAACATGCATCTAAAAAATGTTTCATGTGTACACTGAAAATGCACTCCAGACTGAAAAAGATTAGAAATGTGTTGACAAAAACGAAAAATGGAGAAAACCAATGAAGAAACATAAAGAATACAAAGAAAATCGATAAAAAAACCAAAGAAACCCGAAATATAACATAGAAAAAGAGGAAAGTGAAGAAAAAAGAAAAAGTAAACAAAAAAAAGAATAAAAACTGGTGTAAAAAAGAAAAGGAAACAAAGAAAGAAATAGAGACAATTGAGAATAGAAACAGGTAAACTGAAATAAAAAAGAAAGAAAATAAAACCCATGAAAACCAAGAAACAAAGTAAACATGTTAAAAACCAAGAAAAAACAAAAAAAAATGCCAGTTGAAGAAACAAAAGAAAACCGAAGTAAAAGCCTGCTGCTCGACAAAAGTGTGTGCTTCAGGTCAATAATTTTGAGAGAACGGACAACATGTCAACGATCCTAGGTAGCAACGACTGCTCTTGGGCCTCCCAGACGTAAGATCAGTTCCTTTTTTCTTATGAAAGGAGATCGAGACTTCCTATTTGATGTCCCGTGGTCAAAAATCGATGAAATGTGCGGGTGCGCATCATGGGCTGCCGTCCAACGTGTGGCGCTATTTCTTTTGGCTACCAATGATTTTTTTTATGCTTCAATGATTTTTTTTTCCTCTATGCTTCAATGATTTTTTTCCTCGATTTGCTTCAGTCGATTATCTGTTTTTTATGTAAAACATAAATAGTTTTTAAAAATACGAACACTTTTCAGTTACATGTGCATTTTCTAAAAGTGTTAAAATAATCTAAAATTACATGAACATTTTAACTAAATACATCCACATCTTCTGTTATATACTAAAAGTACTTGATGGGGCTCACTAGAAAAAAAAGAGAAATATGCTAGACAATTTCACAAAAACCAGAAACATCTGACCGTTGATTTATTTTATTAACAAATCTCAACCAAGATATCTTATAAGTATACCTTTTTTTATGGGAACGCCTCATGCTATTTTATTCAATTTGGGGTAAAGTAACATCATGGACTACAGGAGGTAAGAGAAAAGCAGACGTTACTAACCAGTCCTCACAAATTTTAGAATCATAGCATCTTCTAACAAGAAAGTGGGCTACACCATTGGCTTCTCTTGGACACTGTTTGAAGTTGATTCCCGGAATGTATGCGCTAAAAGAAAACAATCAGCTAGTATCGCCGAGTGAGGGCTCCAGATTTCCGAATCTCCATTGCATGCTTGCACTAACTCAACACAATTAGACTCTATCTCTACATTACCGCAGCCCAGTCTGTCTACCAGTTTTAATCCACTTCTCAGTGCAATTGCTTCGGCCGCTTGCGAACTAATTGTGTTGTCGATCAGTTTTGAAATCCCGGCCACAACTTCTCCCCTGAAATTACGCAGAATCGACCCTGCCGCACGACTGCCATCCTCAAAAAAAGACGCATATGTGTTAAAGTTTATATGTACCTGGTGCTGGTCTCTGCAACCACTCAGTAGTAGTCTGTTCGGGCGTTCGGTTAGCATGATTCATAGAGATCGCCTGAATGGCAAAAGCTGTACTTGGTGCTGGTTTAATTTTTTTATCCTTTAACAACCTCATGACGCTCCCACCAAATATACCAGGCCGCCACCGCAATCGTTTCTTGCAGCCCCGACTGACCGAGAACAGGTGATTTCTTCACTATGTATTTCAGAAGTTCCTCCATCACCACTGAACCCGAACGGTCAGTGTTAAGAGCCCTCAGTATTATGTCATATAATCCCAAGGATTTCCAAACCTGCTTTGCACGCTCACATGTAAAAGCTAGATGTCGAATATCTTCTCCCCACTGGTGGCAAATAGGGCATGCAGGTGATACCTTGAAGTGTCTATTCCTCAGTATTCCCACTCCTTGAATAATGCCGTGTAGAGCTCGCAATACAAATTTTTTGATCGTACTAGGAATGTGCAGCTTCCATAGTATATCCCAAACCGAATTCTCATTTGACGTTTCAGTTGGATTTTTCCTCGGCCTGGCTCCGAACTGGTGCTCCCATTCTATGTAGTATGCCGATCTGACGGTGAAACTGTAGGTTGTAGCATGCCACGCCACAAAGTCCTCTGGTAGCTGTCCTGACAGTGGAATTCCTATGATTCATTCCGCATCCACTCCAAGAAAATTGATATTATTAGTTGTTCATCCTAATCTCCTGTATCCGGGTCCATGAGTTCATAAACAATATTTAGTAAAATGTTTCCTCTAGGTGTGATAATCTTCCTTGAGGGGCTCTGTGGGATCCAATGATCACTCCAAATATTGATCCTAGTAGCAGAACCAACTCTCCATATATGACCTCTTTTAAAGGTTTGAAGACCAACCACTATGCTTTGCCAAGTGAAGAAGCTCCCTTCTTGGGCCCAGCATTCAGCAAGTTCCCACCTGGATAATACTTTGCTCTAAGTACCTGTGCACATAATGTCTCAGGATGGGTTATCAATCTCCATTCCGCTTTGCCCGCATGGAAAGGTTGAAACCATGTAGGTCTATAAATCCCATGCCACCCTTAGATTTTGGTAGACACATCCTCCACCAGGCAAACCAGTGCATGCGTTGTTGCTCCTCAGTGTGTCCCCACCAAAAGGCTGACAATGCATCAGTAATCTCCTTAGACACCTTTTTTGGAATTTCAAAAACTGCCATAGCAAAGACTGAAATGGATTGATTATTGCTTTCAACAAAATCTCCTTACCTCCCATAGAGAGAATTTTCTCTTTCTACCCTTTCAGACGGTCAATGATTCTTTCAACAAGGTACTCAAAGCTTTCACTTTTATCTAACCCCGCCATATAAGGGAGGCCCAAGTATTTGTCAGAAATAGCTTCTATCATGATATTTAGCTCATTGCAAATCTCCGCTTTCAACTCAACTACAACATTGGGACTGAAGAAGATACTACTCTTCCCCATGCTCACCATCTGCCCTAAACTAGCACAATATTCATCCAACACCTGTCTCAATGAGGTTTCGTTAACCAAATCCGCTTTCATAAGGATAAGGGAATCATCAGCAAATAGTAAATGAGAAACCGATGGTGCATTTCTGCACACCCGCGACACCTTCAATGCCACGAACCTCCTCTTTGTGAGCCAAAGCACTAGATAAACCCTTTGCACAGATCAAGAATAAATAAGGTGATAGTGGATCCCCTTCTCTGAGTACCCTGCTAGGGATAAAACCCTCAGTTTCTTGATCATTAAATCTGATTTTATATTTAACTGAGTTAACACAAGCCATTAAAAGGTCAACAAACTCGGAATGAAAACCCAACTATAGCATTATCTTTTCAAGAAACTTCCACTCCATCCTATCATAAGCTTTGTGCATGTCTAGTTTCACAGCACAATAACCAACCTCCCCTTTCTTTCTGTTCTTTATTGTATGCAAACTTTCATAGGCCAAAAGAATATTATCAGTGATGAGTCTGCCTGGTACAAAGCACTCTGAATTGGAGAGATAATATCATCAAGATTGATTTTTAATATGAATGCTATTATCTTGGATATTATTTTGTAAAGAACATTGCAAAGACTAATTGGCCAATATTTGGTAATTTGCTCGGGTTCATCTACCTTGGGGATAAGTACAATTACTGTGTCGCTCAACCCTTCTGGAATAACTTTATAAATGATAGCTTTAAGCACTTATGAAGTCAGAGCATCGCCAATAATATGCCAACATTTTTTGAAGAAAATTGCATGGAGGCCATCCGTACCTGGTGCCTTCATGTCGCCAATTGAGAAAAGAGCCTTCTTAACCTCCTCGGCTGAGTATGATTTCATAAGCTCACCATTCATAGCCGAAGACACACATGGCATCACCTTATTAATAAGGTTCGGGTCCGGCTCTTCAACTTCTGTAGAGAAAAGACCCGCAAGGTACAGTATACCTTTATAATTGGATTTGAAAAGAATTAACTACCATGCCATTACATAATACATCTCTATTATCTAGAAACCTTTCACGTATATGTGTTAAAAAACCTTTCATGTACATAATGTAAGTTCTCCCCACGCAGCTTAAGTGCTGCACAAACAAAAGTTAGGCAACGCAACACCTATTTCCTTCAATAAAATAAATCCATAACGCAACATCAAGATTCCAACTAAGGTAACAATTGATCCAACAATATAGTAATATCAAACCTCTCTATTAATGGCATATTTTCTAATCTTTCTAATCTTCAAGCGCATTGCATCCATCTTGATCTTGTGATCATCGACAACATCGGCAACATACAACTCCAATTTCATCATTTCTTCTTCAAATCTTTTCAATTTTTCTTTCAAATACACGTTTTTTTCAACTAAATTTAACTTCTCGACAAGAGGGTCGGTCGCATACCTCCTAGATAAAAATATCTATGTCAACTTGATGGGCATAATTTACGTAAACACGAAATGCAACAAATAGTTATAAAAGAGAATATAGCACATCCGAATCATAAACCGGACGAGGGCCGACAGGGAAGGATATCAAGACCATGACACTATGTATAACAAATAATCATACAAGTAATAAAATTATACAAGTAACTATCAAAATCATACAAATAAAATTCTTTTTTTTATAAAAAGGATAAGAAAAAGAGGCTCACCAAGGTGGTGCCGCCTACTGGGATGATGCGGGAGATCGACGGTGGTTATGACAGGGACGGGAAGGCACTAAGTAACCACACCTACACACATGCAAACTAAGAAGTTAATTTGAGCTCAGATTGCATATAAATCAAATAAACTCCCGCAAAATTACTCCCCAACTAAAACTCACAAATCACTATACTTATAGAGCATTGCACGAGCTAATCTAGCAATGAGAGATGAAAGGGCAAAATTGCTAATCTTTCGGAACACTTGGACGGATGGTGTGTCTTCAAATCTTCATATATTTTTACAAAAATGGAGGATGAGCTTGAGCAAAGGGCAAGAACAGTGGAAGGGAAAGGAGAAAGTAGAGAATGGGCTCGGGCTGGATGAAGTGTTTATATAGGGGCATATCTAGCCCCGATTAGTTATAAAAACCGGGACTAAGGTATACCTCTAGTCCCGATTTGTATCACATACCGGGACTAAATGGGCTCGTGGGGCCCCAGCCTGACGCCAGCCTGCCACCACCCCTTTAGTCTTGGTTTGTGTCACAAACCGGGACTAGAGGTACAAAATGAACCGGGACTAATGATGCACGTGTCCCCGACCGCTCCTAGCCGTTGGAACCGGGGGTAATGGTCACATTAGTCCCGGCTTTAATCAAACCGGGCTAATTATCTGAACATAAGGTCTATTTTCTAATAGTGTGATATTATTTAATATAAAGTTAGTCAAACCTTATAAAGCTTGGCTTTGACTAAAACTTTATGTGCAGACTAAAAAGAAATAAAGGGAGTACGTTAGGGCTGGAAAAAAAGCTCGAAACTCGTGAGCTAAACAAGTAACTCGTGACTCGGCTGGAATCGACTCGAACTCGAAGAATAACGAGTTGAGCCGAGCTTTAATTTAAGATCGTTTATAGACCAAGTTAAACGAGTCAATCTCACGAGTAATCATGTAACTCGTTAGGCTCGTTACAAGAGATTAGCCAAACACCCTGTGTCCTAGGCGCACAACACAAGGCCCGGCCGCCAATGCACCTTACAAATATGAAAAAAAATATTACTCGTGAATGCATAGTGTACATATTAAACATGTACAATGTTCACAAACAATGTTCATTTTTATCTTATTCATAAGGTTTTATGTTCATATCCTTAACGAGTTTAACAAGCTAAACGAGCCAGCTCACGAAGTTATACAAGTCGAGCCAATCTTGGATTTGAGCTCGTTATAGTAACAAGTCGAGTCGAGCTAGCTCGTTAAGGAAACGAGCTTTGGCGAGTCGAGCCTGGCTCGACTCACCTCGATTTCCAGCCCTAGAGTACGTCGTGCAACCAATGCAAGCAGCTAAACTAAACATGCGGAATATACTACATCAGTGCAACTAGCTTGAGTAGTTGATTATATGCACATGTTACAGGCATTAACAGCTGCCCTAGCTTGCGCATGTTGCTCGCATGTGATAATTCACTCAATTCACATCTGGCCATTCTACCATCGATCCAAGCACGATCCATTAAGCCAAGTAATAATTAATCAATAATGTATGCAATAATAGATACAGTACACCGCAACCTGTGTGGTTAACACGTACGCGTGCGTGTAACATGCTGTGCACAGCGAGAAAGCCATCGCCAAAGAAAGGTTGACTCTAAGTATTTTGCTGCCTATAAATAGAGCACCTCCAACTTCATGGTATAGGCACCACTTGCTCTTCTTCTCATCTGTCTTCTTCCCCTAACTCTTGCCATCTCCACCTCCAGCTTCATAATGTCTGCTTCTGGTTCCGCCGCCCGTCTCCTTGTCGGCACCGTCGCCTGCGCCGTGCTCATCATCCTGAACATGAACATGGCGCAGGGGCAGACCACATTCGAATGTGCCAAGTGCAACAGGGAGTGCGTCGCATCTTCCGCCACCACCACCCTGAGCGCCGTCTGCTACACCACCAGGTGCGTCGTGGCGAAACAATGCCCCGTCGATGTGGCCAAGCTCATGTGCGAGGACTGCAATGACAAGTGCATCAGGGGCTGCGTCTTCGGCCAGGGGGGCATCAACCTCGATAACGCATGTCAATCACAGTGCGCATGCCGACCCCAGTGTGTGCCCGGTGAGGAGACAGACGCATGCGAGGCGTGCAGAGCTGCCGCAATCGCCGTGTGCAACAATGACTGCTTCGTCCGCGACTGCATCTTGCAATTCCAATGCCCTTCTCCACTGGAGCCGCTGCCGCCGCCGCCGGCTATGTCGCCCTCAGCCTGAAGCTAGCATGTCGCTGGCTTGGTCACCGTTCCGGTCATCATGTTATCATTTCTCCCGCTTGCTTTCATCCTTCTAGCTAGCCACCGTTATACTGTTTGATCATGTAGTGCGTTGATCTTTGTAATGCCCTTCATGTGTTATCCTTAATCTTTTCAATTATTTCCCGTTCTGATAATAAAGAATCGCTTTTATCATCATTATCCGTTCATGCATTTAGTGTTAATGTTGGCTTTTCCCAAGGATTTCTCTTGAGATAGATTTCAACTCTGATTCGACTACGTGCATGCATCTACTGAGTTAGGGATGGTTGTATGTTTTTTATGCTCACATGTGCGGGCTCCGGAGCGTGACGCGTGACATGGTTGCTCAGAGGTGTTAAGACCTGTCATTAATATAAACAATGTTCTTCATTATTTACATACGCAACCACCCGTGTTTAATAAAAATAATAAGGAAAAGACACTAACACATCACACTTAAAGTAATAAAAAAATGATCTCATAGTATCGACAATCTAGTTATACATAAATGATTCTTGAATGTTCAAGCAAAGAAATGATCACCAAACTAGCAACCAATTAAACATTCGAAAAATTAACGACACATGTGTCTTCTCTGTACCACATATAAAATCTCAACATAAGTATCGACGGGGCGCGGCATGCCGCTGCATAGGCATAGCTAGTGATCTCTATTCTCTATTCCCTATTCCCTATTAAGCCCCCACAACAAAAAATTGCGTCATCACAAATGATAGCCAGTAATTTCAGTGTGTAAGCATCACCGCAAGTAGCCACAACGCACGCACACCCACAGATCGGGGAGCCACAACGCCTCCTTCTGCTTTGCTCTTCGTCACCACTGCGCCCAGCCCACACACAGACTCGTGCAAGGTGCCGTCTGCCTCCTCCACCGCATCACCCTTCCTGTTCTGCATCTTGTAATTCTTGATTAGTACTCTGTCAACATAGTCCGCACTCCTGTGCAAAGAAAAAACATAGTCGGCACCCGGAGATGTACCAACGTTGCCGTGGGGTCTTGTTGTACAACTATTCTCTTGTTATTGATTAGTAATCTGCCATATGGAATTCTTGAGTTGTAATCTACAGCTATTCTCTTGTTCTTCTACATCTTGCAGCTGCCAGAGGTTGGACTGCTGCATGTTGTCCAGGAACCTTCTTCTTGTATTGTGCATGCCATACCTCCTCCTCCTCCTCACGGCCTACGGTAGCAAGCTCCGACCGAACGATCTGACGCCAGGCAGCCCGTGCTGACCGATTCGGGGACTCGGGCATTGAAGTATATGTCGATGGCCGGCTCTGCTCAACGGGCCGAGGGGAGGCACCGCCGAGCAAGAGCACCCGGCGAGGCGCTCGTGGTCGAAGAGGCGTACAGGTGCAGGGACCTGGGGCCATGCTGGGTGATGCATCCATTAGAATCATTAGTCGTCAACCCGTGCAGGAGCAATTGAAAGACAACAAAATTTTATGTGATGTTTATGAAAATGTGATAATTCGTTTTCTGAAATGTCGGTGCCTCAAATTTTTAATGGTCCATGGAAAGATAATAAAGAATCATATTCATTCACAAATTTTTTTCCTTGTCATCCGTTCTTGTGGAAACTGTTTTTTGATAGATCCCTCACGTTGATTTAAATATTGTTATCCCACTAACTGAATATATTCTCACTACTATGTATGGTGCTATATTTCTCCTTTTTCCAGTGTATTTATTTTGTCGTTTTAATGGACGCATGTGTACAGATGCATGCATACTTAAAGTTGTTTCAGTCATATCTAACTTTGATATAGCTAAGTTTAGGCCAAGTGATACTTGTCTAAAAATGTGGCTAAAGCTAACAAAAGCCAAGAAATAATTATGGAAAAATAGAAAAAATATAGATTATAAGCTAGATGCAAATGTATGGACATTGAAGTGTAGAATATCACAACTGCATGTGGAATAAATAAAATACATACCTCAGAGTTCGTCCCTTTCATTAAATTGAATCTATGTAATTTATTTTATATGTATACACTGGTAGAAAAAGGGTCTTTAGTCCCGGTTCGGGAACCGGGACTAGTAGGTCGTTACTAATGCCCTTGTCCTTTAGTCCCGGTTCTTACACGAACCGGGACAGATGGGCCTCCACATGGCCGCTGCGCACTACTAGGAAAAGGGCTATAGATGAAATGGACACTAATGACGCACCAGACATGTGGTGCGCCACTACTATATACTAATGGCGCACCATGTGTTGGTGCGTCATTAATGTCCAAATACTAATGACGCACCACATCCCTGGTGCGCCATTAGTAACAATTTTTTTCTCAAAACTAGTAATGGCGCACCAGGGGATAGTGCGTCATTACTAGTTAAACTAGTAATGGCGCACCACATCCACGGTGCGTCATTAGTAAAAAAAATCAATTTTTTTTCAATTTTTTTTTTAAAACTAGTAATGGCGCACCAGGGGATAGTGCGCCATTACTAGTTTTAACTAGTAATGGCGCACCACATCCACGGTGCGCCACTAGTAAATTTTTTTCAAATTTTTGTTCAATTTTTTTTCAAAACTAGTAATGGTGCACCGTGGGAGTGTCTAGTTGAACTAGTAATGGCGCACCACTCCCACGGTGCACCATTACTAACTTTGCCCAAAAATTCCACCAAATGCACCCTCCCATGGACCGCCTTTTCAGTTTTTAAAAAATTAAAAGAAAATGATAAAATGTCAAAAAATAAAAGAAAATAAGTTTCCCATGTGATATGTGGTCTAGTTGTTGGGAAATTTTACAAATATGAATTTCGACTTTATTTGCAAAATCTCTCCGAAATTTGTAAAATGGGCATAACTTTTGCATACGAACTCGGATTAAAAAGTTTTTATATGAAAAATCATCAACTCGAAAAGTTACATCCGAATTTAACCTAACAAAAAAAAATTACGGGGCTTTCAAGATCTAGAGGCAAAAAAATTCAAAAAAAATCAAACTTACTAGTGGGGCACCGTGGATGTGGTGCGCCACTAGTAACAGAAAAAAAATTGGTTTTGAATTTTTTTTAAAAAAAATGATACGTAATATGACCCGGAAGTTTGAAATATTTTTCAAAATTTCATCATAGTCATGAACATGAACAAAGTCCTAGACATCAACAAGGTATAATAGGATTGATATGCTAGATATATCAACAAGTCCCTGTGAAGTGAGCTATTGCTGGGTTGGATAGAACTCTGAATTTAAGCGTGCTTGGGCTGGAGTAGTGTGAGGATGGGTGACCTTTCGGAAAGTTTGACCATGGAGTGTGATTTGACCTGAGATTAAGCATATTGACCCGAGATTAAGCCATAGTGACATGAGATTAAGAAAAAACGAAAAAAAAATTGAAAAATTTTGAAAAAAAATTAAAAAAAAATTCTGATAAAAAAATTTGAAAAAAAATTGTTACTAATGGCGCACTTCTATGTGGTGCGCCATTAGTATACCAGATACTAATAGCGCACCTTGGGCTATACTAATGGCGCACCAGCGGTGCGCCATTAGTATACCAGATACTAATGGCGCAGGTGCGGCATTAGAAAAAAATCTAATGGCGTGGTGCTAGTGGCGCACCTGTAGTGCGCCATTAGTAGTGAAAACAGGTGCGCCATTAGCAGCCCTTTTTCTAGTAGTGGCGGCCAGCCCAATCAGGGGGGCCTTTGGTCCCGGTTGGTGACACCAACCAGGACCACTAGGCATACACGTGTCAGCAGCTGGCTGGAGCTGAGGTTTTTTTTTTGAAAGGGCTGGTTGTTAGGGGTTTTGGGAGTTAATTCAGGTTGTTATTAGCTAGCTAATAGAGAGAAGTGTCCCCTCTTATATATCTCCGTGCTTGGTTTACCAACGCTACTGCTATGCCTAATGTTAACAAGGTTGAGATTGAAGTGAAGGCAACATGTGGTGAATGTCGAAAGTAATACTAATCCTAACTTGATCAAGTTTGGATCGCATTACTTTCGACATGCACCACATGCATGTTGCCTTCACTTCAATCCAGTCCATATTCATTTCACACGCTCACATCATGCATCTCATATATAATAACAAGTTCTACTAATTAATCATCATCATACAACTTCTACTTGTTATTAATAACAAGTCATACGATCATCGTCCTCATAGTCATCGAACCAACCCTACTTAATTGTTATTAGCACATGATCATCATTATGAGGTATAAATACCCTCTTTAAGGTAAAATAGCATAAAACAATATAGACCCTGACTCTCCATTATGGAAAATGGAGATCATCCTGTCTCCAATTCTTGCGCTTCGCTTCCTTTTGCTTCCAAGAACCTCCTTACGACTGTCCATACGTTTTTTCCATTCTTTGATTGTCATGTCTCCACTTCTTTTAGAAATTCGGTATGGACAGTTGAGATTCGTATGACGACCTGGTTGTATGCCTTCTTCCCAACAGCTTCGCTAGCTAAAAAACAACCTTGGCACATGTTCATCCCGGCAGCCCCCATGATCTCCCTAGCAATCAGCCAGCTCGCCGGGTTGTCCATGTCGCCGCCGCCGCCACCCTCGACCGCCCTCCGTCGCTGGACGCCCTCCCGGCCGCGGCTCCTCTCCAAAGATCACCATCACTTGTTCCCAGCGTGGCCCGACCCGATCGCAGCACCCCGTCACCGTGGATCTCGCTGGCTCAAGATGCAGCTCCTGGCCGCGAAGGTCGCAGCTTCGTGAAGGAGTGCCGCCATTTCATCAATGGTGAGGTGCCAGTTCCAGCTTTTTATCGCCGGGTTGAAGCTTTTCAAAAATAGGGTTGAAGCTTTTCATGTCAACTATTGCAATGTGTGTGTGTGTGTGTGTGTGTGTGTGTGTGTGTGTGTGTGTGTGTGTGTGTTGGTCAATGGACATATGGATTAGAATGTAATGTTGGAACCAACACTTGACATGTGGTTAAACCCACTCAAATATATATTTGTAGAGTTGGCATAAGACGACACACCAGTTATGAATGAACAATTGTGAATGAAATATGAAACTTATACCCCTCACGGTGGTCTAGTATCCCTATATCATTACAATGACATGGGAAGTTTCATTTTCCATTACCCAAACCTTGCACAATCATATGAGTGCACTCTTTTTACTAGATCGCGCACCTTTCATACCATGAAAGTCAGACCCTCAGGGCACAACCCTAGTCGAGCAGGTGGTTGATGGAGGTGTCACCGAACAGAATTGTCCTCAACCTTGCACATCGTATGTGTCCACTCTCTTTATTGGAGCAGACACCTTTTATACCTCTAACATTATACCATTTGACGCACCATCCTTGTCGAGCAGCTCCCTTTGACGGTGCACCGCCGCCTCTGACCATCCATATACACCCAACCCCCCTCTCTCTGTGTGTAGGGCTGATACATACAAGGCATGCTGCACGTGTGTGTGTACCAGGGTGGTGCTCTGGTGGATACAACGTTCATGGTATAAAAGGTGCCCAGTCCAATAAAAAGAGTGCACACATACGATTGTGTACGGTTTGGGCAATGGAAAATGAAGGTTCCAGTTTGTACAAGCATCCAGTTCTGGTCATCCTGTTTCTCTCTAGTGTGTGGAAATAACAAACTGATAGAGCCGACTTAGCTCACGAACTCATTGACGCGAGAACCTCCCAGATCCTACACCATGCACGCATTAGCCAAGCACTAATGAAATACTAGCACTTTGGGAGTGGTACCACCTCACTAGTCAAACACACAATTAGCCATCAAGTTTCCTAGGGATGATTAACCACCAAACTGAAACCAAGCAAGGCAGCTGGACAGCAGTGGCATGCCCACAGTCGACAAACAGCAAAAATGGAGAGATAGAGAGTCATGTGGGGTGCAATGTATTGAATTAATGCTCCAGCCAATTCATCCAAAAGTCCGAACTGATGGAGGGAGGTGGACAATATATTTCAACACTCCCCCTCACGTCTAGGCTATTTTAGTCCTTAGACGTGGGATCGATGTAGGCCGCAGAATCGTTTTATTTAATATCATGCGTTGGCAGGGTCTTGAACTCAAGACCTCTTGGCTCGGATACCATATTATTTCTTTACAACAAGGGCAATGTCACCGAGATCGAAAGAGGATCGCATCTAGTTCTACCCCATCGTAAACTTCTGAACCCCATCGCCACTTTCGCCATGACCTCCGCCTCCACCCAATCAAGCACCATGAGTGCCCTTACCACATCCGTTTCATCAACCTCCACCTTCGCCCTTCCTCCTCCATCTCGCCCTATCCCATGTCCATCGGACCCCAATCCAGAGAAGCTCACGAGGCAAAACTACCTCATGTGGAAGGCTATTGTGCTGCCCCAAATCAAGGGCGCGCAGATGGGCCACCACCTTGATCCGGAGAGCCAAGCGCCGCCGGAGACACTCAGCATCACCAATGGTGGGAAAGAGGAGCAGATTGCGAACTACACCCGCGCCCTCCGGTATGCACAACAGCAGCAAGTTCAAGGTTTTCGATGAGTTCCTTGTCTCGCGAGATCCTTGCGCAGGTGGTCACCCTTCAGACGCCGGCAGAGGTATGGGCAGCGATCCATGCATGCCATGTTTGCTGCCCAAAATCAAGCTCAAGCCATGAACACAAGGATTGAGCTCACCAATCTGAAAAAAAGGAAACTTGACGATGTCAGAGTACCTAGCCAAGATCAAATCGCTGACAGATGAGATCGCGCAGAATCGGGCGTGGCGATGCAAAACGGGAAATTGTTTCACAGGTTCTGCCGGCCTCGACCTCGACTACAACCCGGTCGTGTCGGCTCTTGCTGCACGGGTGGAGCATGTCACCGCCCAAGAGTTGTACACACAGCTGTTAAGTTTTGATGCGCGCCCATCTTCTTCACGGCACCAACATACGACAGTCTTCCGCCAACACCGCCGCGAGGTCGCTGGTCTGCTGCGGCGCGCTGGAACAGCAGCGGCGGGCGTGGCCGTGGCAATGGCCAAGGGCGCGGCCCAAACGGAGGTGCCTACAACAACACGCCTTCTTCCTCTCGCTCGAGGAGGCGGTTACAGCAACAACCACGCCCCTCCGGATCCTCCTCTCAAGGACGTGTTCGATGTCAACACCGCAAAAAAGGCAGGCCATGAGGTCATGGATTGTTGGCACTGCTATGATGAGGACTATGTTCCCGATGCTCGCCTTGTTGCAGCTGCGATTCGGGAGCAAGGAGGAGATGGTACCATCTGGTATGCTGATTCAGGTGCCACCGATCACGCCACCAACGAACTTGAGAAACTTGCCATGAGGGAGAAGTACTACGGCAATGATCAGATTCACACCGCAAGCGGTGGAGGTATGGATATTAGTCATATTGGTCAAGCATCTATTAATTCCCCTAATCTTAAACGTGATCTTGTTCTAAAGGATGTTCTTCATGTTCCACAAGTCGACAAAAACCTTGCATCTATGTCTCGCTTAACTGCTGATAATAATGTCTTCTTTGAAACTCATCCCATGTATTTTTCATAAAGGATCGGGCAACGAGGGAGCTCCTTCATCACGGTAGATGCATTGAGGCTTATACCCCATCACATCCGGAGCATTTAGTTGAAAGCGCCGCCATCAAGTTTACTCTGTTGTCAAGCCCTCCTTGGCGAGATGGCATCAAAGATTAGGACATCCTTCTTCGGTCATAGTTAAGAAAGTTATAAATAAAGACAATCTTCCATTGTCATCTAGTTCAAACATTGAGTCTGTGTGATGCTTGTCAATGTGCAAAGAGTCACCAACTTCCTTATCCTAAGTCAATTAGTGTGTCTCATGCTCCGTTGGAACTTACTTTTAGTGATGTATGGGGTCATGCAAGAGATTCTTTTGGTAGAAAAAAATATTATGTCAGTTTTATTGATGACTTTAGCAAGTTCACTTGGATATATTTGCTTAAGTTTAAATCAGAAGTTCTTTCTATCTTCCAAGAATTCCAGAAATTCGTTGAACGTCAATTTGATGAAAAATCCTTGTAGTCCAGAGTGACTGGGGAAGGGAGTATGAGAAACTCAACTCTTTCTTTCGCAATATATGTATTGCTCATCATGTCTCTTGTCCTCATGCCCACCAACGGAATGGTTCTGCTGAGCGTAAACATCGTCATATTGTTGAAGTAGGCCTATCTCTTCTAGCTCATGCATCAATGCCTCTAAAATATTGGGATGAAGCCTTTATTACTGCCACTTATCTTATCAATCGCCTCCCTACCAAAGTTATTGGCAATATTAGTCCCTTGGAAAAATTGTTTCATCATAAGTCCGATTACAATTCTCTAAGAATCTTTGGTTGTGCTTGTTACCCCAATCTTCGGCCCATATAATCGCTATAAGCTCGAGTTTCGTTCCACTCAATGTGTTTTTCTTGGCTATAGTAATCTTCATAAAGGATACAAGTGTCTTGAGATTTCTACTGGTCGCATATATATTTCTCGAGATGTTGTTTTTGATGAAACAATATTCCCTTTTGCAAAACTTCATCCAAATGCCAGAGCTTTACTTCGTGCAGAAATTGCACTTCTTCTTGATTATATCCCTAGTTCAGATCACGGGGGCGAGTTAAATAGTACTGATCATTTGACTAGTTCCAAAGAAAATTTTAATTTTGATGATAAGTGTGCAGTTTCTGGATGTCATTTTATGCAAGGGAATACAGACGAAACCTGCGCGAGATCCCAGGCTGATCCGAGCGACAACTTCGGCGCTGGATCCGATGGCGATTTTGCTACAGACGACGAGGTAGTTGCGCGATCCGAGGCAGATCTCAGCACGCTGCATGCATCAGGCGCAGCAGTGGCCGACAGCCCCAGCCGTGCGGGGCCCGCCAGCCCAATTAGCGTGAGCCCGCGCCAATCATCGGGCGCTCCAGCCGCGCGCGATGGATCAGCGGCCGACCGAGCCGTGAGTGTGGGGCCTGACGCAGGTAACATGTCGCCCACGGGGCGTTCTCTCGATGGACCAACGGGTTCGAGGCGGATCTCTAGTGCATCGGATCAGGAGCCGGCTGCTGTGCTAGATATGGCGGGATCTTCTGTGGCCACAGATTCTGCTGCGGAACCAGTTACATCAGGATCTTCTGCGCCTACAACTACACAGGTTTGTGAACCAGTTCCTCAAGAAGAACTTCCACGTCGCCATACTCGATCCAAATCTGGTATTCTGAAGACAAATGAGTATACATATGGCACTATAAGGTATGACAAAATTAAACGTGCTTTTCTTACTAGTATGGGAGAACCAACACATTTGCATGATGCTCTTGCTAGTAAAGATTGGAAAGAAGCTATGGATAATGAATATGAGGCACTCATAAAAAATAACACATGGCATTTAGTACCACCGAAAAAGGCAGAAATGTCATAGATTGCAAATGGGTGTATAAGATTAAAAAAGTCTGATGAAAGTATAGACAGATACAAAGCCAGGTTAGTTGCAAAAGGTTTTAAACAAAGGTTTGGTATTGATTATGAAGATACCTTCAGTCCGGTTGTTAAGGCAGCTACTATTCGACTTGTACTATCTATTGTTGTTTCCAGAGGGTGGAGCCTAAGGTAGCTAGATGTTCAGAACGCGTTTCTTCATGGTGTTCTGGAAGAAGAGGTTTTTATGCGGCAACCACCAGGTTATGAGAATACCAGCACACCTCATTATATTTGCAAATTAGATAAAGCTTTATATGGTCTAAAACAGGCCCCAAGAGCCTTGTACTCAAGGTTGAGCACTCAGTTACTTGGGTTTACATCATCAAAAGCGATACCTCATTATTATTTCTTTACAACAAGGGCAATGTCACTATATTTTTTCTTGTATATGTTGATGATATAATTGTTGCTAGTTCAAGTCCAGATGCTACCACTTGTTTGCTTAAGGATTTAAAGATGGAGTTTGCTCTTAAGGATTTGGGTGATCTACATTACTTTCTTGGTATAGAAGTTAAACATGTGAAAGATGGTATACTTTTGTCACAGGAAAAATATGTCAATGACATTCTCAAGAGAGTTGGATTGGAAAATTGCAAGCCAGTAAGTACACCTATTTCAACTTCAGAAAAACTTACCATTGATAGTGGAGAGGCTCTTGGATCTGAGGATGCAACAAACTATAAAAGTGTTGTTGGTCATTACAATATTTAACTCTTACTCGGCCTGACATCTCTAATTCAGTGAATAAAGTATGCCAATATTTACATGCACCTACTACTATTCATTGGACTGCAGTTAAAAGGATTGTGAGGTATCTCAGGTTTTCAGGAGAACTTGGTCTAAGAATTGTCAAGTCTCCTCTATGCCTGTGTCTGCCTACTCTGATGCAGATTGGGCAGGGTGTGCTGATGATAGAAGGTCCACAGGTGGATTTGCTGTGTTCCTGGGAACAAATCTTATATCATGGAGTGCGAGAAAACATGCTACAGTCTCAAGGTCTAGCAATCGAGGTTGAGTATAAAGCTCTAGCAAACGCTACAGCCAAGTTATGTGGATACAAACATTTCTTTATGAACTTGGAGTTAAAACTCCATGAGATGCTAGATTATGGTGTGATAATCTTGGTGCAACCTATCTTTCAGCTAATCCTGTTTTCCATGCACGCACAAAGCATATCAAGTTGATTTCCATTTTATCAGAGAAAGAGTAACACGTAAGTTACTTGACATAAAGTTTATTCCTACTGGTGATCAATTGGCTGATGACTTCACAAAACCACTTACTATGAGAAGGCTCGAGGAGTTCAAGCACAATCTCAACCTTGGTGTTCCTTAGGTTCAGATTGAGGGGGAGTGTTGAAATACTTTGTAATAGGATAGGACTAGAGGTTTAAACTCCTGGAAACCTGTTCTATCTCTTCTTCTGTTTCTCCCTCTCGTTACCGACCTTCTCTGTAAACTCTCAATCAAACTCTTGATCGATCTACTTGTAAGCCACGGCATCATCTGTATAAATAAAACTGCGGCCCGAGAAAAGGGTTCTACGCTTCCCAAGTTATTTTACACAATGACCAGCGGGACATGTTCATGAGATTGAGTGAAGGAGCCAAGCCATGCATACCCGTGACGCAAAACTGGCAAGTAGGAGTATATGTCTATGCATGGTTGAAACAAGGGGCTGCTTCTTACTCTGTCTGGCTAGTTGCCGTGTATGTGCACATAGATGAAAGTAGGGACTGCACCTTCCTTCTTTTGCATTTGTAGAATTGACTTGAAAAAATAAGTAAAATGTATTTTTAACCAACGCTCAAAGTAAAATGCATTTTTTTGTTAGTAAATATATACTCCAGAATAGTGATCTACAAGGCTTAATGACAATTAATTAAATAAATGTGTATTTTTTCATCCAATCTTGGGTCGCCAAAATTTCACATTTACCATATTTTGATTATTTGTTTAACAAAATGTGTTTTATAAAACGAAATAACTATACAGTTTACTAAAATCCAACTCTCACAACATATATTTTGTATTTTCATTTCTACGTCTCATTTTCTTTACATGGCTGGTCGCTCCTCCACCCAACAAACTGTAATTAGCAGAAGTTTTTTAACAGTAATTAGCAGAAGCTTAAGAAAAATACGAAAATTAGCGTCAACCTTGATGCCCACTGGAGGAGGTGGTACTGCCATTGAGAACGGAGCCACATTGTAAAACCTCCATGTTTCTTTGTTAATACTATGGGAGGATTAGTCAAGAATACATGCTGCAACGCATTAAAGTATTCAGCCTACAGAATTTTGTCTTAGTGTGTACTCTATAAGCCAACGTGAATTAATGGTACCGAACCTTTCATATTTGATGCATACAATGGACGTTAATACATGCTAAAAATAGCTTGGGATGGATAGAACCTTTCAACATTAACAAGGCAACAAAACCTAGAGCATAGGCTTACCCAAAACAGATGGTGCTCAAGAACCAATGCTAGAAAGGAGCTGCGTCCATTCCCTGAGTACTCCTGCCATTGCAGGTGTAGGTTGCCATTTTGGTCCGCTGCCATGTAAAGCACCCCACATGGCTTCCTCTTTGGTAAATGCGAGCATCTATAAATCAACAAATAGGAACCTTATCCACAGTAAAGTTCCGATCTTGAAGCAAACTAACGGTTCTGATAGCCACCTCCATAGCTAGTGTTGATAGGAAATCCATGTTCTATACACACACACACACACACACACACACACACACACACACACACACACACACACACACACAAGATCGAGTATACTGGTCATGTTTGCTTTTCATCTCATATTCATGGATTCAACGGTTGTCTTGGCGTTGGTTTACCTGAATTTATATCTGGGAATAGGTACCATCATATAGTGTATTTGATTTGCTGCAAAATTTTATTGTTTAATATCTATCCCCCAAATTTGGAAGTATATTGGATATTCTTGTATGAATTGAGAACGTAGATACTTTTTGGCAGAAATTGATTAATACTTTAACATGTTATATGGAAAGGTTCTATACTTGTAGTAGAAGGGTGTGTGAGAGGTCAGGCTAATATTCAGGCATTTATAAGCACTCAGTTATCATTTGGCACCGCACATCTCAGAATCGATAACTGGTTGTTTTTGGTAACCGATGAATAATGTCATTTGCATTTGCTGGCGTTAGCCTTTGTAGGGAATAAAAATGAGGAGAAACAATGATACATGAGAGGAATTACTAGCTCCATGCTTCAATTTTTTGAGGGGTGGGCACTAAAGGTCTGCTTCGACTGCTGAATTTAGGGTAGGAATCCTTATTTTGCATATTAAAAGATCAACTGAAAACTAAAAAGATGCATTTTGTTATGCTAATAAAATTGAGATATTATATCATTGGGATTTAAACATTCTAGAATAGTAGAAGATCGAAGAAGTGCATTTTAAACATTCTTGGTAGAATAGTAGAAGATCGAAGAAGTGCATTTTCCTATAGGAATAGAAACCAGAGTTATGGAAACAAATATATTTAGAGGTACGATAACCATATGTATAGAAATGCATAAGTTGTTTCATTATTCAGTGCATGAAAGAGGAATAGTTTTTGCCAAACATAGTACAAAGACATCTTAACTGGTGAAGACAAAATCGTTGATCATCTGATCATGCAGTAGTATGCAGAAGATCGTCGTTCCTTTATTTGCTTCTGAAATAAGCTGATCGAAGCTCTTTTATGATAAGTGCATCTTCTTCTTTGCGGAAGTTGATGTGTTGGCTTCGGTTCGAGTCGATCCTGTAATCCATAGAGAAGTTTGTAAATAAATAGTAAGTTGATATGTAGTAAAATTTAGGTTGCTGGTTTTGGTCTGGACCTTTTTTATGGCTTCTTCTTAGTGTCGTGCGAATCATTTTTGATCGCGATAGCAATTTCAAAAGATGGTGCTTCTTGTGCCTTGGCAGAAGATGGTTCCATCGGTTCCTTTAATACTTCAAAGAAAAATGGCGATGGTAATGAAGTAAAAAAATTAGTCAAGGATATAACGAAATGAGAAATATTTGTTATTTATGTTGCATCAAGTGTAGGAGAGATTTGTCCAGCATTTTTATCACTTTCATTAGTGTTGTCCCCGTACTTGTCCTCGGTTTGTTTGTTGTTACTGCTAGTGTTGTACCTATGAAGGGAAAAACTAATAGTTTAGTGTACTACATCTTGAGGCATCACACAATGATCCAGAATTAACTACCTTTACTCGTTTCCTGAACCTAATGCGTGCCAGTTGGTTTTTATTTGCTTGCTCTCTGCTGTATGTAGGGAAATTTTTGAAAAGGAGGACCATGGTGTTTTGATTTGGGTGACACAATATTTTCAATATAACCAGATTGTGATGTCGATGCATCAGCGCCTTGCAAGACATTTGTATGTTTTGATTTGGATTTTGATCCAGAGTTTGATGTCGATGCACCACCACTTGCATGCATTTGTAGAATCAGCCTCGAATCCTTAAAAATGAATGTTTTGATTTGTTTTTGTTTTCTGCATTTTTCACTTGCTAATAAAATGCTACATGGAGCAAGATCGATACGCCGGTAGTGCCATTATTCAGAACAATTATAGATTGGCATTATACAATAGGAATTAGAGGTACATTCACATAGATAGTAAGATGAGGCATAAGAACACTGGTACTAACCTATCTGTTAGCCATTGAATACAATAATGCCTAAACCTTCTAATCCAGCAGAATCAGCCTCGAATCCTTAAAAATGAAGACATGCATTTTTTTAGCACAACAAAATATGAATAGAGAAAAACAATGAAAACCTGGGGGGAAGAGGGGATGCAGAAAGGAGGGAGGATTTGAACGAATTGCATACCTAAAATATTAGCCGTCGCTCTTGGAGAATGATTCCTAGATGTGGGGATAGTTGGGAAGAACCAGCGTAAGATTGCGATTAAATAGGTGTTCATGACATGCTCATAAGTTGAAGGAAGGAAAAACATGAATGTAAAATTGTAACTGGCCCAATAATAATTGGCGGCGGCCCCATCCACTGCTATTGATAACAATTAAGGTCTCAAATAGAGTTAGAAGTTGAATCGAGTTGGGCTCTTCGTGTGATGGCACCGTCCGGTTTCGCAGGCTAGTGGATCTCATCCAGTCACCCGGCGAGGCGCCGTACGTCGGACCAGTCGAACCTCCAAAGGTCGCTGCTGCCGCCTCCTGCATCGCTAGGTTGGGGAACTGTCGTGGATGAGCCGCCACACGATAATTTTTTAAGGGAGCCACGGCAAGCGTTCGTGGGGATTATGTGAGGCTGTGTGTCCATCCGCTTCACGTGGGAAAACTGCCACAGCCCATTGGGCCCAAGTTAACCAGAGCGCCCAAAAATGCTAACGGAGCAGCGCCCATGATGTGAGCGATCTGTATTAGCGAACGACACGAGAACAAGCAGTTCACAGCTAATCTAACGGCCGAAAATGCTCAAAATTTATGATCAGACCGTTGGGAGCATTGATGACCTGAAAGGGCTGAAAAAGTGCTCAGTTTTAATGTATCTAGATGATATAGAATACTCATATTAATAAGGTACACCTTTTTTCTGACACCCATCAAAAAGGAAGCTCAAAGTTAAAGCGTGTATGGCTTAGAGCAATTTAAGGATTGGTGGTCTACTGAGAAGTTTGTCCCGGGTGCATAGGAATGAAGACAAAGTACATAGAAAAGACTAATGTTGATGCATGAGGCCAGTCTAGATCCTAGGTGGTAGCCAGGTGCAGCGGCATGGAACCAGTGCGTAAGCTGATGGGTTTCACCGGCGTTACATTACCTCACTGAGTGTACCAACCCACCTGTGTCCCCCTCACATGGATTGTTTGTTGTTTCTCTCATGTTGCGGTAGCTTCCCAATGGGGGAAGGGGGGCGGAGAATCCGATGTCCGCTCTCGTTAGCTTGTTTTTTCTTTTGTAGGGGTAGCTTATCATATTTTGGCCCGTGTGGTTGGCATCAATAGGGAAAAAACTAGATATGGAAAGAGCAGAGCCGAACCATGTACCTTGCTGGCAGGGTCAGTTAGATATTGCCGAAGTAGCCAAGAAGCATTCCATGCATTCTTGATTGATACTAGCATTACGAGTGGCTCGGCTAAGGTCTTCACGTTCTAGCCAACTAATTTTATTGCTCCATTCCCGACATTTCTATCTGGCGCTCATGCGCCAAATAACAGCTTTTTATACACAACACCCATTAGAATTAGTGAGCGGAAAGTAAATGGACAAGCATAGTTTATTTTGTGAAGCTTTCTGAACCTTTTCGTTGGGTTTTCTTGTCAATTTATTTTTTGATTGGTTTCTTATAAAATATTTAGTTTGGATTTTTCCTTTTCATTTTTTGTATTTTATTACTCTTTTTAAATTTTACTTTTCATTTAACTTTTATTTTCTATTTTGCATTTCTTCATTTTAAATTCATCAAAATATTCCCTTATTCATGAACTTTTCCGAAATTGTGAACTTTTTTTACATTCATGAACTTTTTAAAATTTTGTGAACATTTTCTTCAAATTCGTGAACAACTTTTCAAATTCCCAAATTCTTAAAATTCCGTGCACGTTTTCTGAAATAGTGATATATTTTCAAATCTATGTTGCTTTTCAAATTTGTGAACATTTTTCCAAATGCATGTTAATATTTTTTTAAATTTCCAAACCTTTTTAAATCCACAAACATTTCATCAAATCAATGAATATTTTTGGTTCATGAACCTGTTTGAAATTCATGTTTTTCTTTAAATTCATGAACATTTTTTAAAATTTGTCAACATGCTTATGCACTTGAAGATTTTTAAAATCCATGAAATTTCTATTTCCAATTTTCCCTAAATCATAAAACCTGTGGGCTATTTTCTCGCTAAACTATCAGCAGGGCACGGACCAAAAATACCAGCGAGCAAAAGAGGAAGCGGGTACAAAAAAAAGGGCATTTCCTAAAGGGGGTCCCTAGCTGACGCTCGCAAGCGTCAATCTGACGTGCTTTCGCGCAGTGTGCGGTCTTAATGGGCCAGCCCATTCGGTGGCGTTCATATCCAGTCGCTACTAAAATCCAAAAAAAAAAGAACGCATTCTTGAGGAATCGAACTCTACACCGCACGATAAAAACTAATTGTTCCCTACCACTTCAGATAGCTAGTTTCCGTGGCTTGAAGGCAGCGCGCGTTTTTAAGTACTGGATACAGAGGTAGATTAAAAAGTAGATAAAAGAAAAATCGAAATATTAACCATTTAATATTTTTAAATATACATTTAATATCTTTTGATGTACGATGAACAATAGTTAAATGCACATTGAATACATTTTATATATGCTGAACAATATATATATATTGAACTTTTTTGATATACACTGAACAATTTTTCACACAATGAACATTTCTTTTATGTACGCTGAACAATATTTAAATACACATGGAACAATTTTTGTGATATACGCTGAACAATTTTTGCATTGTGAACGAATTTTGAAAAAGTGAACAGAATTTGATAACCGTGAACAATTTCTGAAATCATGAACAGAAATTGGAATTTCTAATATTTTTTGAAAACCAAGGTTAATAAATGAGAAAAGGTAGAAGAAAGGGGGAAAAGAAAGAAATAGGAACAGAAACAAAAGAGGAAAAAGGACAAAAATAAAAAAGGAAGCAGGAAAAACCGGAAAACTGGCAAAAGAAAAAAAACAGCAAAAAACCGGTTGAGGGAACCTTCCAGAAGGTTCCAAAACCGGTTTGCCTCCTGCAGTGCTATTAACGCAGGCAGTGGGCCAGCCCGTTTCGCGGTGCTCGCTCGCCCGCTTCAGCGGAAGCGCAGCAGTTCGACGCACGCGCGCGTCAAATCGGGTTCGCCTTTCCTAAAAGGCTGATTCCCAAACGGGCACACAACCCCCTCCCGTCATGGGCCAGGCCCGTTTTACTTCTTTTTTTTCATTCCTTTAATGATCCAAAAAGTACATGCCTGTCGCAGGAGTCGAACTCTATAACTAGAGCCTTTGTTCGAGCGCAGCTAGCCAATCGAGACATGTTTCCAGTCTGGTTTCCTTTTTGTTTGGTCGTATTAAGAAAATGTTCATCATATATTATGAAATATTTCACCTTTCAATTTATAAAAATGTTCATAATGTATTACATTTCATCATATATTATGAAATTGTTTAATGTATATTAAAAATATTCATTCTGTACTTAAAATTTGATCATCTTACATTAAACAATTGTTCAACGCATACCACAAAATGTTCCATTTGTGTATTTGAAATTTGTTCAATGTTTGCTTACAAAAAGTTCACTGTATTTTAAAATTTGTTCAACGTATATTATAAAAATAAATTGGAAAAAATGATTTGCCGCTGTCTACTTTTAGACTAGTGTTGCACAAAAACCGTTGCAGGATGCTAGCTTGGCTGGCTAGGCATGCTAGAATCCACCGGGAGATCGGGAGTTCAAACCACACGTGCGCTTCTTTTGTTCTGCTCAACGTATAGGACCTCCTGGGAATCCAAAGTGGGCCGGCCCATAAAAGGGGCGCGCGTGGGCGCCGGTTGCTCCGAGTGGCGCTTAAGGCGCCACATAGGAGCTCCCAAAAAGAGAGTGAAATAAGCCATCTATCAAAAAAAACATTAGGCAATCTAGCGAATCGAAGGAATGGTAGATGTGCCGGCCGATACAAGTGTCCTCGGTACACCTCAAAAAAAAAATACAAAGTGTCCTCGGGTGCCATAGCAGAAAACTGGTGCTTTGCTAAAAAAAACAATACCGGTGCTTGAACCGCTGTATCGGACGAGTTTCCCTATTCCGCGTGTAGGTAGCACACGAGCAACAACGCAAATACCCCCGGCTCCCCCGCTACATACATGGGCCAGCCCACTAGCTCATGTACAGTTTTCGGAAGGTTCTGGAACCTTCCCAAATTTTTCTGTCATTTATTTCGTTTTATCCATTTATCTTTTTGGTCTTTTCCTTTTTATTTTATTTTATTTTTCTTTTTTTCTTTTTGTTTTTCCCATTTTTGTTCTTTATTTAAAACTTGCACAAACAAATCTGAAATATGAGAACGTCTTTTCCAAATTGGTGAACATTGAACATTTTTATCAAATAGCCTGAATATTTTTAAATTCATAATTTTTATGTCAAATTTAAAAAATGTTCAAATTATTCATAAATTACCAATATTTTTAAATTTTTTGAAAACTTTTCTAAATGTTCAAATTAGTCTGTTCGGGCGTTCGGTTAGCATGATTCATAGAGATCGCCTGAATGGCAAAAGCTGTACTTGGTGCTGGTTTAATTTTTTTATCCTTTAACAACCTCATGACGCTCCCACCAAATATACCAGGCCGCCACATAATCGCTTTCTTGCAGCCCCGACTGACCGAGAACAGGTGATTTCTTCACTATGTATTTCAGAAGTTCCTCCATCACCACTGAACCCGAACGGTCAGTGTTAAGAGC
Source organism: Aegilops bicornis (assembly GCA_021605145.1). Classification (NCBI taxonomy): domain Eukaryota; kingdom Viridiplantae; phylum Streptophyta; class Magnoliopsida; order Poales; family Poaceae; genus Aegilops; species Aegilops bicornis. Next base: position 19,365,811 of record CM038670.1, on the reverse strand, counting down.
CCTCAGTATTATGTCATATAATCCCAAGGATTTCCAAACCTGCTTTGCACGCTCACATGTAAAAGCTAGATGTCGAATATCTTCTCCCCACTGGTGGCAAATAGGGCATGCAGGTGATACCTTGAAGTGTCTATTCCTCAGTATTCCCACTCCTTGAATAATGCCGTGTAGAGCTACTTAATACAAATTTTTGATCGTACTAGGAATGTGCAGCTTCCATAGTATATCCCAAACCGAATTCTCATTTGACGTTTCAGTTGGATTTTTCCTCGGCACGGCTCCGAACTGGTGCTCCCATTCTATGTAGTATGCCGATCTGACGGTGAAACTGTAGGTTGTAGCATGCCACGCCACAAAGTCCTCTGGTAGCTGTCTGACGGTGGAATTCCTATGATTCAGTCCGCATCCACTCCAAGAAAATTGATATTATTAGTTGTTCATCCTAATCTCCTGTATCCGGGTCCATGAGTTCATAAACAATATTTAGTAAAATGTTTCCTCTAGGTGTGATAATCTTCCTTGAGGGGCTCTGTGGGATCCAATGATCACTCCAAATATTGATCCTAGTAGCAGAACCAACTCTCCATATATGACCTCTTTTAAAGGTTTGAAGACCAACCACTATGCTTTGCCAAGTGAAGAAGCTCCCTTCTTGGGCCCAACATTCAGCAAGTTCCCACTGGATAATACTTTGCTCTAAGTACCTGTGCACATAATGTCTCGGGATGGGTTATCAATCTCCATTCCGCTTTGCCCGCATGGAAAGGTTGAAACCATGTAGGTCTATAAATCCCATGCCACCCTTAGATTTTGGTAGACACATCCTCCACCAGGCAAACCAGTGCATGCGTTGTTGCTCCTCGGTGTGTCCCCACCAAAAGGCTGACAATGCATCAGTAATCTCCTTAGACACCTTTTTTGGAATTTCAAAAACTGCCATAGCAAAGACTGAAATGGATTGATTATTGCTTTCAACAAAATCTCCTTACCTCCCATAGAGAGAATTTTCTCTTTCTACCCTTTCAGACGGTCAATGATTCTTTCAACAAGGTACTCAAAGCTTTCACTTTTATCTAACCCCGCCATATAAGGGAGGCCCAAGTATTTGTCGAAATAGCTTCTATCATGATATTTAGATCATTGCAAATCTCCGCTTTCAACTCAACTACAACATTGGGACTGAAGAAGATACTACTCTTCCCCATGCTCACCATCTGCCCTAAACTAGCACAATATTCATCCAACACCTGTCTCAATGAGGTTTCGTTAACCAAATCCGCTTTCATAAGGATAAGGGAATCATCAGCAAATAGTAAATGAGAAACCGATGGTGCATTTCTGCACACCCGAACACCTTCAATGCCACGAACCTCCTCTTTGTGAGCCAAAGCACTAGATAAACCCTTTGCACAGATCAAGAATAAATAAGGTGATAGTGGATCCCCTTCTCTGAGTACCCTGCTAGGGATAAAACCCTCAGTTTCTTGATCATTAAATCTGATTTTATATTTAACTGAGTTAACACAAGCCATTAAAAGGTCAACAAACTCGGAATGAAAACCCAACTATAGCATTATCTTTTCAAGAAACTTCCACTCCATCCTATCATAAGCTTTGTGCATGTCTAGTTTCACAGCACAATAACCAACCTCCCCTTTCTTTCTGTTCTTTATTGTATGCAAACTTTCATAGGCCAAAAGAATATTATCAGTGATGAGTCTGCACTGGTACAAAGCACTCTGAATTGGAGAGATAATATCATCAAGATTGATTTTTAATATGAATGCTATTATCTTGGATATTATTTTGTAAAGAACATTGCAAAGACTAATTGGCCAATATTTGGTAATTTGCTCGGGTTCATCTACCTTGGGGATAAGTACAATTACTGTGTCGTTCAACCCTTCTGGAATAACTTTATAAATGATAGCTTTAAGCACTTATGAAGTCAGAGCATCGCCAATAATATGCCAACATTTTTTGAAGAAAATTGCATGGAGGCCATCCGTACCTGGTGCCTTCATGTCGCCAATTGAGAAAAGAGCCTTCTTAACCTCCTCGGCTGAGTATGATTTCATAAGCTCACCATTCATAGCCGAAGACACACATGGCATCACCTTATTAATAAGGTTCGGGTCCGCTCTTCAACTTCTGTAGAGAAAAGACCCGCAAGGTACAGTATACCTTTATAATTGGATTTGAAAAGAATTAACTACCATGCCATTACATAATACATCTCTATTATCTAGAAACCTTTCACGTATATGTGTTAAAAAAAACCTTTCATGTACATAATGTAAGTTCTCCCCCACGCAGCTTAAGTGCTGCACAAACAAAAGTTAGGCAACGCAACACCTATTTCCTTCAATAAAAATAAATCCATAACGCAACATCAAGATTCCAACTAAGGTAACAATTGATCCAACAATATAGTAATATCAAACCTCTCTATTAATGGCATATTTTCTAATCTTTCTAATCTTCAAGCGCATTGCATCCATCTTGATCTTGTGATCATCGACAACATCGGCAACATACAACTCCAATTTCATCATTTCTTCTTCAAATCTTTTCAATTTTTCTTTCAAATACACGTTTTTTTCAACTAAATTTAACTTCTCGACAAGAGGGTCGGTCGCATACCTCCTAGATAAAAATATCTATGTCAACTTGATGGGCATAATTTACGTAAACACGAAATGCAACAAATAGTTATAAAAGAGAATATAGCACATCCGAATCATAAACCGGACGAGGGCCGACAGGGAAGGATATCAAGACCATGACACTATGTATAACAAATAATCATACAAGTAATAAAATTATACAAGTAACTATCAAAATCATACAAATAAAATTCTTTTTTTTATAAAAAGGATAAGAAAAGAGGCTCACCAAGGTGGTGCCGCCTACTGGGATGATGCGGAGATCGACGGTGGTTATGACAGGGACGGAAGGCACTAAGTAACCACACCTACACACATGCAAACTAAGAAGTTAATTTGAGCTCAGATTGCATATAAATCAAATAAACTCCATAAAATTACTCCCCAACTAAAACTCACAAATCACTATACTTATAGAGCATTGCACGAGCTAATCTAGCAATGAGAGATGAAAGGGCAAAATTGCTAATCTTTCGGAACACTTGGACCGGATGGTGTGTCTTCAAATCTTCATATATTTTTACAAAAATGGAGGATGAGCTTGAGCAAAGGGCAAGAACAGTGGAAGGGAAAGGAGAAAGTAGAGAATGGGCTCGGGCTGGATGAAGTGTTTATATAGGGGCATATCTAGCCCCGATTAGTTATAAAAACCGGGACTAAAGGTATACCTCTAGTCGATTTGTATCACATACCGGGACTAAATGGGCTCGTGGGGGCCCCAGCCTGACGCCAGCCTGCCACCACCCCTTTAGTCTTGGTTTGTGTCACAAACCGGGACTAGAGGTACAAAATGAACCGGGACTAATGATGCACGTGTCCCCGACCGCTCCTAGCCGTTGGAACCGGGGGTAATGGTCACATTAGTCCCGGGCTTTAATCAAACCGGGGCTAATTATCTGAACATAAGGTCTATTTTCTAATAGTGTGATATTATTTAATATAAAGTTAGTCAAACCTTATAAAGCTTGGCTTTGACTAAAACTTTATGTGCAGACTAAAAAGAAATAAAGGGAGTACGTTAGGGCTGGAAAAAAGCTCGAAACTTCGTGAGCTAAACAAGTAACTTCGTGACTCGGCTGGAATCGACTCGAACTCGAAGAATAACGAGTTGAGCCGAGCTTTAATTTAAGATCGTTTATAGACCAAGTTAAACGAGTCAATCTCACGAGTAATCATGTAACTCGTTAGGCTCGTTACAAGAGATTAGCCAAACACCCTGTGTCCTAGGCGCACAACACAAGGCCCGCCGCCAATGCACCTTACAAATATGAAAAAAATATTACTCGTGAATGCATAGTGTACATATTAAACATGTACAATGTTCACAAACAATGTTCATTTTATCTTATTCATAAGGTTTTATGTTCATATCCTTAACGAGTTTAACAAGCTAAACGAGCCAGCTCACGAGTTATACAAGTCGAGCCAATCTTGGATTTGAGCTCGTTATAGTAACAAGTCGAGTCGAGCTAGCTCGTTAAGGAAACGAGCTTTGGCGAGTCGAGCCTGGCTCGACTCACCTCGATTTCCAGCCCTAGAGTACGTCGTGCAACCAATGCAAGCAGCTAAACTAAACATGCGGAATATACTACATCAGTGCAACTAGCTTGAGTAGTTGATTATATGCACATGTTACAGGCATTAACAGCTGCCCTAGCTTGCGCATGTTGCTCGCATGTGATAATTCACTCAATTCACATCTGGCCATTCTACCATCGATCCAAGCACGATCCATTAAGCCAAGTAATAATTAATCAATAATGTATGCAATAATAGATACAGTACACCGCAACCTGTGTGGTTAACACGTACGCGTGCGTGTAACATGCTGTGCACAGCGAGAAAGCCATCGCCAAAGAAAGGTTGACTCTAAGTATTTTGCTGCCTATAAATAGAGCACCTCCAACTTCATGGTATAGGCACCACTTGCTCTTCTTCTCATCTGTCTTCTTCCCCTAACTCTTGCCATCTCCACCTCCAGCTTCATAATGTCTGCTTCTGGTTCCGCCGCCCGTCTCCTTGTCGGCACCGTCGCCTGCGCCGTGCTCATCATCCTGAACATGAACATGGCGCAGGGGCAGACCACATTCGAATGTGCCAAGTGCAACAGGGAGTGCGTCGCATCTTCCGCCACCACCACCCTGAGCGCCGTCTGCTACACCACCAGGTGCGTCGTGGCGAAACAATGCCCGTCGATGTGGCCAAGCTCATGTGCGAGGACTGCAATGACAAGTGCATCAGGGGCTGCGTCTTCGCCAGGGGGCATCAACCTCGATAACGCATGTCAATCACAGTGCGCATGCCGACCCCAGTGTGTGCCCGGTGAGGAGACAGACGCATGCGAGGCGTGCAGAGCTGCCGCAATCGCCGTGTGCAACAATGACTGCTTCGTCCGCGACTGCATCTTGCAATTCCAATGCCCTTCTCCACTGGAGCCGCTGCCGCCGCCGCCCGGCTATGTCGCCCTCAGCCTGAAGCTAGCATGTCGCTGGCTTGGTCACCGTTCCGGTCATCATGTTATCATTTCTCCCGCTTGCTTTCATCCTTCTAGCTAGCCACCGTTATACTGTTTGATCATGTAGTGCGTTGATCTTTGTAATGCCCTTCATGTGTTATCCTTAATCTTTCAATTATTTCCCGTTCTGATAATAAAGAATCGTTTTATCATCATTATCCGTTCATGCATTTAGTGTTAATGTTGGCTTTTCCCAAGGATTTCTCTTGAGATAGATTTCAACTCTGATTCGACTACGTGCATGCATCTACTGAGTTAGGGATGGTTGTATGTTTTTTATGCTCACATGTGCGGGCTCCGGAGCGTGACGCGTGACATGGTTGCTCAGAGGTGTTAAGACCTGTCATTAATATAAACAATGTTCTTCATTATTTACATACGCAACCACCCGTGTTTAATAAAAATAATAAGGAAAAAGACACTAACACATCACACTTAAAGTAATAAAAAAATGATCTCATAGTATCGACAATCTAGTTATACATAAATGATTCTTGAATGTTCAAGCAAAGAAATGATCACCAAACTAGCAACCAATTAAGCATTCGAAAAATTAACGACACATGTGTCTTCTCTGTACCACATATAAAATCTCAACATAAGTATCGACGGGGCGCGGCATGCCGCTGCATAGGCATAGCTAGTGATCTCTATTCTCTATTCCCTATTCCTATTAAGCCCCCACAACAAAAATTGCGTCATCACAAATGATAGCCAGTAATTTCAGTGTGTAAGCATCACCGCAAGTAGCCACAACGCACGCACACCCACAGATCGGGGAGCCACAACGCCTCCTTCTGCTTTGCTCTTCGTCACCACTGCGCCCAGCCCACACACAGACTCGTGCAAGGTGCCGTCTGCCTCCTCCACCGCATCACCCTTCCTGTTCTGCATCTTGTAATTCTTGATTAGTACTCTGTCAACATAGTCCGCACTCCTGTGCAAAGAAAAACATAGTCGGCACCCGGAGATGTACCAACGTTGCCGTGGGGTCTTGTTGTACAACTATTCTCTTGTTATTGATTAGTAATCTGCCATATGGAATTCTTGAGTGGTAATCTACAGCTATTCTCTTGTTCTTCTACATCTTGCAGCTGCCAGAGGTTGGACTGCTGCATGTTGTCCAGGAACCTTCTTCTTGTATTGTGCATGCCATACCTCCTCCTCCTCCTCACGGCCTACGGTAGCAAGCTCCGACCGAACGATCTGACGCCAGGCAGCCCGTGCTGACCGATTCGGGGACTCGGGCATTGAAGTATATGTCGATGACCGGCTCTGCTCAACGGGCCGAGGGGAGGCACCGCCGAGCAAGAGCACCCCGGCGAGGCGCTCGTGGTCGAAGAGGCGTACAGGTGCAGGGACTCCGGGGCCATGCTGGGTGATACATCCATTAGAATCATTAGTCGTCAACCCGTGCAGGAGCAATTGAAAGACAACAAAATTTTATGTGATGTTTATGAAAATGTGATAATTCGTTTTCTGAAATGTCGGTGCCTCAAATTTTTAATGGTCCATGGAAAGATAATAAAGAATCATATTCATTCACAAATTTTTTTCCTTGTCATCCGTTCTTGTGGAAACTGTTTTTTGATAGATCCCTCACGTTGATTTAAATATTGTTATCCCACTAACTGAATATATTCTCACTACTATGTATGGTGCTATATTTCTCCTTTTTCCAGTGTATTTATTTTGTCGTTTTAATGGACGCATGTGTACAGATGCATGCATACTTAAAGTTGTTTCAGTCATATCTAACTTTGATATAGCTAAGTTTAGGCCAAGTGATACTTGTCTAAAAATGTGGCTAAAGCTAACAAAAGCCAAGAAATAATTATGGAAAAATAGAAAAAATATAGATTATAAGCTAGATGCAAATGTATGGACATTGAAGTGTAGAATATCACAACTGCATGTGGAATAAATAAAATACATACCTCAGAGTTCGTCCCTTTCATTAAATTGAATCTATGTAATTTATTTTATATGTATACACTGGTAGAAAAAGGGTCTTTAGTCCCGGTTCGGGAACCGGGACTAGTAGGTCGATTACTAATGCCCTTGTCCTTTAGTCGGTTCTTACACGAACCGGGACAGATGGGCCTCCACATGGCCGCTGCGCACTACTAGGAAAAGGGCTATAGATGAAATGGACACTAATGACGCACCAGACATGTGGTGCGCCACTACTATATACTAATGGCGCACCATGTGTTGGTGCGTCATTAATATCAAATACTAATGACGCACCACATCACAGTGCGCCATTAGTAACAATTTTCTCAACACTAGTAATGGCGCACCAGGGGATAGTGCGTCATTACTAGTTAAACTAGTAATGGCGCACCACATCCACGGTGCGTCATTAGTAAAAAAAATCAATTTTTTTTCAATTTTTTTTTAAAACTAGTAATGGCGCACCAGGGGATAGTGCGCCATTACTAGTTTTAACTAGTAATGGCGCACCACATCCACGGTGCGCCACTAGTAAATTTTTTTCAAATTTTTGTTCAATTTTTTTTCAAAACTAGTAATGGTGCACCGTGGGAGTGTCTAGTTGAACTAGTAATGGCGCACCACTCCCACGGTGCACCATTACTAACTTTGCCCAAAAATTCCACCAAATGCACCCCCCTCCCATGGACCGCCTTTTCAGTTTTTAAAAAAATTAAAAGAAAATGATAAAAATGTCAAAAAAATAAAAGAAAATAAGTTTCCCATGTGATATGTGGTCTAGTTGTTGGGAAATTTTACAAATATGAATTTCGACTTTATTTGCAAAATCTCTCTGGAAATTTGTAAAATGGGCATAACTTTTGCATACGAACTCGGATTAAAAAGTTTTTTATATGAAAAATCATCTACTCGAAAAGTTACATCCGAATTTAACCTAACAAAAAAAAATTACGGGGCTTTCAAGATCTAGAGGCAAAAAAATTCAAAAAAAATCAAACTTACTAGTGGGGCACCGTGGATGTGGTGCGCCACTAGTAATGAAAAAAATTGGTTTTGAATTTTTTAAAAAAATAATCGTAATATGACCGGAAGTTTGAAATATTTTTCAAAATTTCATCATAGTCATGAACATGAACAAAGTCCTAGACATCAACAAGGTATAATAGGATTGATATGCTAGATATATCAACAAGTCCTGTGAAGTGAGCTATTCTTTGGGTTGGATAGAACTCTGAATTTAAGCGTGCTTGGGCTGGAGTAGTGTGAGGATGGGTGACCTTTGGAAAGTTTGACCATGGAGTGTGATTTGACCTGAGATTAAGCATATTGACCCGAGATTAAGCCATAGTGACATGAGATTAAGAAAAAACGAAAAAAAAATTGAAAAATTTTGAAAAAAAATTAAAAAAAAATTCTGATAAAAAAATTTGAAAAAAAATTGTTACTAATGGCGCACTTCTATGTGGTGCGCCATTAGTATACCAGATACTAATAGCGCACCTTGGGCTATACTAATGGCGCACCAGCGGTGCGCCATTAGTATACCAGATACTAATGGCGCAGGTGCGGCATTAGAAAAAAATCTAATGGCGTGGTGCTAGTGGCGCACATGTAGTGCGCCATTAGTAGTGAAAACAGGTGCGCCATTAGCAGCCCTTTTTCTAGTAGTGGCGGCCAGCCCAATCAGGGGGGCCTTTGGTCCCGGTTGGTGACACCAACCAGGACCACTAGGCATACACGTGTCAGCAGCTGGCTGGAGCTGAGGTTTTTTTGAAAGGGCTGGTTGTTAGGGGTTTTGGGAGTTAATTCAGGTTGTTATTAGCTAGCTAATAGAGAGAAGTGTCCCCTCTTATATATCTCCGTGCTTGGTTTACCAACGCTACTGCTATGCCTAATGTTAACAAGGCTGAGATTGAAGTGAAGGCAACATGTGGTGAATGTCGAAAGTAATACTAATCCTAACTTGATCAAGTTTGGATCGTACTACTTTCGACATGCACCACATGCATGTTGCCTTCACTTCAATCCAGTCCATATTCATTTCACACGCTCACATCATGCATCTCATATATAATAACAAGTTCTACTAATTAATCATCATCATACAACTTCTACTTGTTATTAATAACAAGTCATACGATCATCGTCCTCATAGTCATCGAACCAACCCTACTTAATTGTTATTAGCACATGATCATCATTATGAGGTATAAATACCCTCTTTAAGGTAAAATAGCATAAAACAATATAGACCCTGACTCTCCATTATGGAAAATGGAGATCATCCTATCTCAATTCTTGCGCTTCGCTTCCTTTTGCTTCCAAGAACCTCCTTACGACTGTCCATACGTTTTTTCCATTCTTTGATTGTCATGTCTCCACTTCTTTTAGAAATTCGGTATGGACAGTTGAGATTCGTATGACGACCTGGTTGTATGCCTTCTTCCCAACAGCTTCGCTAGCTAAAAAACAACCTTGGCACATGTTCATCCCGGGCAGCCCCCATGATCTCCCCTAGCAATCAGCCAGCTCGCCGGCTGTCCATGTCGCCGCCGGCCGCCACCCTCGACCGCCCTCCGTCGCCTGGACGTCCTCCCGGCCGCCGGCTCCTCTCCAGCATCACCATCACTTGTTCCCAGCGTGGCCCGACCCGATCGCAGCACCCCCCGTCACCGTGGATCTCGCTGGCTCCGCCGCATGCAGCTCCCGCCGGCGAAGGTCGCAGCTTCGGTGAAGGAGTGCCGCCATTTCATCAATGGTGAGGTGCCAGTTCCAGCTTTTTCTCGCGGGGTTGAAGCTTTTCAAAAATAGGGTTGTAGCTTGTCATGTCATCTATTGCAATGTGTGTGTGTGTGTGTGTGTGTGTGTGTGTGTGTGTGTGTGTGTGTGTGTGTGTGTGTGTTGGTCAATGGACATATGGATTAGAATGTAATGTTGGAACCAACACTTGACATGTGGTTAAACCCACTCGAAATATATATTTGTAGAGTTGGCATAAGACGACACACCAGTTATGAATGAACAATTGTGAATGAAATATGAAACTTATACCCCTCACGGTGGTCTAGTATCCCTATATCATTACAATGACATGGGAAGTTTCATTTTCCATTACCCAAACCTTGCACAATCATATGAGTGCACTCTTTTTACTAGATCGCGCACCTTTCATACCATGAAAGTCAGACCCCTCAGGGCACAACCCTAGTCGAGCAGGTGGTTGATGGAGGTGTCACCGAACAGAATTGTCCCTCAACCTTGCACATCGTATGTGTCCACTCTCTTTATTGGAGCAGACACCTTTTATACCTCTAACATTATACCATTTGACGCACCATCCTTGTCGAGCAGCTCCCTTTGACGGTGCACCGCCGCCTCTGACCATCCATATACACCCAACCCCCCTCTCTCTGTGTGTATGTGTGGCCTTGTGGCAGCGCTGGCGTCTGCGTGTGTGTGTACCAGGGTGGTGCTCTGGTGGATACAACGTTCATGATATAAAAGGTGCCCAGTCCAATAAAAAGAGTGCACACATACGATTGTGTACGGTTTGGGCAATGGAAAATGAAGGTTCCAGTTTGTACAAGCATCCAGTTCTGGTCATCCTGTTTCTCTCTAGTGTGTGGAAATAACAAACTGATAGAGCCGACTTAGCTCACGAACTCATTGACGCGAGAACCTCCCAGATCCTACACCATGCACGCATTAGCCAAGCACTAATGAAATACTAGCACTTTGGGAGTGGTACCACCTCACTAGTCAAACACACAATTAGCCATCAAGTTTCCTAGGGATGATTAACCACCAAACTGAAACCAAGCAAGGCAGCTGGACAGCAGTGGCATGCCCACAGTCGGCAAACAGCAAAAATGGAGAGATAGAGAGTCATGTGGGGTGCAATGTATTGAATTAATGCTCCAGCCAATTCATCCAAAAGTCCGAACTGATGGAGGGAGGTGGACAATATATTTCAACACTCCCCCTCACGTCTAGGCTATTTTAGTCCTTAGACGTGGGATCGATGTAGGCCGCAGAATCGTTTTATTTAATACTGCGTTGGCAGGGTCTTGAACTCAAGACCTCTTGGCTCGGATACCATATTATTTCTTTACAACAAGGGCAATGTCACCGAGATCGAAAGAGGATCGCATCTAGTTCTACCCCATCGTAAACTTCTGAACCCCATCGCCACTTTCGCCATGACCTCCGCCTCCACCCAATCAAGCACCATGAGTGCCCTTACCACATCCGTTTCATCAACCTCCACCTTCGCCCCTTCCTCCTCCATCTCGTCCTATCCCATGTCCATCGGACCCCCAATCCAGGAGAAGCTCACGAGGCAAAACTACCTCATGTGGAAGGCTATTGTGCTGCCCCAAATCAAGGGCGCGCAGATGGGCCACCACCTTGATCCGGAGAGCCAAGCGCCGCCGGAGACACTCAGCATCACCAATGGTGGGAAAGAGGAGCAGATTGCGAACTACACCCGCGTCCTCTGGTATGCACAACAGCAGCAAGTTCAAGGTTTTCTGATGAGTTCCTTGTCTCGCGAGATCCTTGCGCAGGTGGTCACCCTTCAGACGCCGGCAGAGGTATGGGCAGCGATCCATGCATGCCATGTTTGCTGCCCAAAATCAAGCTCAAGCCATGAACACAAGGATTGAGCTCACCAATCTGAAAAAAAGGAAACTTGACGATGTCGAGTACCTAGCCAAGATCAAATCGCTGATGATGAGATCGCGTGCCTTTGGCGTGGCGATGCAAAACGGGGAAATTGTTTCACAGGTTCTGGCCGGCCTCGACCTCGACTACAACCCGGTCGTGTCGGCTCTTGCTGCACGGGTGGAGCATGTCACCGTCCAAGAGTTGTACACACAGCTGTTAAGTTTTGATGCGCGCCTCCATCTTCTTCACGGCACCAACATACGACAGTCTTCCGCCAACGCCGCCTCGCGAGGTCGCGGGTCTGCTCGTGGGCGCGGCCGCGGGAACAGCAGCGGCGGGCGTGGCCGTGGCAATGGCCAAGGGGCGCGTCCAAACGGAGGTGCCTACAACAACACGTCTTCTTCCTCTCGTTCTGGAGGAGGCGGCTACAGCAACAACCACGTCCCCTCTGGATCCTCCTCTCAAGGACGTGTTCGATGTCAACACTGCAAAAAAGGCAGGCCATGAGGTCATGGATTGTTGGCACTGCTATGATGAGGACTATGTTCCCGATGCTCGTCTTGTTGCAGCTGCGATTCGGGAGCAAGGAGGAGATGGTACCATCTGGTATGCTGATTCAGGTGCCACTGATCACGTCACCAACGAACTTGAGAAACTTGCCATGAGGGAGAAGTACTACGGCAATGATCAGATTCACACCGCAAGCGGTGGAGGTATGGATATTAGTCATATTGGTCAAGCATCTATTAATTCCCCTAATCTTAAACGTGATCTTGTTCTAAAGGATGTTCTTCATGTTCCACAAGCCGACAAAAACCTTGCATCTATGTCTCGTTTAACTGCTGATAATAATGTCTTCTTTGAAACTCATCCCATGTATTTTTTCATAAAGGATCGGGCAACGAGGGAGCTCCTTCATCACGGTAGATGCATTGGAGGCTTATACCCCATCACATCCGGAGCATTTAGTTGAAAGCGTCGTCATCAAGTTTACTCTGTTGTCAAGCCCTCCTTGGCGAGATGGCATCAAAGATTAGGACATCCTTCTTCGGTCATAGTTAAGCAAGTTATAAATAAAGACAATCTTCCATTGTCATCTAGTTCAAACATTGAGTCTGTGTGTGATGCTTGTCAATGTGCAAAGAGTCACCAACTTCCTTATCCTAAGTCAATTAGTGTGTCTCATGCTCCGTTGGAACTTACTTTTAGTGATGTATGGGGTCATGCAAGAGATTCTTTTGGTAGAAAAAAATATTATGTCAGTTTTATTGATGACTTTAGCAAGTTCACTTGGATATATTTGCTTAAGTTTAAATCAGAAGTTCTTTCTATCTTCCAAGAATTCCAGAAATTCGTTGAACGTCAATTTGACAGAAAAATCCTTGTAGTCCAGTGGATCGGGAAGGGAGTATGAGAAACTCAACTCTTTCTTTACGCAATATATGTATTGCTCATCATGTCTCTTGTCCTCATGCCCACCAACGGAATGGTTCTGCTGAGCGTAAACATCGTCATATTGTTGAAGTAGGCCTATCTCTTCTAGCTCATGCATCAATGCCTCTAAAATATTGGGATGAAGCCTTTATTACTGCCACTTATCTTATCAATCGTCTCCCTACCAAAGTTATTGGCAATATTAGTCCCTTGGAAAAATTGTTTCATCATAAGCCCGATTACAATTCTCTAAGAATCTTTGGTTGTGCTTGTTACCCCAATCTTCGTCCATATAATCGTCATAAGCTCGAGTTTCGTTCCACTCAATGTGTTTTTCTTGGCTATAGTAATCTTCATAAAGGATACAAGTGTCTTGAGATTTCTACTGGTCGCATATATATTTCTCGAGATGTTGTTTTTGATGAAACAGTATTCCCTTTTGCAAAACTTCATCCAAATGCCAGAGCTTTACTTCGTGCAGAAATTGCACTTCTTCTTGATTATATCCCTAGTTCAGATCACGGGGGCGAGTTAAATAGTACTGATCATTTGACTAGTTCCAAAGAAAATTTTAATTTTGATGATAAGTGTGCAGTTTCTGGATGTCATTTTATGCAAGGGAATACAGACGAAACCTGCGCGAGATCCCAGGCTGATCCGGCGACAACCCGGGCGCTGGATCCGATGGCGATTTTACTTTCTGAGACGACGAGGTAGTTGCGCGATCCGAGGCAGATCTCAGCACGCTGCATGCATCGAGCGCAGCGATGGCCGACAGCCCCAGCTGCGGGGGCCCGCCAGCCAATTAAGCGTGAGCCAGCGCCAATCATCAGGCGCTCCAGCGTAGCGATGGATCAGCGGCCGACCGAGCCGTGAGTGTGGGGCTGGCGCGGGTAACATGTCGCCCACGGGGCGTTCTCTCGATGGACCAACGGGTTCGAGGCGGATCTCTAGTGCATCGGATCAGGAGCCGGCTGCTGTGCTAGATATGGCGGGATCTTCTGTGGCCACAGATTCTGCTGCGGAACCAGTTACATCAGGATCTTCTGCGCCTACAACTACACAGGTTTGTGAACCAGTTCCTGCGCAAGAACTTCCACGTCGCCATACTCGATCCAAATCTGGTATTCTGAAGACAAATGAGTATACATATGGCACTATAAGGTATGACAAAATTAAACGTGCTTTTCTTACTAGTATGGGAGAACCAACACATTTGCATGATGCTCTTGCTAGTAAAGATTGGAAAGAAGCTATGGATAATGAATATGAGGCACTCATAAAAAATAACACATGGCATTTAGTACCACCGGAAAAAGGCAGAAATGTCATAGATTGCAAATGGGTGTATAAGATTAAAAAAAAGTCTGATGAAAGTATAGACAGATACAAAGCCAGGTTAGTTGCAAAAGGTTTTAAACAAAGGTTTGGTATTGATTATGAAGATACCTTCAGTCCGGTTGTTAAGGCAGCTACTATTCGACTTGTACTATCTATTGTTGTTTCCAGAGGGTGGAGCCTAAGGTAGCTAGATGTTCAGAACGCGTTTCTTCATGGTGTTCTGGAAGAAGAGGTTTTATCACGGCAACCACCAGGTTATGAGAATACCAGCACACCTCATTATATTTGCAAATTAGATAAAGCTTTATATGGTCTAAAACAGGCCCCAAGAGCCTTGTACTCAAGGTTGAGCACTCAGTTACTTGGGTTTACATCATCAAAAGCGTATACCTCATTATTTCTTTACAACAAGGGCAATGTCACTATATTTTTTCTTGTATATGTTGATGATATAATTGTTGCTAGTTCAAGTCCAGATGCTACCACTTGTTTGCTTAAGGATTTAAAGATGGAGTTTGCTCTTAAGGATTTGGGTGATCTACATTACTTTCTTGGTATAGAAGTTAAACATGTGAAAGATGGTATACTTTTGTCACAGGAAAAATATGTCAATGACATTCTCAAGAGAGTTGGATTGGAAAATTGCAAGCCAGTAAGTACACCTATTTCAACTTCAGAAAAACTTACCATTGATAGTGGAGAGGCTCTTGGATCTGAGGATGCAACAAACTATAAAAGTGTTGTTGGTCATTACAATATTTAACTCTTACACGTCCTGACATCTCTTATTCAGTGAATAAAGTATGCCAATATTTACATGCACCTACTACTATTCATTGGACTGCAGTTAAAAGGATTGTGAGGTATCTCAGGTTTTCAGGAGAACTTGGTCTAAGAATTGTCAAGTCTCCCTCTATGCCTGTGTCTGCCTACTCTGATGCAGATTGGGCAGGGTGTGCTGATGATAGAAGGTCCACAGGTGGATTTGCTGTGTTCCTGGGAACAAATCTTATATCATGGAGTGCGAGAAAACATGCTACAGTCTCAAGGTCTAGCACTGAGGCTGAGTATAAAGCTCTAGCAAACGCTACAGCCGAAGTTATGTGGATACAAACATTTCTTTATGAACTTGGAGTTAAAACTCCGCGAGATGCTAGATTATGGTGTGATAATCTTGGTGCAACCTATCTTTCAGCTAATCCTGTTTTCCATGCACGCACAAAGCATATCGAAGTTGATTTCCATTTTATCAGAGAAAGAGTAACACGTAAGTTACTTGACATAAAGTTTATTCCTACTGGTGATCAATTGGCTGATGACTTCACAAAACCACTTACTATGAGAAGGCTCGAGGAGTTCAAGCACAATCTCAACCTTGGTGTTCCTTAGGTTCAGATTGAGGGGGAGTGTTGAAATACTTTGTAATAGGATAGGACTAGAGGTTTAAACTCCTGGAAACCTGTTCTATCTCTTCTTCTGTTTCTCCCTCTCGTTACCGACCTTCTCTGTAAACTCTCAATCAAACTCTTGATCGATCTACTTGTAAGCCACGGCATCATCTGTATAAATAAAACTGCGGCCCGAGAAAAGGGTTCTACGCTTCCCAAGTTATTTTACACAATGACCAGCGGGACATGTTCATGAGATTGAGTGAAGGAGCCAAGCCATGCATACCCGTGACGCAAAACTGGCAAGTAGGAGTATATGTCTATGCATGGTTGAAACAAGGGGCTGCTTCTTACTCTGTCTGGCTAGTTGCCGTGTATGTGCACATAGATGAAAGTAGGGACTGCACCTTCCTTCTTTTGCATTTGTAGAATTGACTTGAAAAAATAAGTAAAATGTATTTTTAACCAACGTTCAAAGTAAAATGCATTTTTTTGTTAGTAAATATATACTCCAGAATAGTGATCTACAAGGCTTAATGACAATTAATTAAATAAATGTGTATTTTTTCATCCAATCTTGGGTCGCCAAAATTTCACATTTACCATATTTTGATTATTTGTTTAACAAAATGTGTTTTATAAAACGAAATAACTATACAGTTTACTAAAATCCAACTCTCACAACATATATTTTGTATTTTCATTTCTACGTCTCATTTTCTTTACATGGCTGGTCGCTCCTCCACCCAACAAACTGTAATTAGCAGAAGTTTTTAACAGTAATTAGCAGAAGCTTAAGAAAAATCTGAAAATTAGCGTCAACCTTGATGCCCACTGGAGGAGGTGGTACTGCCATTGAGAACGGAGCCACATTGTAAAACCTCCATGTTTCTTTGTTAATACTATGGGAGGATTAGTCAAGAATACATGCTGCAACGCATTAAAGTATTCAGCCTACAGAATTTTGTCTTAGTGTGTACTCTATAAGCCAACGTGAATTAATGGTACCGAACCTTTCATATTTGATGCATACAATGGACGTTAATACATGCTAAAAATAGCTTGGGATGGATAGAACCTTTCAACATTAACAAGGCAACAAAACCTAGAGCATAGGCTTACCCAAAACAGATGGTGCTCAAGAACCAATGCTAGAAAGGAGCTGCGTCCATTCCCTGAGTACTCCTGCCATTGCAGGTGTAGGTTGCCATTTTGGTCCGCTGCCATGTAAAGCACCCCACATGGCTTCCTCTTTGGTAAATGCGAGCATCTATAAATCAACAAATAGGAACCTTATCCACAGTAAAGTTCCGATCTTGAAGCAAACTAACGGTTCTGATAGCCACCTCCATAGCTAGTGTTGATAGGAAATCCATGTTCTATACACACACACACACACACACACACACACACACACACACACACACACACACACACACACACAAGATCGAGTATACTGGTCATGTTTGCTTTTCATCTCATATTCATGGATTCAACGGTTGTCTTGGCGTTGGTTTACCTGAATTTATATCTGGGAATAGGTACCATCATATAGTGTATTTGATTTGCTGCAAAATTTTATTGTTTAATATCTATCCCCCAAATTTGGAAGTATATTGGATATTCTTGTATGAATTGAGAACGTAGATACTTTTTGGCAGAAATTGATTAATACTTTAACATGTTATATGGAAAGGTTCTATACTTGTAGTAGAAGGGTGTGTGAGAGGTCAGGCTAATATTCAGGCATTTATAAGCACTCAGTTATCATTTGGCACCGCACATCTGTAACTGATAACTGGTTGTTTTTTGGTAACCGATGAATAATGTCATTTGCATTTGCTGGCGTTAGCCTTGTAGGGAATAAAAATGAGGAGAAACAATGATACATGAGAGGAATTACTAGCTCCATGCTTCAATTTTTTGAGGGGTGGGCACTAAAGGTCTGCTTCGACTGCTGAATTTAGGGTAGGAATCCTTATTTTGCATATTAAAAGATCAACTGAAAACTAAAAAGATGCATTTTGTTATGCTAATAAAATTGAGATATTATATCATTGGGATTTAAACATTCTAGAATAGTAGAAGATCGAAGAAGTGCATTTTAAACATTCTTGGTAGAATAGTAGAAGATCGAAGAAGTGCATTTTCCTATAGGAATAGAAACCAGAGTTATGGAAACAAATATATTTAGAGGTACGATAACCATATGTATAGAAATGCATAAGTTGTTTCATTATTCAGTGCATGAAAGAGGAATAGTTTTTGCCAAACATAGTACAAAGACATCTTAACTGGTGAAGACAAAATCGTTGATCATCTGATCATGCAGTAGTATGCAGAAGATCGTCGTTCCTTTATTTGCTTCTGAAATAAGCTGATCGAAGCTCTTTTATGATAAGTGCATCTTCTTCTTTGCGGAAGTTGATGTGTTGGCTTCGGTTCGAGTCGATCCTGTAATCCATAGAGAAGTTTGTAAATAAATAGTAAGTTGATATGTAGTAAAATTTAGGTTGCTGGTTTTGGTCTGGACCTTTTTTATGGCTTCTTCTTAGTGTCGTGCGAATCATTTTTGATCGCGATAGCAATTTCAAAAGATGGTGCTTCTTGTGCCTTGGCAGAAGATGGTTCCATCGGTTCCTTTAATACTTCAAAGAAAAATGGCGATGGTAATGAAGTAAAAAAATTAGTCAAGGATATAACGAAATGAGAAATATTTGTTATTTATGTTGCATCAAGTGTAGGAGAGATTTGTCCAGCATTTTTATCACTTTCATTAGTGTTGTCCCCGTACTTGTCCTCGGTTTGTTTGTTGTTACTGCTAGTGTTGTACCTATGAAGGGAAAAACTAATAGTTTAGTGTACTACATCTTGAGGCATCACACAATGATCCAGAATTAACTACCTTTACTCGTTTCCTGAACCTAATGCGTGCCAGTTGGTTTTTATTTGCTTGCTCTCTGCTGTATGTAGGGAAATTTTTGAAAAGGAGGACCATGGTGTTTTGATTTGGGTGACACAATATTTTCAATATAACCAGATTGTGATGTCGATGCATCAGCGCCTTGCAAGACATTTGTATGTTTTGATTTGGATTTTGATCCAGAGTTTGATGTCGATGCACCACCACTTGCATGCATTTGTAGAATCAGCCTCGAATCCTTAAAAATGAATGTTTTGATTTGTTTTTGTTTTCTGCATTTTTCACTTGCTAATAAAATGCTACATGGAGCAAGATCGATACGCGGTAGTGCCATTATTCAGAACAATTATAGATTGGCATTATACAATAGGAATTAGAGGTACATTCACATAGATAGTAAGATGAGGCATAAGAACACTGGTACTAACCTATCTGTTAGCCATTGAATACAATAATGCCTAAACCTTCTAATCCAGCAGAATCAGCCTCGAATCCTTAAAAATGAAGACATGCATTTTTTTAGCACAACAAAATATGAATAGAGAAAAACAATGAAAACCTGGGGGGAAGAGGGGATGCAGAAAGGAGGGAGGATTTGAACGAATTGCATACCTAAAATATTAGCCGTCGCTCTTGGAGAATGATTCCTAGATGTGGGGATAGTTGGGAAGAACCAGCGTAAGATTGCGATTAAATAGGTGTTCATGACATGCTCATAAGTTGAAGGAAGGAAAAACATGAATGTAAAATTGTAACTGGCCCAATAATAATTGGCGGCGGCCCCATCCACTGCTATTGATAACAATTAAGGTCTCAAATAGAGTTAGAAGTTGAATCGAGTTGGGCTCTTCGTGTGATGGCACCGTCCGGTTTCGCAGGCTAGTGGATCTCATCCAGTCACCCGGCGAGGCGCCGTACGTCGGACCAGTCGAACCTCCAGTGTCGCTGTCGTCGCTCCTGCATCGCTAGGTTGGGGAACTGTCGTGGATGAGCCGCCACACGATAATTTTTTAAGGGAGCCACGGCAAGCGTTCGTGGGGATTATGTGAGGCTGTGTGTCCATCCGCTTCACGTGGGAAAACTGCCACAGCCCATTGGGCCCAAGTTAACCAGGAGCGTCCAAAAATGCTAACGGAGCAGCGGCCCATGATGTGAGCGATCTGTATTAGCGAACGATACGAGAACAAGCAGTTCACAGCTAATCTAACGGCCGAAAATGCTCAAAATTT